>OW388083.2:49716716-50916716 GCA_936449025.2 Sarcophaga subvicina | reverse complement strand
TAGAATACCAATGCTCGTGAACTCAATTTACATTTATTGCTTAATTTTTGGTTACAAAAAACAAAAAATTTAATTCAGAAGGAGTCCTTATACATAAAGATAGGTTAGGTTAGGTTAGAGGATGTTTACTTGTCAATTAAGATAAGTACAGTATCCGGAGGTCGAATTGACCCATTGTACAACGTCTTAGTTTCTCACACTACTTATGTTGGGTGTGTTAATTTTATATATGAGTGGTAGGACCTACAATTTAAAGTCGGCTCCGAACGACAGATTTTTTGAGTAACTTTTTCGTGGCAATTTTATTTACTCTGAGTTTTTGCCAGAAATCTGCTGAGGGGAAGTCGCCGAAGAAATAATTTTTGTATTTTGTATTGATATCTGGCCTAGGGCTTGAACCCTGGCTTTATGTCTAATTAGCCAACACACTACCTACTAGACTACGGCGACTTCAAATGCATAAAGATGGTGTTCTAAAATAAAGTTTGTCATTGTGGTTTTTCGTTATTTATATCAAATCAAAGGAATTTTGTTATTGACAAGGGAAACAATATATTATCCAAATAATCTGAAGAAATCATATATCCCTGAGACCAGACAATTGCACCAACGCCAAATGATCATTTAATATAACATCATCAACGAAAAGCTAATGTGTTCAATTGTATTCTTTGTATATTTTGAGTCATATTCTTTCTTTGGCCATAGAAGCTGCGTACATACTATATTCCTTCTTATCCAACCAATTTCATATTCTTTCCGCTAGACCATAGTGGTATTTCGATGCACTTATTGTTGTTTGGGAACACTATATAAGCGACTATCAGGGTTAAGTTCAGAACCAAGATGGTAGCTTACCCAAAAAGCAAGTCATTTTGGACTTTGAGAACTAATTAATATAGGAGATAATTTGTGGTCGGTTGGCTCCACCGCTAACCGCCATGCAAAATCATAAAATTATTTAAACCACTACCATTACAAATTCAGGGATATACCACAATACCATACGGTGTCCATTAGGCTACTACCCAAACAGTATCAAAATTGAATAAAAAGTTTCATTTGTGTAACATCAGATGAGAAGATAGAATTCTTTATTTTACACATTTCACGAATTATGGTCTACTTAACTGGAAAAGGATAAACTACTAACAATAATACTAATCGCTGTTTAAACCTATTGCCATCGTAATGAACACAAACTGGAGGCATGGCCACAGAAACACGCCATGATATATAAGGGAATTAACAGCCACTGCCATCCCTTTACGTTCAGTAGCCGTAATAGTTCACATTTGTCGGATCTAAACTTTACCGAGAGCGCTAAAAAGAATAAAATCTTTCTTTCTCACACGAAATATAAGCAAGAAATACGCAATTCGGAAAGTTTGATATTCAATTTTCATAAATATCATTCCAGTCATATAAATTAACTACACAAGATATTAGAATAAATGAAGAGCACTTCAAATAATTATTGAAAAAATAAAATTGAAATAATAGAAACTAGGTCGTAATCCTGACTGAAGGGTTGTATTGACCAATTATGTATGTAATCTGTTTTTAAACCTATAAAATAGGTATTATTTTCAGAGCAGAATTAATAAAATTCATTATGCGGACAATATGAACATCTTCGGAATAAAATGTTTGTTGTACTGCGTTGTATTCGACTGGCAATAACAATTTTAAAAAATATCAAATTTATTAATGCCTTCCTATTATTCCTTCCACTACTGTTTAAAATGTTTAAGTATATTTTTTAATTTGTATGTACATAAAATTGTCTTAATTTTTCTATCAGAAATATTTTAAAATAAACATTTCAACACTGACACAAGACATACATAATTATACAACAAATACAAATATATTAAATTTCTGATAATTTTTAATAATTAAAGCTACGAGCAGAGTGTTTTAGCAGTATCCGTGAAATTAACCCATTAATCATCATTTTTATAAATTGAAAATATTTTTGGTTTAATTCTTTGAAAATTCATTTAAAGGAAAGGGATGCAGTGGTCAGCCACATTGTAGAGTAACTGATCCGAATTATGAAACAGGATTAACCAAAATATTCGTTGGGCCCAATAATAGTCTGACATAAGACATTTTGAGATTTTACTTCTTCTTTAATTTTTTTATTTCTAATGAACTGAAATTTGATTTAAAAATTATAGTTTGTGTAAAAGAAATTTTTGAAATTATTTGGTCTTAACATGAACTCGAAGGAATAATTTTAATGGTTGCTCCATAAAAGATACAGCGTACGGGCAAGGGTTTTAATTAAAATATTTAAAATGAAATTGCTTATCAAAATTAAAAGAAAAATACACAAAACCTACATGCCCTTAAAAAACATGACGACACACAGATTCTGCATTCAACTTGCTTTGCATTCGTCTTGAGCTGATAATATTCAAACAATTGCAAAACGGTCACTTAGGAATACAATAGACTGAGAATTCAAGAATATTAAAACATATTCACACAACGTCACATATTCACAGCCATACAAAATATGTTAAGCTAAAATCTATATTTGATGCCGAAATTAATTTCCATTCTTATATCACTTAGTAAAAGAAATGGGTATTTGTCAACTATAGGAGCACGATTCATATTAAATTTGTTTTATTTAATAGGCGATGTTAGTGACTAAACTTCAGATTCTTCTTCTTCGCATTATTGAATAAGAGAATGTGTCAACTTTATTTGTGCTGGGCAAGGTTGTGGTGGAAATTAAATTGATGTTTAAACAAGTATTTAAAGTACTTTGTATATGTACAGTTGGCTTATAAAGTAAATGCTCACTACTATCTTGCATGAATTTAATACAAGTATTTATGCACAAATACCACAGAAATATATATTGCAGTTACTCTTTTACTCAACTGCATAACTGTACTTGAAATAAATTAAAATATTTTCATATTTAAATAAATTATAAATAAATTTATTAACAATTTAATTTTTCACAACATCATATAGCAAAATGCAACTTGTCTTCTTATTTTCTCAAATCTGAGACTTATAGTTGCGTAGTCTAGTAGGCAGTGTATTGGCTTGTAAGACGTAAAGACGGGGTTCGAGCCCCAGGTCAGACATCAAAATGAAAATATGAAAAAATATTTCTTCGGCGACTTCCTCTCAGCGGATTTCTGGCAAAAATTCTGAGAGTAAATAAAACTGCCATGAAAAGTTTCTCAAAAATCTGTCGTTCGGAGTCGACTTTAAACTGTAGTTCCCGCCACTCATGTATAAAATTAAAACACACCGCATAAGTGGTGTGAGACCCTAGGTCGTAATCCTGACTAAACATTGCAATGACCAATTATGTGTATGAGGCTCTTCAGATTAATGAAATTTTTTAATTTTTATTTATTTATTAAATACAATAGAAATGCAAACTAATTATAATTATTATTTCACGAGTTAAGTAACTTTGACCTTCTGCTCGTTGTAGTGAAACAGACCAGAGTCACTGGTAGAACTCTAACGCTAATAGCTCAGGACACTACCAACACAATTTATTTTTTATTTCTGATTCAAATTCTTGGTTTCCAAATATTCACAAATATTAAAATTTCTTTCAATCTGGATTAGATAGTTTCAATTCAATAGTCTATCTTCCATATAATAGGAAGAAGTAGCAAGTTTGAATTTGTTTCCACATGAAACTTCATCATCTTTTGTCAGCATTTCGTTTTGAAATCGCCGCATTTAACACTTGTTAGGTTGTGTGAAATTATCCAACACATATTGTATGTCCTTTGTTCATTAAACAGCACTCATATATTTTAAAGAAACTCAATTTCCCTCAACTCCTGTGATAAAACATTTGGTGTTTCTTGCTATTGGACTACTTTTCTGCAAAAGATATCATGATGATTCGATAATTACTAAATTTCTTTGAAAGAATTTTATAAACTCTTTCTCTCTTCCACTTTTACGTTGTCTTTGAAACACTCAAAAGGACTTTTTGGATTTAGTATTTTGTGGATGAAGGAAAATTTTATTGTAACCTCTTGAGAGATTCGTGTTAGACATCCATTTACAAACGAAAGAAAAAAATTATAACAATTGTGATTACAAAACTAGTCACATGATTACAGAGACAGCTTATAACGATAGCGATAAAAGCCATATTCTTTCCATTGCAGTCCTTATATTCGACCAGACTACGCTTTGAAATCATTTGTTAATAAATATTTACTGTGAACGGGTGGAGTTCTCCCGTTTGAAGAGAGGGTTCTAAGTTGGAGATTGAGTTTAAGGGGATTAATTTTATGCAGGATTTCTACGTCTTTCGTAATGCAGTTTATGTGAGTGAGAAACCGGCTTTGAACGACAACGTCAAGTGGATCTATTCATAAGCTGAGGCCAGCTAAGTAAAGCATCACTTACTTAGATGCAACTTGATCAATGATTTTTCGCAAAGAAATAAAAAGGAATAAAAGATAAAAAATATACGGTGGTGGTCATATAACTAATACATTCCTAATAATATGTAGTAAATTACTAAAATTAATTTTTCTGTGCATAAATCTAAAGCTTAAACAGTTTCCAAAACAGTTGTTAAATAGCAATTTAGAAATTTGTAATGATAACAATTAAAAAAAAATATTTTATTTGGTTCCCATAAAATACATTTATGGGATGTTTTTTATTTTCTGTTTTTACCATATTTCGTGAGATAACCTTTATTTTTAATAACATTTCCAACCACATATCAACCAAGGTCAATTCCTACACCACGGAACATTGCTAAATTGACAGTATCGTTTTGAATTTCATCGTGCTTGGAGAAGGACTGTCGAAAGATACCAGCTAAAATTACAGCTTTAAAGGTGCCTTTGTCACTTCGATCAATTTTTAAAATTGTGATAATATAATTCATTCGTTTGTCTATTTATGATGGAAAACCTTATGAAGTATTCTTAGTTTTGCACAGCTCACGAATATTTTTTTGAACAGTAATGGATTAATACTGAAAAAGAAAATATAATTTCTCTTCACCAGGAGTGTTTAGCGGAAACTTCTATTTTTCCCTTTAGGGTATCTAAATAGGTCAAACCGTGACACTGGATTGTGTTGAACCAGAAAAGAAGAATTCTAACATTAATTGATGTTTAAAGGTTTAATCCTCCCATAGAAGAAACTAACCTGATATTCATTTTGATTACAAACAGATTGCACATCAATATCGGTTAAACTATTTTGACGTTTTAATAAACACATGATTGAAACGTTAAAATATGAAATATATTTTTCAGAGAAACCTTTTCCTTTCCGACCCAACGATTTTGTCTAATAATCATCACTGCTTAGGCTCTATAAATACCGCACAACCAACCCAAACTAAACAAAGAAACAATTATTCAATTGAAACATTAAAATCACCAAATTAACCACGATGATGCAAACATTCTAACAAAAACATAAAAATTGAAGCAAAAGCTAACAGATAAACATCAATAATGGATCGTTTCAGTACAAGATTCGATGTGACCAGTTCCTAGCAGTTTACTATAAATACACATTTGGATTTGTATCTCCATACGTAAAGAATTCAGATTAGGTTAGAATAGATTGAGAGGATACGTGAGACCCGTCCAGTGGGACACCAGAAACTGTATATTATGCGGTTACCTTCGTAATAGTGGGTCAACCAAACAGAGTTACCAATCAAAATATATATTAGAAAAGAGCGAAGAGACAGAAAAAAATATTTCTTATACGTAAATAGAAGTGAAAAGTGAACTAGCCGGTCTCAATATCAGTAAATCCTTGCATTGCTGAACTTACCAAAGACGTGTTGCCGGTCAAGGATCCTGAATCAATGCTTCCACACACTATGTCAGAGACACATAATATTCTCAACAGAATTACGGCCTTTATGTTGCTAGAAACACTGCAGAAAGGGGTGTACTTTTTTACAACACACTGTTCTTCGTCCTCGAGGCACAACTCCAAGTCAAAAAATCTATTAAGATCCTTATCGATTCCTTCTCATGTTAATCCTAATTCTCTCTATTCGTCTCATCACCATAGCCCTCGGTCCGAAGAATTGTCTCAGGGCCAGCTCAACTGCAGCCTTCTTATGCCTAACATAGCAATGCCGCAGAGCCGAACACAGTACTTCGTGTTTCTTAGCATAGCGTATAACCGACAGAACAAACAAAGCCGGCTGACCATTCACAACTTCTCAAATATGCTGAATAGTTGCTAGAACAGGAATTTTTCGAACAAAATTTCGCATTTAGTTCTTGAAGAACTTTGAAGTAATTGTCTTATATTTCACATATTTCCTTAGTATCGATAGCGGAATTTCTAATCTCACTAATAGTTTTCTCCAGATTTCGGTTTTCTTGAAAAACTATACTCTATTATGTTAAGATCAGTACTCTGGGGTGGCCATTAAAATATTGTTGCTTTATTGCATCAAATTGCATTAAGAAACAGGAATAAGTTGTCATTTATTCAGCCTGTTATGCGAACCAACCATAGACAACCATAGGCAATAACGTGCACTCGCTAAATGGGCGTGAAGTAGTTCGGAACTGATCCTAATTTTCATCAAATAATCAGATACAGAGAAGAGGGCCATTACTGGATGAGTGGATACGTGAACAAACAATTTTCGTATCTGGAATGATACCAATCCACATTAGATCCTAGAAATTGTATGTTCCCAAATAAGCCACTTTTTTGGTTTGGATTTTAGGATTTATTTTCTCAAACGGTTTATTCATTTTGCGCTCTGTCCCATCCTTATCTATAAAGAAATTATTAATTCACGTAATGAAGAAACCGTAGTAAGTTTTTCAATGCATACTTCCCAGAAGGTATTGACCTTTACCTTCGTCCTAAATCTAATGACGGTGTACCTATTTCGAATTTCATTACAATATCAGGAATTATAAATTTTTTTACCACCTTATCAATTTTGCTTTCTTCGTGTTTTAATTGATAACACTTTACGACAAAATAATAAAGTACACCCAGCTAATGACATAGTGTAAGTTGTGAGTTTTGTTGGTTAGAACTAAAAAAAAATTTTTTTTTTTATATTTCTTGAACCCTCCAAACTGTGTTTTTGGATTTTACGCACAAATTTATTGACTACACAAACATTTCTGAACCAATGTCCAAAATTTAAACCTTATTAGAAAGGAGAGGGATGGGCACCTAAAACGATATACATATATACATATATTATTTGATTTAATAGGTAAACTTAACAAATGCGAATTTTTTTCATACCTTTTCAAGTTTGTCCGTTCATAGTAGCAAACGTTAATTAAAAAATACGAAATAAGGGATGACATTCTGAAAGTACATTAACTTGTGAAGAGATTAATACTTCGTTTGATCAAATCGGACAAGAATTACCGTGGTTATTATTTAAAGAGTCTAACAGTCGAGTTATATTTTCATATATATATGAATTTGTCAAATGAACTTTTAATACAAAAATTTTCAGAATTTTTGGTAGATCTTGATTGTTTATCGCAAAATGTTTTAATTTCACATTCGAGCGATCACCAGAAATTGGACAACGTTTGTGCAAAGAGAAATAATAATATTTGCAAAAAACACCATTATTAGCCGAATTCTGGTAGTGGCACAAACGTGAAATTTATCAACCTATGTGAATCTCTTTACAAGATAATGCACTTTCAGAGTGTCATCATTTATTTTATATTTTTTAATTAAATTTTGCAATTAAGAATAGCTATACTTGAAAAAATTACAAAATTTTTTTTCCAAGTTTACCCGATCAAAACTCATAACATGTAAACTTGAATGTTTATGTATACCATTTTAAAGGCTCGTTTGTCCCTTTTTCAAAAAACATTTGATTTTGAAAATATGTTAAACAAATATGTGAGTAATCAAAAATTTTGTGTGAGAAGTTCAAAAATACCCTTTTTTTATCAAATAAAAGAAGTTTAGAGCGTTCGAGAAATATAAAAAAAATTTTGAGGTCTACTCAATAAAACTCACAACCTACACTATGTCATTAGCTGGGTGGATTTTGACTGTCGCACTATGTGGTATTTTGCCTCAAAACCTGGCCAAAATTAATAGAAGCGTTTTATGAGTTAATGGCTTGAATTTTTTGATAGACTTAGTGATAGTTATGCCCAAGGATGAATCCAACTGATTTTGGTTCAAATCGGTCATTGACTTCGCCTAGCCCCCATACAAATTCCCATCGAAATTGCACTTAGTTACACATAATTATGGTAATTATTGAACAATCATGATAAAATTTAGCATGGATCAGTTCCGTGAACTAAGAAATCATGGTGTAAAGTTTGGTGAAAATCGGATCACATTTGACCCTAGTCCCCATATAAAGTCCCCTTTAGAAATTCACGTTTGCGCTTATAAATGGCTTAAAAACATCGGTATCGTGATGAAATTCGGTACAAACGTGTATTTTGTAAATCTAAATCATATTACCAAATTTTGTTACGGTCGGTCAATAATTGCCCCTTGGTCCTTAAGGGCCCTAAGAAAATATGTTTAGCAATTATAATTGGCTTAAAAATGTTATTACCTCAATGAAATTCGACATGAACATGTTTAATATGAATGTGAATCATTTATGATCACATTTTATTATGATCGGATCATAAGTGCCCCTAGGTACCACATACGGCCCATTAAGAAAATCCAACATACATCACATATTGTTATAATAGTCGATATACATACATATGTAATTAAGTTTTTCAACTTCTATGATAATTAATATTTATTCATAATATTTATTTTACATTATTTAATACTTAACTTAAAAATACTTAAAAAGTGAAACCAACTACAATCGTTAAAATCATTATCATTTTCATCATTAACGTCAGGAAGGAGTAATTTAATAATATCTGAATTCCTTCGCAATTTTTGTGTACTGCAGCTTATAAAAGGGTCACTGCTTAAAAGTAACCTATTCAGTACATCTCGATTGCTACCGCTTCTACTGAATTTCCTCGCATAATTCGTACGCCATATGGCATTATTGCCTATGGCTTTATTACACTGCGTAAAATTTTTTTAATTTTTAAAAAAATAAGCAAAATTTTCAAAAAATCACCAAAAAAAATTGCGCGAATTTGCGCAAACTTTTTTTTTTGTTCCTGAATGTAGAGAGTTCGTATTTTCTTGTGGTATATAACATTAAACAACTAAAAGCTACTTTCACCTTTAAAATCCTTATCTTTTTTTTAAGAAGGGTAAAAATATGTGAAATTTTTATTATTTTTAAATTTTGAACGAATAATTTTAACATTAATATATGAATTTGAACATTAATATATATATTAAAAAAACCTGAAAGTAGCAGTTGCTCATACCTTTCAAATAAAAAAAATCAATATAAAACCTCTATTCGTTTAGCCACAAAAAAATATTATATAAACCTATTACAATTTCAAAAAAACACCAAAAACGCATTTAATTTTCTTCACTTTACTGACTTTGACATCGTCTCAAATCTACAAATCTCAACACAAAGTCGTGAAAATTCACTATATAATGCAGAATTTTGTTGTCTATCGAACTGCATACTCAGTTTCTTAAATTTTTTAAAATTCATTTTTGCCTTTTTGGCCAGCTTTTCGGGGTAAATGCCACATAGTGTGTCGCACCGTGTAATTGAATTTAGGCAATAAAAATTTTCTAAGCACAATCACAATTTTCGATTTTCTACAGACGTTTTTTACAACTGTTAGCAATGTGTAAATGCTCTTGCGAGACAAAAACTTTATTGTTAATAATTTTGAAAAGGAATTTTAAACAAAATCAGCTAATATATGGTATTTATGAGTACATTTAACGCGTTCGCTGGAAAGTCTAAATTGCATCAGGCTATTCACTTGCCGTTTCTGTTTTGAGAGGCAATAAGTGACAGTATTTATACATATCAGGATATGAATATATTTTAAACGATAATTGGATAGAAACAGAATGGGACAGCATCGAATATTTGCGGCCATCAAAATTTACAAGTTCCACAATTGTATTAGAGTATACAGTTAGTTAGATGCCTGATATTTTTTAATTCATTAGTATTGTTATCTCCCATCGTTGTCGTATTGTTATCGCCATTATTCTAAACCAAAATAAAAAAAGAAAATTTAGAACAGGGATTAAAAAATCCAAAAACTTTATAATTCTAGGGATTCTTTGGTGATGTGTATGTAATTTTTTTAAGTTTTCAAAGATTTTGTGAAGTTTTGTCGTAAATAATACATTATTTATGGTATTTGAGAAGGTATTCAAAGTTCAAAGTATTTGATGAAAGTGAACAGGTTGAATTTTCTGTTCTTGATATTGATTGAAGTAGTCGTAGTCTAGTATATAGCGTGTTTGCTTATTAGACGTCCGACCAAGGTTCAAATCTCAGGTTAGACATTTCTAATTTACACCGAAAGGTTGTAATGACCAATTATGTATGTATGTATGTAATATTCATGTTGCTGAACACTTCGGGGAAGAAGAAGAAAAAAGCTCGTCTTATGAATTGACGAAAGTATTGGCAGCAACAAACATGACAATATGGTGTTTATCGTCAAAGATGATTGTACTTAACTTAAAACTGTATTCCTTCAGTATTTGGTGAAGAGAAAATATTACCAATTATTACGCAGATTACTACCAGGGCCCTATTTCACTAAGCTACAAGTGCACAATTACAAGTGTTTTTGCCTGTAAAATTGTGAACTTGTAAATAATTGTGTTTCATAAAAATACAATTACAAGTTTGTGGCTACAAGTGATTTTTACAATCTACAAGTCTACAAGTCATACTTCTACAAGGCGTTATGTTTCACTAAAATAAATTTTCACTTTTACAATTGTAGAATTGTAGAAAAAAAGCTTAGGGTCGACGAAGACTCTCAAAAAAACAATTACAAGTTACAAGTGAATGATAAATTGAATTAAAATTTGATTTTTAACTATTTTTTAATAAAAATTACTTCAAATAAACACAAAATCAAAGAATTTAAATATTAATTAGCATTTATTTATTTATTTCGTTTGTTTTTATTTATTTATTTTTGTAAATATGTGAATATAATAATAAATAAAGCCGCCCCTGTCTTTCGGGAGTTGTCTCTCTTGGCCTTAATTAAAAAAAATATTATAATATAATGTTATCACTTTATAAAGCCAGCTTACCAGTCTCGACCTTTTGATGTTTGCCCAAAAAACATCACGCACGTATTTGGCGACTTTTCCACTTGGCACCAGACCAAGTGCAAGACACCTCATACGCACGTTTATCGCTAAACTTACCAAAAAGAACGTCTTTGGCAGCTAAAATCTGCCGCACCACTTTAACTTTATTGTGTTGATTTGCCATTACAAAATAATAATTTTCAATTTTTTACAAACTATATATGTTTTGATTGATTAGTGGTGTGATAACAATCAAAACAAATTATCGATATACATTAGAGTACCCATAATTGCAAAAGTATTTAAAATAATTTTTGAAATTTTCATATATTTCATTAGTACTCTAATATACATATATTCACACAAACATATATATCATTTATCAAAATATCGTTGTAAAAATATTTTATTTTTTTGTGATTGGAATTATAGAAATTGTAATTGTAGGAATTGTAGTTTACAAGTACAAAAAGCTACAAGTATTGTGAAAATTTTCATGAAACACAATTCATTAGCACTTGTAAGAATTAGAATTGTGATTGTAACTTGTAAACTTGTAGAATTGTAGTTTAGTGAAACAGACCCCAGCTGTTTCTTGAAAGGTTGTAGAGTCTTTTTTACTGCTCTTCTCATATTTATCTCATGTCACAGACAAACATTATTAGACAGTGTATCGTCCCATACATACCAGTATGTATGTATGAGATAACAGAATCATTCGCTTTAAGAATGTACTACTCGGAAGTGATGAAAAATTTACACCATTTCGAAAAGTAAGCTGAAGTCTTTCAACTTTTAATAATTTCAACAATTTTTTAATTGAAATTTATGGTCGTTATAAATTTCGTGGTCCACCGAAATCGAATTGGCAGTTTTAGATTCAAGTACATGCTACGTACGTATCAGCTACTTACAGCCGTATTTGGGGAATCCTGAATCTGGGAAACCACAAAGGACTCAAAGCATTGTTGTTGACATAAGCCATGCTCTATTGCAAGGATAAACCTTTTTATCTCACATGACGTTGGCACCACATTTTTATTACGAAATATAACAATGGGTTGCACCATCAGTTTTCAGCCAGCCCTCAATTGGGAGTGTTACTGATGCGAGTTACAAAATGGTGCCCCATCAAAACAATTGGAAACTTATAAATTGCCACAAAGCAAGGGTGCTAGATGACAAATTATTAGCATTTTGAAAAAAATAAAACCCAGCTGACATGAAGTGTTTGATTTTTACGAAAAAATCATACTGCAATGTACATCATGTAAAAAATTTTCGCATACATTTTATAAAAGTGATAATAAAATGTAAAAATATAAAATAGTTTTATTAATTCAAATAAATAAAAATATTAAAATTTTTTAACAAAATCTATCAATAATCGTTACAATCCCATGTACTACAAGGGTGTATCAAAAGTGATACATATATTAATACATAATTGGTCATTACAACTCTTCAGTCAGGATTACGACCACTTATGTTGTGTGTGCAATTTTATACATGAGTGGCTGCACCTACAGTTTAAAGTCGACTCCGAAGGACAGATTTTTGAGAAACTTTTCATGGCAATTTTATTTAATCTCAGAGATTTTGCCAGAAATCTGCTGAGAGGAAGTCGCCGAAGAAATACTTTTTGTATTTTATTTTGATGTTTGGCCTGGGGCTCGAACCCTGGCTTTTCGTCTAATAACCCAACACACTACCTACTAGACCACGGCGGTTAAATTATGTGCAAAATTTGGCTATTTTTTTAAATTTATTTATTGTTTAAAACATACATACATACATAGTTTTAAATTGAAAAATCATAAAAAATTATTTGTCACATTTAAAATCACTAATAATAAATATTTTTTTTTATAATTTAGCAATTAATTTATATTTTTAGTTACTATTTAAATTTACTTGTTTTCAATTTGTATTTAAATTTGTTTGTGTCTATTACACATATTTTAACAATGTGTGTTTCCTATATAACTAAGAAACATCGAATAATTATGAACCCTAAAAAGTTTATAGTTTTTAAAATCTTTTTCCAAACTTCTACATTTAAAAAAAAGCAAACGATTGTTATTTATTGAAATCGATGTTTACGTAAAATTGACATATTAAAAATCGAATTTATTCCGTTTCAAATACTGTAGAGTGCTATTAATTAGTGAATTTCCATACTCAATCAATACCAGCATGGTTTATTACACACTTGGTTTATCGCATAACTAGATGCCTACGTTATACATATTTAGCAAATAAATTAATACAATCAGCAATTATTAATTATTATTGTATAATAAAAACAAAATAGAATATAACAAATAAAAGCACAAATAGTTTTACAATTTTATTAACATTAAACAATAAATTTCATTTTAGCTAGTTAGTGTGAACTAATCTTTTTGTTATGGTAATTAATTTTAGTTACACGGAGAAGTAATAATTTTTGATTTTTCGAATTGAATACGATGCACATTTTTAATTAATTTTTACTTATAAATTTTAAGGGATCTAATGACTTTCGAGTCATGACAGTACGTGAGAACGGAACCGTTTGTAACCAAAGAAGTTCTTCTTTTACCAAAATGTACATTGATTCTTCGCAAATATTTCTTTTTGATTTTTAAATATCAAATTTGCTTTAAGGACACTTCTTTTTTGGACCAATTTTTCAAAATAAAAATTTTGTTTGGAAATGGGAGAGATAGACATTTAATACAAATACATACACATAGCAAATAATAGTATTCGCCGTAGTCTAGTAGGTAGTGTGTTGGCTTAAAAGACGTGAGGCCTTGATTCAAACCCCATGTTGCACAATTATAAAAATTGTCTTGTGATCGACATCCTACATAATAAGTTTTTGTACCCTAACCGGGAAAATGTTCAGAAGAAAAAATCTGTTTCAGTAAATTTAAAAATTTGTGTTCTCTACGATCGATTTTGGCTGATGTCTGTAGTAGTAAGATCATCAACGATCTTCATCTCCTTGAGTATGTTCATGAGTATAATTTTTCCGATATTGTTGTGTGCTCCCCCGCATAAACGACAACTGTTCTATCTATACTATGTATATTGTACTGTGATGCATAATAAACTTCCACAACTCCATGCTGGTTTGCAATTATAAAACCTTTTGTTCCGGAGCATATATTTCAACCAGTAGGTAGTATTTTACGTGTCTACATGTTCCCTGTCCATTAGATTAGGGTAATTGCCATAAAGCGTTTTAGATTTCCAAACCTGCATTAGATCTCTTGTGATTATACGAGGCAGCTGTCTATTGTTTTTGACGTTCAATAACGTAAAGTTATCGTCTGCTTTACTATGGTATTCCGAATGTTTCCTACATTGTTCTAAAATACTTATGTGATTAGCTTTTGAAATTGGCGGTCATAAGGAATTCGAATATTTAGTATTTCCCATCCTCCTAGTTTTCTTGGGATGTTAATTCATTCAATTGGCGATTGTGGGTGCTGGTGCTTGTTTATTGTCATTGTTATTTCTATGACTTTTTGGACGAAATGGATTTTTATTGAAAACAACAATTATTCTCCCACGCAATTCTTGTTCGAAATCCATTTAAAAAATAACAATATTTGGCATTGAATAAAATAATTTACAAGTGTTTTCTGAGACAGATTATGAACACAAGCATTTATTTGTTGTTTTTTTCCAGTCATAATAAGTGATAAAAGTCTAGACCTAAGTCCGAATTTGTTCAAGTGTACCAATTAAAGGAAATATTAAAATATTTATTATTGCATGTTTGTCAGAATTTTCAACAATGATGTTTAACAAATATATTTTACTATAAATAATTACATTTACAAATAGAATAGAATAGAATAGAATAGAATACAATAGAATAGAATAGAATAAGTATTGTCATTTATTTACTTTTTAAATATTTATTTGTTTTTATTTATACAAGCACTCATGCATACTTATATTGAAAAATTTAAATTTTTTATTATGTTTAACGCTTGACTAATTTAGTATTACAATAAAAAAATTTTTTTTCAAATGAAATATATTAAAACAAAAGTAAGAAAACTGACAATTTTTTAGTTCTTCTTTACAAAAATTTAAATTTAAATTAGTTGTAGGCATCAGTATTTAACCTGAATTCAATGTTAATATACATACATACATAAGTGGTCATTACAACTCTTCAGTTAGGATTACGACATAGCTTCTCACACCATCCGAGTTGTGTATGTTAATTTTTTGCATGATTGGCGGGCCATATAGTAAAATCTATACAGAACAAATTTTAAGGAAACTTTGTCATGGCATTTTTATTTAATCTCAGAGTTTTTGCTAAAAATCTGCTGAGTGGAAGTCAGCAAAGAAATTTTTTCGTATTTCGTTTTAGTTGGAGATGTCTGACCCAAGGTTTAAACCGAGGCCTCACGTCTAATAATCCTACACACTACCTACTAGATTACAGCTAAAATTCACTTTCTTTTCTTTCTTTCCTTATCTAACACATTTTTCTAATTCCTTTTTAGTAGTCGCCATCGTAGTTACCATGAAAAAGTTTCCCAAAAATAGTTTCTCAACTTAAGTGGTGTGAGAACCTAGGGTTGACTAGGGTTGTAATGACACAATTATGTATGTATGGTATGTAATTCTTTTTTACAGAATTTCGCAATTTAAGAAATAAAAATTACTTATTTAAAAATAAGGCAACAATAGCTTTTTATTTATCTTTTTATTTAATTTGGATCATCTAGTAATTTGGATGCACTTAAGACATTGACTGTTCGATATTCGATACAATTTTATTTTACCAAGAATAAAACGAATTCTAAGATCTCTACGTATTTATTTCGTTTTTATGAACTAGAATGTGTGACTTTGAAGTCTTACAGTTGCATTCAAAATCCACTGTTGTTCCTGTAAAAATATTCACAAACGCAGTTCATCACCCTACGAGAATTAGAGAACAAAGGCTGTTAGGTTTAAATGAATTTATTCTCCGCACTCTCAAAAAAAGTGAAGGAATTTGATGTCTTTTAACCGCTATGAGTATGAGGAATTGAGGTTAATGAGTCATAGTTTGTGCTCAGCTTAGGTTGCTCGTTTTAATTGTCCTTGTAGTAGTCTCTGATACCGGTTCTGCCATAAGAATGCTTACACAAACAACTACTCATTCCCCAAGAAAACGAAATTTTATTATTACTAAGGGCCATTATTACAACTTGTCGTTGAACTTGGGTTAGTTAAAGGCACCTTTAACTAAAGGAACTGTAAAGTTACATTTAACCTATTTTCGTTATTTTAATTTACAGGTAACATTTTTCAAAAATATGGCAGTGGAGGAGCAATGTCGATAAAACTGCTCAATTATACAATTTTTTTTTTTTGATGCTGTGGCAACCGTGGGCTTCATTTTTTTGTTGTATATGCTCATTTTGTTTAATTTTGAAGTTGCCATAATGAAAATAATATATAATATGGCAAGTTTAAACATAAAGTGACCTTTAAATGTTAAAGGCAGAATGATCCTCCCTTTAGCTTAACGATCACTTCTATCTTATTGTCACTTATAATAACGAACAACAATTTATCTGCCCGTTAAAAGCCTCTCTTTAGTTAACGGCAAGTTGTAATAATGGCCCTAATAGAAGTAACTTAACTCAATGTGTTTATTCTGGAAAAGCAGATAACAATGAAGTTGATTAACGAAGACCTAATATAACAAAAAACAACGAAATTACGAAAACAGTGAAAAGTATAAATCAAATTACAGTACAGAATTACATAGAAAGACTTCAAAAGATAGCAACAAAAGAGTTATAATAACAAGTTAACAGTAAGTGTCGCGGTGGCCCAGTGGATAGCATGCTAATATACGAGATTTTTGAAATTAATATAATTTTGTTTAACCCTGGACGGTTACTGCTCGTCGAATCTACGAAGCTCATTTAGTCTTTATCATATAACTCTTTTAGGTTTGACCAAATTTCGCTCTTTTTTGAAGAACGTTAGTTGGTAATGAAAGCTTGCAGTCAGAAGACGAAAAAAAAATTTTTTATGTTCGTCGATTCAACGAAGAGTAACCTTACTCTACAAAAACGACCATCCAGGATTAAAAAATGGGTGGTTATGTACAAAAATGAAGAGTAACCGTCCAGCGTTAAATAAAAAGTAATATTAATTATTAATTAATTAATGACAATTTGACACAGATTACTTTCAATTTTTCTTTTTCCTTAAATTTCTTTTTCATATTCCTGCAAAATGCACTACATAATTAGGAGCTTCAAAGCTGTATAAATAGCTTTAACACTAGGTAGATATATTAAACTAGTATTATCTAATATCATGACACGGCTAAAACTTTAAGGTGATTTGACCCTCTCTAAACGATAATACTTAAAATTAGCTAATAATAGTAATATGGTTTTTTCTTAAAGTATCATTGCTTCGATTTGGCACCACTATTTTAATTCACAATCGATTAACAGTTGATAGTTAGTTTTTGTTTAGCTTGATTGCAGATTCTATTATGACTAAAGGAATTTCAAAGTCATAACTATAATGGGGTAATCCAGTTTCCTTCTACTATGCGAATGCACTCAATAACATTTGCCAAACCCCAACATACTAAGTTTAGGAATAAATGTTCTTTAAGTACACATCGAAATTAGTCGCGTTTACTTAAAGAAATCAGCTGCTTATGTTACCGTTTATATGTATGTAGGTATGTGTATGTACATCTATGTATAATATAGCATAGTATTACTGCAAAACACCCACGACGAATAAATAATGGACAGTGAAAATAATTTAATGCAGAGAGATAAAAAACCAATCACACCGGAAAATATAAAAACTCAGTAAACAGTGTTCATAGTTATTTAAAAAAAACAACATTAAAAACGATCCGGATCAGGACAACAGCTGAGAAAATTTTCCAAAAAGCCAAAAGAAATACATTTATACAGTGGCTCAAACGTATGAGATCATTCAAATGCCGATTTTTCCACTGCAATGAAATTTTTTTAAATATTATGATACTGATTTATAGATAATTAAAAAAGCTTTTAAACAATGTATAATACTTAACATTTTTTATTTAAAAATAGTTTCAAAACAAAAAAGTAAAACTATATTAACGGATTTCATGTCGAAAATTTTGGACAGTCAAATAAAAGGCACTGTTTTAACACTTGGAATCAACGCTTTAACATTTATTATTGCAAATGTAGAGGCATCGACTGCACGAGATACATTGTTTAAAAACTTTTTTTAATCCACATGAAATTTTTTTTTAGATATTACCATTAAACCACTGTACACTTTATTATAAATTTGGTGAGAGTCTTTAAAGAATGAAGTAATTGCTTTCTGTGTCACCGGAACGCAACATCGAGGAAGCCTTTCTGAATTCCACGGGGCAGTAAATAAAAATTTTGCCGAGAACTGTAAAAGTGGAATTCCAGGCGAAAGTGCTGTAGAAACTTTAACAGTTGAGGAGACATCACAACTAATTTAATTTTTGTGATACTTTGAAGTCGCCGTAGTCTAGTAGGTAGTGTGTTGGCTTAGTAAATGCAAGACCAAGGTGCAAACCTCAGGTCAGACATCAAAACGAAAATGTGAAAATATTTTTTCGGGGACTTCCTCTCAGCAGATTTGTGGCAAAAACTCTGAGAGTTAAATAAAATTGCCGTGAAAAGCTTCTCAAATATCTGTCCTTCGGAGTCGACTTTAAACTTTAGGTCCCGCCACTCGTGTGTAAAATTAACGCACAGCCTGAGTGGTGTGAGAATTCGTCGTAATCCCGACTGAAGGGTTGAAATGGCCAATTATGTTCGTATGTATGATACTTTGTTCAAATATTTCTATTGCCTTTAAATATTTATTAAATTGGAAGCGTTTGAATTACATTTAATTTTTATTTATTTATTCTATAAAAATTTTTAATCATTGAAATATATTATATGTATACTTATATTTATTTTAATATTCAGTCTGATTAAAATAATTCAGCCAGTGTGTTGGCTTATTAGATTTCTGGCAAAAACTCTGAGTTTCTAAAAAAATCTGTCTTTCGCAGTCGACTTTAAACTGTAGGTCCCGCCACTCATGTATAAAATTAACGCACACATTATAAGTGATGTTAGAAACTAGATCGTAATCCTGACTAAAGGGTTGTAGTGGCCAATTATGCTATGAATGTATGTATGTGTACCTTTATCACAATATTAAATTGCTTTAAAAATTTGTAATGTGCACGACGCTAACTATAATGGTTACGACCAAATTCTTCAAATATTATCTGGAACTATTAGTTCCATGTTTTGCATTTCAGACTCTTGGTTACGTAAACATTTGCTTTTATAATTGGTTTTCTTTCGTCTGAGTTTAAAAAAATATTTTAAATAAAATTTTTTTGCAAATTTTTTCCTTTTCATTTATTGTTATTTACAGAGTAAACAATTTAATAATTAAAACTATTTCACATATTATACATACACTAAGCCAGTATTGATTTAATTATTTGCTGTTCTTTGAAATCTAAAAAAAATTGAAATAAAAGCATTAGAAACTTCAACAAAAGTGTGTGCGTTGTACAGGATAAAAACAAAAATTATAAAAACAAATTTTAATAAATAAAATACATTTAATTGCAAAATAGATTTTATTCCGCAATAATAGAAAATAGGTGACATCGTAACATCTATTTTTAATTTTCCAACTAAAATTGAAAACAAACCACAATCAAACGATAAAATAAATAAAAACATATATGTACATATGTAGATACAGTCAAAGAAAAAAGTCGACATGCAGCCACTGTATGTAGTCTTTTTTCCCGTTAATTTTTATATTTTTTTCCCAATAATTTTTACGTTATATTTTTTTCAAATTCGCTTTTTCTTCAAACATTTTTAATTGTAAATAACTTTTTGTACATACAGTGGTGTATGTAGACTTTTTTCTTCGACTTCGAATAGAATGCACTTTAAGAAGTTTATCACTTATTTTATAGTTTTTAATTAAATTTTCCAATCAGGAATGACCTAACATAAAAAAATAAGAAAAAAATAATATTTTCTAAGCTTACCCCATCAAAACTCATAACATATAAGTTTGAACAAAATGTTTATGTATACCGTTTTAAAGACTAATCTCTCCCATTTCTAAAAAAAACTTTGAATTTTTAAAATAGGTTGAAACAGATTTGGGTATTCAATAATTTTGTGTGAAAAGATAAAAAAAACTTTTTTGTCAAATAAAACATGTTTGGAGGTTTCGAGGAAAATAAAAAAGTATTTTTACCGACCTAGTGAATAACTTAGAAAATTACTCGGGTGTATTTTCACTGTCGCACCGTGTAATTTATACTGGCAATACAACTTTGAAATTAAATTCTATTCTACAGAGCCTTCGTTTGGTGATTGGCTTTATAAAAAAGCCCGGTTTGAACGGATTATGAGAATTGTGGTGACCATGTTAGCAGGTGGCTTAGGACCACATCATCCAAAGCTTTGTTTACTATCGTTCAGAGTCGACTTCATGCTGTATGTCTCTCCACTTATGGACAACACAAACAACATGGTGGGTGTGAGAAGCTAGGTCGTCATCATGACTGAAGCGTTGCAATAACCAATCGTATTACTTAATTAGTTTTTACTTCTGTTTACTTCTGCTCTAGTTTTTTTTAATATATTCTGTCGTTTGCTTTTTCATGACAATTAAATGCTTTTTAACCGTTAGGTTTATTTTTTAATAAGCGTTCAAACTATTGACATCCACAAATTTGTTTACCCAAAAATTTGTAAGTTATTTTTTTCGGAAACAATAAGTTTTGAGCAATTTTTGTCCAAATTTTTTTACCTATACTTTGCATATGACAACCGCATTTGCCTACACAGAAATTACACTTATATGTACATGAAAAATACAAAAAGTGGCGTAAAAGAGGCCTTCTATAGCTGAAACAAGGTCCGCACGTTCTATTTCGGACTCATTTCTTTTTTACATAGGTTTCCATTGCAGTCAAGGCCTTGCAATCTCACTAATAGGTACAGACCTGATAAGAGACCTTCTAAGAAAGAACTTGTATAAGGTCAATACCTTATACGGTTATTTAAAGTTATTGTAAGGAAGGAATATTATAATGAAAACCTTCAAATTTAAAGTCGTTTAAAGCAAATTTAGGGTCTTGCGAAACTGTTATTACTGAATAACAAACGTTATTAAATCTTTTTTGAGGATGATGTGCATTGTTTTTGCAAATTGTTTTTGATTTTTTAACGGTTGTTGTTAATACATTTCATTAAAAAAGTACTTTTTTTTTGTTATTTTTATTATTTTGAATTTGAATCATTAAAATTTAATACAGTGAACCCTCGATTTGCGTAATTTGAATTTACATCGTCTCACTTTCATTTAAGTCATGTTTGTCGATGACTTGAAATTTTAATAACAAATTTATCAATTGTTATTATGTAACGGACAGTGTAGAGGTTAAACTAAAAAAAGAAAAACTCAACTGCATAACATAATACTGGTAGAAGAATCTGCAAGTGCAGACTGTGAAGATACTAAGTTGCTCATAAAATTAAAACAAATAATTGATGAGGGTGGACATAACAGTCAGCAAGGCTTGATTATATTGTAAACTTGTGCCCAAACGATCTTTATATCAGAATAGGAGAGACGAAAGCTTTCAAAATAAAATTTCTTGTTGGAAATATAGCAGGAGATTTTAAGATTAAGCCATTGTAGTAGGTTATGAAGAACGCTTCGTAGGACAAACTAACATATGAAACTAACATTTAAACGTTTAAATGTTTAATTTACTACCAAGTTACTTTTCATGATTTTTTAATGAATAACTTTTGTTAGGAAATTTAAAAATAGTGTGAAACAAATATTTTGCCTCTAAAAGTTGAAAATTTTAAAGGTGATAATCGTCATTCAACAGGTCTTACATTGAACAATATAAAAGAAAGTTAGGAAGAGCTGTCTGCTTCGACTTATCGCGGAAGCGATGCGAATAGCCCCCTTCATCGGAAATTTCAATACATAGCGAAATAAGATCGGTGATTATAATATAATTTTTAATGAACTTTTGTTATTTTTAACTTTCGAATTATTAATAAATTCAAATTTTAAGACGATACTACTTTGCAGTACGTATTAGTAATATGAAATTCGATTTGCGTCGACATTTTTTAAAACCAATCGCAATGTAAATCGAGAAATTACTGTAAATTGAAAACCCCATTTATAATTGTTTGCAGAAGATTACAGCTAAATTTTCCGAATGATGTCAAGTCTGGTTATGTTTAAATATTTCCAGAAGAAATTAGTTATTTAATATTTATGCCTAGAATGGCGAATATCTTATACAACCTATTGCAGCCCAATCTTTAACTAAAGTAGTCATTTGTGTGAAATCGAAAATATATTTTAACTACAAACTAACAACGTTTAAGGCGGTCTACCAACCAATATATGTTCGTCAGTTTAGGGCATTTTTCACTCATGCATTTATTCGCTGCAGATTCTTTCTTTCCGAAAAATTCTTTCTCCCTGAAAAAATATTTCTGCGGCGACCTCCCTTAAGCAGTCTTCTGCCAAAAACTTTGATATTAAATTTCCATTAAAAGTTTTCAAAAATCTGTCGTTCGGAGTCGACTTTAAACTGTAGGTCGTAATTCTGAAAAAGGCTTGTAATGACAAATTAAGTATGTATGTTACAAGAGGGGGCTTACGCAAAATCCCGATATATGCAAAACGTAGAAATATGCTTTACATGCGTGAAATCTGTTATCTTATATATGTATGTATGTTGAAAACTTAGCATGTGATAACAGAAAATAAAAAAACAAGTTTTAGGCTATTAGTGCTTACACAATATAATGAAGAATACCATAACGCTGGAAGACCGTTGAAGGCAAATATATTTGTATGTTTTTGACAGCGTACAGTTAATACACCGATTGTTAACCTAAGGTTATCCCTTGACAGTCTGATGAATGGCTCAATGCCTATCCTCTTATTGTAATTTCCCAAAAGACTGATTGTCTCAAACCCATCAGTTTTGTGGAGAGATTTTGTCTCTTTCCGTATGTACTTTTGCTAAATATATGTTTCTAACGGCTGTTTCCACTCATCAGAAACATTATGGATCCAACAGTGGCGGGAGATTGGAAGATTTCATTTTCATTTAATTTTTGGTACCTGCATGGTCTGTAAGTTTGCATGTATTCAGTAAATGAAACAGCATAATGAGTTATAATTTCAACAAACGATAGCTAGACTTTGCCTAAATTAAATATCAAAAAAGTTACTGCTGTTCGTGATACGTCACTAAATACTGTAGGCTTACTGGTAGACAGGACCGGTTACGCTCCCGATAAGATTCCACATAACACACGTTGCGAAACTTGCCATGGCAGAAGCAGTTGGAGATGTAAAGAATGCAACAATGCAATTTCATTCATATTTGGCGACTGTATTAATTTGAGACACCCGTTTTACTGTTTTGTTTTTATTTGAATTTTTTTAATATTTGATTGACACATAATTGCTGAAATTTCTAATCGAAATAATTGTTCTAAAAATTGAGTTATAGGAGGTAAAATTTCTATTTCTGTATATATGTGAAGTATAGCCATGTTTGTAATTTTAAAAATAAGAGATAAATCCAGACCGAATAATACGCATTAAACTTCAAACATTATTTATTTGCATGTATGCGTATAAGCCTATAACCCTATAATTTATGTACAAAATCAGACTGCAGTCAACAACATTATTTATGGGTCCAACCAGTTCTGTTCCTTTTGCCAATCACTGTTGTGGGTGTTTTTTTTTTTTAATTTTATTAAATACCAAATGTGGTAAAATAGCTCAAAAATGCGTTTCGCTTTTCAAAGATTTACTACAGTATACCATAAAATTTGTCATGAATCTGTTAATTGTAATATTTTAAAGTATTTTATGAATTTTCAGGATATTTTATAATATCACTGTAAACAATTATTTTTCATTTACTGTTTAGTAGGCAGAATTCCTCCAACGGATTTCTGGTCTAATGATCCAAAGGGTCCTAATTGGTTTATGCCGATGGTTTAAAAATGTATGACAGTGTGAGTTCTTATACATATTGTTACGTTTTTACCTTAAAATATGATTTCGTTGATTGCAAACAAAAATAAGAACAAATATGTATTTAGTTTCAATTGAACCCTTTATTGTTCGCACATAAAAGTAGTGCCACCGTTTACAACTTGGCGAATACAACAATAATTGCTTGTTCTCTATTCTTCTTTCCCTACAATGCAGATCTTTTCAATGGCGATTTTCAAACCACAACTGTTCTCGTCGCACGCATTGATGTTCACACAAGACTGACTGAATTCTAACTACTCGTTGCCTGCTTTGTCCTGCCAGATTTGACGATTTATCGACGATAAATCGATTTTGAGCTCCAAAAATCTCATATTGACGATTTCACGATTTTGACGAGTTTTGGAAATTAAAAATTTACGTCATATTCTTTACTTTAGTACATTAAAAGCCACTTTAAGCTTTGCATTTACTTTGCAATTGTTACTAATCAAATTTTCCATCAACACATTCAGCAGGTAGTTGAAGCCTTCGTTGCTTACCCTGTAATATTCCTGGAATCTGTAAAGGACACTTGATTTAACGTCAAGTTTTAGTATGCATAATTCTTACTTTATCTCAGGGAGTGATAGTGGACTCGATTCATGTCAAATTGATCTTCGCTGTAAGCTTTCCATGGCTAGTTTCTCCTCTTCTAGCACCACTAAACGAAGATATACGCTACTCATTTTTTAATATTTGTATTTTTCTTCGAAAAATTGTCGAGAGGTAATTCGCAATAAAAAAAATTTTGTTTATACAGCATTTGTAACTAATTCACAATAAAATCATTTACTCGCAATATATTCGTAATACCGATTTTTTTGTTATGGGAAAAAAAGTTTACTCCCAAATAACTTATTCCCATAATATTCACGATAGGGGTGATTAAGTTGAACTTAATATTATGATATTATCAACGATTTAATATAATAATTTCCCTGATTTAAAGTGTGACTTAATAGGGATAATTATTGAGTAACTATAACACGTATTTAAATTTGTTCAGTTCCTTGTGACTGTAATACTGTCACATATAAAATTGTTCTGGCAGCACATTATTTCTATGCAATTGGTACCACACGTATGAAAACAAACATCAAATCGTTCTGTTTAAAAAATATCAACAAAATATATTATAATGAGAAGCAAATACTTCGCAAAAACATTCTCTTCAAATTATTGCCATATGTGTGCAATTCTGGAACATTCAAAAATAGTTCACGTATTCATTGAAAAATGCATTTATGACCGTAAATATATCCAATAAATTTCGAAAAACTTACAGCTTGGTTTGTAATCAATAAAACTTGGCCTTATATCATGGAAAATTAAACGTTTTAAATGCGATCCACCCAGATAAAAGTCTGTCATGGACTTTTAAACGATGTTATATTGCTATTTCAAATGAATAACAAATATCAGTGATATCCAACACACACTTTCCTTTATTTAATTTAAATAGGAAGCGTTTTGAAATGAGACTTTATAGGTTTGGGAATGAGTATTCTTTAGATTTGAAGATGGATAGTCACCGGCAGCATATTTACTTCTGACATGAGACCATTAGACCTGCTGGGCCATTTAAAAGTTTATATTTAAAAATGTAATAAAACAAAAACGGTTTGATATTTTGCCAAATAAATTTTTTTGTTGTGAAGATGTTCAAGATACAGACTATGAAGATACAGGTCATGATGTATTACCTACTAGAATATAGGCTAGAATTACATACTTAGAATCGAAAAATTGTGTAGCTTAATTCCAAATTTATGGGGTATACTTTATTTTTAATTGAATTTGAAATATATTACTCATACGCATCATATTACATGTACTGGAATAGTTACCCTGAAAAGTATGCAATAAAAAACTTCGATTTTGTCATGTATGAAACTAATGGAATTAAATATAACTCATACGTCACATATGTTTATGTTTATTTATTTATTTATTTCACGTCTATGGAAAATCCTTACAGCTATTACATTTTATATTCCAATACAGAATTATTATTATTATGATTTCAATTAAAAAAATAAGTTAAAAAAGAGACAACATTGAAATTATTAATTAAATGAGTTTAATTGTAAAATTATAACCTTTTTAATGGATTCCATACTTTTATTAAAATCTATATGAAGTGTAACGTATTTATTTATTTAATTTTATTTTGTGCACTCAAGGAGCACTATCAAATAAAAAGACCAATAGTTTTAACTAAGTGCAGCTGAACCGCACTATTTGGTTAAATTTTATTGATTGTATTCTTGAGGGAAAATGTCCCTTCTTTTATACTAAATTTTGGCTGATTTGACAATTCCAAATCAAACCCTTAATTCTAATACAATTTTGTATTGACTTAATACTATAACATATGTTTGTGTGTTCATTATATGTTTAACTATATTATATTGGTTTGTGTGTGTAATAAGTATGGGACAAGTGGATGTTATATGACACGCGCCTATTATCCACAATAATTCCCACGGTGAAGTGTAAAGAGAGACACACACGATCACCAGCAATGCCATACAACAACAACACACTACATATTATATGCAAACCAATGCAGTCGGCGGCCTGACAACAAAGTGTCAAATGATCGTCGCATGTGCGCGACGGTCAATAACATTGAGTCAAGTGGTCGCCGCTCATATGCAATTGGATATTCTTTTGTTTATGCATATGAAATGTTGTGCCAGTATTGACAACTGTAAAATCATGCTACACCTCCACCCTTTACAAGAATGTTCATATAACTTTTGTTCTATGGACATTCTTTTACACAACACAGTACAATGATTTTACGTCTATTTCAAATTATATTTTATTAGTGAACTTAAAATGTAAAGTATTTATTTAAATGACTAATAATGTTTTACATATTAATCTTAATTTAACATAATCCAATCTTAATATTATTTCTTATTTAATTTTAATATTTATTTTGTTTTTAATAAATGTTTAGTGATAAGTTTACTTATGTAGTTAAAAAAATCTTATCTTAAAGATTATTATTTCACTTTTCTGATCAGTTTAGTGTTATAATTAAAACTTATTTGTTATATAGCTTAAGTCTATTTTTATGAACTACTTGCTCTTTATTATTTTTCTTATCAACTATAGTTACATTATTTCTTAAATCTATATTTTTAATTTTGTATGGACCTTTATATGATTCCTCTAGTTTATGTCCTGTATTATTCCTAAGTAAAACTAAATCTCCTATGTTAAAATTATAATCTAATATATCCCTATCATAGTTATCCTTCTGTTTGATTTTATTTATTTCTAATAAATGTTTTGCTCTCTTAAGTGCAAGTTCTAATCTAAATTTTGCCTCTTTGGCATAATCATCTACATTGTATAGTGGAGTAACTGTGTCTACCTCATTGAAATCTTTGAAACTGTTTGGTACTTTGCTAAAAACCAATTCAAAAGGACAATAATTATGTACAGTTGATGGTGTTGTATTAAAACAATATGTGAAATACCTAATCCATTCATCCCAGTCATCTTTTTCTACAGATATGTAAGAACGTACGTATTCATTAAAAGTTCTGTGACTTCTTTCTATTGTACCTAAGGTCTGGTGATGATGTGCTGTTGATGTTAGTTTCTCGATTTTCAACAGAGTGCACAATTCGTTTAATATAGAATTTTTATATTCTGTACCCATGTCCGAAATGAACGTCTTCATTGGACCATAGGTAAGTATAAAATTTTCGAATATCGCTTTTGCGATCGTCTTAGCCGATTTATTTGGTATAGGTATTGTTACCAGGTATTTAGTTAAGTCGCATATTAATGTGATTGCGTACTCATTTCCATGTATTGATCTTGGAAATGGTCCAATTGTGTCTACATACACTGTATCAAACGGTTTGTTAGGAGTTTCTGTTATTATCATCGGGCCTTTAACGTGTTTGGTAGTTTTCGTTATTTGACATTTGTGACATGCTTTTACATATTTAGCTATGTCCTTTGTCATATTTTTCCAGTAGTAGTATCTTTTTATTTTCTCTGCGGTTCTATATATGCCGCAATGACCTCCTTCGATAGGGTCATCATGATATTTCAGCATGACTTCTAGAATTTCCTTAGAATTCTTTATATCAAGTATCTTTATTTCATTTAAAAGCGCTATTTTAATTCTATTTAGTACCTTATTGCCCATATTTCTAAATTCATACTTTGAGACAAATTCGAAAATTTTCTCACTAGGTGCTACTTGTAGTTTATTGATATTTAATTTACTGGCCGCTTTCTCGAGCCTAGAGAAAAATTGTCCTAAGTCAAGTTCCTCTTTAGTAAATATATCATTTATATTTATGCTAGCTAATATTGATTTTCCCTTCTTTATATAGCATTTATTGGGATAAATCTTTAATTTGTAATACTTTCTGACGTCACTATTCTTAATTGGTACATATATTTTGGGCTCATTTAATACATCTGTTTTATTTGCTCTATGCTGATTATTTATCCTACTACTGTCTTTTTGCTTAGTCACTGACCTTGTCGTGACTCTCAACACGCGTGATACCTTTCTATTCATTTCCTTAAAATCTTCTATAGTAACTCGCGATAACGCATCCGCGATATAATTGTCCTTCCTAAAGTATAATATAGCGTTTTGTTGCCCTGTTGCTTTAGTGCAACTATTTACGAATTTATTGGCTGGTTTTTTTTTTAACATGGTTCATATTTCAATTGCATATTAAAGTACTGAAAACAATTTTTACTTTAAAGCATAGAGGTTAGATTTATATATAAAAAAAGTTAGGCTTGGTGATGTTCATGTTTAATGTATGTAATTTTAGATTAATAGAACATACATACAAAAAATTAAGCCAACCTTTTAGTCAATTTTTGGCATTGGCTCCATCAAATTCTTCAATCCTATGTTTGTTCTTTACGAATATGAAAGTGGACATGCTGGAGATGTTGTATTCTATGGCAACATCCTCGCAGTCATCAATATCGACCCTGATAAAGACAATTCTGTCAGCATAGTCCCTGGAGAGTTCCTCCAACCTGGGGGCCATTACTTTGCAGGGGCCACACCAAGTGGTACAGAAATTGACCACCACCAACCTATCACCAGCTTTTTCCAATTGCTGATTGAAATCGGACTTGTTCCTGACAGTATAAACCATTTTGTTGCGAGTAGACACAATTTTTTACTGTGATCATACGCTCTAACCTTTACTTCATTAATGCCCTAAATCAATTTACTAATAATTAATGCTTGATTATCTTAATAATTATCTAAAATTCTTGTCTATTAAAGTCCAGTATATTCTTAATGTTTTCTTCCTATGTATTATTGCAAATTTTTCCTTATTAATAATTTAATGTATACTAAATTATGGATAAAAATCTAAATATATGTAAGTATTATTGACAAATCTTATATTAAAAGTCCATGTATATGATTTCTAATTGTAATATTATATTGTTTCACTTGGAAATCATAAATATTGTGGTTAAAAAATGTTCGTAGCAAGTTTCGACTTAAACTTTTTTTTTTTTTTGATATTAATTTTGCCTCGAGCGGTTAACGCTTATAGGCCCTGCCAGTGCAACCCTTGAGGAGCACGTTGGTTTAAATAAAAAAATTTTTTTTTTTTTGTTCTGCAGCGGCGGTAGAGATTCTGTTCGACCTTAAACCACATGCGGGTTGTCTTCTTCATGTTTTTGTTCTTTTTGGTCCTTGATTCTTGAGGTCCTTGGTGCCTCTTGGCCAGGCGGTACTTCCTTCAACGGATCCTTGGCTGTCCGTCAGGATAAGCAAAATTTATTTTGGGTGCTTTTGAGCACACCAGTTGTTGTTATATATTTTTTTTTCGGGTCCTTGGGTGCTTTAAATTTAGCACACCAAGGCCCAGGCAGGATTGACCTGCTTTTTGGTGCTTGATAAATTAGCACTCCAGGATTGGCAGGATCACTGTTATATTCTAGGTGCTAATAACTGGAGCACTTCTAGAATAGTGGCAGGATCGCCATGTAACGTATTTATTTATTTAATTTTATTTTGTGCACTCAAGGAGCACTATCAAATAAAAAGAACAATAGTTTTAACTAAGTGCAGCTGAACCGCACTATTTGGTTAAATTTTATTGATTGTATTCTTGAGGGAAAATGTCCCTTCTTTTATACTAAATTTTGGCTGATTTGACAATTCCAAATCAAACCCTTAATTCTAATACAATTTTGTATTGACTTAATACTATAACATATGTTTGTGTGTTCATTATATGTTTAACTATATTATATTGGTTTGTGTGTGTAATAAGTATGGGACAAGTGGATGTTATATGACACGCGCCTATTATCCACAATAATTCCCACGGTGAAGTGTAAAGAGAGACACACACGATCACCAGCAATGCCATACAACAACAACACACTACATATTATATGCAAACCAATGCAGTCGGCGGCCTGACAACAAAGTGTCAAATGATCGTCGCATGTGCGCGACGGTCAATAACATTGAGTCAAGTGGTCGCCGCTCATATGCAATTGGATATTCTTTTGTTTATGCATATGAAATGTTGTGCCAGTATTGACAACTGTAAAATCATGCTACAGAAGGTACAGATTATTAAAATCATTAGAGATTCTACGAAATGGATCGAAGTTCGCGTAATTAACTGTGTAATATTTTATATTTATTGGACGAACAGGTACTTTTATGGAAAGTTTTTCTAGAAGAAATTTAGAGTTGATAACACCATTAATCAGCTTCAGAAGAAAGACAGCATATATCATTTAACGACGGCTTTTTAAAGTTGGTAATTTAATGAGTGGTAGGCGTTTTTCATAAGATGGTAACCTTTCATTAGGATCCCATCCATTCCCTAAACCACGAAGACAAAATAATAAGAACTGTTTTTGAACTGATTCAATTTTGTCAGAGTGTACAGCGTATTGAGGGTCCCATATTACAGATCCATATTCTAGAATTGGGCGAACCAGTGTAGTAAACAATTGCAGTGTAGTAAACAATCGTTTGATAAATCCCAGGGTACAGTTAGCTTTGCTAACAGTTGATGTAATATGATTTCTGAAGTCCAATTTACAATCGAAAACTATCCCTAAATCGTTAAAGGTATTGACTAGTTCAAGAGCGGCACCATTCATTGTATAAAATTCATTGGTTGGAGATGATCTAGTGAAGCACATATATTTAAATTTTTTAACATTCAGCTCCATTAAATTAATACTACACCAAGAGGTTAAGTAGTTAGTAGTTTTATATAAGTATATATATATACATACATATATGTAAATATTTTAACATCGTCTACACACTAATGTAATGTGTTTGAATTTTTGATAACAGAATCAGAATTAGATCATTTATAAAAAGAGTAAATAGGAGCGGACAAGATGACTACCCTGTGGTACGTCTGACAGTACATCAATAAAGTTAGATTGTGTATTAATGAATTTAACGCACTGTTTTCTGTTTATTAAACACGAATTAATCCAATTCAATAAAGATGAACTAAAACCAAGTTGATTAAGCTTATGACCGAGTAAGTTATGATTTACTTTATCAAATGCCTTACTGAAATCGATATAAATGACGTAAATAAATCCATCATTTACCAAAGTTGTAAATTCAAGAAGATTTGTGATTATTGATCGAGACTTACAGAATTCATGCTGGGAAGCAGATAAAATAGACGATGCTTGAAATGACCGTGTATCACATAAGAGTTTTTCAAATAATTTCGGTATAATGTTGAGTTTAGCAATTCCTCTATTTGAAATATCACCTTTATATCCTGATTTAAATAGTGGAATGATAAATGATTGTTTCCAAAAGGAGGGAAAATAACCCAATTTTAGCGATTTATTGAATAAGTAGGTTAATGGAGTACTCAATAATTGAAAATGGTGTTTAAAATACCGCTAGGAACACCATCCGGACCGGCAACATGCGAAGATTTCAATTGTTGTATATACTTGGAAACAGTACGTTGATCAATAAAAGATATATCAAAGGCTTTACTTCAGGAATATAATTTTGATTATTGGCGTTAAATGTAGATGATGAGTAGGTGGAAGCAAAAAATTCCGCAAACAAGTCACTTATAACCTTATTATCTGAAGATTCATGACTACCAAGCTTCATAACAGAAGGATAATCCGCTGCTCGACGTTTAGAATTAACAAATTAGTAGAATGATCCTAAATCTTGAATTTGTTTTTTACCTTAATTAAGTCGTCGATGTTATAAACCCTTTGGTTGGCGATGGTGTATTCAGATCGTACTAAGCAGTATTTGGAATAATTTATTATTGATCTATCCTTTTAAAAATTTTATACAATTTATTTTTCTTGTTTTTTAATCTTGAAAGATATTTTGTATTCCAGGGTGGACCGTGATTAGAATGTGGTAAAACTTTTGGCACACATGCTAAGAAACAATTGTGAAGTAGTTGATAAAATTTCATAATGCACTGGTCCAAATCATTGTCATAGCCAGATAATTCATTTATCCAATCGATTTCAGATAGTTGAAGATGCAGTTTATTGTGGTTAGTTAAATTGAAACAAAATGTATTCTGTTTTTGAGTTAAATTATTTGTTTGAAGGAAAGTCAATTCTATCTTATATATGCAGGAACTTTCGTTCCGAGAAAGCGGAAGAGACTGTCTTACACCTTATGTGTCAATGCCCTGCTGTTGTCATAAAAAAACCATGTTTTTGACCTTTGACTTTTTGACATCCCTGATTGAGCTCTTTTTTATAAAGATTATAGCAATAACAAGAATTATTTTTGAACTCGGATTAATTTCCTCAAGGATAATTTCCTAATCATAATTTGAATTGAAAAGATTTGTATTCTTTTGTCAATAGCTTTTATAATTGTATCTTTAGAAAGTCTTTATCTTGTATAACTTCCTTAACTTCTTTCAGTCCACTCCTCTGAGGTAGGTTATGTCTGGTATAGTATTATCAATAAAATATTGGGGTCTAAAGCTTATGAATGCTTGGCAATGACATGAATAATGTGATTAAAAAATATAAAAAATGTTCACATTTGTTACGCACTCTACTGCTACATACAAATGTGACAACTTCAATTTCACAATTTTCCAATTACTGTCTAATATCTCACACGTATTATGAGGAAAATTTGTCGCTCTATGCGTTGAACATTGCGCCACAATAATTCTGTTATGTATCGGTATATATCCACTGATAGACATTTTGCTAGTGTGAATGATATATTGGTCTCCAGTATATTTCAAATTAGAAAATAAAGGAATAAAGGCACAATTGGTTTCGAATAATAGAGCAACTTTAAATGTGGTATGCATTATTGTTGAACAAAGAGAATTAAATTTAACTAGCGTAGTAAAGAATTTTAAAAATTCTGATTAAATGGCTGATAATGTTTTAAAAGACATTTGTTTTTAAACAATCAAAACGCACGATATTAATTATAAATAAATCAAATAGATAAAACACATAGATTTATCTTAATATTTTTTTATTATGATAGAAGGATCAATGACAATTATGTTTGAAAAAAAAAATATTAGTTAAATAAAGGATCCGATGGTTCATATTTTCAATGGCTGTGAGTCTTAAAAAAGTTTTTGAAGCAGATGTACTCCATACAAAAAAATTTTAATTACGAATGCTGTAAGCTTAACAGAATGAAAAAACGTTTGTTTCGATTTTTCTTATTAATTAATTTTGACTAAGATTTTACCAGAAACACTATAGTGTTCAGACGAAGGACCTAACTGTCTTTTTTTCGTTCTCGTTCAAACATTTTAGCAATCGATGATTGAGGTTCTGTATGTTGGTCCAATTTATAAGACATGTTTATAATGTATATGTTTTTATCTGTTGCATATGAGTGTGTTATTTTCTATTTATTGGACGAATTTAATTTTTGGTGTCCGTGCTATTATAATCTTAATTTTGTTATCTATTGCCGAAAAACTTTACGGTGTCGCTTAAAATACAATTCCTGCGACAATATTCTTTCATTTGAAATCTACAAATACAAAATTAGGCACTGAATGGGTCATACAGGCCAACGTATTTCAGTCAGATATTTTTGCTATTGAACAAGCTGCACGTATGGTTGAAGCCGGTGACCCACTTCCTTCGAACTTGATTATATATGTAAACAGTCAACAGCAGTTAAGTCGCAGTGATCCCACCACGTCAAATAAAAGGGCGTTAGGGATTACATGGGTTCTCTATACCGTATACGTCGACGCAACACCCATCTCTACTAGGTTTCGAGTCCCTGCGGCATAGAGGGAGACGATAAGGTGGACGAACTGGCAGGGAAGGGATCGGAGATGCCTGAGGAATGCTTTTCCAAATCGGAGAAAGCAGTATGGGATTCAACATACCTGGTTGCCGAATTTCAAAACTGCTGAGTTCAGCAGTGGACAGGAAGAAATTACTTGAGTTCGTCAAGAGAACGGTTCGCACTCTAAGAAGAATTCTAACGGGACACTGCGCTATTGGTAGTTTCATTGTCAATCTCGATATGCCTCACCAGAATTATTACTGAAGCTGCCAGGATCGAGGAAACGGAATCAGTACAAAATCTTTTATGTGAGCGCCCTGCACTTCAGACGTAATGAGGTTTTTAGGAGACAGATCGTCTGGGCATGATGGCGAACGTACCATTAAAGGAACTGGTCTAATGGTCTAATTGGCTAAAGGATCATGATCAGGGGGCTTACTTTACATTGGGGAACAGAATGGGTCATACGGGCAGCCGAGTGAACTTGCCTGTGTACGACAAGCAATCCGCTTACCTTATGTAACATATTCTACATGATACTAAAAACAAATTACCAAAAATCAAATTGATAGTTTGTTGCATAACTGTCATTTTGAAAACATCTGCTTACCTTTTAGGTGTTGAGCTTCTAAGATTTCCTATAGTTGACAATGATTATCCAATGCTGAGACATTTTCACCTCTCCTCAAATATACTTTTAGTCATCTTTTTGAACCGTAATCCCCTCCTATTTTGTATTGCGGCCCTAGGCTATCCCATGAGCAGCTGGTCCTCACTATAATATGTCAACTTTTTCATTTTTTTTAATACAAGTTTAAGTTGAGAAAATCTGCTGTTCCAGGAGCTGAAACATGTGAACCTTTTTTGAACTCTCGTACAGACTGTACATGTTAGTTAGTTGTCAAACATGTTGGTCGACTTTCTCGATTAATTATTTTTAAAACATTTGTTCTTCATGTTTATTTATTATATGACTCACTGTAGTCCTTCGAATTCGAATCTTTTCGCAAAAATTTTTCTTTTTTAGGTTCATTGCACCATACTTGTGGCAATATTTCATTCCATTTTAGTGTACTATTAGGCAATATTCCCTGCACTTGTTATTGAAACTAGTTTATTACTAAACAAAAAATGCTGATCACCTAAACAGTTTGCACTACGTTAGATTGTTTTATCGTTATATGTGACGACCGTTAATTATTTTTTATTTATTTATTTATTTATTTTATTTATTATTAATCATAGCACAACAAGATAATAATCTTATAAATGAAAGTGCTAAGGGGGTACATCAAATAGGAAAAAGTAATAACAAATCGCTCTGAAGTACAGTATAAATAAAAATTAATAAGAATAAGAACATGATTTTACCTCAGAAAATAGCAATCGATACAAAAAAATTTGGATAAGAAAATGAGTATATGTAAAAAACTAAATTAGGAAAGATACAAATATAAAGAAAAATACAAACAAAGAAATATATATACATATAATGAGATACAATGAAACTTAAATAATAAATTAGAAAAATGAAAATAATTAATCACTAATAAAAATGAAGATTAAAAATGTATAAAACAATCAAAATATGTTACAAACTACTTAAACAGATTGTATAACTCCTTTTTGAACTTAGTTGCATTGCCTATGTTCTGAATATAATTAGGTAGTGAATTCCAAAGACTGATGGTGTGTATAAAGAACTGTCGTTTCGACAAAAGAGTCCTATGCCTTAATTGGATAATTTTCCTACCGCGGTTGGATCTAGCAAATCTAATCCTACTAAATAAGTATACTGGCTGTTCCATAGTAATAATCCTATGGAGGAGAGTTAGGCACTTAATATTCAATAGATTATCAAAATGAATACCACATATCTGGTAAGAAAATTGTGATATATGGTCCCGACGTCCCTTAATAAATACATATCTGGCTATGTTATTATAAGCCAAGTTGAGTTTCCGCCTATCATCCGCATCACAGATTGCGAAAATTTCCGATCCATATAAAAGAACAGGAATCAAAAACGTTTTTGCCAGTTGCAGGCGTATAGCAAAAGGAGTCGAATCTATAACAGCCCATAAGTTCCTAAGCATACCATAAACTTTACCAACGATGACATTAATGTGGCTAGACCACGTTAGCCGACCATTAAAGATAACACCCAGATTAGATGCCGATTCAACAAAATCAATTTTATTCCCCCTGATAATAATATTCGGCACATCAAACGCTTTCTTAGACCTGGAGAGCAATAAACATTTCGATTTAGAGGGATTTATACAAAGTCCATTAGCACTAGCCCAGTTGTAAATTTTCCGTAAATCATCGTTAATCGTATCTACACATAGTCGGATATTATCAATACAAGCGTTCCTATAGAGCTGAACGTCATCAGCGTACATATGTACGCCACAATTATCCAAAACATCAGGTAGGTCGTTAATGTATATACAGAACAAAAGGGGCCCTAAAATTGATCCCTGAGGAATACCTCTTCCAACGTGTACCGAATTCGAGATGTTGCCGTTTAGGTAAAATCGTTGTGATCTGTTCATGAGATAGGAACGTATAAGGCTACAAGCTGAATTAGAAAAATGAAAGAGGGTCTGTAGCTTCTTCAATAATATTCTGTGATCAACTGTATCAAAAGCCTTAGTGTGATCCAAAAGAACCAAAAACGCTATGCAATTTTCATCCAGTTTCAACCTAAGATCATCAACTACCTTGACTAAAGCAGTAGTGCAGCTTCTAGCTTTCATAAATACCGACTGCTTATCAGATAAAAAATTATTACTTGTGAGATAATCGTTCATTTGTCTAGCTATGAGGTTTCCATAACTTTGGACCAGAATGGAAGAATGGTAATGGTAATGGCCTGAATTCATTGTTAGATTTAGGAATGGGAATGATTTTCGACTGTTTCCATTCATCAGGAAAGGATGACATAGTTAAAACTGTATTGAATAAATGAGTCAAATACGGCAAAAGTCTAGGTGACAAAGCTTTCCAAAACAGAGGATCTAAGTCATCAGAACCAACCGCATTCAATTTTACCGAAGATAAGCATTCCAAAACCTCGAGCTGACTAACACAACGAAAACTAAAGGGGTTTTCTAGCGGAACAAAACAAAGGTCATCATATATGTTACTGTCAGGTGTAGGAACATTAATATTAACAAATTTGTCATTCAGACCGTTTACATCGACATCAGGAGAAGTATTATGGCATTTATGTCCAATACCAATATCGCGGATTACCTTCCATTTAGCTCTATTATCTAATGCGGAAGCGAACTTCCTGCCGTAAAACAATGTTTTTGCAATTTTAATGTGTTTGGTAACCTCACTACGAGCGGCTTTATGAACGGCTTTCAGATCATCCGTTCTGAACCTCTTCCACCGCCGATAGGCAATGTCGCGCTTATCAATTAATGCTTTAATTTCAGCATTGAACGACGGTTGGTGTTTGGCTTTAACAAGTTTTGTTTTGACAGGAACACAACTGTTATATAGCAGACGCACATTTTCCTGAATTAGTGCCACCTGGTCGTTTACATTACCCAGTGAGTAGAAATGATCCCAACAGATATCATCAACACTTCTGTTCAAAACTGTAAAATCGATACTTTTAAAATCACGGTATGTAATATACCTGTCCTCATGACTCGTAGACAGATTATAAGTTAAGAAGAGAAGATCATGATTGGAAAAGCAAGAGGCTGAAATTTGATCATATAACAGTACCTTAGTCATATCATTAACAAATACTAGATCGATTAGACTACTGGAAGAAGAATGGAAGTGAGTTGGCAAAGACACATTCACAGGATTAAGATGGAGAGACAACATTGAATCAGATAGCGCATTATCAAGTAAGAGATTATTATTAAAGTCACCAATAATAATAATGTCATCATATTGAATAGAAATTTCCTCAAGAATAGAAATAAAGGGATCAAAGTTTATATTAGAATTCGGTCTATAGACACTACCTAATAAAACCTTCTTCTTATTGGTGGATGAAATATCAAGAAATAAATATTCTATTTGACTACCAATTTCTGTTAATAATTTTAACTTGCACGGAATACCGTTTCGAACATAAATTGCAACTCCGCCACGTTTTGCCCTGGTTGCCATATTGTTAACTAAGATTTTCCTGTCTGGCCGGAAAAGCCTAAAGCCCTGTAGATTGTACACCGAATCCTGAACTTCCAGAGGAAACCAAGTTTCGGAAACGAAATAATATCGATTCCTGCTGCCACAAATAAACGCCTAAATTCATCAATTTTATTGTTCAGACTCTGTGCATTTATATGAACAATGTTGAGACCAGTTCTTTGTTTGGCTAAAACTCTAATCATGTTGTACACACAGTCTCTGGAATAAGGACTGTTAGAGTTCATCAGATTGTACGTAATTTGTGGCAATGCAATCAAAAGCTAAGTAAATTGCTATAATTATGATAACTAAGCGCATAATAAAAAAGGAGTTATACATACAGATAAGGAAGGAAATAAAAATTAAATTAAAATTGAACATTAAATTAAAGTTGCACATCATCAGGTTTATCATTATCAGAAAACTAGTTGAGTAGTTAACTATCAAGCCCGGGAAATAACTGGTTCAGGATATTTATGTCTTCAATTAGAATTGTGTCTTCGTTACCTTGTTTTCTGATATATACGCAACCCCTCATAGTAAATGCAGGAGACAAAATTAATTATTTTTTCTAAGAAACAATATAAAAGCAATTATTGTCCAACATATTTTAGCCGATACTGTATATATGTATGTATTCATGTACATGCAGCTTCAATTTTCTGTCTTTGCAGTCTTTTGTAGAGATACACCATGAAAGGTGGGAATAAAAACATACCAAACCTCTCTTGTACTTGGCATCTCCTTAAATGAAACACAATACATACGTAATAGGTCAGTACAAGTCTTCAGTCAGGATTACAACCTAGCTTCTCACAGCACTTACATTAATTTTATACATGTAGTGGTAGGACCTACGAAATTTACATCATTAGTTTTCTTATTTTTCTCTGCCAACATAGATCTTTCACACAACTTAGCATGATTTTCATGCATTTGGGAAGCTTTTTTGATTGCGTTAATATGCACAAATCTGTTGGAATAGCAATGAAACTATTGTTACCAGTTGCCATAAATGGTACGAATTAGTTTTACAGATAATACCTGGCAAGCATCTTTTTGAAAATTTAATTGTCTTACCCACTCTGCGTCTATGCTGCCTAGAGTCGTTGTAAGTAAAAATACCGAAAAAAATTCTTTGTCCATACGTGACTCAATGTCACGTTTCTCCTCATTGCTGTTTATCACTTTCTTCACGTGCATCTTACCAGCACTTACGGTACAAAAAAGAAACGTTACATACAAAACTCGTCTATGTTAAGTACATTGCCTTAAGCACTACTTCACTTCTATTTCAAAATGTTTTCCACCTTTTAAGTTTCTGTCAAAACGAGAATGATCAATATATTAAAAAAGTAATACAGCCGTATTGCACTTTGTATTTTAGGATGGATAGGCAGAGATGAAGATTTTGATGGATGAATGAAATATTTAGTAAGCAAACCTAAAGGTAGCACATTCTGTTGTGATTCCAACATTCCGCGAACAAATTTTTTAAAATACTCAGCGTGCAATTGTTTAATAACATGTATATATAGTATATTCTATATATAGTATATATTCTATATATAGTATAGTATAGTACAGTACACTATAGTATAGTATAGTACACTATAGTATAGTATAGTATAGTACAGTATAGTATAGTATAGTATAGTATAGTATAGTATAGTATAGTATAGTATAGTATAGTACAGTATAGTATATGTCAAGCCAATAAGATTGGGTGTTAGAAGTTTTCGTAGCAATAGGTACATTCTGGTTTATTATTTCCATTTAATTATAAAGACGTCGCCGTAGTCAAGTAGATAGCGTGTTGGCTTATTAGACGTAAGGCCACAATTCAAACCATCGGTCAGACATCAAAACGAAAATTTGAAAAAATATTTCTTCGGCACTTCCTCTCAGCAGATTTCTGGCAAAAACTCATACAGTAAATAAAAATTGCCATGAAAAGTTTCTCAAAAATCTGTCGTTCGGAGTCGACTTTAAACTGTAGGTCCCGCCACTCATGTATAAAGTTAACACACACAACATAAGTGGTGTCAGAAAGTAGGTCGTAATCCTGGCTGAAGGGTTGTAATGACCAATTATGTATGTATGTATCTTTATTCTTTATTCAAAAGAGCATTGAAAAAGATACACCGTCGCTATATAGTGCACCGCTTTTGGTTGGTGCATGGCCGTTTCATTTGCACACATATATAACAAGTATCAATACAGTGTGCGATTTAGGGGAATCCCAATACTACCTCATAATACTGAAACTGCGTTAAGCGGGGTCTTACTGTTCCTTAAAATGTATACGTATTATACATTTTTTTGTTAGATCCTACATTCTGACCACTATAGTGTTTCTGGCCAAATCTTAAATGAAATTAACTATTAAGCAAAGTCGATGGTTAGAATATTACAATTTTTTGTTAAACTACTGTCGGGTAGCTGAATACTCATACTCAAAAGATGATACAAAGAGTTAAACAGATTTTTTAAAATACCTTGGGTTTTAGAATCGCCATGAAAACTATTTTGCTAAATTTTTGACACACTTTTCGGTTCTATCACGCATTCCCTATTGAGCAATCGTTTTTATTACTGTTTACTACAGTTTCTTTTTAATTTTCTCTCACAATTTTTAACGCTGCGGTTTAAGCAAAAAACATAGAAATATGGCTTCCATAATTATACGCACCGCCAAGCTTTTAAATGTACATGAGAATACGTTTAAATACGAATTTTCCAGAATTTAAGAAAATGTCATCTAGTTTGGTAGAATTCAAGGAAATGAAAGAATGTGAGAAGAGACTAATATAAATAAAGACTTGCTCATATCTGTGGTGTATCGCATATAAAGTGTTCCATGCCTTAAAACTTTCAAGGTTCCATATACCATACATATGTATATTATTTTTAATTAATTTTCAGCTTAAGAGTGAAGTACGTACGCTTTCCAATTCAAGTGGCACAAAAACAAGCTGGTGCGCAACAAATCAAAGTTTACACGTCAATAAATTTATATTTATGAAATGCACGGTTGGTAATTTTAAGACAATAAAGCTGAAATCTGTTTTCGGTCGTGTGGCCGAAAAGATATAACTAATGCACAGTTGATTCACCTCGCTCACTCAAAAGCCTAATGGAAAAGCTAAATGGAAAGATCGACTTGATTATTCAAAGTTACCAATATGAGATAGGTTAGGTTAGAGGACGTGTACTTGTCAATTAAGACAAGTACAGTACCCGGAGGTCGAATTGACCTATTGTACAACGTCCTAGTTTCTCACACCACTTATGTTGTGTGTGTTAATTTTATACATGAGTGGTGGGACCTACAGTTTAAAGTCGACTCCGAACGACAGATTTTTATTTATTGAGAAACTTTTCATGGCAATTTTTATTTACTCTCAGAGTTTTTTCCAGAAATCTATTGAGAGGAAGTAGCCGAAAATATACTTTTTTTGTATTTTGTCTTTGATGCCTGGCCTGGGGCTCGAACCCAGGCTTTTGCGTCTAATAAGCCAACACATTACCTACTAGACTAAGGCGACTTCGAAAATAGGATAGGTGTGCGAAAATTTTGATAAGACGTTGCCAAACTTTAGAAGTCAGTGAAGGCAGTGTAAATAAAAATGAAGGCCTATAATTAAATAAACTTTTCTTCTCAATAAAGGATTTTATAAGGCTTCATAAATCAGATGAAATTTCATGAGACTAATTACTCTTGTGCGTGTTTTCATATGGCCTTCTGTAACTAAGACGTACTTGCTTAAATATCGGTCTGATCCTATTTGTTAAAAAAAAATAAAAAATCACAAAAATTACAAGCCTTTACAATTGCAGTTTATTATGCTACAACTTAATTGTTAAAGAAAATACAAAATTTAACAAACTTGTAAAACATATTTACAAGATATTAAATCTACACATATGTAACTACAGAGATTGCACGCGTTTGTATATCTGCACTTTAACTACTACACATTGGCACAGAGAATTACATTTTTCTAAAATTTTGCATAGACTTTCTCAAGTTTTCTCTGGTGGTCAGATGTCCACATGTTACTACATTTAAATTTAAATGAACAAAATCTAACTCTGGAAATATTGTTTTTCTTACAGTCTCAAAGGGTCAAAATAGTAAGAAAGACAACAAAAAAAAAATAAAAAGCAAATGCCTGTCAAAATCTAATCTACAATAAATTGACCAAAATTACATTTTTCTTTCCTATGCTTCCTTCTGATTTTCTTATGCCCTAAACTCAGATATGAACACTCCATTCTTTTTTATATTAAATGCTTTATGAAGAATGTAAATATAACAAGAATATGTAGAAATTTCTTAGAGAATAATACCCAAAAACTCAAACAATGTATTACTGGTAAAGCAAAAAGGTTGAGAATTTTTCTCTTTAAATTTCGTAAATTCACAACATGCCCAACAGCTGTGAATAAACTTTTTACACTTCTCTGCAAAGATAATGACTTTTTTCAATCCATACTGAGGCAGACACCAGATGTATAAAATGATGTAAAATGCAATTTATTTTGTGGTTAATAAAAATACTGAAATATAAGGTATTTTTAAGCGTTTCCTACCATTGTGTGTGGAATACAACATCGTTCAAATATTCACCACATCTTTTATGAGTGGAGCGCATCCGAAATATTTAATTTTCCATAATTCTGGTTCATAAATCTGATTTAATCGATGGCATGGGTTATCATGTATACCGGTGTGAAGTGAACGTAAAGACACAAATGTCTCTATACAAAACCTTTATTGCTATCGCGTTTTTTCATCATGATGAAATCATCAAAAATGATGATTTGCGGAACATAGTTTTGACGAAATAACGATTTTGATGTGAAACACGTGGAAAACCACCAAAAAAGTTTGAAGACGCCGAAACAAATGGCAGAAATGTTAAATGTTGCTCAACAAACCATTTCTGACCATTTAAAAGCTATGGGAAAGATCCAAAATTCTGCATTGAATTAGAATTGTTTCTGACGATGAAAAATGGATTTATTTTCAGAATCCAGAACTGAAAATATGATTGCTTAATCCGGCACTACCATCAATTGCGACTGAAAAGCCACATCAGCCAACATGGGCTCCTAAAACCTGGTGAAACCTTTCAAACAGATTGCTACTGGCACAAATGATCAATTTGAACCAAAGGCCGACCAGAATGGCCTCAGGACAGGGCAAAGTAAAGTCAAATGGACTCAGGATACAATCAAAGTATTAGGCTGGGAACTGCTACATCACCCGCCATATTCACTAGAGTTGGTTTCTTCCGACTACTATTTGTTTTCATCGATGGGACGCTCACTAACTGAGCAGAACTTCAATTCCTATCAGCTTAAAGGACGAAGAGTTTTATACATGTGGAATCCACAACTGCCTGAAAAATGGAGAAAATGTGTAGCCAGCCGTGACCAGTACTTTATATAAAATGTTTTTTCCCATTAGAAATTAGTGTCTTATTATCACAAAAAACGTTCATTCCGGTACACCTGGTATGTTGACTTTGAGGACTGCTGTGAAACTCCCCGTAGTCTACTAGGTAGTGTGTTGGCTTATTAGACGTAAGGCATCAAAGGCCAAAACCCAGGTCAGACATCAAAACAAATATCTCAGCAGATTTCTGGCAAAACCGCTGAGAGTAAATAAAATTGCCATGAAAAGTTTCTCAAAAATGTGTCGTTCGGACTCGACTTTAAACTGTAGGTCCCGCCACTCATGTATAAAATTAACAAATACAACATCAGTGGTGTAAGGGTTTTAATGACCAATTATGTATGTATGTTTGTGTTTTTTTGCATACAAATTAGTCTTATGTAAACTCCACTCTCGGTGGTAAGTTCATAATATCACTACCACCCGAGTTAAGCAAGCCCTCAAATCGCTCGTAAATTATATTTAATGCGGCACGTGGCGCCTTCCATTAAATATAATTTACGAGCGATTTGATTGACATTCAATATTCAATTCCTGCCAAAATAATTGCTAATTATGCCGTTGTCAGGGTTAATCTGACCAACATAGTTCTCAAAGAAATCGCATGATCCGTTTCGGATTGGCATTACCCCAAAACGAAAATTTAGTTTGTTCACGTGCCCATTTATCCAGAAATGAGCCTCATCACTGAAGATGAATTTTCGATGAAAATCAGAGTCAGTTACCAAATTGCTTCAGAGCCCATTCATTGACACACACTGTTGTGTATGGTCGTCCATGTTGAATAATAGACAGAAAAAGTGACAACTAATTTGACAGATATAGCTGTTTCGTATTTGTTATCGCATATTAAAACACGAGAAACTGGTTAAGAGATTAAAACATTATACAACATAAAATTAAAAAGTTTATTTAGACAACCGTCAATTGACTTAGCATTGCTTAGCATTGATAAATGAATGGCTGCCCTTTACTTTTTAAATATTATTTCATATAAATGGTTCCTGCGGCTATAATATACTGGGCTTTAAGTGGGATTTATTTTGAGCATACTTTGTACAGTATTGCGGGTTATATCTCATCAATAATAGATGTCTTTTTGCCTTTCAGAGTTAGAGTTGTGGCTGGATTCTTCCCATAGAAGTATGACTTCATGTTTCTCTTTATACGAAATTTGTCAATTTAGTTAGTTGACGAACCTGGTCACTGAAAATAATTTTTAGATAGAAATATAGATCATATATAACTTTTCTAACACCCATTTACGAAATAAGAGACGCATTGGTACCTCATCTTGGCTTCGTTGACATATGGTAACCTTAATTGACACAGTTGCAATATTCTCCATGGTACGGACATTTTACATTCGAGTTGACAGATTAATGCGAATCTGGTGCGAAATTCATTTTTGAAATTGTTTTCAACAATTATAATTTCCTACCTAAAATCTGATATGCACCCAGGCGTTCCAAATATGTGTTCTGAATCTAAATATTAGGCTCTAAATATATAATAAGGCCAATTACCAATCTCAGTTTATTCGTACATAGATGATGATGATGATGTTTCAGAGATCTCTTATTGAAATTTCGCAAAAAAAGTTTTGATTGCCTCATTCCTTTTAAGTCGAAGAGAGTTTTTGCCCGTTTGGACTATTCTCAATTCTCAAAGGCCTCCATTAAGACTTGCAATTGGGTTAAAATCAAGTAATTGTTTGGACACTCCATAACACCAACGTTATAAAAACAATCTCTAATAAGCCTGAAAGAGTGTTTCAATTTCAAAGTTTTGCTATATGTTTCGATGCGTATGTAACGTGTAAACTCCTATAGTCAGTGAAAATAGGCTAACACAACACACAAAGCACAAGTATTTGTTAACAAAGGTAAAAGGGTTATCTACCGCAGATTCTGGCCAGTCACCATCCGAAACGAGGGTCTTAGGATGAGATCAAATCCTGTTCATATATATCTACAAATTAGTAGAAAGAAATGCTGAAGTAACGGTTATACACTTCGAATCAACCAACAATTTAGGAACCACAACTTAAACGTTGTTCTAAATAAAGTGGTGTTCGATGGTCCTGCTGGTAATTTGTTAAACTGCAAATGCCTAAGCCCACCAGAGATCCTTGGTATTTTGTATACAAAGGAATTCTGCAGAAAAAAAAGTGATGAAGGTCCCACACTACCTTTGAACCCTTCCTGACTATCTCTGTGTTACTCCAACACAATGCACTGCATGAGTAGGAATTATCTCCTTAAAAAATTTATAAAAATTCTCATCTGAAAGGCTTTAATGTAACACAATTTATCGAAGAGGAATAACTAGAGAAAAAAATGTTAATGAAAGCACCTGTGAAGGCATGTATCTTACTATATCCCTTGCATTTTTTACGGAAAATAGAAATTATTTTGAACATTTTGCTTCGTAAGTTTCCCTTAAGGTTTTCGACTGGGTAAAGAAGACGATTATATTACCACACGTTCATTGCTGTTTTTTGCATAACAAAGCGATAAGGCCCTCGTACATTACGCTCGGCATCGGTTTCACACATATTGATTTTAGGTTTCATCAGAATGTCACGATGTTTTTATTACCTTCTGAATTAACACTAGAAAGACGGGAGAATTGATATACCTTAAAAGACGGGTAGGGGTCATATGACTCCCTTTAAATGTTAGTAGTACAAATCTACATTTGAATGTCAAAAGTGCTTATTTATTTAAAATATAAAAAAATAATAGATTGTACATTTTGTATTCTTAGCCTATAACAAAAAATAAAGATAATTCATTTAATAATACGTATTTGAAAAGAAAACAAGTTAATGTGTGCACGTACATATAATAAAAATAGGTACGTTCAAAGCACTAACTGTAATTATTGTTTTTGCTTTGAATGTATTTATGCGAGATCGAAGTATATCGAGATCGTGAAACAGGTCAATAATAATACGATTTTTTAAATCCGTCTTTTACACGTATCCAGTGCATTCCACATAGGAGTTTCTGACATATTTCACACATTTTATTTGTTTTGTTTTTGCAGCCAGTCGTATGACAATGAAGTCTTTTTATGGATTGAAAATGGGAAACTTGTGGTTGAATATTTACCACCTGCAGTTGCTAGTCAATGTGACTAAGTTCACACGCTACTTGTAAAATAAATTCTCTTCTGCGAATTTATTTGTCTGTTACTTCTTGGAATAGCACCCAATGCATTTGTTGCTGACAAGTTCAATATGTTGAAAAAAACTTGTACTGGCCATCTTCTTGAGCTTGATTTTGTGCAATATTTTCTAGCCATTTGGTCAACAACATCAACACCAAATTTAGTTGAATTATAAAAAGTCACGGTATTGGGTTTGCGTTTGACATTACCTTCATCTATTTCAACCACATCGTGCAAAGTACTCACCAATAAAACGTTTTTGTGTTTCTTTGCTTGGTAAGCTGTCAGAAGGCACTTATTATTTATTTTTTTATTTTATTTTATTTTATTTATTTATTATAATTAACATAACACAACAAGATTTAATCTTATAAGTTATAGTGCTATGCTTAGGATCAATAAGATATAATACATAAAAAAATAATAAAAATTATGAAATATAAGAAATTAAGTAAGACTAACAAATTAATATAAAAAACGAATTAATTAATATATTAAAATATTAAAATTGAGTAGAAATATAATTTAATTGATTTAATTATTTTAGGAAAACTAACAATACTATAGAAATAAAAAGAAAATAAAAAAGTTAAAAAAAGATAAAGAATACTAAATATATAAAAAAGAAATATTTACAAAAATTGGTATAGAAAAGTAAGGATAAATATTTAACCGATATAATAAACATGCTAAGAACGTAACAAACTTTTCATTAAGAGAACAATTTACATAACTCCTTTTTGAATGCGTTTGCATTGCCTAACTTTTGGATGTAGTTTGGTAGGGAATTCCAGAGACTAGTGGTGTGTATAAAGAACTGTCGCTGTGACAGAAGAGTCCTGTAACGTTGTTGAATAATCTTCATGCCTCGGCATGACCTAGCAAACTTAATACGGTCTACTAAATATTCCGGCTGTCCCGTGTTAATAATTTTATGGAATAGAATGAGGCATTTAATTTTCAGAAGATTATCAAATTTCACACTAAATATCTGATACGCTAAATGAGAAATATGATCCCGGCGACCTTTAAGAAATACGTATCTTGCTATATTGTTGTATGCCAAGTTTAATTTCCGGTTGTCATTACTATCGCAGTTTGCAAAAATTTCGCACCCATACAATAGCACAGGAATCAAATAAGTTTTAGCAAGTTGCATACGAATTGCAAAAGGAGTTGAATCAATGACCGCCCATAAATTCCGTAGCATGCTGTAAATTCTGCCAACAACGACACTTATATGGCCAGACCACGATAATCTGTCATTAAATACAATACCCAGATTAGTAGCAGACTTGACATAGTCAATTTTATTTCCCCTGATACTCAATCCAGGTATGGCAAACGAAACATTGGACTTCGAAAGCATTAAACATTTGGACTTTGAGGGACTAATACACAGTCCATTCGCCGAAGCCCAACGGTCAATCCTATCCAAATCACGGTTAACAGAATGTAAACAAGAATCAATATTCTCCTTACGAGTACTGGCATAAATCTGCACATCATCAGCATACATATGAACACGGCAGTCAACCAAAACATCCGGTAGATCATTAATATACATACAGAACAACAATCTTCCCATTTAAGTGAACCCTCTGACATCTATCTAACAAATAAGAAAAAATTAGACTAGCGGCAGAATTAGAAAAATTAAACAGCTTCCGGAGCTTATTCAATAAAATTTTATGATTGACTGTATCGAAAGCCTTTGTGTGATCGAGAAGAACTAAAAACGCTACATTATTTACATCCAGCTCCAACCTGAGATCCTCAACTACATTTAATAGAGCGGTAGTACAACTCCTGCCTTTCATGAAACCTGACTGACTGATTGTTAAATAATTATGACCTTCCAGATAACCATTGATCTGTCTGGCTATAATGTTTTCCATTACCTTCGACAAAAAAGGAAGAATGGCAATTGGCCTAAACTCATTGTTTGACTTGGGAATGGGAAGGATCTTAGCAAGTTTCCATTCATTAGGAAAAGTAGACTTAGTCAGCACTGTATTAAATAAGTGGGTATAATATGGCAAAAGTCTAGGTGTCAAAACTTTCAAAAACAGAGGATCTATATCATCGGAACCAATTGCGTTCGATTTTACCGCTGAAATACATTCCAAAACTTCGAACTGATCCACGCAACGAAAACTAAAGGAGTATTGTGGAGGGACACAACAAAGGTTATCATACATATCACCAATTGCCGTTGGAACACTTGAATGTACAAACTGGTCATTAAGTTTATTCACATCTACATCAAAATCAGTTCTAGGACATTTTCCATCCATTCCTATTTCACGAATCACATTCCATTTGGATTTATTATCCATCGCATTGCAAAACCTTCTACCATAATACAACGTTTTCGCAATTCTTATTTGCCTAGTAACCTCTGACCGTGCGGATTTATGAAGAGCTTTCAAGTCATCAGTTCTGAATTTCTTCCACCGCCTGTAGGCACTATCCCTCTTCTCAATTAGTGCTTTTATCTCAGTAGTAAACCATGGATTCTGCTTGGGTTTGATAAGCTTGGTTTTGACAGGAACGCATCTGTCATAAAGCTGACGAACATTCTCCTGAATATATGCCAATTGGTCATTAGCATTAACCAGTGTATAGACCTGGTCCCAATATATATTATCCAACTCAGTATATAACGTTACATAATCAATATTCTTAATGTCACGATAAGTGATATATCTATCAACAGCACAAGTTACAGCCATATTATAACTCAGAAAGAGAAGATCATGGTTAGAGAAACCAGAAGCAGAAATTTGGTCATATAACAGAACCCTTTCATTATGATTCACAAATACCAGGTCAATTAGGCTACTGGACGTTGAATGGAAGTGTGTAGGTGTCGAAACATTAACAGGATTCAGATGAAGCGATAGCATTGGTCCAATTAGCGGATTATCAAATAAAAGGTTGTTATTGAAATCACCTACGATAACTATGTCATCATATTGAATGGTAATATCCTCAAGAATGGAAATAAAAGGTTCAAAATTCAAACTACAATTCGGTCTATATACACTACCTAGAAGAAGCTTCTGTCCATCGGCAATTGAAATATCCAGAAATAAATATTCAATTTCACTCCCAAATGTGGGTTAACAATTTTTCCCTGCATAGTACACCGTTACGAACATAAATCGCAACTCCACCACCTCTAGCTCTAGTCTCTATCCCATTAACTAAGATTCTCCTATCCGACCTGAAAAGCTTAAAGCCCTGTAAATTAAAAACTGAATCTGGAATATCTAAGGGAAACCAAGTTTCGGAGACACAAATGACATCAATTCCCGCGGACATAAATAAATACCTAAATTCATCAATCTTATTATTCAAGCTCTGAGCATTCATGTGTACAATGTTGAGACCTACCCTTTGCCTAGCAAGAATTCTTACCATGTTATACACACTGTCTCTGGAATTATAACCACAAGAAGTCATTAAATCGTAAGAAAGTTTTGGCAATGCTTTTAAGAATTAGGTGTAAATCAGAGGTTATAATAATTAAGCGTTCAAATAAATAGGAGTTATACATACGTTTTTGAGAGGTATAGTTGGAGTACATATCATTTAACTTAATGTTGAAGATGGTGAGGTTTTTAAAAAGCAGGAAGTAACTTAGGTGTTCAAACATGGCCAGGAAATAACTCATTTAGGCTGTCCATATCATCTAGTAATATGAGGTCATCATTCGTATGCTTTTTTACGAATACAAAACCCCGCATAGAGAACGCGGAAGATAACATTTTTTTCTTTTTTAGACGAATTGCCGCACTCAATAATTTGAAATTTGTCTGAGTTAAGTTCTCATTAACATAGAACTTTTCGTCTGAATTGAGACCAATATGCCTAAGGCGGAAGACAAAACCATTGTGTAGTTTCCTGTAGTTTGCCATTGATTTCAAGAAAAAGTTCCTATCATATGCAGACCACAGTTTTACAATAATGGCGGCATCTTTAGAGTTCTCCCTACGTTTGTTGTTATAATTCCTTAGGCGATAGATGGATTGGAAGTTCGGTACCGGTGTATTGATGGTGTTAAAAATTTTTTGGAATATTTCCTGCAGGTTTTCGTCCTGTGCAAACGGGATTTCATTAATCCTAAGTTCAGATGAAACCGGATAATTCTCCCGTTCCCGTAATTTTATTTTGAGATCTCTTATATCCTCCCGCATCTTATCATTTTCTGCTGCTTTATTCTCAAGAAATGTTTGACAGTTTATTCTCAATCATGTTGTATTTTTCGCGCAGATCACTAATTAACTCCTTAAATTTTAGATCAATGGTGCGCAGAATTTGCTCCGTGAATTTTTCAAACCTGCTGTCCATACAGTTTAATAGTTTGAATGGAGAGTCTAGTAATGTAGACCGAGAAGAGCTGGCCCATGTATCTGGTTAATGTCTGTTAGGCGTTTATTGACAGGGGTGTTGGGCAATTCAGCTCGGGTTGATGATCGGTTTTCGGTATTATCAACTGCTTGCATTTTAGTTTTAATATTGTTGCTTTTAGATTTTGATTTGTTAGTATTGATTTTGCCGATTGTTTTATCTTTTCGCAAGTTGTTCATCGGAATAGTAATTTCGTCTTTAAAATTAAGTTCAAAATTAACTGCCAACACTCAATTAACAAATGCAAAAACTTGGCAGCACTTTCACTAGCAGTACTTGTAATCAGAACAGCTGATATGTCTTAATTTGTTTACTTTCGCTTTATGTTTTGTTGTCTATTGTTTTATATGGTGTAATGTTGTTGTGTATTTATGAAATAAGCAAGGTCACCAAAATGTAGCTTATTTGCGTTTATTTTAGTGTATAATTTATCTCACAAATATATTGTTGCTGTCTGTTTACAGTTTTATTATTTTTGATTATTTCAAATATTCTTATAGTGAGAATAATTCCTTGTTGGGTGTATAACTTGTTGGTGTATTTTAACTGTTTAACTTTATACGCCATTTACACTACCGCGAAATCTAGTACTTATGAGATTTCGAGTCAAATCTAGTTGATTTTAACTAGATTTCCCATACAAAACAAAATCTACTTATTTAGTAGATTTCGGCAAAATCTACTCAAAATCTAGTAAAAATACAAATGCAACTATGTGTTTTGCCAAATAGTACTTAAAAATACAACGCTGAGCAGGAAAAAAATGGCATTTCAATTTAACCCTAATCAAGTCAACATGTGCCTCTCCGACACATATTTCACTTGGTCATGTTGTAACTTCCTTGAATATAGGTTCTAGTTCTTACTGCTTCTTGAATTCCTACTTTCAGTTGTTTTATTTAGAATTTACAAATTTTAAGTAATAAATTAATTTATTTTTATTTTGTTTCAATCAAAAATGTTCTTAATCATTTCAAAATGTGTCTATGAGGCACATATGGGAACGCTAACTATTACTTCTATTGTTGGTGAACAACAAAATTAAATATAATAATGAGTTATAATGAGGTATAATGAGTTACGAAGAGTTCTGGCACCCATTATTTGCCGCAGTCTTCTAAAATTAAATAAAAATAATTTGTCCAATGTTCGGTCCATACAACACGAGGATGAATTCTCAAACCAGCAAGGCAGACAGATATGCGACGTAGATGTTATATGTACCCACCGAAGATATGCAGAATGTGTAAGCAGTCTTGCAGTATTTACTTGCAACGAGCATTGTTCAATAGTTCTAGTTTGCTTAAAATGCAAAAATAAATAAATAATATTTCATTTATGTAACTGAGAAGAAAAAATTTAATAAAATGAAAATAAGTTAACAAAATGAATACGTAAATTCTTTGTATGTGCCTCTGAAACACATTTTGACTGGATTTGTAAAAATTTTTCCTGACTTGATTAGGGTTAAACTAAAATATTATTATTTTCTTTTAAATTTCAGTCAGCTGTTTTTGTTTTTAAAATAAAATCTTGCTACTGTCAAATAAATACAGTGTAAACGATCTAGATTTTGAGCTAGATTTGAAATCTAATCTACTAGATTTCGGTGTAGTGTAAATGGCCTATTAGGTAGATTTTTGGAGTCATTTAAAATTTGAGATTTTTAAGAATTTTAAATTGTTGTTGTACACTGTAAGTTGTTTGATCGTTTTTTTGAGATTGTTGTTTGTTATTTTTTGATTTTTTTTTATGATTATATTTGCTTTTTAGATTTCAATGTAAAATTAGTTATTTAACAACGTTAGAAATAAATTTGATTTTACTAAAATTCACAACATTAATTCAGAAAACAAAAGTAAATAAATTAAGTGATAAATCTATTGAAAAATGACATAAATTCACAAATTAGCGGAGCACAATTTTGAACACGTCTGTTCAGCACCAAATATAATTATATACAGTTTGTCAAAAAATCTTTGCACATAGAGAAAAATAAAAAAACTTCGAAAAATTCATTGATTTCTAATATAAATAACCAACTTTTTCATTTTTTTCAAACAGGATTTTATAAACATATGTTTTGTTAATATAATAAATAAAAACTTTTATAACAATGAAAATATTCTAATGTAAAATATTAAAAAACAAAAACAATTCAATTTTACTGCTGTCAAAAAAATGTTTGCACACTTGACAAAATATTAAGACATGCAATTTTTTTAAAATTATAGTGCTAATATTTTGTGTGTCCACCTTGAGCATCAATCAGCGATTGTAGACACCTTCTCCTGGATTGAATAAGCTTCGGAATGTCATATTCTAATGGTATTTTTTCCATTCTTCTTTGATGAACTTTATCAATTCGTTTTTATTTGTGAGCGATCTTTTTCCTACCTTTTGCTTTAGATGAACAAATTTTCGATAGGGTTAATATCAGGACTTTGGGCAGGAGTATAAATAACTTTGGAGCAGTTATAAAGTAACCTGGACTTAAATAAATAAGATTAATGTTTAGAATCATCATCTTGATAGTACTTGTAATTAAATTTATTCGAATTAACCGGGTCAATAAAACCAAATTTCTTAATGCTGGCGGTCAGTTCATTTTTTAAAATATCAAGATATACTTCCTTAATCATTATTTCATCCAAAATCCTTCTTACACCAACTCCCTTGCTGGATATACAGCCCCATACCATTACAGACAGTTTTCCAAACTTTACTGTAGGAATAAGATTTTAATTTTCTAGTGCTGTCAGAGGCTTACGCCAAACTCTTTGCGGTCCGTCATGATAATAAAGCATTATTTTCGTCTCATCTGAGAAAATAACAGCGTCCCAGTACTCCGGAGGAAGTGAAATGTATTCGGTGGCAAATCTTAATCTCTTTTCGACATTTTGTGCTGACAGTCACAGAATATACACAGAATAGAAACAAGAGTTTGACGTTTAACTTTCCATGGAGAAAGAGACAGCAAATATTACCAAAAAGTATTTCTGTCTCTCTCTGATTGTAACTCTGTTTTGTTTATTTGTTTTTTTTTAGTTTTCGGGGTGGTTTTTTATATTGGCGAGAGTTAATAAAAAATTTAATTTTTGTCTAAAACTATTAATAAATAATAAAAAAAAATATTAACAATAACAACTTTAACTTTTTCTTTCAAGAAATTAAAAAATATTGGCAACTTTCAGCAAGAAAATTTTTTTATGAGCAGTACGTCTTATTTTGATCTTGTAATATTTAGCTTCTTAATTACCTCTTGCACAAGAAACTATATTCATTGTGACCGAAAATCACACACATTTCGATTAATATTTAAATATTTAAGAATCTTTAAACTTTTCATTGAAGAAATTAAAAAATATTCCAAATTATACCCTTTTTAACACAAAATAAATCTTTATTTACATTTAATTTTTCTACTTTAACCGCCAGTTTTCACTCTGTATATCTGTTGCTTCTAACACATTTCATTCGCAATACATTAAAATATTTTTTTCTCCCTCTACGAGGTAGGTTAAGGTGCTGCTTTGAGCGTTTTTAAACGTCAAAGGTTTCAATTCTGTACTATTTTGTGCTGACAGTAGGGGTTTTTTACTAGCCACTCTTGAAGAATATTTGTGTTTTTGAAGAAAATTTCTGATGGTTTCTTGGGAAACAAGTAACCCAAAGTCTTTCTGCACTTGAAGAGCTAATCATCTCGTACTGGATTGTGGTCTACTATACACGATTCTAATAATATTTCTTTCAACTCGCTGCGTCACCTTTTTTGGCCTGCTTGTAAATCCTTTTAAGTCTAGTCCTCCTTCTCTTTCAGCACGGGATATAATATTATATACGGTCCTGATGTTCAAGGAGAACATATCGGCGATTTCCTTGGCAGATTGGCCTTTGTAGTAGTTGAAATAGACCAATTGTATAATATTTTTTGAAACTCGTTTTCCTGGCATTTTTTTTATTCGAATATAAGGACACTTGTTACATAAAAAACGATCACTTCATTATTAAAACGTGTTTACCCCTTTCACATTCCATCTCATTTGTAAAAAACCCAAAATGCACAACATTTTTGGGAAATAACGGCATTTTTTGTCTTTTTTTTATTATGTTCATTCAATATGTAAAGATTTTTTTGACACTCTTTATACTGTGTAAAGTTCTTTTATTGTTGTTATTATTGTAATGTGTGTGACTATTAGAAAACTATTGACGCCTTATGGTCGTAAACAAGTACAGTTATAGAATGTGTGCAAAAATAAAAAAGTATGTATAGATTTTGTTGTTGGAATTCTTGAATGAAGATCACATTTTACATTTTTTTGATCTGTGCAAAGATTTTTTTGACAAACTGTATATAATTATTTTCGGTTTTTAGAACTTCATGGGCATGCAAATTTAATTTCAATTTTTTCACATATGGTGGAACATCCCGTCTTGCTTTATTGACTTTCCCTTTTTTAGAGCAATCTCTCTGCCAACGATGCTGAGGTAAAAAGTTGTCAGTTGTCACATTTCTCCCTTTGTTTACGAAACGTTCCATTAGACGCATTACAATTTCCTCTCCAAGCGTAATGTTATGTGGACGATTCTCATCTTTTTCCAAGTAGGGGAAACCGTTGAGCAGATACTTCGGTTTCACATCTACACAAAGCCCGAATTTTATACCATATTTGTCGGGTTTATTCGCCATGTATTGTGTAAATTTGCATCTAGCTTTTGTAGGAAAGAGTTGTTCGTTAAGAGCGATGTTTTCACCTGGTCTATAACAGGATTTGCAATTTCCAATAAAACGGCTCCAAATATACGAAATTAAAGCGAACTTATCTGTTTTTAATCCAGTAGATCTTTCTTCTCGCACGTCAAAAGGAATATATTTCATTATTTCTTTGAATCGGTCTCTAGACATAGTTTGTGAAAAAAAGCAACTCCCCATTTTTTGTTCCACAAATCATTTACAGATATATTTTTGCATCCGCAAGCAACCGTATAAAACTGAGATGAATTTGTCCAGTTCCTGTAAAGACATAACCCAGTTTGTTGCGCCAAGTTGTCTATGTGCCTCAGCCTGCGTACACTTTTGAATATGACACAAAATTGTGTCATCAATCAGCAGTCGCCAGGCTGTTGTAAATTCAGCACCAATTCGTTGTTTTGCGTAATGGGTAGCTCCTGGATGTTCCACCAAAATGTTATGGGCAGCAAGACGACCTGGTGTGGAACTGTTTTGAGAAAAAGTCTTCCAAAGAATTCCTCCTGCTGACCGCATGTCATGTTCATTTGCTATAGTTGATGAAATTATACATTGGCCGCGTTGTTCTAAACCTAAGTGAAAAGTGATTATAATAACAAATTTCTTCTTACGTAAATAAAAAAACATACCTAATGGTGCATCATCGATCGAATTATCACTGGAACTTATTTCTGAAACGTAACACTCACTCGCTTCATCACCTGATCTTCTGATAAAGATTGCAAATACGCTGCAATATCTTTGTCCCGAAGAGATCTAGTCATATTGAAAACTTTTGACAAACTAATATAAATATGTAAGTGAAAGCTATAATATGAAAGCGAGAAAAATAAGTAAATAAGTAGGCGTTGGCTACTAGAAAACAAACAAAAAATAACGACATTTTGATAAACAAAAATTTGGTATGCATGTTTTTTTGTTGCAATTATTTCATGAAATAAAAATTGGAGAAAGAATTTGATAAAATAAATAGCGGCAATCAGATATGTGACGGGTCAAATGACCCCTCTCCGTACTTTTAGGTAGTTGCTTTAATAATTGCAATTTGGAATACCTAAATAAAAAAATAAAATACTTTTAAATTAAATTTTATGGCATATTATTAAAAGTCACGAAGTAAGAAATCCGTGACATAATTCATAAAAGAAATATTAGCAGTTACATTTTGAAATGGGTCAAATGACCTCTGTCCGTCTTTCTAGTGTTAAGGGCCATTATTACAACTCGGAGGATTTTAACGGGCAGATAAATTGTTTTTCATTATTATAAATGGACAATAATGTAGAAGTGAGCGTTAAGGTAAGGGGAAGATCATCCTACTGGTAACTTTTAAAGTTAAGTTTATTTTAAATTTGTCATATTATATATTATTTTCAATACGGCAACTTCAAATGTAAACAAAGTGAGCAAATACAACAAAAAAAAAGAAGCCCGTCGTTGCCACTGCGTTTAAATAAAACTTGTGTAATTTTGTAAGAAAAAAGGATTGAATAATTGAAAAGAAAGAGTTGGTTTTTTTCTTTCTTAGGTGCGGATAGTGCGCACTCTTTTACGTTTATTCAATGATTGATTTTTGAGGGAAAATGTTCCTTCTTTTATACCAAATTTTGGCTGATTTAGCATTTCTAAATCAACCCCTTAGTTCTAATATATTTCTTATATTTACTTATGCTTTAACAATAGTTTGTTTGTTTGTATATATTCTATTTTATATTAAATAATATTACATTGGTTTATGTGTAATAATCATGGGACAACTGGGTGCAATAGACACGCGCATATTGCCCATATAATAATTCCCACGGTAAAATTCCTTCACGGTCTTCCTTCGATCAATTGAATTACTTTCTCTGAAGCACTTTTTCGTAAAATAAAAATAAGAAAACCAAACACGGAATTTTAAGCGGATAAATTAATTTAATTTAAATTTTTATATTCACATATAAATTCTTATTTACATTGAGTATGAAGACATGAAACATTCGTTATGTTTCATTCGCTAGCAATCATTGTAGTTATGTCCTTTTGAGATGTTGTATTCACATTCAGATGTGAATGAACTTGAATGAACAATCATTTAAAATTTGTGTCATATGAAAATTAAAATGTCATATGAATGCGACAAAATACAAAAAATATAATCACCCGAGTAAATACCTAGTCTAAGTTGTTCAGTTAGTTGAGAAGAACTCAAAAATAATTTTTTTATTTTTCTCGAAACCTCCAAACTTGTTTTATTTGACAAAATCGGTATTTTTGATCTTTTCACACAAAATTATTGATAACCTAAATATGTTTGAACCTATTTTAAAAATTCAAAGTGTTTTAGAAAGCGAAGCTTTCAAACGGTATACTTAAACATTTTGTTCAAACTTATATGTTATGAGATTTGATGGGGTAAAGTTGGAAAATATTATTATTTTTTATTTTTCCAAGTTTAACCGTTCCTAATTCTACAATTTAATTAAAAACTATAAAACAATGAAGTGATATTTTTAAAGTGCATTCTCTTGTGAAGAGATTGAAACTTTGTTTTATAAAATCGGACAAATCTTACAGTATTATTATTTAAAGAGTATAACAGCTGAGTGATATTTTAAATATATGTTCTCCTATCAAATGAACTTCAAGTTAAAAATTTTCAAAATTGTTGATGGATCTTAAGTGTTTATTGAAAAATGTACCTTTTTTCCGTTGGACTAATCACCAGATGTTGGCTAATGTTTGCGCAAAGCGAAATAATAATATTTGCGAAAAACGGAAATATTGGACTACTTTTGGTAGTCGTTCAAACGCGCAATGAGCAAATTCTAATGTAAACAATCAAGATCCATCAAAAGTTTTGAAAATTGTTTAAATTAAAGTTCATTTAATGAAGCAGCATATATCTTATACTTATGACTAAGCTGTTATACTCTTTAAATAATAACTACGGTAATTTTTGTCAATTTTATCAAACTCTTGACAAGAAAATGTACTTTTAGAGTATCTCCACTTAACTCATATTTTTTAATTAAATTTTGCAATAAATAATGCCCAAACTTGAAAAAATACGAAAAAAAATAATATTTTCCAAGTTTGCCCCATCAAATCTCATAACATATAAATTTAAATAAAATGTTTATGAATACCGTTTGAAAGGCTAATCTCTCCCCTTTCTAAAAAATTTTGGATTTTTAAAATACGTTCAAAACTTATTTAGGTAATCAATAATTTTGTGTGAAAGATCAAAAAAACTGTTTTTGTCAAATAAAACAAGTTTGGAGGGTTCGAAAAATATAAAAAAAGTATTTTTAAGTTCTACCCAATTAACTGAATAACTTAGACTATGTAGTTACTCGGGTGTATTTTCACTGTCGCACCGTGTTATTAACATCAATATTACAATCGATATACGAGAACTTCAGTCGAAGTCTTATATTGAATAAAAATATTTTAAAGGTATATGAGCGATGTAGAAAAATGTTGAAGTAAAAGTAGAACATCCAGCATGATTCTAACTAGTTAAGTAAATGGCTAGGTATACAACTTCCATCTTGTTGAAACTACATCTGTCAAACTAGTTGTGTAGCGTACATTCTGTTTTGTCAAATCGCTATGGCCGATCGTATACCACGACGTGTTTCCGCTGAATAAGCGTCTAAATTGGTACTTTAACAAAGAAAATAGCCGAATTTGAGACGATACCAATCCACAAGACGTACAAGAGCGACCAGTGATTTTCGAAAGAGACACTGTTTGGCGGGTGTTTTGGGCTAACGGTATTATTTTATCAATGTAAGTTTCAATGCAGTTTTCTTTCTATAGGTAATAATTGTACTATTAACTGCAGGCCAAAATGGGCATAGCGAATACGGAATAACACAGAGTTCTGAAACAGGAGTTTCTTTACATTGATAGTTGATAAAGTATATTTTGTTGAAGCTACATCTGTGCCTTCAGTCAGCATTACAACCTAGCTTCTCGCACCACTTATGTTGTAAGTGTTAATTATATCCATAAGTGGCGGGACCTACATTGGAACGTCGACTACAAGCGATTTTTGTCAGAAATCTGTTGCGAGGAATTCGCTGAAGAATTTTTTTTCATAATTCGGTTTGTTGGTGATGTCTGCCCTGGGGTTTGAATCGTGGCCTCTCGTCTAATAAGCCAACATACTACCGGCTTGGCTATGGCAGTTTATTTTTTCAAATCACTGTGGATAAAAAATACGAGTAACAACATGGGCAAATAGGAACATCACCATACAATATAGTCGAATTTGAAATCTACTGGTGCATCCAATGCATCCCGCAAAGGTCACTCTTTGGCCTTGCGAGTAAAGTATACTAGACCATCATTATCAACGACGAGCACTACAGGCGAATGAGTACTGACTACCTGAATTGAGTGATTTGGACACTAGTAACATATGGTGTCAACATGACAGCGAAACCTACTGCACAGCTGATGGTATATTTGATATTCTAGGACGTAATTTGACTTTTTCTTGTGGGGTTGTTTTAAGTCTAAAGTATATGCGAAAAGCCGTAAACCACAGCAATCTGTACTAAATAATTTACATAAAGGCTTAACTCGTAGTAATTCATTAATAAACTTCTGTGCAATTTAAACTTTCCTAAAATTTCTTCCCACTATGATATTGCATACAAGGGTAAAAAACTGTACTAAAATTTATTAAAGAGCTTTAAATACTTTAAATAAAGTCATGTTTTTGATGCAAAATAGTTGAAATTTTGTATTTCATTCACTTTATAAAAAAAATTAAATATATTATAGAAATTGCAAGTATAAAGGAAGAATTAAAAAACTAAGTGCATACATACATACGTTGTATATACATACATAGATAAACATTTAAAAAATAAATATTCCGTTATTTTACGGTATTTCGCTTCATAACAATAAATCAATAATATTACTGCTATGATAATCATGCAATTTAAATTATCAATTATAGGGGCGTTTCAACTTTTAAACATAAAAGAGATTCTTTAAACGTATAAAACCTAAATTGCCATAAAAAGCAAACGTCTTACAAATTCATTTTGTTAATGCAAATTGATACGTTAACATACAAGAAAAGGAAATAAATTGTAAACGGAAAATACTAAAATACCATTTAAACATGAACAGTGAGGTGCATCAACATAAGAACACTGAAATAGGTAAACATTGCAATCAACTCAAAATCGCAAAATCGTTTTTTAAATAATATCAGAAATTTTTTGCATTTTGAAATCTTCTAGAGCAACATAGACTGTATCTACACTCTTACAAAATTAAGTCCTACAGAAGTCCTACGTCTTGTATTTAACGTATGAAGTACTTGAGGATCAATTTTCAAATTGTTATTTACGCGGTTGCAACTCAGAGAAAAAACAAAAATTCACTTTGATAATATATTACGTCTTCTTGATTCTTCACAATACCAACAAACATACAGGGATGTGGAAAATAATAAGGACGCCAAAAAATGAACATTTGTATGATATTCGAGACAATCTTGCTGAAATTGCATATTTTAAGTGTGAATTTTAAATGTGGTAAGAATTGAATTCAGAGCTAGCTACTACTCACTGGGTAACCAGGGCAGCATCTGTTGCTTTGTGATTAAGCACTGGATCTGGGATCTATATCGATAAACTGACACTAAACGGCTCATATAAATTACCTAACCAGGCCAGTGTATTTCAGACGGAGCTTTTTACATGCATGGTTGAAACTGAGGACCTACTTCTTTCGAACTTCATACGTATGGACAGTCAAGCAGCAATCAAAGCGCTGCTATTCCATCTCATTAAATCAAAGGCCATCAGGAGTTGCATGGGCTCTCTGCACAGTATATGTCGATACAACGCCCGGCCGTACTGAGATCCGGGCCACTGTTGCATAGAAGGAAACGAAAAAGCGGGCGAACTGTTACGGAAGGATCGGAAATGTCTGAGAAGCAGACGATAGCGGAAGACAGAAGGGACGGAATCAGTCCAACACCTTCTATGCGAGTGCCCTGCAATTCAGAAAAGACTTCATCGGTTTTTGGGTGACAGTAAGTATGAAGATCTGCGTTCGTCCGGAGCTCTGTTTGGTTCAAGCCTACCACTACCAGATGTTTACAAGAGGGCACTGGATAATACTATGGCCATATTGCCCAGCGAGTATACTTGCCTGTGAACGGCAAGCTGCCGCTAATCTAAAACTGAATTAATTATATTAAATTATAATTGCTCACACATGTCGTGGTACCTATACTTTTGCTGTCCACTGTATACTGTTACTGTTAATGTAAAAGTGACAGATTTTAACGTATACGAAATAAATACAATCTGCTATGACCTCCCTTAAGACCTCTGCTATAAGTAATGCTCAAAATATTAAGTTAGGTTAAGTTGCACAAATTCTTGCATTGTTTCACTTAATAATTGATTGATAGTTGCTTTTTATTTATTTTATAGTTTTATTATGAATAGACTTACACCGGAGTAACCCTTTAAATTCAGTGATTCTAACGCCCGTAAGAATGGACAGTCTTCAGACCACGCTTTTCTTGCCACTTTATGGAAAACTGCAATAAAAGATTAAACAAAATCCTAAGCTATCAAGATTAAAATAGAATAAACGCAAATTAAAGCTACGGCACAATTTTATATTGATGTTGAGCTACTATTCTAAATTGTGTTCTCCCAGGAATCCTATTTTTGGTTAGATGGGTAAGTAGTTAAACAGAATTGTCGTATAACAATATAATCCACATGCTTTTGTCCAAACACCATTATACATAATTTTTTTTCACATAATTGGCCATTACAACCTTTCAGTCACGATTACAGCCTATCATCTTACACCACTCATGTTGTGTATGTTATTTTTAAATGATTTAAAGTCGGCTCCGAACGACAGATTTTTTTGAGAAACTTTTCATGGCAATTTTATTTACTCTCAGAGTTTTTGCCAGAAATCTGCTGAGATGAAGTCACCGAAGAAATATTTTTTTCATATTTCGTTTTAATGTTTGACCTGCGGTTTGAATTGTGGCCTTACGTCTAATCAGCAAACACATTACTTACTAGACTACGGCGACCAAACAAAACACAAAAATTACAATTTGTTGTGATTCATGGGCTTATGGAGTCAAACGATGATGGCCCGAATATTACTGTCAATTAGAAATTTTTCCAAAATATGTTTTCAACAGGGCGAAGTCACATGTCATATGACGCGTATCGTTATCAATTTGCTAAAAGAAATCTTTGAGCATAATAAATTGATAACCATTTGATTATTTCCTTTCGTGTTATGAACTTGTCTACGTGGATAAGCAAGAAGCAATTAATGTCATGTGGTCGAAATTGTATTTCAACTTTAATGTCAGAAAATTTTCTATTTTCAAAAAAGCCAATTTCAATGTTATCAGAAAATATATTTCTTTGGAAAAAAAACCACCCAATCTACTTGTAATGATTTTAATTATAACAAGAAAAAATTCGAAATACGAATTGATTTGCATACAATTGCATGCAACATTTTTATTAACACCAATACTGTTGTACAACGATATTAAACTTGCACTGCATCCATTGGCTCGTATTTTTGTCCGAATGTTTATTAGTTGACCGGTCAGTTCGTAATAACTAGTGTTTCATTTAAAATTGCAAGAATACTGATGACATCTGTTGTGCCATGGCATACTTTGCGGCAGTGTCCTAGTCGATGCACTATGGTAGTTTGTAAACGCTGTAAAACGATTTGTATTTACCGTTTACTAGTGTTTTGTGTGCATAGATAAGAAAACAAAAATTTATGGCCTCCTATTCAGTTTTCTAATAATGTTTACAACAAGAACAACAACGACAATAAAAACATCGTGAGAATATGCAATTGCTGTAAATGTATATGCTTTACTCTGTCAGCCTGTTTTATTTGATTCTTTCAAAATAAATTTTGCAACATTTTTAAAATGAAACGTACATTTTAGGAAACTCTCATTATGATATTGTCCGCCCTTTCTATTTTTCCTTAATTCCATTGGGACTTTCTTTTAATTTTGATGCAATATTACTGCCAAACGTTCTCTTATTAATGAAATTCCTTATATAACTGATAGTTACGGTCTGGTATTAACAGTTATTAGCTGGGCTATCAATATCACATACATACATAATTGGTCATTACAACCCTTTAGTCAGAATTACAACCTAGTTTCTCACACCACTTATGCTTTGTGTGTTCATTTTATGCATGAGTGGCGGGACCTACAGTTTAAAGCAAGGTTTACCATTTCATAGCACAATTGTGTAGAGAGAACTCACACGCATTCTTGTGTTCTTCGATTTAGTTGTCGATCAGACTGCGACAAGAACACATGTGCGGCGGATGCTTTATCGTTTTTCGTATGGTCTATGTCATTAGCTGGGCGTATAACCTTTTATTTTTATTTTTTTTAAATGCTTTGGAATGCTCGCTTTTTTCCTTCAATAAAAAATGGTTTTTTTATAATTTTTATTTATCTAAAAAACATGGCCTAATTTTTAAGCCAAAGGTGGATAGTTTTATGTTCTTTTAATAAAAAATGGATTTTTTTATTTTATTTTTATTTATCTAAAATTATTAAGCTTCAGATAGATAGCTTTACATGTGTATGTTGATGAAATGAAAATAAAAATAGCGTATATTACTAATACTTTTCTATGGCTGTAAATAAATAAATTCTCTTAACTTATTTTCACTCTCTCACTAATAAATAACCAAAATTTTTTTGGTAAACTTTGGTTTAAAGCCAACTCCGAACGACAGATTTTTGAGAAACTTTTCACGTCAATTTTATTTACTCACAGAGTTTATATTTTTTCATATTTCGTTAAGTTGGAAATGCCTGACCTGGGGTTTGAACCGAGGCCTCACGTCTAATAAGTCAACTCACTAATAAATAACCAAAATTTTTTTGGTAAACTTTGGTTTAAAGCCAACTCCGAACGACAGATTTTTGAGAAACTTTTCACGTCAATTTTATTTACTCACAGAGTTTATATTTTTTCATATTTCGTTAAGTTGGAAATGCCTGACCTGGGGTTTGAACCGAGGCCTCACGTCTAATAAGTCAACACACTACCTACTAGACCACGGCGACTTTCAACGTAGCTACCCACATGAAAATGAGTTTCATACGAAAAGATGATTTTTTTGGCAAAATGGACATCATCGTGCAGTTTCTCAATGGTCCAATAAATCGCAACTTTGCTAAAGCGTTCATTACGTTCAGTTTATTGTTTCAGCATATTATTATTTATTCAGCATATTGAATTTTGTGACAGAATAAGTATAATGTGATAAGACATAAGTATTGCCAGATTCGAAATAATCGATGGTTCAAATTTAAACCGATAGACGGCCCACCCTATATGTATCAGCTCTACTCATTCACTAATGTAAGCTTTATTTTTAGAATGTTAATGTATAGTGCAATTGTGCTGAATCTCAAATAACAATATTCATTTCTTTCCAGTATAGTTTCTGTTTCAGTTACTTTTAAAATATGTTCTGCTTGTCTCGAATTTTATTGATAAAACCACAATTTATTTCTCAGTATAATATTTTCATTTTCTTTTTCCTTTCTTCATTTTTTTTCTTTTAAGAAGCTTAAGAAAATTATTTTCCCACAGCACAAAAATTCAATTTAATAACGCAAAATATCTGAATCATACTTAACATGACACAAATGCGCTGTTCAATTACGATATAATGTTCCATAATGATCACAACAATTACTGGGATATATACACACACATACCATTTTCTAATCGCATCATCATTTTATGGCTCGAACTACATTTACTTTCATTTTGCGCTTTTTGCTACTTTTTTCTTCCTTTTGTATGCTACCTTATACTGGTAAGAAATATTTTATCAGATGGAAAGAACACGTATGCATGTACACGTAAATACTGATGCATTGAAGTAGGAAAAAGATGTACATATTTATGTAAAAGAACTACTGAAAGCAAATTTCGCTTACAGAGTATAATTTTTATGTATGAACCTTATTACTGCTGTTTCTTTCCTCAAGGTTCTTGCCAATGTACGAGTGACTTGAATTTATTGTGTGAGTGTGTGCAAATAAAAAACCTATAAACCAATGACAACGTGAATGAATGAACGTAAAAAATCGGTTGCCATGAATACATATCCATGCTACGTTACGTTACATTCGCAAAATGTTGCCTTTTCCTATGCCGAAAAGCAGAATAAAGGAATTTTGCTTCGTGTTTTCTGCATGCACAAATTGTTGTATGCCATAGCAAAGGAAAGATCTATTTTTGCTATTTTTAAGATGAGAATTAATGCCAGTATGTATGTGTACATTCCTCTACTAAATGTTTTAGCAGTTAAAATAAAAGAACCACAAATCTTATTGCCAAAATATGGTGTAAACCGAAAAAACCAACTAAGTTTCAATCAACCCACCACCAACCGAATAACAAACCAAAGTCGAAACACGACAATTTGAATACAGCACTTTCGCAGTTTAGCAATTTTGTTTTACTAAGAAGCTATAAAGACAAAATTTCGCGCCACAAATTTTGCATTACTTTGTCTGTAATGATGCACAATGTAAGAATTTTTACATACAGTGGCGATTAAAACCTGTTGGATAAAAATGGATTTTTAAATATTTTTAATTACAGAAATTTTTAAAGTTAAACGAGCAAAAAAATCTTAAGAAAAGTTTTGTATGTCAAGTTCTACTCACAAGTACTCGCACTATTTAGTTAACAGCAATTCAAGCTGAATTCAAAAGTAATAAAACAATAAAGAAAACATTTACCAAACATGTACATACATACACACAAAACTGATCATTACAACCCTTTAGTCAGGATTACGACCTAGTTTCTCACGCCACTTATGTATGTTGAGTGCGTTAATTTTTATACATTACCTACAGTTTAAAGTCTTAAGTTAGTGTGTTGTGTTATTAGACGTGAGTTCGCGGTTCAAACCACAGGTCAGACATCTCCAACAGACTAAAATATGAAAACTAAAAATTCATTGACTTCCTGTCAGCAGATTTCTGACGAAAACTCTGACAAAGAAATAAAATTTCCTAAGAAAAGTTTCTCAAAAAATTTTTCGTTCTGGGTTGACTTTAAATTAAACACACACAACATAAGTCGTGTTAGAAGCTAGGTCGTAATGCTGACTGAAAGATTATAATTATAAGTGTATAAATTGCGTAAAAATCGCAAGCTACGCATTAAATTTACTCGGGGCACTGAACCGTACTATATCGCAATGAGGTCACCGTATTCTAATAGGTAGTGTGTTGGCTTATTAGACACATAGAAGCTTAAAAGCTAATGTCAGTCCGAAATCTTGTGTATAGTTGATCGGAATACCTGATGCCGTGATACCTGAACCTACTTTCGATCCTGGTTTTGCGATACAAACACTTAATAAATCCTTTTATGATAAAGGTTTACACCTCCCAAAACATCACCCAGCTCACAAGACAAAATCGACAAGTAATCCGTTCAGAACAACTGAACGTTAGGTTATCTCTTGCATTACCCGTTTGCTGTAGTACTCTTCAGGTGGAAATAATGACTATAAAAATTATAGCCGTATGAATTCGGTATCAGAGTATTCAGTATGATAATATACGCAAATTCGCGGGCAAGACGGTAAATGCCGTCAAATATATGCAAAAAATTTTGGGACAAGATGGCATATACCGTTAACAGTATAACAATGCAATAAAGACTAAACGAGAGGATTTTCCGTCTTGTTTATAATTGCGGTTAGGACATGATGCCCATAATCGTATTATTTATTTAAAAACTTTACTAAATATATTATTCATAATTCTAATCATTTGATTAAAACTCGGAATTAATTATTTTAATTAAATAAATAAATACAACTCATTTTTCATGAATATACAAAGCTTTACGAAAATATGCCAAAATTGGTCAACAATGTGAATTGTCTAAGGCGAACGATGTGCTTTTACAAGAGCTCGCACAACAGGAAATTCAATTGAATTCGTACATAAGATTAGCATTCCTCTAAGAGGAACAGGCAAATGGTCACACTCAAACTTAATTTATATGCAAAAGAAAAATGGAATAATGAACCCATTTGAAAGATACCAGACAGATTTGGCCCGATATTAATTTACACATAAAAACCACATAATATCTTCTCTGTCGTGGGCGTTTGAAGACCTAAAAAAAATTCTTACTCATTATTGCGAGGACATTTCAACGCAAATAGGTATTTGAATAAAATCCACACTTTCATAAAACTATAGTTATGGCTGATAATAGTACGACGACTCGCTAGCAAAAGCGTAAATTTTTGTTAAGTATTGTACATAAACAATTAAAAATAAAGGTGAGCATATTTTACACAATACTTCAAAGCATATTGGAGAATATATACTTGCAGTGTTCCACACAGTGACCCATACAGAATTTGTTACAAATTGGAAATAGAAGTATAAATCAGGATTTGACACATTGGCATCAAAACAAACTAATTCGAGCAATAAATGAGGCATTCTTCTCTACGTTCAATTATCTTGTCTGATGAGAGCCATACAAGACCTTATAAGCCCTTTACTTAAAAGATGTACAGATGTTTTGAAAAATAGCGGTATAATATTTTTTCCCCCATTACCCCTCTAGGGAGAATGTAGATTCCGCGGAGCATTTCCATCTTATCCGGTTGACTGTTATTTTTTGTTAATTTTTTATAACAAGTAAAAATTAATCGTGAATAACACCGAGGAAGTAATCTTACTTCAGACAATATTTGGAATTACTAAGCGATTACGTCTGTTAATAAGAAGAGTAATAACAATTCGAATTTGACTGACGCTGTACTTTCTTATAACATGTATATCATGTACAGACATATGTGCATGTATATATTATTAAAGTTGTAAATAATACACATTTAAAATGTTCCTACAACTACAATCTACGTTTTAAACTCGTGAATTGATATTATAGAGCATTCATATTTATACGCCACCCTAATGCTACGAAAATCAAGAATAACTTCATATGAGAAATCAATGCGACATTGATTATTTAATTCTTTAATTTAATTCTTTAACTTGAATAATTATACTTTTCGAATTTACAAATAAAGTTAAATAAAAAATAATGCCTCCAAAAATAGATACAGAACAAAATGTTGCTCCAATGGCCGTGCTTCAAACTTCTAACATACAAGAATTCAATTCAAGTGTGGATTCATGGAATGTGTGGAAGAAAGATTGGACATTCATTTTTGTGAGATCAACTGCACCGATGAAAAAGTAAAAAAATCAATTTTGTTGAAATAAATTGGAGCTGTTCCCTACAAGGTTTTACATAGTTTGTGCAGTCCATCTTCTCCTGTGTCAAAGTCATTTGAAGAATTGTGCGAAATTCTAGACTCCCACTTTACTCTACCAACAATTGCTTTCAGTGAACGGAAGAAATTTCATCATTCAACTAAACTAGAAAGTGAATCTGTTGCAGAATTGTATGCCAGAGTTAAGACATTAGCACTCAATTGTAAATTTGGAATTACCTTGGAAGCATTTGTTGTAAATCAGTTTCTGATGGGCTTACCAAAATTCATTTTTGAAACAATTTGTGAAGAAGATGAAAAACTCACACTTCAAAGTGCATTGAAAAAGGCAGTGATTATAGAGACGAAGAGTATGTGTAAAGAGGTGAAGGAGGAAACGACAGTTAATTTTGTCAAAAAGCAAAAAAATTTTCAAAAAAACAAAGAAGCAAAAAGAAGTAATGGTGATAACGTTGACAGAGGTGGTAGCAGAGGCAGTTGGGGCAGTGGCAGCAGAAGTAACGGAAGATTTGACAGGGGTACAAACAGTGGTGAAAAAGGTTCTTCATGCTCTCATTGTGGTTGGAGAAATCATAACTCTCAATCTTGTAAATACAAGAACAGCAAGTGCCATTAGTGTGGTAGAAATGGTCATCTGGCCTCAGTGTGTCGTGATAAGAAGAAAAGCGTAAATTATGTATCTAATGATAATTATGTACCTAAAGGTGTTCATGATAATGAAAATAAGAAAGATTTATTTAATTATTCTGTTTTCAGTGTGTCTGAGGGAAATTCTAGTGACGTGTATTCTCTGCCAGTCATCATTGATGGAATTAAACTTAATGCTGTTCGTGATACAGGTGCTCCATGTACGTTGTTCCCAATTTCGTTTTCTGAAGAAAATAACATTAAGAAGAAACTTCGATCTTGTACTGTTCCATATGTTGATTACAATGGTGATAAGTTGAAGCTGGTTGGTGAATATGATGCTGCTGTAACTTTTGAAGGTAGTACAAAATCTGTCGTTGTTGTTGTTGCTGACACTACAAATCCATCTTTACTTGGTCGATCGTTCTTACGTTCATTTAACTTTGAGCTTTTGCAAGTAAACAACATAAATCAAACCAATTCGTATGCTGCAATTGTTAATCAATTAAAAAGCAAATCTAGCGAAGTTTTTGAGGATAAGATGGGTGAGTTTAAAATTAGTAAAGTTTCTTTGAAAGTCAGTGAAGGCGTTACACCCATATTTTGCAAACCAAGACCCTTACCATTTGCATGGAAGGATAAAATCGAAAAACAATTACGCGATTTAATCGAAACTGGTGTTTTGGAACCTGTTGATAATTCGGATTGGGGTACAACACTAGTGCCAGTTTTAAAGCATAATGGTGACATACAAATTTGTGCCGATTTTAAGGTCACTATAAATAAATTTTCGATAGATTTTAAATACCCTTTACCAAGAATTGACGAGATATTTACGTCATTAGGAGGAGGAGAACTTTTTACCAAACTAGACTTATCCAATGCATACAATCAACTTGTCCTTGATGAAGAATCGCAACTTCTTTGTGCCTTAAGTACCCACATTGGAATATTAAAAGTAAAACGCTTACCGTTTGGGGTCAAAACAGCTGCTGCTATATTTCAGAAAACCATGGAAACCGTCTTAAGGGGAATTCCGAATGTGGTTGTATATCAGGATGACATCACTGTCACAGGTAAAAACATGGCGGAACATATTAAGACATTAAGACTCGTGCTCAATAAGTTGCAATCCTCCGCATTAAAATTAAACGTAAAAAAATCTGTTTTCTTTCAACCGAAAGTTTCGTATTTTGTTTTGATGTCGACAAAAATTGATTAAGCAAAAATAATGAACGAATTTTACTACAATTTCTGCACCAATTCCAAAAGATATATCGGAATTAAGAGCTTTTGTTGGGATGGCAAATTATTACTCAAAATTTATAAACAACTTTTCAAATATCGTATCCCCACTTTACCGTTTATTGGGCAAAAATGTACCTTTTATTTGGTCAAAATCTTGCCAAGCATCCTACGATGCTATAAAAGAAGCAGTGACATCTGACCAAGTTTTGGTTCACTTCAATCTTTAGGTTGGTGTTAACTACTGATGCTTCTAACAACGCCGTTGGATGAATTTTATCACATAAATTTTCTGATTGCGAAAAGCCAATAGCATTTGTGTCTAGGGCGTTATCAACATCCGAGAAGAACTACAGTACACTTGAAAAAGAAGCATTAGTGATTGTGTTTTGCGTTACCAAACTTAAACAATATTTACTTGGAAACACTTTTATTTTGAAAACTGATCATCGCCCATTGCTCACTATATTCGGTAGCAACAAAGGCTTGCCAAGCATGGCTTCAGCTCGTATGCAGTGTTGGGCAGTCATATTATACGGATTTGAATATTCCATTGAATTTATAAAGGGAAGCCTAAATGAAGTTGATAGCATTTCTAGAATGCCTCAACGTAAATTTAATAAGGAGATTACAGAAAATTCATTCATAAATGTTATTGAAAACGAAAATCAATTCAATTTAAACTTTAAGGATATCGCATGTGAAACTAGACGAGATCCAATTTTATCTAAAGTTGCAGAATGTATTTTAAACGGAACTTTATACAATTTAAAAGATGAACGTTTTGCACCATATAGAGAAAAGTATGCCCAACTCACTGTTGAATATGATTGGTTTAGAATTGCATTCTTCACATTTAGGCATAGTAAAAACTAAACCACTTGCCAGATCGTAAATATGGTGGCATGGACTTCATAAAGACATAGAAAATTTAGTCAAAAACTGTATGCCATCTAGGGTTGCCAGCCTGGCTGGACTTGGCTGGATTGTCCAGCTTTTTTGATGCTTGTCCAGTTTCAAGCTAAAATTTAATTTGTCCAGCTAAATAGATATGTTTTAGTACAATGCAATAACTTGAGCAATAATTATCATGTTATCTTAGTCAAATCATTAGCTTATTACAATTTTTTTTACCAAAGTACAAACTAGTATAAACACAATCAAATTTTTTATTTTTTATTATTTTGTTTTTAATATTTAATTTTAATTCTTACATACATACAAGTGCATATGCAAATATGTATGTGACGGACTGAACAGAAAAAAATTAATTTTAGTCAAATAAATTTTAAAGAATGCAATGAATTTATTTAATTGTAATATTTTTAAATAATAATACATATGATAACAATGGATATTTTACTAAAAATTATTTACACAAAACCAAAATTAACATTTTCTCAGTATTTTTTATGAGCAGCTTTTTTTGTTTTGACCAGCTTTTTCAAACCCAATGTCCAGCTTTTTGCGAATCGGAATCTGGCAACCCTAATGTCATGTCAAAAATTGCAGTCTAGTCCTGAAGGAAGCAGTTTAATACCATGGACACCAAGTGGATCAGTTTGGAGCAGAATTCACATCGGTTTCGCTGGTCCAATCAAAAACTTTTATTTCTTAATTGTCATCGGTTCATTTTCAAAGTACGTTGAAATTTTCAAAACTAAAGAGATGACAACCGCCTTTGTAGTTGGAAAATTAAGAGAAATGTTTTCGCGTTATGGATTGGTAGATACATTGGTGAGCGACAACGGTGGTCAATTCACTTTAAGTGAATTCCAAAATTTTTTATCCATGAATGGAATCAACCACATTTTAACAGCTCCTGGCCATCCTTCCACCAACGGTCAAGCAGAGAATTTTGTAAAGACTTTCAAGAAGTCTAAGCAAACTTAGATCAAAACAATGATGTCAGTTTAGATCAAATTTTATGTAGATTTTTGATGGATTATCGCAATATGACCCACTGTAGTACATGCGAATCTCCAGCAAAAACATTCTTTGGAAGACAACTTAAAACTCGTTTCAGTAACCTCAAACCACCAACAACACAAGAGAGAATTGTTCGTTCTCAATACAACAACGTTATTAACCACAAAGGAAATCGGAATGAAACTTTCAAGCAAGGACAAAACGTTATGGTTCGTGACTATCGTAATCCAAACAAGCCTGGTTGGACTCATGCAATTGTTAAAGAAAAACTTGGACCTCAGTCGTATTCCTGTATTTCATCACATAACAATTACGTTATCAAACGTCATCTTGATCAGATCAGGAATCAAACGACTTCACAACAACCTGTTGAAGCAGATTTACAAACGTTACAAAAAAGCAACAGCACCTTAACATTAGAGCAAGACAAGCAGCCTCAGGCAGATGTTTCACGCACTAGAAGAGAACTCAGGCCACGAGAAAGAGGTAGAGTAGTAAAAAATTAAACTCAAATATGATACAGATACTATAATCGAAATAAATAGAAAATTGCGCTGATTTTTACTATTCCTACCAATACTATAATTAATACGTGTTAAATTTTTTCCAGTAACAATAATAATCATACGCAAATCGTCGATCAACTCTAAGCAACTTTTAAGCCCAATATATTTGGAGTTTGATTAAAACAATTCCGATCGTGGTATCGTATGCGACCACTATTATTGACGTTATAGATACCTGATATTGACATTATGCATAATGACCATTAACAATTCGTTTATCGGATTTCTTCCTGCCTCAACACATCCTACTACGCACCTCAGCATCTTGGTCAGACCAGTTAATGACAGAGCTTCATTCACTTTGTCCCTCCCACGCAGACACGGTCGTCCTCTATGCTCACTTCCGCTAAACGCCGCATTAAATATCCATCTCACAGGGATAGCCTTTTCCGAGCCAGTAAAGCCGCTAGATATTATTGCGCTCCACAACGTCCATGACGTTGAGGAGTTCATACAGCTCATTATTGGATTAGGTGTTTAAATCACTGCCAACTCGAAATTTTACGTAAGACCTTAAGACTATTGAATAGGTGTTTAATAGCGTTCATGCTTCTACTCCATAAAAGAACACGGGGAAGATGAGCGACTTCTAGAGTATAAGTTTCGTCGTACGAAACAGGTTTCTGCTATTCAATTGCCTATTGAGATCATAGTAGTATCTGTTGGCAAGAGCGTTCCTACGCTTGATCTCCAGACTGACATAATTATTGCAGGTAACGGCGTGGCCAAGTTAAATAAATTCACTCACAACATAGACTTGCTTTCTGCACAGAATTTTTAGCAGCTCATGATGGGTCACATCCTTTGGATCCTTCTAAATGCATACCATTATATTGGCGCAATCTGTATTATGCTTCCTCGTAGATTTTGATTGCTGGCCATAGCACAAATATGATTTTTTGGGCTTCATAAAAAAATATGATGTGCGCAACCAAACCAAATAATGTTGACTGATTTTAATAGCTCCAATAATAAAAAAAGTTATTAACTTAGTTGACAATAAAACTGGTCCATTTAAAAATATAATAAATAAATCGGAAGAAGAATGAAATCATTTTCAATACTTAGGTGGAAAACATTCTTAATGGATGATATTTTTAAGACCCTTTGATACAGACTCAACAACTTTTTTGCATATTGTAGAGAACGATTTTGCTTAAAGTTAAAATTTCACGATGACGAAATAACATCCACATCAGAGATCAGCAATCAATCATTTTTTCGCTACTCATAAGCACTCGTGAAATTTTGAATATAAGTGAGTCAAAAATATTAAAATTTAACTACTCTGATTCATTCGTACTCACTATAACGTTGATTTATAAGTAACGTAAAATGGTTTGAGTCATAAGCCTACTCATTCAGATTCATAAGTTTAGAAAAGTACTTATAAATTATTCGAGTGACTCTAATCATTCATCAAAATTTTCAGTCTCAGTTATTGTTGCATTTACAAAAAAAAAGAAAAGAGAAACGTAAGCCAAAAAGATAGAGCAGCAAGCAGAGCAAAAACACAACTTTATAGTGAGTATTTTAGCGTTCGTACGCGATTCATATTTATTTTGTGCTTAGTGTATACGTTGAGTTCTGGAGAGCATGAATATGATGAGTACTTCAAACTTTGAATATGAGTAGAGGTTAAATGACATTAAAATAAGTATAAATGCGTTTAAGTATCAGAAATTATGAGTATGATTCGATGCTACTCATATTTTTGAATACTCATTGCTGATCTCTGATATACATATTACATGTTGTGCAAATGTTAGCTTGGATATAAAGAATGCAAGTTTACATACTTATGATAATAAACATCTCTTGATATATGTATTTAAACATTGTTTCGGTACATCTTTATTGTTAACACAGCTTGGCAACAATGTCTACTTTGCAGGCGTGGATGTTTCTATTGTTAAAGAAATTAAAATAAATAAACTTACATATATATATTTATTTACATATATGCTTTAAAAAAAATAATTATTTGTATTTAATATGTTTATGATTAATTTATGAATATAATTCTTTTCTAATGCATCGAATGTTATATACATATATATTTATTATTAAAAAGCATAAGGTACAACAACCTTACAGGAATTTAACCGTTAGGGTAACGGATTAAACTGGTCAATCTAAAATGTGGTATAGTTTGAAAAACGGTATTTCTCAGCTGCAGAAACTGCTCTTATTTAAAACATCTATGCTATAGATCGACAGAGAGGACAACAATCTTTATAGGGTTTTTTCCAACCCCATCTATACCCAATCTCATCTATACCCAACATCATCTATAAGAACACCAACTTCCTTCATTTAAGAGTATTTATAATTATAAGAAGTATCCCTATACACATATATTTATATGCAAGTGTATAATATATTTTAATCCCCTCAATTAGAAACACCAGGATCAACACGAAGAAGCTACTAAATTAGGTCTCGAACCCCCTCATCCGACTCATCATACCGCAGCCCGATCTTTTTTATTAATGGATGTATATTTTGTTTGTCTATATCATTGAAGTACAGTGACATCTACTTGCGTACATTACAATATTGGGGTCTTAATTTATTTCTCTCCTTCAAAAGGGCATACTTCGTTCGAAATTGTTTGATTTCTCATTTAAATTTCCACTTTTTGCCACAATTCACATGTTGTGATTGGGATTGAATTTTGATAACTTGGCGGCAATTGTTCAACAGCAATTTCTTAAGAACTCTACTTGTACGCTCAGGATCATTGTCCGGGTACAAATCAAAAGTGGGCATATTTAAAACATTTTGACATTTTATATTGGGTTCCCTTTCAAAATTTGTAAATACTGCATTTTGTCAACATTTCCTTTAACAACATGCAGTTTACCAACACAAGCAGCTGAAAAAGCAACCCAAACCATTATGAGCCCTTCACCATGTTTTCCAGTATGACAAAAGTGTATCGGACTTAGCTCCTGATCGGAATTTCTTCAAATATTCACAACCAGAAGTATTATATTTGCTTTCGCCTATGAACAAGACAACCTTTCAATAAGAAATATTTATCCCAATGCAGCCGAATATTTTTATTTTTTGGTTTACAAATGGATGCTGTCATTAAAATCATTCTAAAGGAGAATTATGGTTTCGACATACATATCTCACAATTTCCGAACTTTTGACACTGTATTGCTCTTGATTCAAAATATTTAAATAATTAAAGTACGACAAACATATTTAACGCATTTTACAAAATTCTTTTTTTATTGTTTTTGGTTCTTATACGGTGTCCAGATAGGCACCTTTATTGCGCAAATCGAAATAAACGCCGTCATTGAGCTCAGTATTTCATATAAAATTTGAATAAATAATTGCGCAATAAATACGCAAATTGTTATAATATAGAGTAAAAATAAAATGCAGCACTGTCATAAGTATGTTCAGTGCGCATATTACAATTATTCGAACACTTTCTGATGATATTTGACAACTCAAATGTCAACAATGACAAAAAAACAACAAAACAAAAAAATTGTTGTTTCAACCAGCTGTGTTGTTTACCAGCTGTCAAATGAATATTGAATAAGCACCTGAACTGCGTATATTATTATGTCTGAACACTTAAACTGTTGTACTCAATAAACCAATTATTGACTCAATAAAAGTCCATATCTGAACATAGTTAATCATCGTACCATTTTCTGCAACTTATTTAGTACATTATCGTATTTTAATTTTTGTATTTATTCTTGCAGTCAAAACATTTAAATTTTAAAGATTTTGTATGTGTTAAATAAAAGCTTTTTGTGCAAAAGTATTTAATTTTAAATTTTCATTCTACCAAAAAAAATTAGAAATACAATTAAAGTAATTTTCCATAGAGCTTTGTATTTATTAATGCTTTTTGCTCACATGATACATTGTGAATTCATATGTGATAAAGTGAAATTTATTTAATTAGAGGCACCACAAAGGAATGCTAATATATCAGCATACATGCGCACTTTTTATACGTTTGTTTGAAAACTGAATGTATATATTTGCATTAGTATGATGGCTCTTAAACATTCGTCATAGCATACCATTATGCTGAAACCGGAATTTGTATGCTCTATGAATGTACATAAGATGGGGAAAAGTGCAGCAAAAAAAAAACAAACTAATAATTATTTTTTTTTATCATTTTTATCATTTGAGAAGCTAGGCCGTAATCCTGACTGAAGGAGCAAAATGTAAAAAAAAACTTAGTTAATACTGTATCTCATACGCTTTACTAAAAGTGTGTATCTTTTATTTTCGGTATATTAACATTATATTAGTACATTTCGTACAAAAATTATTGCGCACACTTTAGTATACTTTGGCGTATGAGCAATACGTTATAGCATATGAGCAATATTTTTCTACTACTTTTCTCAAAAGCTCAATTATGTTCAATTGATAGTTTTAGTGATCCAAATCTTTTTTGTATAACTGCAATTAAATTGTGCTAAGTGGTGCTTAGTTAGGAAACAGTTCATATCTTCCTTCAATTTAATTAAAAACACATAATATATCCCTTCTTGCTGCATCAGAAATTGAACATACCTAAAGTTTAAAATAAAACAAATCTGTATTTTGCCTTAAAAGTGGACTGAGTTGTACACTGCATTTATTGGCCTCATTATAGTATGGAGACCTTGATCTGAATTAAATAAATTGAAATTGTCCATTGACCACAGGGTACCAAGTCCACTCTCAACACAGCTTTTACCAACACTGTTCCTTACCGTTCGATTCCATACAAAATTAATTTTTAGTTTATCGGATTAAATCCTCCTTATTTGATGCCCATAAAGTATATTCTGGCAAAGACAAAACGAAAACACTATGCAAGCAAAATATGTCAGAACAATTTTAAAGTTAGGCGGTGGATTCGTAATCGTATGGGCTTGCATGGCGAATGAGGAAGTTGAAATAGTCTACTGAATAACTATGTAAACATTTTAAGCAGCAAATCCGGACAATAGACGGTGAGTATTCTTTTCGAACATGACAATGACCCGAGATATATTGCTAAACTAAAAAAAAAAAACTTTAATTTCTGACAACAGCTAGAAAGATCTTTATCCCCTACTCCATGACTCTGGAACATAAATGAGGCCGAAGTTGATATCATTTTCGAACGTGATAAGGGCCTAAGCATATCGACCGGTGGCGCTAATTAGACGATTTTTACTACATCGAATTCCTTAGAGAAGTTCTCAGAAGTTATTTTGCCTGTACTGCTAGAGGCTTGGATCCTTATACGAATGGAATGGTATTGAATCTGACAATTTTTGGAAATTTGATTTGTTATATAATATTTGATTCATATTAATTTCATGGGACACTTAAATTAACATCAAATTGAGAGCAAAAAACACAGATTAAAAATTTTTTAATGACGTCAAAGAGTTGATTATTAAATGCCAAAAGTTTTGCGAGAAATTGCCGAAAACTAAAAAAACTAAAATAATTATTTCAATATGCAACAGAAACTCAATACAAAAGTACGCGTTCGGTTTTAATTCCCCCAATAAGAGGAAGAGCAGAAAGCGTAAAAATGCTTCCTTGCGAAGAAAAATCGAACGTATAGCTTGATTGAAAGGAAACCTATTCCTCGAAACAATAAGAAAAACTGTTGGAATTTATGAAAACATTTTTTTAAATACACAAATCTTACAGAATTTTCTGGTTATCAAGAAAAAATTCATTACATAAAAAGCCTTTTCTCTCCGTAAGGATATAAACTGCATTAAGAATTTGACACAAAATATGCTAATAAGTCAAATAAATTCTGATAAATTGTTGTATTTATTGATAAGAGTCTATTTAATATTTTTAGATCAGATGGCAGACGATTTGTGTGTTGCTTAGCGAAAACATTGCAATTCAGTTAAAGAACTTAAAAACCACTATTAAACATGGAGCGGGGTTAATGGTGGTTCGGCGTGAAATGGCCACTGCAAGTACCTTAATTCTTCTCTTTGGGAAATTAATGAGTAACCAATTTTTTATCTAAATATTTTATAAATTTAGACATATAATACGATTTTCCATTCTTTCGCAAAAATGATTAGAATTACTTATCTCAATACTGTGGAAGATTGATTACTATTCAATGGTGTAAATATAATATCTCATCGCTAATAATAGAGGCTCAAACTCCATAAAGTGTTATGTGGTATTTTGGAAGAAAAAAGGCACATAATAACTAATAAGCAAATATTCCAAGCTACCATTGTTACAGAATTCTCGAATATTAGGTCACAAATCAAACAAATGTTGACCTTTTCTATGAAGAAAACCTTTTTTTTAAATATTGTGTAAATTGTTTCTGTCTACTTGGTGTTCGGAGACTTATTTGGGCCAGTGTATATACAGGACTGCTTGATACCATTGAAACTAATTCCATATTTAGACAAATTTTGACAGGTTTAATCATCGTTTTTGGTTTTGAACCCTTACCAACAGAGGTTGAGAGGTTGTGGTTGCGCGAACACGTACTTGTCTTGTAAGTGCTTTGTATTTTCCCACTTTCCTAATTCAATTTACATGTAGATTGTACAATATAAGAAAAAATAAATTATAGTGATCAAAAAGTTTTGTATTCAAATAATAAACTTTAGTCTCAGTTTGTTGTTTTCAGAATATTTACCACAATAGGCATAAACTCCTGTTTTATGAATTTAAAGGTTATAAAATTATAGTAACTTTTATTTTCTTAAATGAGCTGTTTATTTTGAAAGTGGTTTAAGTCCATTTTGCGAAAAGGGATTAGTCCACTTTGTGTTCTTTATTTAATATTATTATAAGTTAATTTTTTCACTTACAGTTACTCCAATACGTTTATATAATTCCAATATAATTATTACATAGGGTTTATTAGCAAATAAAATACTTTCACTATAATATTGAACAATTATACAAAAGAATTGTATAGCTAGTGATTCCTCTAAATAGCTAGTTTTTAAGTTAAATTGAAATTATTATTTGAAAGAAATTAAATAATAGAAATTGTAGATATTTAATTTTTGAAGTAGATGAATGTGATAGCTTTAAAATAAATAGGGAAGCTTTCAATTTAGATGCAGATTTTTATTTATGTAATTAGAAAAACATGTATTTAAAAATAAATATTAATTCATTTATTAAAAAATTAAACTAACATTCATTTATTAAGAATAATATTAAAGATTTTGCCATATTACTTCTCGTCATTTAGATTATGTGTGAGGTTGTTAAAATATTCATGGTGTATAGTAGTAGTAACTCCATCATATCCTTAAATGGGACGTACATTTTTATATAATGGTGTTAATTTTATTTTGTTGAAGTTCCTTGGTCCTTCTCGACAAGGTAATAAATCAAGTATTTTGAACTCTGTATCCACTTCCATAGATTCTTTATAAAACATTTTATAGGGTTTACTTTTTATAAATCGAATCCAACATATTCTTAGCCAATTTACAGGTACAGATGTTTTGTAGAAAAAAATCTTCACGTTTCATTTTAGTTAATATAAATTTGTTATTCTTTCGACATGTTTTTATGGTTTTATAGTAATAATGGGGGACATACATTAAATTATTTTTCCTCAAAGCCATTTCTATCACTTCAAAATCACTATCATTTGGCAAAACTGAATGTCCTGTTAGAAAAAACTTATGGTCAATAATATCTGCATTATTTTCTGTCGATTGCACAATTTTCAACCATGTTACTGCCAATTTTATATTCCTGTTCTGTCCAGTGCGACTAGAAATATTCTTACTAAAAACACTTTCATATTACCGAAGAAACGCCAATTTGTAATTTTTTCCCGTTATAAATTTTACTGCTTCGTAGTGAATTTTATTGCTCTACTGTGCAATAATGCATTTTTACGGAATTTTGTAACATAACACATTCCATATCAAAATTATTTCTTTGAATGGACTTCAACAAATTTCAAAATGAATTTTTTTGCATTTCGCTAACTAGCTAATTTTCAAGTTCCCAAAATCATAGCAATTTTAATGATACTAGACTTAAATTGTTTAGTTGTTAAAGATTATATACGATTGTGTTTATTGTCATCATTAACTACATTTTTTTTTAGATGGACTAAACCACTTTCAAACTAAACGGCTCAAATATGTAATTTAATATTTTGATATAAAAATGTTTAGTGTACGAATTATCGGATTAAGAGCAGTGCCTTCCCAGTTATCAAACTAAGGGCCATTATTACAACTTGCCGTTAACTAAAGGGAGTATTTTAAGGGGCAGATAAATCGTTTTTCATTATTATAAGTGGACAATAAGGTAGAAGTGAGCGTTAAGCTAAAGGGAGGATCATCCTACCCGTAACTTTTAAAGTTAAGTTAATGTTATATATTATTTAAATATTATTTAAATATGGCAACTTCAAATATAAACAAAATGAGCAAATACCACAAAAAAAGAAGCCCGTCGTTGCAACTGCGTTTAAAAATTGTTTTTATAATTAAGCAGTCTTATCGACATTGTTCCTGCACTGCCATATTTTTGAAAAAGTTAACTTTATTTTATCCGTAGCTTGTAATAACGAAAAGGATTTAAAGGTGACTTTAAAGTTCACTTTAGCTAAAGTTACCTTTAACTAAACCCAACTTTAACGGCAAGTTAAATGAAAAAGCATGAAATTTAATTTAAAATTATATACCTTTTCCTATCACCTTTCAACCGTAAATTTTTCATTTTTAAATATAATTTGATTTACATTAGATTCATCTAAATTGTATTGTTGTAATTTCCGTTGGAAAAATTAATAAAGTATATAAATACTGTGCTTCAATTTTGTATAACGAATTTATTTTTTAAAGTATTTCAAGTATTTTTTCTTCATTCTGGTGTAAATTCATTTGTCTCTCAAGTTTTTTTTTGAGAATTTTGTTAAATTACTTTGTTCTTGTTTGTTATAACCTCCAAAGTCATAAATAAACTGGAACTGAAATTCTACTTATAAAATAATATGAAAAGGAAATTAAAAACAGAGCAAAACTGAATGAAATACTTGAAAAACAAATTAAAAAGGAAAAAAAAAGAAAAAATGTTAACACTTTCAGACTTAGGACGCAAATAGTTGAGAAAAAATTCTGTAAATTTTACTGCGAGTTAATTTGAGATTGCTGATTTAGAATCTGAAGCTAGATGATGTCCTATATATTGAACAAAGTGTTTATCATAAATAAAAGTATAATTTAACAATTTTAAAATGTAATTATAGTTCCATGGTTTATATAGGCATAACTTAACATTTGTTGCTAATAATAAAATCGTTCATTTTATTCAACTTGCACTTGTCATTTTTAAAAATATTTCCTCTTTTCGAAAACGGATTAATTTAACAAAAAAAAAACTCCATGATAAATTAGAGATCTAAAAGACACATTTATAGTGTAGTAACATACATAATTGGTAATTCAGTCAGGATGTCGACCTAGATTCTCGCATCGCTTATGTTGTGTGTGTTAATTTTATATATGAGTGGCGGTACCTACCTATTTTTCAAGTTCTAGTTCATTAATACTGTCGAAATGGTTAAAATGTTTCAAAGTCGTTCAGTCCTTAGAGAAAGGGGAAACTTTTTGAATATGGGTTTCGAACTTAAGTTATAGTTAAAAAAAAATAAAGAAAAATCTAAAAATAATGCGTTAAAGGCGCCATTAATAACGAATATTAAAAGAAGGTCAGACACCACCTCCTCTTGGCTCAAACAATCATATATCAATCAATCAGCTAAGGGCCTTGCTAATACATGCAATAAATATATGTTCACAGCGACCGCTATTTCTACATGTCAGATGGAAACTTCATTTGTTAAACTTCAGTATCCGTTACAATGGTAACAGACTGCTGCAACATGGGAGTAATCTTAGTTAAGATATTTCTGTGCGATACGAACAATTAGACATACTGCCTTTATCCGCAGTCTTTACTTCAGAAGTCATATCTTCATGCTTTCTTTTGATATTCCGGATCTAGCTTGGTATACTGGATTTGTACATACATATACATAACTGGTCATTACAACCCTTCAGTCAGGATTACGACCTAGTTTCTCACATATTGTGTTTGTAGACTACCTACATATATTTGTTTCAGCAATGTTTATAATCCTTTTAATATGACTTCTCTCTTTTCTAGCTTGTTAATATCATCGGAAATCTATATTTTTCTGAACTCAAAATGTTGCTTACAAAAAATTTACATTTTTATAATTTTGCCAGACACTGTATATGCAATTTATATTCTATTCATAAAGAATTTTCGTTATATGCATTACTTTTACACATTTTGCTTTTCCTCTCAAAGGTTGTAGTCATTATCGAAGTATGCATTGAATAAATGAGTTAATATTTGGCGAAAGTACTGATAAATTTTAGGCTGTAGTACCACCTATTTCGTATTACATTTTAATATTCTCTCTGATATTCTAAAGTAATAAAAATTCATTGAATCTATGTGCTTTAGTTAAAACAAAAATGACATTAATCAGCCCATGCAAATGCTATAATGTTTTAAAAACATTTCACGTGAAACACACTCCTAGTATTTAAATTCTTATTTAATAAGTCTAAAATGCCATCTACCTGTACTCATAGGAGAATGTGTATATTCAAACGAATTCATAAGTTAAAATTGCACCAGTTTTATATGCTCTTATAAAAGACAAGGTTAAAATGTTCTGACGCATTCACACGTTGTCATGCTTGAGGCGAAAAATTTTGTGAAACAAAAGTACATTCAAAATGGAGAAAACAATACAAGACAACACTGCTACGTTTATAAAGGGTGTTTTTTACAGAGGTATAGAACTTTAAGTTGGCATTACTTTTCAAGATGGCGACCGATTTAACAGCTTTCCAGTGATTTATTCTCAGTTTGGCTTGGCAATTCGTCATGAATAGACTCACGCCTGAACAACGCTTGCAAATAGTGCAATTTTATTTAGAAAATAATGGTTCTGTGGGGAAAACGTATCGCGCAATACGTCCATTTTATCGATTTTCATAAGCGAATTTTGTTTAGCGATGAAGCGCACTTCTGGTTGAATGGCTACGTCAACAAACAAATCTGCCGCATTTGGAGTGAAGATAATCCTCAAGTGTATGTGGAAACACCGTTACATCCAGAAAAACTGACTGTTTGGTGCGCTTTATGGGCTGGTGGAATCATTGGTCCGTACTTTTTCAAAAACGATGGTGGCCAGAACGTTACAGTCAATGGTGATCGGTATAGAGCCATGATTACTAACTTTTTCATTCCTGAATTGAATAACCATGATGTCCAGGAGATGTGGTTTCAACAAGACGGCGCAACATGTCACACAGCTCGTGCCATAATAGATTTATTGAAAGACACGTTTGGTGACCGCCTAATTTCACGTTTTGGACCTGTGAATTGGCCTCCAAGATCTTGTGATTTAACACCGCTAGACTACTTTCTGTGGGGCTATGTAAAGTCATTGGTCTATGCGGTAAAGCCACAAACGCTTGACCATTTGGAAGACAACATTCGCCGTATTATTGCCGATATACGGCCACAAATGTTGGAAAAAGTCATCGAAAATTGGACGTCCAGATTGGACTACATCCGCGCCAGCCGTGGCGGTCATATGCCAGAAATCATATTTAAAATGTCATGCCACAAGATTATCTTTCGGATAAATAAAATTCATGTCAATCGAATAATCCATCGTCGTTTTATTGCAACTTAAAGTTCTATACCTCTGTAAAAAACACCCTTTACATAACTGGTCATTTCAACCCTTCAGTCAGGATTACGTCCCAGCTTTTCTCACCACTTATGTTGTGTGCGTTAATTTTATACATTAGTGGCGGGACCTACAGTTTATAGTCGACTCCGAGCGACAGATTTTTGAGAAACTCTTCATGGCAATTTTACTTACTCGCAGAGTTTGTGCCAGAAATCTGCTAAGAGGCAGTCGAAGAAGAAATATTTTTTCTTTTTGATGTCTGACCTGGGAATTTGCTATGAATGAAGGATTATTGTTTGCCACTTTCGTTCACAATTTCATCGTTATAAGAGCGTGTTTATCCTTCAAACTCTTAACAAACTCTTTTCAGCATTTCGGTGAGATACCGCACCAATAACATCTGGTCTGAAATTATGGTTTACTTGTTCCTGTACATGACAAAATTAACATATTCCCGTAAAGATATACCAGTGGCGTCGAATCCTACAAAAAGGGAGACCAATTTGACAGATAATATTTCCACACAAAAAATTCAATAATTATCGCTTAGTATGTGCTCCATTGACTATAACATTACAATTTTCATCGTTCTCGAAAAAGTACGATCGAATAATGTTACCGGCCTACAAACCTCATAAAACACTGCGTCTTTTACGGCACATTGGCACCCTTTAACTCTGTGATCTCTGGGATTTACTTAACGCCAAATTCGGAAATTTTATGTAATTTAAAAATCAGCTTCGTCGTTGAAGATCATTTTTCGATTATTTGATTTTCCGAAAGCCCAATCACGAAAACAACGACGTTATTGTTCGGAACATTGCTGCTAATCTTGTAGTAGATGTTTATTGTATGGTTTCGAATAATTCAAACCCTATTTTTGATAACGACCACAAATTAAAACACCGCCTCCTTCTTTAATAGTGTGAAACTGATGAGAGATCTGGTCACAATAGCTTAAATAGTTAATAATAAAATATAATAATAGTTAAATAGTAATAAATATGCACATAATTTACGAAACATACTTCTCGCTCAATGCGAAATTATTTTAAAGCAACCTAATTAATGGTGCTAGGAACTTTCATTTGCTGTTTGAAATGATTTGGAGGATGATTTTTTTTTGGGAACAAACGCTATGTACATACATACATAATTGGCCATTACAACTCTTCATTCAGGATTACGGCCTAGCTTCTCACACCACACATGTTGTGTGTGTTAATTTTATACATGAAATGCGGGACCTAAATTTTAAAGTCGATTCCTAACGATAGATTTTTGAGAAACTTTTCATAGCAATTTTATTTACTCTCAGATTTTTTGCCAGAAATCTGCTCAGAGGAAGTCGCCGAAGAAATATTTTTTTTTATATTTTGTTTTGATGTCTGGCCTGGGGTTTGAACCGCCGCCTTGCGTTTAATAAGCCACCAGACTACGACGACTTCATAAACGCTGTGTACGCATTTCATAATAAAGTTAATGCAATCCCTTGAGTGGATTATTTAACGTATGTAGACATTGCAATATGTTCTCATGGTTGGAGAAAAAATCTTTTCAGCCTTGGCAAAATGTCTACATTGGGAGATTTTTATGGAGGTAAGTTACTAATATTGTCAAGCAAAACGTTAGAAAGATTTGATTGAAAAAAAAGCAAACACTTTTGATCTTTAAAATATATCGTAACCAACAACTTTAAGCAAATGTACACCACAAATTTTTTAAAAATTCTTATGGTTTCAAAAAACATTTGAATTGTATTTTGACTCTGAATGTTTTTACTATTAAACCTATTTTTCAAAATGTTCAAGCTTAAATACTACTTATTATTGCAATGATATTAGCAATCGTTCAATCGATGAGAAATTATCTTCGGACTATGAACAAATTCTTGAAGAGGACCAAATTTCTGACAACTCGTTAGAAGAAGGATACTAAAAATAGATGTTAGAAAAAATGTTTTTTAAAGTGCGTAAAAGCCTAAAATTCTTTGCATTTATTTAAAATCTTTACAACTTACCATGAAGAAAAGGTTTGAAGTTAAAGCTTAATTTATTAGTAGAATTTGTCGCTTTAAGATTCGAAGTCTGTTGTGAATATATCAAATTTTTATTGGTATTTTTCCGCAATTTATATGCCTACGCCATTCACCTTAAAATATTTGGATTGTATTGCGGCTGAACGTGCCTGAGCTAGTTAGAATGATAACTACTTTGCAAAGCGCAACACATCGCATATTGATCGACAAGTTGGAGATAAGAATGCTGTTCGCTAGATAAGCAGCGTTAGTGATGGATTTAAAATTTAAAGTTGAAATAAAAATAAATATATTTTTGTAAACGAAAATGTTGATCAATCAAGATAATATGGTTGTCCTGTTGTTGTTAATGTTGTTTCACACATCCACTATTGCGATCAATTAAGTTAACGTCTTCATTACGTACTTCATTCCACAGATTTCGAATTCTAGTATGACTTTTTATTTCCAAGCTAGGAATATTCCATCGGTGGTAAAAAATATAGAGTTTGCAATTGGTAACTGCTTTAAACTTCTAGACAGTCCTTATCATAAGAATATAGCAAAGTACCGAAACTGCAGAACATCGTTAATCCCTTTGAGAAATAACGCAGAATTTTTCCAAATTTGTTTTAAATTTTTTGTTATTTTGGCTAATTTTGGAACTTGCATCGTGTGTAAATTCTATTCAAATCATTATTCAATTTACTTACTATTGCCCTCATAACGCCTTTGATTTGTTTTCCTTTTCTTTATAGCTGTTATTGAAAAAATTTTCCAAAATATCGTGATGATTGTTAAAAAATCGTGTTGTAATGCTTCCAATTTTTTTTCATGTCATTGTTGTCCTCATAAAGCGAAGTAGCAAGCCAGTAATACAATTGGTATCATGACCATTTTTTTTATTTGTTCACTAATGTATAAATTTACGGTTCTCTATAAAAAAATATGCGCAATTGTGTTACAATAGCGGTCGATTTTATAATAGTATGAACAAAATAGCCAAAAAATTAATTCAATACTTATCTATAAAATGTAGCACAATCAAAAGTGAAATGAAATGTGAAAAAGGAGGAAAAATTATAAAAGAATTGTTATTCAACCATACATGCAATATAATATATCCGTATATTTGTAAAAGAAAATAAAGTAAATATGAACATACTTACAGTTATGACCAAAACTCTACATACTCTACTCTAGAATATTACTTCTAAAATTCGAAACTTAATAATTTTATAAAATACGAATGCAGCTGTTCTTCAAATTCGTTTTTATTAATTAAAAACATTAAAAAATATCACGATGTAGAAAAGTAAGTATATTAAAAAAACCCAAAAAAGAAAAATCCAGTGACAAAAATTGCACATACAGATTACGGAACCTACAAATGGCTCTTTGCTTGATCTTCTGCTACGATAACTGTTTTCCTTTAATGATCTTAGATATTACTGATCTTTCTGCAATGACTTCAACTAACTTTGGAGTTTCTGTTCCAGGCTTCTGCAACACTTCCTGAAGAATAAATCTGATGTTTCTACTAAAAACGTTCCTTTGACCTCCTTTGTAAGGATTGTTTTCGACTGCACCATTATTATTTTAATTTCTCGTATTAGTTTAGACCAGCGTTGTGCGTTGAGCGTTGTGATGAAAAATGTTTTCATTAAATTTGTTTTCTATGCGGCAAGTTATCAAAGAAAAACTAACGGTAGAAGTAACAGGGACACCGGACTCCGGTATTTTCTTTTAAAATTTTGGTACTGTCGTAGAAAACAACTTTTTAATTCTAGATATAAAAAGTTTTTAAAAAAATTACTGGCAACGCTAGTTTGGACTGTCGACCAATTTTAGTTTTCAATTTTTGCTATTTGAATACAAGCTCTCGATTCATTTTAAATACTCCTTATTATACATTATTTCCTCAATAAATTCTAAACAGACCACACCTGGCGCCGACATACATCCCAACTGTGTTGTACCACGAAATGCTTAACCATTTCACGCAAGTTCTTTCGATTGCGATCATTGTTTTTCTTCCTCCATACTAAAACATGTCAAATGAGCTATGGAATAATATGTTTTCTTCATACGAGTCAAAGTATATAATGTTTACTCGCACGTATGTATGTACTTAATATGTAGGAAAAAGAAATGGAAAGCAAGTTGGAGGTAAAACAATGCTTTTGGGATATGTGTAAGCACCAGATGTGGGCAGTTTAGAATTTATAACAATGAACCGAATCATACTGCTGCTAATGTGAAGATGTAATTTGCCTAGCAAAGTCCCCACAGCATTAATACTATTCCACTAGGTAGCGATATGATTTCAAGATAGTATTCAGGAGATCATTTAGAAGAACGTTTATGTAGTCGCTACACCTCAAATCAAAGTTTACTGAAAAAATTGATCATGAGTGCATGGCGACAAATATCAACAGAAAGGTAAACAAAACTGGTATATACAATGCCACCAAAATAGTTTAAGTGGAGTGCTTGACCTTAAAGAATATCTTACTAAATATTGGTTATAACATTTGAATATATTGGGCCTTTGAATTTTAAATTTACTTTGAGTTCCATTTGGGGCTAACTAAATTTTAGAGGGACTAAAATATGGAGTCATCTGAAAGTTTCCTTTATTTTTCTTTCGGTTTGTGGTAAGTTAAAAAAAGTGTTTTTGTTTTATAATAAAACGGAAATAAATTAATAAAATAAATATAAAATATCAATTACATATTATTGTTTAAAATTCATGAATTTTCATAAATATATTGGGGTACCTAGACTTTTGCTGTCCACCGTATGTGCATTTTATGTTGTGCATACATTTACCAGGTACTGATACCTAGAGGTCACTAATGGCAATATAATTATCTTCTTCATGATATTTAGCTTCATTATATATGAATAGTCAGCATCGTTTTCATTTGAAATCCAAACAAAATTTTTGTCCTTACAAAATTAATTCTTACTGAGAGTTTTCTGCAGCACGATTGACCCATTTCGAAAAAGTGATCTGATAAATCAAGGTAGTGTGTTGGCTTATTAGACGTGAGGCGGCGGTTCAAGCCCCAGATCAAACATCTCCAACAAAACGAAACATGAACAAATATTTCTTCGGCGATTTCCCCTCAGCAGATTTCCGCCAAAAACTCTGAGAGTAAATAAAATTGCAATGAAAGAGTTTCTCACAAGTCTGTCTTTCGGAGTCGACTTTAAACTGTAGGTCCCGACACTCATGCGTAAAATTAACACACATAACATAAGTGGTATAAGCAGTTAGGTCGCAATGCTGACTAAAGACTTGTAATGATCAATTGTGTATGTATGCAAAGCAAGATGTGAATATTTTATATATACCATGAAATATTGGTTTATGTTCAGGTCTCAAGACGTTACTTAAATATAACAACGCAGCTTAATTGACAACACCAAGCTATTTACTTTATAACACTATCCTTTCGCTAAAAATATCAAATGGCAGCAAATTTGAAGGTAAAAACACCAATGTATTGTACCAGCCTGTACTATGCTGATGTACTAATGCAAATCAATGCCAAATTCATCATCATTTCTAATCACACAAATAAATCTAACGACTATCTATACTATTTTCTGGTATACATACATGTGTCTTCTAGCATCAACTTTTCTTCTTTGAAAGTTTTTAGTGAATGAGTTACAAACCTATTTCGATTATCAAATTTTTGTTTTACTCTGGTTGGTTAAATAAAATAGATATCATTACATTCACAATTATTTTTGTTTAATTGTTCCTTTCAAGCAGAAATTATTGTATAACATGGAGCAAAATTGCTTTTTCAACTGCAGTTTAATATTTGCCACTTTGCATGTTTCTACTATTCGAAAATTAAAGTAAAAAATTTTCAACTCTGTACTTTTTTAAAAAAATATTTTTTCATTTAAATTTTAATCCACAAATGTTAAAACCCTTGGCAATCTGACCACAAAGTAATTTGTTTTTTTTTGTCAAAAATTTTAAAATAAAAAACTAAACTTATATGTGCAGCTTTAGTTAGATCAACTCCTACTCACATCCGACGAAGGAAATACAGAATACAATTTTTTTTTATAAAATTTCCTTATTTTTCCAAAGAATTTTAGTTTATACATACACATATGTACATACATATAACTTAACGCAAGTATGACATCAGGAAAATATAAAACAAAAAAAAAGCATATACAAACACTCTAATAAAGCTTCTAACATAAATTCTTGATCAAAAGATTTTTTAGTTTAAATCCGTTTTTGTAAATTGGTCAATTTGAAAATCGAGTATACATAAGAAAAAATATGCTTAAAATGTAAAATAATCGAATAGCATATAAAAATTTACAATTTGAAATATAAATTTAGATGAAATAAAAGAAATACATTCACAGGATTGAAATGAAATCACACTTTTGAGTCACCTAAATAATTCTTTCATCATAGCTTGCCATTGGTTTCGAAAAAAAGGAACAACAGTAATGCTACTTTTCCTATAGTTGAGTAAACTTATTGTTACGAAAATGGGAAAACAAAATGATAAACAAAAGCTATAAAAATAAAAACAATGGACCTGTTTACATGATCAACAAATAAACAAAAATATGGCAGCAACACCAGAAAAAACGGTATAAACAAGTAAACAAAAAGCAACAACAAACATTACCAGAATTATTGTAAACAAAATATACAAACAACAATGAAATAACGATGTTTACATTTACAGAGCTTTCGAGAAGGCGAAGTCATTCCATTTCAAGAGCATATATCAGACTGTTTACCCTGCATTATAAAAGGCGCATAAGCAGGCAACGGGTCAGTAAAAATTCACTCAATCTTGTGGGAAAACACTTGCGTGTGAAGAGAATAATCGTGGTTTGAAGTTCTCCGTTGTAAAATTCTAACGAACAATTGCTGGTGTTTACTCAGAGTGTAAAGAAGAATTACATCAAGTTGTGAACAGTGGCACACAGAATTGTGTGAACAATAAATAATTTAATTAAAACTGGACATAAAATTATTTTTATTCTTATTTGCAACTATATTTTAAAAGGGTAAAAACGTAAAATTATAAACGTCAAAAACGAATTGAATTAATTTAATTTAATTTTTAATTTTTTAATTTTACCTGCAGAAATTGTTAATATTATGTCCAGAGAAGATTCTGCTTTCATATGATCTATTGTAGTCCCCTCAAAGTTTATAGGGTATCCACATAATATCTCCTACAAACTTATTACTCTGACAAATACTCGGTGGAAACAATTATAATTCCCTACTTAGCATTAATATACGCACAAGTGTTTATTTCTGGCATGCTTTAGTACCTCCAGGTTCCAAGAACACTCAGTGCCAATTTGGACTCGTTGGTAGTAATAAGTATTAGGAATTCTTCTTCTTTCAGAATTTTAGATCAATTTTTTATTTAGAAGCTTTAAATACTCTCTAGTATTCATATTTTCCTCAATGAGTTGAAAGCCGTACACATCTGGTGCCGACACATGACCAAAATATTGTACTACTGAGGCCCTACATAACTATTTCACGCAAATTTTTTACATTGAGCTCTTTATTTTCTAACTCCATACTAAAGCATGTCAAATGAGTTGTGGAATAATATCTTTTCTTCAGACTAGTCAAAATATATAATTTTTATAGAAACCAATCATACCACTGTTAATGTGAAGATGTGATTTGATGTCGCCCTGGTCCGGTAGGTAGTGTGTTGGCTTATTAGACGAAAAGCCAGAGTTCGAGCCCCAGGCCAGACATCAAAACAAAAATACAAAAAGTATTTTTTCGGCGACTTCCTCTCAGCGTAGATAGCGTGTTGGCTTATTAGACGTAAGGCCACAATTCAAACCATCGGTTAGACATCAAAACGAAAATATGAAAAAATATTTCTTCGGCACTTCCTCTCAGCAGATTTTTGGCAAAAACTCATACAGTAAATAAAAAGTGCCAAGATAAGTTTCTCAAAAATCTGTCGTTCGGAGTCGACTTTAAACTGTAGGTCCCGCCACTCATGTATAAAATTAACACACACAACATAAGTGGTGTAAGAAACAAGGTCGTAATCCTGACTGAAGGGTTGTAATGACTAATTATGTATGTATGCGTGTGATTTGACTACCAAGGTCTCCAGAGTCTTAACACTCTTGAACGAAGTTCCGATATGACTCCAAGGCAGTATTTAGGAGATCATTTGGGAGAACGGTTACGTAGTCGCTAAACCTCAAAGAAAAGTCAACTAAAAACTTTCTAATGAGTGCATGGCGGCAAATATCAACAGAAAACATTAAAAAAACTGGTACATTCAATGTCAAATGTTTAATGGAGCGCTTGACCTTAAGGGATATTTTAGAAATATATTCCGTATAACATTTTAATATATTTTGATTTTGAATTTTAAATTTACTCTGAGCTCTTCGTGGGGGTACCTACACTTGTGCTGTGCAAAAATTTAGAGTCGCCAGAAACTTTCCTAATTTTCCTTTTGCTTTGTGAAAAACATTAAAATTTGTTTTGTGTTTTCATCAATTTTCCCTCATTTTTCTAAATTTTGTGATATTTTCTGTTAGGTTGCTAATATTGAAAAATACTTGAAACTTTTAAACAGAAAAATAAAACGCAAACAATGTCAACAAAAAAATTAAATAAATGTTGCCAGTCCTTGAATATCAATGTATTTGTTTTCTTTTTTCTGTGATATTTAAAATGCTATTGCTTCCGGCATCGTCGATGTTTGACTAAACGTGGCTAATAGGTTTTATTACGTTCCGAATTAGTAGTTTTTGTCCTGTATGTGCATTAAATATAAATAAATAAATATTCTAGTAGTTAGTATGCTGGCTTACTAGACATGAGCCCTCGATTCAAACCCTATTGCAGACATCTCCATCAAAACGAAAAAATATTTCTCCGGCGACTTCATTAAATTTAAAATTCAAAGTCAATATATTAAAATGATATACCAAATATTTAGCAGGAGCTCAACCACCACCGTTTAACTCATTTAGCATTGAACCGGACCACTTTTATCTTGTGTATTTTGTCGATATTTGCGCCTCACCTTTTGTTTGAGGTTTAGCGGTTACGAAATTCTTCTTCTAAATGATCTCCTTTATACTTTCTTGGAGTCGTATGGGTATGGTATATACCAAATATTTAGCAGGAGCTCAACCACCACCGTTTAACCCATTTAGCATTGAACCGGACAACTTTTATCTTGTGTATTTTGTCGATATTTGCGCCTCAACTTTTGTTTGAGGTTTAGCGGTTACGTAATTCTTCTTCCAAATGATCTCCTTTATACTTTCTTGGAGTCGTATCGGGTCCACACAGACAAATGCCATCTTCACATTAGCAGCATTATGATTGCTAGCCACTGACTTGTTGGAAATAACAATTATTACGAATTCCTAATTTTTTTAACTTTTGGTGAAATTGTTCTTTAGTATGTTGAAATACTCTCCCTTACTTATTATTTCTTCAATAAATTCCAAAGTGCCCACATCTGGTGCCGACGCAAATGCCCACAATACTACCGAAGCCATGCTGATAACCTAATTAATCCAAAACCAATAATTAGAAATTTCATTAGACAATTGAGGTATAAAGAATAGTCGAAAACAGGAAAATAACTTCAGAACGCCAACATTTTGTTACTTGTTTGTTGGCCTTTTCAAACTATCCTTGCCAGGTTATGTCCAGTAACATATTTTGTAAGAATCCATTTTGATTTTCGCTTTCAGATACTCCTCTAATCATAGTCTCCAGATTTTGAGATAACTCACATCAGGCCGCCGAAATACGAAAGCCTAAATGGTCAACTGTACGTTGCATGTTAACATATTGAAAAGTCTTCGTCTTTGTTAATAGTTTGTTAATGTGATAATATTAAGCATCACCAAGCACTGCAATAAATCTTTTTTATAACTTATAAAGATCAACTTAAATTAAAGGGAATAATAGATTTGATGACCCTAACGAAAGTAGTCTATTCAATGTAATGATGGTCTATGATACTATAGTTGATCAAAAGGGCGGTCGAATCAATTTTAATAGTTAATATTAGCAGTTACTAGGGTAGAAACATTTCATCGAAAGAAATTACTGTACACATGGCAGATGAACAAGTAAATATATTTTAATAAACTAAATGACTAACTAGTAAAAGTACAGATAATATGTGAATTTGTATGGGCATTTGAATTTCTTGAGGTACATAAAGAGTAATTGCTTTCCATTTTTGTTTTAATTTATTTTATTTCCTACACTCAGTATGAGTTCATGAATATGTACATTACTTTGCATTCTCATTTACATACATACATATGTACGTGAGCGTGCATGTGGGTGATACTTGTTTCAACGGTAGATTCTCGAAAGCATTTTAGTAAAACTGAATTATTTTACATCGTATATATTTATGCAAATTTGCATTCTGTTTGCTTATATTCTATACTTTCCCATTCTATTTAAAACGTTTACTTGATTAATACAGTAGATGAAAAATTATTAAATAAATTTAATATTAAAAAGCAGTACAAAAAAATATATATTTGGACATCGGTTGAGAAATGTTTGTGTGCTCAATAAATCGGTGCGTGAAGTGTAAAAAACTGTTTTTGTCAAATAAAAAGAGTTTGAAGGGTTCAAGAAATATAAAAAAAAAATATTTTTGAGTTCTACTCAATAAGGCTCACAACTTACTCATTGTCATTTTGTCGCGTAGTGTTATCTATAAATTTTGTATTTGCACAATTTCATACCTAGTGTCCAATTATAGGTTTCAGTCGCAGTACATCATGCTTTCACCTCTCAAACTCCACTAACAATGATTTAATGATAATTTAAACCATTTTTTTTCAAATGAATATCCAGCGCTTTAAAATGTTGCATAAAATTTAACATATTTTTCATGAACTTACATGATTCCTGTGAAACATATTTTTGAATAAAAAAATCTATTAAAATTAATGCTTGTTTCTGACGATTATACAAGCATCCCACTGTGTTGAAAACCAATATTAAAAAATTTAAATTTAGATATCATAAAATTGATTTCATACACTAATGCTATTGAGTACTGTTCAGAAAATGAAAAATAATTTTATATTCGTGAAAACCCACATACGCGCACAAAAAGAAAAACACCCTACAAAACTTTTTAAATCAATTGATCTTTAATTTTTTCACAATATCTGTAGAATTTTTTTTATAAATTTACTGGCATTTGCCTTAAAGAAAAATGCTTAAGATAACGGAATACAGATAGAAATAATGAATTCTTAATAATTTAATGTCATTGATAGCGAAGCTGAGTAACACTACCGTTGAACTACCACAACTTCTGTACTCTGGCTCACAGATATTGTGAAATGCAATGAAAACTGAATTCAAAAAATCTTAGGTATAAATTTAACGTATTGTTACGAAAATGAAAACTGTGCACATCGTTTAATATTAAAATGAGCAAAAGTTAAACAAACAAATATAACGAACTTGTTACTAGTAAACCAACAACATCAGTATGAATGGAAAGGGGATAGACAAGTAAGAGAGAAAGCAACAACAAGCAAGGTGAACAAAATACACAAACAACATTGAAGTTGCGATAAAGTCCTCAAGAAAGCGAAATCCCGAACGTTCGACTTCAAGAACCTTCATCAGACTGATTACGTGGGCATATAAAAAGGCAATACAAAGCAGGCAACGAGTAGTAAGTGTAAATAGTGTAATAGTCAATAGTGCACATTAGAGTTATAATTCACAACAAGTTCGAATACAGGTGCTGAAGGAAATTAATAAGTTAAAGGCATTATAAAATTGTTTATTGTAAAACCATATTACTGAAACAAACTGTAAACGTCGTAGTTACTGATATTTTCAGTTAGCAACGAATTCACCTTTTGTTTTGTCTGTTTAAAATTATGAATGGAAAATATTCAGTGAAATGTTTGCTGTGTAGGAAAACACAATCATACAAAAGTTAAAGGTGAAACTTCATATGTCATTATTTTTGTACAAACACACACACACATACATGCACGTAAAAACATTTATTTTCCACATATGAATTCGTAGTATTAATGTGCTTTTGAATAGGAAGATGACTGGAGTGTGGGCAATGTACAGTAAGCTTTACATTTATTTGGTCTGGAACTGGAAATATTCAAAAGATACTAATATTTATCAACATGGTGCCTACTTACTAAACCCAACCCCTTTATACGTCAACAACTTAAGTTCTGCGGCGCTGCCATTAGGTTCTTTTATACCTTTCTGATTTTAATTTTTGCCTCTATTTATAGCTCCCAGATAAATGCACCAAATCATCAAATATTTGAGAAAAAATCGTCAAAATCGTCAAGGACGTTTATTAAAATCGTAACAAAATCGTCAAAAAATATAAATAAATATAGAGTATTGATATTTATACGCCACCCTAATACTATGAATATGAAGAATAACTTCATATAAGAAATCAATGCTACATTGATTCGTTAATTCTTTAACTTGAATAATTATACTTTTGGAATTTACAAATAAAGTTTATTCAGTAGGCATTTGTAGCTGCTCGTGTTTGTTTCATTTTCATATTACGACACTACATATTGGCGACGAGGAACAAAAAAATAAAAAATTTTTCTTAATAAAAAATCTATTTCAAAAAATTTTGTATATACAAATAAAAAATAATGCCTCCAAAAATAGAGACAGAACAAAATGTTGCTCCAATGGCCGTGCTTCAAACTTCTAACATACAAGAATTTAATTCTAATGTGGATTCGTGGAATGTATGGAAAGAAAGATTGGACATTCATTTTTGTGAGATCAACTGCACCGATGAAAAAGTAAAAAATCCATTTTGTTGAAATCAATTGGAGCCGTTCCCTACAAGGTTACATAGTTTGTGCAGTCCATCTTCTCATGTGTCAAAGTCATTTGAAGAATTGTGCGAAATTCTAGACTCCCACTTTACTCCACCAACTATTGTGTTCAGTGAACGGAAGAAACTTCATCATTCAACAAAACAAGAAAGTGAATCTGTTGCATAATGGTATGCCAGAGTTAAGACACTAGCACTGAATTGTAAATTTGGAATTAGCTTTTAAGCATTTGTTTTAAATCAGTTTGTGATGGGAAGATGAAAAACTCACACCTCAAAGTGCATTGAAAAAGGCAATGATTTTGGAGACGAAGAGTATGTCCAAAGAGGTGAAGGAGGAAACGACAGTTAATTTTGTCAAAAAGCAAAAAAAATTTAAAAAAACAAAGAATCAAAAAGAAGTAATGGTGATAACGTTGACAGAGGTGGTAGCAGAGGCAGTTGGGGCAGTGGCAGCAGAAGTAACGGAAGATTTGACAGGGGTACAAACAGTGGTGAAAAAGGTTCTTCATGCTCTCATTGTGGTTGGAGAAATCATAACTCTCAATCTTGTAAATACAAGAACAGCAAGTGCCATTAGTGTGGTAGAAATGGTCATCTGGCCTCAGTGTGTCGTGATAAGAAAAGCGTAAATTATGTATCTAACGATAATTATGTACCTAAAGATGTTCATGATAATGAACATAATAAAAATTTATTTAATTATTCTGTTTTCAGTGTGTCTGAGGGAAATTCTAGTGACGTGTATTCTCTGCCAGTCATCATTGATGGAATTAAACTTAATGCTGTTAGTGATACAGGTGCTCCATGTACGTTGTTCCCAATCTCGTTTTATGAAGAAAATAACATTAAGAAGAAACTTCGATCTTGTACTGTTCCATATGTTGATTACAATGGTGATAAATTGAAGCTGGTTGGTGAATATGATGCTGCTGTAACTTTTGACGGTAGTACAAAATCTGTTGTTGTTGTTGTTGCTGACACTACAAATCCACCTTTACTTGGTCGATCGTTTTTACGTTCATTTAATTTTGAGCTTTTGCAAGTAAACAATATAAATCAAATCAATTCGTATGCTGCGATTGTAAATCAATTAAAAACCGAATTTAGCGAAGTTTTTGAGGATAAGTTGGGTGAGTTTAAAATTAGTAAAGTTTCTTTGAAAGTCAGTGAAGGCGTTACACCCATATGTTGCAAACCAAGGCCCTTACCGTTTGCATGGAAGGACAAAATCGAAAAACAATTACGCGATTTAATCGAAATAGGTGTGTTGGAACCTGTTGATAATTCAGATTGGGGTACTCCACTAGTGCCAGTTTTAAAGCAAAATGGTGACATACGAATTTGTGGCGATTTTAAGGTCACTATAAATAAATTTTTGATAGATTTTAAATACCCTTTACCAAGAATTGACGAGATATTTGCGTCATTGGGAGGAGGAGAACTTTTTACCAAACTAGACTTATCCAATGCATACAATCAACTTGTCCTTGATGAAGAATCGCAACTTCTTTGTGCCTTAAGTACCCACATTTGAATATTAAAAGTAAAACGCTTACCGTTTGGGGTCAAAACAGTTGCTTCTATATTTCAGAAAACCATGGAAACTGTCTAAAGGGGAATTCCGAATGTGGTCCGGATTAAAATTAAACATAAAGAAATCGGTTTTCAACCGAAAGTTTCGTATCTCGGTTTTAACGTCGACAAAAATGGATTAAGAAAAAATAACGAAAGAATTTCTTCTATAATTTCTGCACCAATTCCAAAAGATATATCGGAATTAAGAGCTTTTGTTGGTATGGCAAAATATTACTCAAAATTTATAAACAACTTTTCAAATATCATGTCCCCACTTTACCGTTTATTGGGCAAAAATGTACCTTTTATTTGGTCAAAATCTTGCCAAGAATCCTACGATACTATAAAAGAAGCAGTGACATCTGACCAAGTTTTGGTTCACTTCAATCTTTAGGTTGGTGTTAACTACTGATGCTTCTAACAACGCCGTTGGATGAATTTTATCACATAAATTTTCTGATTGCGAAAGGCCAATAGCATTTGTGTCTAGGGCGTTATCAACATCCGAGAAGAACTACAGTACACTTGAAAAAGAGGCATTAGCGATTGTGTTTTGCGTTAACTTAAACAATATTTACTTGGAAACACTTTTATTTTGAAAACTGATCATCGCCCGTTGCTCACTATATTCGGTAGCAACAAAGGCTTGCCAAGCATGGCTTCAGCTCGTATGCAGCGTTGAGCAGTCATATTATCCGGATTTGAATATTCCATTGAATTTATAAAGGGAAGCCTAAATGAAGCTGATAGCATTTCTAGAATGCCTCAACGTAAAGTTAATAATGAGATTAGAGAAAATTCATACATAAATGTTATTGAAAATGAAAATCAATTCAATTTAAATTTTAAGGATATCGCATGTGAAACTAGACGATCCAATCTTATCTAAAGTTGCAGAATGTATTTTAAACGGAACTTTATACAATTTAAAGATGAACGTGCACCATATAGAGAAAAGTATACCCAACTCACTGTTGAATATGATTGGTTTAGAATTGCATTCTTCACATTTAGGCATAGTAAAAACTAAACCACTTGCCAGATCGTAAATATGGTGGCATGGACTTGATAAAGACATACAAAATTTAGTCAAAAACTGTATGTCATGTCAGAAATTACAGTCTAGCCCTGAAAGAAGCAGTTTAATACCATGGACACCAAGGGGATCAGTTTGGAGCAGAATTCATATCGATTTTGCTGGTCCAATCAATAACTTTTATTTATTAATTGTCATCGATTAATTTTCAAAGTTCGTTGAAGTTTTCAAAACTAAGGAGATGACAACAGCCTTTGTAATTGGAAGATTAAGAGAAATGTTTTCGCGTTATGGATTGGTAGATACATTGGTGAGCGACAAAGATCGTCAATTCACGTCAAGTGAATTCCAAAATTTTTATCCATGAATGGAATCAACCACATTTTAACAGCGCCTGGCCATCCTTCTACCAACGGTCAAGCAGAAAATTTTGACTTTCAAGAAGTCTATTTTAGCAAATTTAGATCAAAACAATGATGCCAGTTTAGATCAAATTTTATGCAGATTTTTGGTGGATTATCGCAATATGACCCACTGTCGTACAGGCGAATCTCCAGCAAAAACATTCTTTGGAAGACAACTTAAAGCTCGTTTCAGTAACCTCAAACCACCAACAACACAAGAGAGAATTGTTCGTTCTCAATACAAAAACGTTATTAACCACAAAGGAAATCGGAATGAAACTTTCACGCAAGGTCAAAACGTTATGGTTCGTGACTATCGTAATCCAAACAAGCCTGCTTGGACTCATGCGATTGTTAAAGAAAAACTTGGACCTCAGTCATATTCCTGCATTTTATCACATAATAATTACGTTATCAAACGTCATCAGACCAGGAATCAAACGACCTCACAACAATCTGTTGAAGCAGATTTACAAACGTTACAAAATAGCAACACCACCTTAACATTAGAGCAAGACAAGCAGCCTCAGGCAGATGTTTCACGCACTAGAAGAGAACTCAGGCCACGAGAAGGAGGTAGAGTAGTAAAAAATCAAACTAAAATTTGAAGTTATCAGATTTATAAATTAATCAATTTCTTTTGTAACTTAAACCTATTTTCAAACCAAAATATTGTAATTAAATAATGTATTTTATATTGTAGCAACAGCTGTAGGAGGATACGCCATCCTAATACTACGAATATGAAGAATAGCTTCATATAAGAAATCAATGCTACATTGATTCGTTAATTCTTTAACTTGAATAATTATACTTTTGGAATTTACAAATAAAGTTTATTCAGTAGGCATTTGCAGCTGCTCGTGTTTGTTTCATTTTCATATTACGACACTACAATAAATAAATTAAAAGTATTTAAAAACCAAAATTATTTCTATTGTAGTAAAACATATATCTACATATCTGAGTTCAAAAATAAAACATTTGACAAAGAAATTGTTGGAAATTAAAAGCTAGCGTCCCTCATCTTCATTTAATATTTTTATCCAAAAATGGAGAAATTTGGGTCATTTTCAGGAAAAAATTGTTTAAGGTTTAAACAATCTATCCCAACGTTGTTTATTGACACATAAGCGCAGCAATAATATTACATCATCTATATCTATGGGCAGTGTAGGTATTGATGTTCTCAGCATGAAAATTCAGTGTAATGCTGACACATTTTTCAGATCCTTCTTAAGTCCTTATCATCCGATCTTACTATTTACACCGTTTATAACTGACAGAGAATGGAATACAACTCTCATGTATGGGTTGGTGCCTCGACGTCTATTTTGCGGGTTCTCGACCATGTACAGGAGAGGCTGTAGTATCTCGTTAATGACGGTAGTGTATCCAACTCCATTGAATCATTGCAGCATCGTTGCAATGTGGTTTGTGTTTCACTGTTCTATCGTTATTATAACGGATTTTGGTCAAGCGAAATAAGGGGACTTTTTCCCGAAAATCATATATTCCTACATAACGCTCGTCTTCTTCGGCCAGCACATCCGTATGTGGTCGACTGGCCAGTGGATCGCACACTGCATTACAGTAAAAATACGGTTTTTAGTCGTACTGTGTCGGTATGTGGAACTCAATTCCTGCAGAGGTCAAACCTGTTACTTATGATATAAAAATAAGCCAGCCTAGTGTCCATAAACCCTGTTCTCTCTTTCCTTATTCACATAACATAGTTCCAAACTCAATGCCATCCATCTCCTGAGTGCTGGTCGTACGAAAAAAAAAATAACGGCGTTTGCCTTTGTTCTTCCGATGGCAATATTAGAAGCTATACTAGAATTTTTAAAATAGTCTGCAACGACAAGTGATATATTATTCTCAACTACGAGGTTATTTATGAGTTGTAATTTTTCAGCTTTTAAATGGTTAAAAAGGAATAAAATACAGAAAAAGTTAGTGGAAAATATAATACTTTACTCCTTGTTTTTACTAACATAAATTTCCAATAGTAAAAATTGCAAAGTAAATACAAAGCTTAAAGTGGCTTTTAATGTACTAAAGTAAAGAATATGATGTAAATTATCAATTTTTAAAAATCGTCAAAATAAGGGCATCAATCCGCGGCAGCCATTTAAATGAACTAAAAAGCAATTTCCAACCAGAGCAGTTTTAGTTCACAGCAAAACAGTAAATTTATCAAAATTTTAAACTTTTTTCGTGTTATTACATTTTTAAATTTAAATTTTTAGATCGCCAACCCATTATATTTACTCACATTATGCTCATATCTAATATGTAAAATTTATAATGCTGAGAACATATGTGACATATGAGTTATATTTAATTATTTTCATACATGACAAAATCGAAGTTTTTTGTTGCATACTTTTCAGAGTAACTATTTCAGTAGATGTAATATGATGCGTATGAGTAATATAGTTCAAATACAATTAAAAAGAAAGTCTACCCCATAAATTAGGAATTAAGCTACATGATTTTTCGATTCTATGCAATTCTAGGCTATATTCTAGTAGATAATACATCATGACCTATATCTTCGTAGTCTGTATCGTAAACATCTTCACAACAAAAAAAATTAATTTGGCAAAATTTCAAACCGTTTTTATTTTGTTGCATTTTTAGATATAAACTTTTAAATGGCCCAGCGGGTCTGATGGTCTCATGTCAGAAGTGAATATGCTGCCGGTGACTATCCATCTTTCAATCTAATGAATATTGATTCACAAAGCTATAAAGTCTCATTTCCAAACGCTTCCTATTTAGTTTAAATAAAGGAAAGTGTGTGTTGGATATCGTTTAAAAGTCCGTGACAGACTTTCGTTTGGGTAGATCGCATTCAAAACGTCTAATTTTCCATGATAACAGGCCAAGTTTTATTCATGGCATGGGTTATGTTAGGTTTGAGAACAGCTGTAGTCTGCGGGTTATTCGCATACAACTGCAACTCAAGAAAATTCCTCTAGCTGGCTAAGGTCACCTCCACGTGAGATTAACATCCCTTTAAATCACTTGTGCATGATATCCAACGTGGCATGAGCTGTGTGCCACGTAGCGTCGTTCTGTTGGAACCATTTGCCGCTGGTGGCCAGATCATCTAATTGAGGCCTAAAGAATTTTGGAATCATTGGCTTATAGTGCTCGCTTTCTCGTATAAATATGGACCGATGTTGCCGCCAGCCCAAAATACAAACCAAACTGTAAGTTTTTCGAAATTTATTGGATATATTTACGGTCATAAAAGCATTTTTCAATGAATACCTGAATTATTTTTGAATGTTCCAGAATTGCACACATATGACAATATTTTGAAGAGAATGTTTTTGCTAAGTATTTGTTTTTCGTTACAATATATTTTGTTGCTATTTTTTAAATAGAACGATTTGACGTTTGTTATCATACGTTTGGTACCACTAGCATAGAAATAATGTGCTGCCAGAACAACTTTATATGTGACAGTATTACAATCACTAGGATCTGAACAAATTTATATACGTGTTATAGTTACTCAATAATTATCCCTATTAAGTCACACTTTAAATCAGGGAAATTATTATATTAAATCGTTGATAATATCATAATATTAAGTTCAACTTAATCACCCCTATCGTGAATATTATGGGAATAAGTTATTTGGGAGTAGACTTTTTTTCCCATAACAAAAAAATCGGTATTACGAATATATTGCGAGTAAAAGTTTTTATTGTGGATTAGTTATAAATGCTGTACAAACAAAATTTTTTTATTGTGAATTACCTCTCAATAATTTTTCGAAGAAAAATACAAATATTAAAAACGAGTAGCGTATATCTTCGTTTTTATGTGCTAGAAGAGGAGAAATTATCCATGGAAAGGTTGCAGCGACGATCTATTCGACATGAATAGAATCCACTATCACTCCATGAGATAAAGTAAGAATTATACATTTTAAAATATTACAGGGTAAACAACGAAGGATTCAAATACCTGCTGAATGTGTTGATGGAAAATTTGATTAGTAACAATTACAAAGTAAATGCAAAGCTTAAAGTGGCTTTTAATGTACTAAAGTAAAGAATATGACGTAAATTTTTAATTTCTAAAAAATCGTCAAAATAAGGGCAAAATCGTCAAATCGTCAATATGATATTTGTGGAGCTCAAAATCGTCAAAATGACGATAAATCCTCAAATCTGGCAGCTATGCCTCTATTGACTGCAGTCGTTCCAAAAAATTGCATTGCATTCATAAGTTGCAATCCCCTGAAATACTAAGGCCATCAGATTTGAATGTAGTTTATTGTGTGATAGTAGTTTGCGTAGGCTGACACATTGACATCGGGCGTACCAACCGAGATGTTACTGCTGCCTTTAGTGATATTGAACGGGAGTGTACTAAGATGGGTCAAGCGCAGGATCACTCCTGCCAACATGTGCTACTATGGTCTCAATAGGCAATACTCAATTGAGAGACCTCTCTCGTACGACGAAACTAATACTCTACAAGACGCTTATCCTACCCGTGCTTCTTTATGGTCAGGGGAATGCACACTATTAATCAGTGATGCAGCAGCCTTAGGAGTATTCGAGAGAAAAGTCCTACGCAAGATCTTAGGTCCAGTGCGAGTTGGCGGTGATTTCCGCATCCGATCCAACAGTGAGCTGTAAACGGCTGTACTGGCTCCTAAACGGCTGTACTGGCTCGGCCATGTCGTTCGAATGGAGGAGGATGCCTCGGCGAGACGGGTGTTTGATGCGGGGATCTGCGGAAGTCGGCGAAGAGGACGACCTTGTTGGAAAGACCAAATCGATGAAGCCCTGTCATCGATTGCTGTGACCAACTGGCGTAGGCACGCAAGAAGCAAAGGCGCCTGGAAGGATGTTTTGCGGAAGGCCGAAATCCGTGAATCGGGTTGTTAACGGCCAATTAACTAACTAACTATGGTGTGATACCAGGAATATACAGGAATATACAGATAGAATTACTATAACTTGAATGCACATCAGCCTGACACTTATGATAAAGAGCAGTTTCTCTCTTTGTGGTTGTGGTTTAATTTCTTGTCCAATGTGGTCAAAAGATAGTTGGCCTTTATCCTACTTAGAGTTACTCCGTTGATTCTAGAGGTAGCAAATTGTATCGCTTTGGGAATAGCACTAACTCCGTTTTGGTTGGGTAGGAGTTAGTCAGAACTGGGGCCGCGGAATGAGAACTCTGTTTCAGCAACAATTGTAAATCATGTTGTAAACCATATAATACATTCTTGAACACAATAGTTGTTTCTTATCATCGTCAGCACCACGATTAATTTCATTTTTTATTCATAGTTTTATTGGCAAATATTAAATAACACTCTAAGAGCAATTATTATAAATTGAAGTTAACTAACGGGAGGATTTTAACAAGCAGATAAATTGTTGTTCATTATTATAGGTGCACGATAAGGTAGATGTGAGCGTTAAGCTAAACGGAAGATCACCCTACTGGTAACTTTTAAAGTTAAAAGTTTGACTTGCCACATTATATATTATTTTCAATATTTTCAATTCAGCTTCAAATATAAACAAAGTGAGCCCGTCGTTGCCACTGCGTTTAAATAAAACTTGTTTAATTTGAGCATTGTTATCGACATTGCTCCGCCACTGCCATATTTTTGAAAAAGTTAACTTTATTTTATCTGTAAGTTGTAATAGCGGAAATAAGTTAAAGGTGACTTTACAGTTCCCTTCAACTAAAGTTACCTTTAACTAAACCCAAATTTAACGGCACGTTGTAAATAGAATATAATTATGTACAACCAACTCAATTGTAACAAGAGCAGGGCTGGTAAACACACAAATACTCCTTGCTACGAACACTGGGATCTAAAACCATAAAACCTAAGACTACAAAAATACAGAAATTTAATTACAAATGCAATCACTGGTAATAATTGCACACAAACAAGTCTCCTCACTTTATATGTTTACGTTCAAATGAAGGATATTGTACAATATTATGCTCTGCGCACAGGCAGAAACTTGGTAATTAGACTGACTGACAGAGTGACTGCCTGGTTAGTTAGTTGGCAGGATGCAAGCAATGTAATTAAAATTCATGAAATCAAAACATAACCTTATGAACAGCAGCTGCTAATAAGAAAAAACTAAATTAAATTCAAATATTTAAACTTAAATGTGCTAATTTCCATCGCTGTTCACTAAATATAACCTTGAACTAAATCTTTATACAAGCTTTTAGATTGAAGCATAAATTTGTTGTTTTAAAGTAAATCGCTTTTGGACATATATTCCATTAATTCCAATAAAAGGAACAACATCAGGCGTAATATGGAACAAAATGAGATACAGAAAAAAAGTACTAATAATAGCTAATTTCCACTCCGATTTCTTTAAACTTTAATATTCCTTTAAAGCCACTCGTAACATTTTACTTCATTGCACTGAAAAGCAGGCCGTATATTGATTGTCTATTAAATAATTTGTTTTATAAATTTAATTCCAGATTGAATTTTTCCAAGCAAAACATGATGAAACAAATGATCTTATAGAATAATATTTTATCAGGCGACGTATCCTAATTTTGCCGAACGGGGATCGGGTGGATACGTATGGCTTCCAGCTAACCAACAGTTAAGAACATTTTAATCCCAGTTAGAACGGGCGTACGTCAAGATAAGTAGCATCATCACCGCCGATGGTGGATCAAAAGCCATTGTTAATCATATGCTTCAAAAAGCAGGCGTATTATATTAAGTGTGGAGATCATCGTTAAATTAAAAATCTTCAACTCCGACGTGAAAGCTATACTTTTATATGGATGTGAATCTTAGAATATGTTGCGTGCGAGATTAAAAAAGTACAGACTTTCATAAGTAAGTGCTTTCGACAAATTTTGCATACAATCTGGCCAGAAACCATGGAAATTGAGGCAGCAAACAACAGTCCAAAATGAAATTAAGAAACTAAAATCGAACTGGATTAGTTATGTTTTAGGCAGACCGCTAGTTGATGTGATAAAGGTGGATATTGGGCAGACGGATACTTGAGAGAAAAAATACCAATGAAAACAATTAAGAATGATGACAAGAACATTATCGTGTGGGGTGCATCTTTCTGGCATTATATTGGACCAATTTTTGGGGTCAGTTCAAGAATGGACCTACATGTTTACAAAAACATTAAATAAAATTCAATAATACCATACTTGGAAAAATATTTACCGTTAATGCAACAAGTTCATGCACTGCAATAACTCTAAGCACACTTCACAACTTGTGAAAAGGGGTCAGCTCAATATACCGATCTCAACCCGACAGAGAACTTGAAAAGATAATGGAAGGCAAAAAATCATAAAAGTGCTGATGAATTGTAGCAATACGTAAAAAACTGTTGCATGGCTACCCCTCGATCTTACTGCCGGCACTTATGTCAGAGTTTGCCAAATCGATATGGAAATGTTATTAAAAATAAATGTTACGCTACAAAATATTGGCGAGAAAATTAATAAAAAAAAATAACGGAATACAAATTAAACTCGTAAATGTTTTAATTATATGATCAACCCAATAAAAAAATTTTTTTATATTATTTCTTTATAAAATTTATTTACTGTATTGGAATCTGCTTTAGTTTTGGATTTAAGAAGTAAAAAAAAATTTTTTGATTTTTGTAATTTTTTATAATTTTATAAATAAAACTAACAATTTACAATCATTACGCATTTTTTAATTACATACACATAAATAAACAAATTTGCATTTACAGTAGAAGAGTGTAAAGATTATTAAAACAATTTTTCTAAATTGTATTCGTTCAACCTGGCATTTTAAAAATCAAAAGTTAAATTATAATTTAAAAAGAAACTCAAACTTAAATCTAAATTGTGTTAATTTATAAATCACTTCCCTTCTTATCAAATATCGATTTATAAAATGATAGTAATTGAACATGAAACGCCTTCTAATAATATTGAAACCACAGATCTCTTTTATAAATATTGACATTCTTTGTTTGAATCTTTTTCATTCACTTCTGTAATGAGTTTTCAAATTGAACTAAATTTACAAATTTTTAATAATTTTGTACATCAAAATATATACTTCAGAATATATTTGCCTTTGATATGTAAGTTAGTTAGAAATATCATAATATTTTTTACTCTTTGATGTTATTCTGTTTTAATATTTTTTGCTTTGCAAATTGTTGTCAAACAATTTTTTTTTAAAGTTTTTATATGATGTAAATGTAATATAAAGTAAATTATTTTGTATGTTAAAGAATATGTTGTACTTTAACTTCTGTAAACCCATATTCATGTTCGTATGTTTTTTAATTATTTTATTTTATTTATTATTAATTTTATATTAATTAATTATAATGTTAAATTTATGTAATATATATGTTTCCTTTTTAATGAAATAAATTTTTTTAAACAACGTATACTAATATACATATGGGCAATTTCGTGTCAAGTGACCCAATTTTTAAAATCGATGTTTTCCGATTTGGATTTTTGCACCAAGATTAGCACCAAGATTAATACTATTGGATAGTAGGCCAGACACAAACTTTCAGCTCTATCAGTCAAGAACTGCCGGAGTTAGAAGAGGCCAAAGTTGGACATTTTGGTCATACAGGGTTTTTTTAAAATGTGTGTAACTTTTCACCTATTGGTCCAAGCAAACATTTTCCAAAGGATATTAGATAGCTATTTCTTCAATCTTTCTAAAAAAAATTTTATATTTTTTTTAAATTAATTTTTTTTTATTTTTTTTCAAAATGGGCCTTTTTTCTCCAAAGAAAGCTTATACAATTTCGTTTAAGGCCTTTATAATTGCTTAATGGGATGCGAGTGGGATATCTATCAAAAAAAATTATTTTTTAACTCAGAAATAAGATTTTTCAATATTTGGCATAAAAACGTACTACCTAAATGATCTTAGAAAAGTATTTACTTGCATTCTAAGGACATTCGGAAATTAGTTTTTTATAAACAGTGTTAAAGTTTGGACGTGCGTTATTTACAATGGGTTCCGCTTCCAAAAAGGAAATGTTTACTTCTTTTTGTTGTAATCCCTTAAACAAAAAGAAGCACAAATCATCAGATATGCGAAATATTTCCGACAACTTATTGAAAAAATTCCTAACGCTGTCAAAACGTTCCAAAACATCCAAATCGGAAGACATCGATTTTAAAAATTGGGTCACTTAACACAAAATTGCCCATATATTTACTAAACACCAACACGCAACTTTTGATTTTTGGTCACAGTTACCAACTTTTACAGGCAGAAATATTTTACACTGCTTATGTTGGATATACTCGTCTTAAGCAGGCCGAAAATGTTTTTGTAATAAAATTATTTGAATTTAAATTCTCGAGAAAAAGTCGTCGAAGAAATATTTTTTCATATTTTCGTTTTGATATCTGACCTGGTGGTTTGAACTGTGATCTTACGTTAAATAAACCAACACACTACCTACTAGACTACGGCGACTTCAATGAAGGAATGAATAATAAAATAATTATAGCTTACATTTTTGAAACATATTCTGTACCTAATCTGCTCCTAACTTGTTTTCCACTGATCTATGCCAGGTGATACGAATCCGGCCCTTTGTCGCAATACCAAGGGATTCTATTGAAGGCAGAACTTATTATTACTACTATTATAGTGAAGAGGTGTCTTATTCCTGCAACCATTTGATTTATTGTACTCCGCTCATGCCTAATAGCATATTCCTATAATGTCTCCTAAAAGCGTATTCCCTAGAAACATTTCAGGCTGATACATGGTCTCTTCGATGCCTGTTTCTTGCCTACCATAGGTATTCACCGAGGTTTTCCATTCCATTAATGCCTTACAATATTTTCTCAGCAGTCTTCTGGCAAAAACTCTAAAAGCAAATAAAATTGCCATGAATATTTTCTCAAACATTTTTGCTCGGAATTGACTTTAAATTATAGGTCCCACCACTCATATATAAAATTAACAAACACATCATTAGTGGTGTGTGAAGCTAGATTGTAATCCTGACTAAGGAGGAGTTACAAAACTTATATAAAAAAGGTTTTCTGTGTCTTGTGTCGATTTGGTATGAGGATGCGCAAAATAGCCAACAATAAATAACACGCTCATCACAAGAAAGGCAAGAAGGAGAACGCCACAAAGGAAGGAGCTTTAGGACAATGACTCATTCAGTCTACATAAAGGATATCCGCATTGTGTGCGAAATCCCCAAAAAAAACGCATTTTCTTGTGGTCTCAAGGAAAATAATAAAGTGCTAGAAAGGAAATATGACCTCAGATCAAAGATGACTCACAGCTAGTTTTAAGAAATTTTATTACAATAATAACAAATTATAGATCAGAATTGATTTTTGCAAGTTTTTTTGAGAGTAAATACAATTGCAGTGAAAAGTTTCTCACAAAACTGTCGTTGGGAGTCGGCATTAAACTGTAAGCCCCGCCACTTATGTATAAAATAAACACACATAACATAAATGGAGTGGGGAGCTACGTCGTAACCCTAACTACAAGGATGTAATGACCAAATATGTATGTACGTACGTATGCGGTTGAAGCGATCCATCTTCTATACAGTTGTCAAATGGAATGATCGAGAACATTTAAAGCGGCGATTCTTTGTCACAATCCGACTAAATAAGTATTCCATCCGCCTATGATTCCACTTGGATTACAGATCGTCTTCGAACCCGACTTATACGCCACATCTGTAGATTTGGTTTATGACTCACTTCAGGAGAATTATTCCAATCAAAAAATTTAAAGTTTTTACCTGCGATCTTGTTGATGAAATTCGCATTACGCATATGCAAAAGTTTAGGTCGACTCACCTAACTACTGACTGACTACTGAATACACTTGTGGAAAAAATCAGTAGTCATTTGTGTAAATTTGTTCTTTTGGTCTTCTTTTCGATTCAACTTTCAACAGTAATACTCAGCCTCGTTATAACACAAGAGAAATTTAAAATTGTATTGTGATAAATTCAAAATAAATGAATACTAAAAATATTAAATAAATGTCTTTATCAATAAAAAACTTGGACATTCTACATTTATTTATTGGAATAATTATCCCAATTATATGTGTATGTGGATATATCAGATGGATTCTGTTGATTAAATTTCAAAATTTTAATTTATTTTTAATATTTTCTTCAACTGAATATTTAACTTTTATTAACTTAATATTAACAAAATGACACTAGTGTCAGTTCCAATTACTCTCAATTGAATGAACCAGAAGTTCATCACTTCATGAATTAAAAAAAAACAAAAAAAATTTTAATTTATTTATTACTTCGTTCGCATCATCTGCAGCCCTTAAGTAAAATAAATTGTCATAACATTTCCAATCTACCACACATCAAATAAACCTAACCCTTGTTCAGCATATTTTCCATCATTAAAACATTTTTACAACATGAAATAATTTTGAAGGTCTTTTATGGCAAGACATATTAAATCAATATTATTGGAAATTAATGAAGGGTTTAAGAAAGGTATGTATTGTTTTTTTATAAAATTGATTGATTTCTGGTGAAATCATACTTTTTTTCCAATAGCCGGAATTAGCATGAAATGAAGTCAACATGTTGAATATGTACACAATAGTGACAGAATAAAGTCAAATAAAAATTGATACAAATTGTAATCAATAACGGCACTAATAACTAAAAACTAAAGTGTTATTATTTGTACTTTCAGTCTATTTGAAAATAGGTTATTTTTCGGTATGTAGTGTGAAAGAAATGGACCCTTATTGTAAGTTTCGATTACATTGCCGATAGATTACGATTAACTTCAAAAGAATAAAAAAATAAAATGTTATATTTTAACATGTCGAGAATTTTGTTGCATCGGAGGTAATATTTTAAAGTTTTACTCAGTCGCCTATTAGAATAGGAGAACAATATGCTGTAGTCTAGTAAATGGGAGAAGCGAAAACTGTGTGACAACTGTGATTCATTCGAAATGATTGATCAACTGTATATACATATATATACAATACAATCACTGCCTCGGTAGTACAATATTGTGGGCAGCTTGGAAATTATTAAGGAAATAATAAATAAGAGAGAGTATTTTAATATTCTAAACAACAAATTCACCAAAAGTTTGGAAGAATTGAGAATTCGTTGGATGAATTACTTGCAAAAAGTCAGTGAACCCAATCATACGGCTGCTAATGTGAAGACTTGATTTGATCAATATGTCCCAATATGACTCCAACAGAGTATTTTGGATTGTTTGGAAGAACGGTTACGTAGCCGCTGAAATTAAACAAAAGTCAATTTAGAAACTAGCTCCTGAGTACATGGACCTATAAGTTTCAAATTTACTGTGAGTTTTTCTTGGGGGTATCTACACTTTTGCGTTCCAAAAATATGGAGCCACAAGAAAGTTTCACCTTATATTGCTTTTATTTTGTGAAAACTATTAAACCGAACGACAGATATTTTAGAAACTTTTCTTGGCAGTTTTACTTACTCTCAGAGTTTTTGCCAGAAATCTACTGACAGGAAATCACCGAAGAAATATTTTTTTTCATACTTTCATTTTGATGTCTGATCTGGGATTTGAACCTCATATCTAATAAGCCAACACACTACCTACTAGACTACGGCGACTTTAATATATATACGAACAGTGATGTGAAAAAGAATAATGACACCAATGTTGCACTCCGATTTTTGATCAGAAAGTATGTAAAATGGAAAAATTGTTGATAAGTTAAGGTTTTTTTATTTTAAAATTTGTTATAAATTAAATAAAATTTTACTCTGGGGAAAAGAATAATGATACCAAAATGTTTGCTCAAAATGCTATTTACCAAGCTATTTACTTTATAACACTATCCTTTCGCTAAAAATATCAAATGGCAGCAAATTTGAAGGTAAAAACACCAATGTATTGTACCAGCCTGTACTATGCTGATGTACTAATGCAAATCAATGCCAAATTCATCATCATTTCTAATCACACAAATAAATCTAACGACTATCTATACTATTTTCTGGTATACATACATGTGTCTTCTAGCATCAACTTTTCTTCTTTGAAAGTTTTTAGTGAATGAGTTACAAACCTATTTCGATTATCAAATTTTTGTTTTACTCTGGTTGGTTAAATAAAATAGATATCATTACATTCACAATTATTTTTGTTTAATTGTTCCTTTCAAGCAGAAATTATTGTATAACATGGAGCAAAATTGCTTTTTCAACTGCAGTTTAATATTTGCCACTTTGCATGTTTCTACTATTCGAAAATTAAAGTAAAAAATTTTCAACTCTGTACTTTTTTAAAAAAATATTTTTTCATTTAAATTTTAATCCACAAATGTTAAAACCCTTGGCAATCTGACCACAAAGTAATTTGTTTTTTTTTGTCAAAAATTTTAAAATAAAAAACTAAACTTATATGTGCAGCTTTAGTTAGGTCAACTCCTACTCACATCCGACGAAGGAAATACAGAATACAATTTTTTTTTATAAAATTTCCTTATTTTTCCAAAGAATTTTAGTTTATACATACACATATGTACATACATATAACTTAACGCAAGTATGACATCAGGAAAATATAAAACAAAAAAAAAGCATATACAAACACTCTAATATAGCTTCTAACATAAATTCTTGATCAAAAGATTTTTTAGTTTAAATCCGTTTTTGTAAATTGGTCAATTTGAAAATCGAGTATACATAAGAAAAAATATGCTTAAAATGTAAAATAATCGAATAGCATATAAAAATTTACAATTTGAAATATAAATTTAGATGAAATAAAAGAAATACATTCACAGGATTGAAATGAAATCACACTTTTGAGTCACCTAAATAATTCTTTCATCATAGCTTGCCATTGGTTTCGAAAAAAAGGAACAACAGTAATGCTACTTTTCCTATAGTTGAGTAAACTTATTGTTACGAAAATGGGAAAACAAAATGATAAACAAAAGCTATAAAAATAAAAACAATGGACATGATCAACAAATAAACAAAAATATGGCAGCAACACCAGAAAAAACGGTATAAACAAGTAAACAAAAAGCAACAACAAACATTACCAGAATTATTGTAAACAAAATATACAAACAACAATGAAATAACGATGTTTACATTTACAGAGCTTTCGAGAAGGCGAAGTCATTCCATTTCAAGAGCATATATCAGACTGTTTACCCTGCATTATAAAAGGCGCATAAGCAGGCAACGGGTCAGTAAAAATTCACTCAATCTTGTGGGAAAACACTTGCGTGTGAAGAGAATAATCGTGGTTTGAAGTTCTCCGTTGTAAAATTCTAACGAACAATTGCTGGTGTTTACTCAGAGTGTAAAGAAGAATTACATCAAGTTGTGAACAGTGGCACACAGAATTGTGTGAACAATAAATAATTTAATTAAAACTGGACATAAAATTATTTTTATTCTTATTTGCAACTATATTTTAAAAGGGTAAAAACGTAAAATTATAAACGTCAAAAACGAATTGAATTAATTTAATTTAATTTTTAATTTTTTAATTTTACCTGCAGAAATTGTTAATATTATGTCCAGAGAAGATTCTGCTTTCATATGATCTATTGTAGTCCCCTCAAAGTTTATAGGGTATCCACATAATATCTCCTACAAACTTATTACTCTGACAAATACTCGGTGGAAACAATTATAATTCCCTACTTAGCATTAATATACGCACAAGTGTTTATTTCTGGCATGCTTTAGTACCTCCAGGTTCCAAGAACACTCAGTGCCAATTTGGACTCGTTGGTAGTAATAAGTATTAGGAATTCTTCTTCTTTCAGAATTTTAGATCAATTTTTTATTTAGAAGCTTTAAATACTCTCTAGTATTCATATTTTCCTCAATGAGTTGAAAGCCGTACACATCTGGTGCCGACACATGACCAAAATATTGTACTACTGAGGCCCTACATAACTATTTCACGCAAATTTTTTACATTGAGCTCTTTATTTTCTAACTCCATACTAAAGCATGTCAAATGAGTTGTGGAATAATATCTTTTCTTCAGACTAGTCAAAATATATAATTTTTATAGAAACCAATCATACCACTGTTAATGTGAAGATGTGATTTGATGTCGCCCTGGTCCGGTAGGTAGTGTGTTGGCTTATTAGACGAAAAGCCAGAGTTCGAGCCCCAGGCCAGACATCAAAACAAAAATACAAAAAGTATTTTTTCGGCGACTTCCTCTCAGCGTAGATAGCGTGTTGGCTTATTAGACGTAAGGCCACAATTCAAACAAAATATGAAAAAATATTTCTTCGGCACTTCCTCTCAGCAGATTTTTGGCAAAAACTCATACAGTAAATAAAAAGTGCCAAGATAAGTTTCTCAAAAATCTGTCGTTCGGAGTCGACTTTAAACTGTAGGTCCCGCCACTCATGTATAAAATTAACACACACAACATAAGTGGTGTAAGAAACAAGGTCGTAATCCTGACTGAAGGGTTGTAATGACTAATTATGTATGTATGCGTGTGATTTGACTACCAAGGTCTCCAGAGTCTTAACACTCTTGAACGAAGTTCCGATATGACTCCAAGGCAGTATTTAGGAGATCATTTGGGAGAACGGTTACGTAGTCGCTAAACCTCAAAGAAAAGTCAACTAAAAACTTTCTAATGAGTGCATGGCGGCAAATATCAACAGAAAACATTAAAAAAACTGGTACATTCAATGTCAAATGTTTAATGGAGCGCTTGACCTTAAGGGATATTTTAGAAATATATTCCGTATAACATTTTAATATATTTTGATTTTGAATTTTAAATTTACTCTGAGCTCTTCGTGGGGGTACCTACACTTGTGCTGTGCAAAAATTTAGAGTCGCCAGAAACTTTCCTAATTTTCCTTTTGCTTTGTGAAAAACATTAAAATTTGTTTTGTGTTTTCATCAATTTTCCCTCATTTTTCTAAATTTTGTGATATTTTCTGTTAGGTTGCTAATATTGAAAAATACTTGAAACTTTTAAACAGAAAAATAAAACGCAAACAATGTCAACAAAAAAATTAAATAAATGTTGCCAGTCCTTGAATATCAATGTATTTGTTTTCTTTTTTCTGTGATATTTAAAATGCTATTGCTTCCGGCATCGTCGATGTTTGACTAAACGTGGCTAATAGGTTTTATTACGTTCCGAATTAGTAGTTTTTGTCCTGTATGTGCATTAAATATAAATAAATAAATATTCTAGTAGTTAGTATGCTGGCTTACTAGACATGAGCCCTCGATTCAAACCCTATTGCAGACATCTCCATCAAAACGAAAAAATATTTCTCCGGCGACTTCATTAAATTTAAAATTCAAAGTCAATATATTAAAATGATATACCAAATATTTAGCAGGAGCTCAACCACCACCGTTTAACTCATTTAGCATTGAACCGGACCACTTTTATCTTGTGTATTTTGTCGATATTTGCGCCTCACCTTTTGTTTGAGGTTTAGCGGTTACGAAATTCTTCTTCTAAGTGATCTCCTTTATACTTTCTTGGAGTCGTATGGGTATGGTATATACCAAATATTTAGCAGGAGCTCAACCACCACCGTTTAACCCATTTAGCATTGAACCGGACAACTTTTATCTTGTGTATTTTGTCGATATTTGCGCCTCAACTTTTGTTTGAGGTTTAGCGGTTACGTAATTCTTCTTCCAAATGATCTCCTTTATACTTTCTTGGAGTCGTATCGGGTCCACACAGACAAATGCCATCTTCACATTAGCAGCATTATGATTGCTAGCCACTGACTTGTTGGAAATAACAATTATTACGAATTCCTAATTTTTTTAACTTTTGGTGAAATTGTTCTTTAGTATGTTGAAATACTCTCCCTTACTTATTATTTCTTCAATAAATTCCAAAGTGCCCACATCTGGTGCCGACGCAAATGCCCACAATACTACCGAAGCCATGCTGATAACCTAATTAATCCAAAACCAATAATTAGAAATTTCATTAGACAATTGAGGTATAAAGAATAGTCGAAAACAGGAAAATAACTTCAGAACGCCAACATTTTGTTACTTGTTTGTTGGCCTTTTCAAACTATCCTTGCCAGGTTATGTCCAGTAACATATTTTGTAAGAATCCATTTTGATTTTCGCTTTCAGATACTCCTCTAATCATAGTCTCCAGATTTTGAGATAACTCACATCAGGCCGCCGAAATACGAAAGCCTAAATGGTCAACTGTACGTTGCATGTTAACATATTGAAAAGTCTTCGTCTTTGTTAATAGTTTGTTAATGTGATAATATTAAGCATCACCAAGCACTGCAATAAATCTTTTTTATAACTTATAAAGATCAACTTAAATTAAAGGGAATAATAGATTTGATAGTTGATCAAAAGGGCGGTCGAATCAATTTTAATAGTTAATATTAGCAGTTACTAGGGTAGAAACATTTCATCGAAAGAAATTACTGTACACATGGCAGATGAACAAGTAAATATATTTTAATAAACTAAATGACTAACTAGTAAAAGTACAGATAATATGTGAATTTGTATGGGCATTTGAATTTCTTGAGGTACATAAAGAGTAATTGCTTTCCATTTTTGTTTTAATTTATTTTATTTCCTACACTCAGTATGAGTTCATGAATATGTACATTACTTTGCATTCTCATTTACATACATACATATGTACGTGAGCGTGCATGTGGGTGATACTTGTTTCAACGGTAGATTCTCGAAAGCATTTTAGTAAAACTGAATTATTTTACATCGTATATATTTATGCAAATTTGCATTCTGTTTGCTTATATTCTATACTTTCCCATTCTATTTAAAACGTTTACTTGATTAATACAGTAGATGAAAAATTATTAAATAAATTTAATATTAAAAAGCAGTACAAAAAAATATATATTTGGACATCGGTTGAGAAATGTTTGTGTGCTCAATAAATCGGTGCGTGAAGTGTAAAAAACTGTTTTTGTCAAATAAAAAGAGTTTGAAGGGTTCAAGAAATATAAAAAAAAAATATTTTTGAGTTCTACTCAATAAGGCTCACAACTTACTCATTGTCATTTTGTCGCGTAGTGTTATCTATAAATTTTGTATTTGCACAATTTCATACCTAGTGTCCAATTATAGGTTTCAGTCGCAGTACATCATGCTTTCACCTCTCAAACTCCACTAACAATGATTTAATGATAATTTAAACCATTTTTTTTCAAATGAATATCCAACGCTTTAAAATGTTGCATAAAATTTAACATATTTTTCATGAACTTACATGATTCCTGTGAAACATATTTTTGAATAAAAAAATCTATTAAAATTAATGCTTGTTTCTGACGATTATACAAGCATCCCACTGTGTTGAAAACCAATATTAAAAAATTTAAATTTAGATATCATAAAATTGATTTCATACACTAATGCTATTGAGTACTGTTCAGAAAATGAAAAATAATTTTATATTCGTGAAAACCCACATACGCGCACAAAATAAAAACACCCTACAAAACTTTTTAAATCAATTGATCTTTAATTTTTTCACAATATCTGTAGAATTTTTTTTATAAATTTACTGGCATTTGCCTTAAAGAAAAATGCTTAAGATAACGGAATACAGATAGAAATAATGAATTCTTAATAATTTAATGTCATTGATAGCGAAGCTGAGTAACACTACCGTTGAACTACCACAACTTCTGTACTCTGGCTCACAGATATTGTGAAATGCAATGAAAACTGAATTCAAAAAATCTTAGGTATAAATTTAACGTATTGTTACGAAAATGAAAACTGTGCACATCGTTTAATATTAAAATGAGCAAAAGTTAAACAAACAAATATAACGAACTTGTTACTAGTAAACCAACAACATCAGTATGAATGGAAAGGGGATAGACAAGTAAGAGAGAAAGCAACAACAAGCAAGGTGAACAAAATACACAAACAACATTGAAGTTGCGATAAAGTCCTCAAGAAAGCGAAATCCCGAACGTTCGACTTCAAGAACCTTCATCAGACTGATTACGTGGGCATATAAAAAGGCAATACAAAGCAATACAAAGGAGTAGTAAGTGTAAATAGTGTAATAGTCAATAGTGCACATTAGAGTTATAATTCACAACAAGTTCGAATACAGGTGCTGAAGGAAATTAATATGTTAAAGGCATTATAAAATTGTTTATTGTAAAACCATATTACTGAAACAAACTGTAAACGTCGTAGTTACTGATATTTTCAGTTAGCAACGAATTCACCTTTTGTTTTGACTGTTTAAAATTATGAATGGAAAATATTCAGTGAAATGTTTGCTGTGTAGGAAAACACAATCATACAAAAGTTAAAGGTGAAACTTCATATGTCATTATTTTTGTACAAACACACACACACATACATGCACGTAAAAACATTTATTTTCCACATATGAATTCGTAGTATTAATGTGCTTTTGAATAGGAAGATGACTGGAGTGTGGGCAATGTACAGTAAGCTTTACATTTATTTGGTCTGGAACTGGAAATATTCAAAAGATACTAATATTTATCAACATGGTGCCTACTTACTAAACCCAACCCCTTTATACGTCAACAACTTAAGTTCTGCGGCGCTGCCATTAGGTTCTTTTATACCTTTCTGATTTTAATTTTTGCCTCTATTTATAGCTCCCAGATAAATGCACCAAATCATCAAATATTTGAGAAAAAATCGTCAAAATCGTCAAGGACGTTTATTAAAATCGTAACAAAATCGTCAAAAAATATAAATAAATATAGAGTATTGATATTTATACGCCACCCTAATACTATGAATATGAAGAATAACTTCATATAAGAAATCAATGCTACATTGATTCGTTAATTCTTTAACTTGAATAATTATACTTTTGGAATTTACAAATAAAGTTTATTCAGTAGGCATTTGTAGCTGCTCGTGTTTGTTTCATTTTCATATTACGACACTACATATTGGCGACGAGGAACAAAAAAATAAAAAATTTTTCTTAATAAAAAATCTATTTCAAAAAATTTTGTATATACAAATAAAAAATAATGCCTCCAAAAATAGAGACAGAACAAAATGTTGCTCCAATGGCCGTGCTTCAAACTTCTAACATACAAGAATTTAATTCTAATGTGGATTCGTGGAATGTATGGAAAGAAAGATTGGACATTCATTTTTGTGAGATCAACTGCACCGATGAAAAAGTAAAAAATCCATTTTGTTGAAATCAATTGGAGCCGTTCCCTACAAGGTTACATAGTTTGTGCAGTCCATCTTCTCATGTGTCAAAGTCATTTGAAGAATTGTGCGAAATTCTAGACTCCCACTTTACTCCACCAACTATTGTGTTCAGTGAACGGAAGAAACTTCATCATTCAACAAAACAAGAAAGTGAATCTGTTGCATAATGGTATGCCAGAGTTAAGACACTAGCACTGAATTGTAAATTTGGAATTAGCTTTTAAGCATTTGTTTTAAATCAGTTTGTGATGGGAAGATGAAAAACTCACACTTCAAAGTGCATTGAAAAAGGCAATGATTTTGGAGACGAAGAGTATGTCCAAAGAGGTGAAGGAGGAAACGACAGTTAATTTTGTCAAAAAGCAAAAAAAAATTTAAAAAAACAAAGAATCAAAAAGAAGTAATGGTGATAACGTTGACAGAGGTGGTAGCAGAGGCAGTTGGGGCAGTGGCAGCAGAAGTAACGGAAGATTTGACAGGGGTACAAACAGTGGTGAAAAAGGTTCTTCATGCTCTCATTGTGGTTGGAGAAATCATAACTCTCAATCTTGTAAATACAAGAACAGCAAGTGCCATTAGTGTGGTAGAAATGGTCATCTGGCCTCAGTGTGTCGTGATAAGAAAAGCGTAAATTATGTATCTAACGATAATTATGTACCTAAAGATGTTCATGATAATGAACATAATAAAAATTTATTTAATTATTCTGTTTTCAGTGTGTCTGAGGGAAATTCTAGTGACGTGTATTCTCTGCCAGTCATCATTGATGGAATTAAACTTAATGCTGTTAGTGATACAGGTGCTCCATGTACGTTGTTCCCAATCTCGTTTTATGAAGAAAATAACATTAAGAAGAAACTTCGATCTTGTACTGTTCCATATGTTGATTACAATGGTGATAAATTGAAGCTGGTTGGTGAATATGATGCTGCTGTAACTTTTGACGGTAGTACAAAATCTGTTGTTGTTGTTGTTGCTGACACTACAAATCCACCTTTACTTGGTCGATCGTTTTTACGTTCATTTAATTTTGAGCTTTTGCAAGTAAACAATATAAATCAAATCAATTCGTATGCTGCGATTGTAAATCAATTAAAAACCGAATTTAGCGAAGTTTTTGAGGATAAGTTGGGTGAGTTTAAAATTAGTAAAGTTTCTTTGAAAGTCAGTGAAGGCGTTACACCCATATGTTGCAAACCAAGGCCCTTACCGTTTGCATGGAAGGACAAAATCGAAAAACAATTACGCGATTTAATCGAAATAGGTGTGTTGGAACCTGTTGATAATTCAGATTGGGGTACTCCACTAGTGCCAGTTTTAAAGCAAAATGGTGACATACGAATTTGTGGCGATTTTAAGGTCACTATAAATAAATTTTTGATAGATTTTAAATACCCTTTACCAAGAATTGACGAGATATTTGCGTCATTGGGAGGAGGAGAACTTTTTACCAAACTAGACTTATCCAATGCATACAATCAACTTGTCCTTGATGAAGAATCGCAACTTCTTTGTGCCTTAAGTACCCACATTTGAATATTAAAAGTAAAACGCTTACCGTTTGGGGTCAAAACAGTTGCTTCTATATTTCAGAAAACCATGGAAACTGTCTAAAGGGGAATTCCGAATGTGGTCCGGATTAAAATTAAACATAAAGAAATCGGTTTTCAACCGAAAGTTTCGTATCTCGGTTTTGACGTCGACAAAAATGGATTAAGAAAAAATAACGAAAGAATTTCTTCTATAATTTCTGCACCAATTCCAAAAGATATATCGGAATTAAGAGCTTTTGTTGGTATGGCAAAATATTACTCAAAATTTATAAACAACTTTTCAAATATCATGTCCCCACTTTACCGTTTATTGGGCAAAAATGTACCTTTTATTTGGTCAAAATCTTGCCAAGAATCCTACGATACTATAAAAGAAGCAGTGGCATCTGACAAAGTTTTGGTTCACTTCAATCCTAAATTACCATTGGTGTTAACTACTGATGCTTCTAACAACGCCGTTGGATGAATTTTATCACATAAATTTTCTGATTGCGAAAGGCCAATAGCATTTGTGTCTAGGGCGTTATCAACATCCGAGAAGAACTACAGTACACTTGAAAAAGAGGCATTAGCGATTGTGTTTTGCGTTAACTTAAACAATATTTACTTGGAAACACTTTTATTTTGAAAACTGATCATCGCCCGTTGCTCACTATATTCGGTAGCAACAAAGGCTTGCCAAGCATGGCTTCAGCTCGTATGCAGCGTTGAGCAGTCATATTATCCGGATTTGAATATTCCATTGAATTTATAAAGGGAAGCCTAAATGAAGCTGATAGCATTTCTAGAATGCCTCAACGTAAAGTTAATAATGAGATTAGAGAAAATTCATACATAAATGTTATTGAAAATGAAAATCAATTCAATTTAAATTTTAAGGATATCGCATGTGAAACTAGACGATCCAATCTTATCTAAAGTTGCAGAATGTATTTTAAACGGAACTTTATACAATTTAAAGATGAACGTGCACCATATAGAGAAAAGTATACCCAACTCACTGTTGAATATGATTGGTTTAGAATTGCATTCTTCACATTTAGGCATAGTAAAAACTAAACCACTTGCCAGATCGTAAATATGGTGGCATGGACTTGATAAAGACATACAAAATTTAGTCAAAAACTGTATGTCATGTCAGAAATTACAGTCTAGCCCTGAAAGAAGCAGTTTAATACCATGGACACCAAGGGGATCAGTTTGGAGCAGAATTCATATCGATTTTGCTGGTCCAATCAATAACTTTTATTTATTAATTGTCATCGATTAATTTTCAAAGTTCGTTGAAGTTTTCAAAACTAAGGAGATGACAACAGCCTTTGTAATTGGAAGATTAAGAGAAATGTTTTCGCGTTATGGATTGGTAGATACATTGGTGAGCGACAAAGATCGTCAATTCACGTCAAGTGAATTCCAAAATTTTTATCCATGAATGGAATCAACCACATTTTAACAGCGCCTGGCCATCCTTCTACCAACGGTCAAGCAGAAAATTTTGACTTTCAAGAAGTCTATTTTAGCAAATTTAGATCAAAACAATGATGCCAGTTTAGATCAAATTTTATGCAGATTTTTGGTGGATTATCGCAATATGACCCACTGTCGTACAGACGAATCTCCAGCAAAAACATTCTTTGGAAGACAACTTAAAGCTCGTTTCAGTAACCTCAAACCACCAACAACACAAGAGAGAATTGTTCGTTCTCAATACAAAAACGTTATTAACCACAAAGGAAATCGGAATGAAACTTTCACGCAAGGTCAAAACGTTATGGTTCGTGACTATCGTAATCCAAACAAGCCTGCTTGGACTCATGCGATTGTTAAAGAAAAACTTGGACCTCAGTCATATTCCTGCATTTTATCACATAATAATTACGTTATCAAACGTCATCAGACCAGGAATCAAACGACCTCACAACAACCTGTTGAAGCAGATTTACAAACGTTACAAAATAGCAACACCACCTTAACATTAGAGCAAGACAAGCAGCCTCAGGCAGATGTTTCACGCACTAGAAGAGAACTCAGGCCACGAGAAGGAGGTAGAGTAGTAAAAAATCAAACTAAAATTTGAAGTTATCAGATTTATAAATTAATCAATTTCTTTTGTAACTTAAACCTATTTTCAAACCAAAATATTGTAATTAAATAATGTATTTTATATTGTAGCAACAGCTGTAGGAGGATACGCCATCCTAATACTACGAATATGAAGAATAGCTTCATATAAGAAATCAATGCTACATTGATTCGTTAATTCTTTAACTTGAATAATTATACTTTTGGAATTTACAAATAAAGTTTATTCAGTAGGCATTTGCAGCTGCTCGTGTTTGTTTCATTTTCATATTACGACACTACAATAAATAAATTAAAAGTATTTAAAAACCAAAATTATTTCTATTGTAGTAAAACATATATCTACATATCTGAGTTCAAAAATAAAACATTTGACAAAGAAATTGTTGGAAATTAAAAGCTAGCGTCCCTCATCTTCATTTAATATTTTTATCCAAAAATGGAGAAATTTGGGTCATTTTCAGGAAAAAATTGTTTAAGGTTTAAACAATCTATCCCAACGTTGTTTATTGACACATAAGCGCAGCAATAATATTACATCATCTATATCTATGGGCAGTGTAGGTATTATGGAGTCAGAAGCTTTTGATGTTCTCAGCATGAAAATTCAGTGTAATGCTGACACATTTTTCAGATCCTTCTTAAGTCCTTATCATCCGATCTTACTATTTACACCGTTTATAACTGACAGAGAATGGAATACAACTCTCATGTATGGGTTGGTGCCTCGACGTCTATTTTGCGGGTTCTCGACCATGTACAGGAGAGGCTGTAGTATCTCGTTAATGACGGTAGTGTATCCAACTCCATTGAATCATTGCAGCATCGTTGCAATGTGGTTTGTGTTTCACTGTTCTATCGTTATTATAACGGATTTTGGTCAAGCGAAATAAGGGGACTTTTTCCCGAAAATCATATATTCCTACATAACGCTCGTCTTCTTCGGCCAGCACATCCGTATGTGGTCGACTGGCCAGTGGATCGCACACTGCATTACAGTAAAAATACGGTTTTTAGTCGTACTGTGTCGGTATGTGGAACTCAATTCCTGCAGAGGTCAAACCTGTTACTTATGATATAAAAATAAGCCAGCCTAGTGTCCATAAACCCTGTTCTCTCTTTCCTTATTCACATAACATAGTTCCAAACTCAATGCCATCCATCTCCTGAGTGCTGGTCGTACGAAAAAAAAAATAACGGCGTTTGCCTTTGTTCTTCCGATGGCAATATTAGAAGCTATACTAGAATTTTTAAAATAGTCTGCAACGACAAGTGATATATTATTCTCAACTACGAGGTTATTTATGAGTTGTAATTTTTCAGCTTTTAAATGGTTAAAAAGGAATAAAATACAGAAAAAGTTAGTGGAAAATATAATACTTTACTCCTTGTTTTTACTAACATAAATTTCCAATAGTAAAAATTGCAAAGTAAATACAAAGCTTAAAGTGGCTTTTAATGTACTAAAGTAAAGAATATGATGTAAATTATCAATTTTTAAAAATCGTCAAAATAAGGGCATCAATCCGCGGCAGCCATTTAAATGAACTAAAAAGCAATTTCCAACCAGAGCAGTTTTAGTTCACAGCAAAACAGTAAATTTATCAAAATTTTAAACTTTTTTCGTGTTATTACATTTTTAAATTTAAATTTTTAGATCGCCAACCCATTATATTTACTCACATTATGCTCATATCTAATATGTAAAATTTATAATGCTGAGAACATATGTGACATATGAGTTATATTTAATTATTTTCATACATGACAAAATCGAAGTTTTTTGTTGCATACTTTTCAGAGTAACTATTTCAGTAGATGTAATATGATGCGTATGAGTAATATAGTTCAAATACAATTAAAAAGAAAGTCTACCCCATAAATTAGGAATTAAGCTACATGATTTTTCGATTCTATGCAATTCTAGGCTATATTCTAGTAGATAATACATCATGACCTATATCTTCGTAGTCTGTATCGTAAACATCTTCACAACAAAAAAAATTAATTTGGCAAAATTTCAAACCGTTTTTATTTTGTTGCATTTTTAGATATAAACTTTTAAATGGCCCAGCGGGTCTGATGGTCTCATGTCAGAAGTGAATATGCTGCCGGTGACTATCCATCTTTCAATCTAATGAATATTGATTCACAAAGCTATAAAGTCTCATTTCCAAACGCTTCCTATTTAGTTTAAATAAAGGAAAGTGTGTGTTGGATATCGTTTAAAAGTCCGTGACAGACTTTCGTTTAGGTGGATCGCATTCAAAACGTCTAATTTTCCATGATAACAGGCCAAGTTTTATTCATGGCATGGGTTATGTTAGGTTTGAGAACAGCTGTAGTCTGCGGCTTATTCGCATACAACTGCAACTCAAGAAAATTCCTCTAGCTGGCTAATGTCACCTCCACGTGAGATTAACATCCCTTTAAATCACTTGTGCATGATATCCAACGTGGCATGAGCTGTGTGCCACGTAGCGTCGTTCTGTTGGAACCATTTGCCGCTGGTGGCCAGATCATCTAATTGAGGCCTAAAGAATTTTGGAATCATTGGCTTATAGTGCTCGCTTTCTCGTATAAATATGGACCGATGTTGCCGCCAGCCCAAAATACAAACCAAACTGTAAGTTTTTCGAAATTTATTGGATATATTTACGGTCATAAAAGCATTTTTCAATGAATACCTGAATTATTTTTGAATGTTCCAGAATTGCACACATATGACAATATTTTGAAGAGAATGTTTTTGCTAAGTATTTGTTTTTCGTTACAATATATTTTGTTGCTATTTTTTAAATAGAACGATTTGACGTTTGTTATCATACGTTTGGTACCACTAGCATAGAAATAATGTGCTGCCAGAACAACTTTATATGTGACAGTATTACAATCACTAGGATCTGAACAAATTTATATACGTGTTATAGTTACTCAATAATTATCCCTATTAAGTCACACTTTAAATCAGGGAAATTATTATATTAAATCGTTGATAATATCATAATATTAAGTTCAACTTAATCACCCCTATCGTGAATATTATGGGAATAAGTTATTTGGGAGTAGACTTTTTTTCCCATAACAAAAAAATCGGTATTACGAATATATTGCGAGTAAAAGTTTTTATTGTGGATTAGTTATAAATGCTGTACAAACAAAATTTTTTTTATTGTGAATTACCTCTCAATAATTTTTCGAAGAAAAATACAAATATTAAAAACGAGTAGCGTATATCTTCGTTTTTATGTGCTAGAAGAGGAGAAATTATCCATGGAAAGGTTGCAGCGACGATCTATTCGACATGAATAGAATCCACTATCACTCCATGAGATAAAGTAAGAATTATACATTTTAAAATATTACAGGGTAAACAACGAAGGATTCAAATACCTGCTGAATGTGTTGATGGAAAATTTGATTAGTAACAATTACAAAGTAAATGCAAAGCTTAAAGTGGCTTTTAATGTACTAAAGTAAAGAATATGACGTAAATTTTTAATTTCTAAAAAATCGTCAAAATAAGGGCAAAATCGTCAAATCGTCAATATGATATTTGTGGAGCTCAAAATCGTCAAAATGACGATAAATCCTCAAATCTGGCAGCTATGCCTCTATTGACTGCAGTCGTTCCAAAAAATTGCATTGCATTCATAAGTTGCAATCCCCTGAAATACTAAGGCCATCAGATTTGAATGTAGTTTATTGTGTGATAGTAGTTTGCGTAGGCTGACACATTGACATCGGGCGTACCAACCGAGATGTTACTGCTGCCTTTAGTGATATTGAACGGGAGTGTACTAAGATGGGTCAAGCGCAGGATCACTCCTGCCAACATGTGCTACTATGGTCTCAATAGGCAATACTCAATTGAGAGACCTCTCTCGTACGACGAAACTAATACTCTACAAGACGCTTATCCTACCCGTGCTTCTTTATGGTCAGGGGAATGCACACTATTAATCAGTGATGCAGAAGCCTTAGGAGTATTCGAGAGAAAAGTCCTACGCAAGATCTTAGGTCCAGTGCGAGTTGGCGGTGATTTCCGCATCCGATCCAACAGTGAGCTGTAAACGGCTGTACTGGCTCCTAAACGGCTGTACTGGCTCGGCCATGTCGTTCGAATGGAGGAGGATGCCTCGGCGAGACGGGTGTTTGATGCGGGGATCTGCGGAAGTCGGCGAAGAGGACGACCTTGTTGGAAAGACCAAATCGATGAAGCCCTGTCATCGATTGCTGTGAACAACTGGCGTAGGCACGCAAGAAGCAAAGGCGCCTGGAAGGATGTTTTGCGGAAGGCCGAAATCCGTGAATCGGGTTGTTAACGGCCAATTAACTAACTAACTATGGTGTGATACCAGGAATATACAGGAATATATAGATAGAATTACTATAACTTGAATGCACATCAGCCTGACACTTATGATAAAGAGCAGTTTCTCTCTTTGTGGTTGTGGTTTAATTTCTTGTCCAATGTGGTCAAAAGATAGTTGGCCTTTATCCTACTTAGAGTTACTCCGTTGATTCTAGAGGTAGCAAATTGTATCGCTTTGGGAATAGCACTAACTCCGTTTTGGTTGGGTAGGAGTTAGTCAGAACTGGGGCCGCGGAATGAGAACTCTGTTTCAGCAACAATTGTAAATCATGTTGTAAACCATATAATACATTCTTGAACACAATAGTTGTTTCTTATCATCGTCAGCACCACGATTAATTTCATTTTTTATTCATAGTTTTATTGGCAAATATTAAATAACACTCTAAGAGCAATTATTATAAATTGAAGTTAACTAACGGGAGGATTTTAACAAGCAGATAAATTGTTGTTCATTATTATAGGTGCACGATAAGGTAGATGTGAGCGTTAAGCTAAACGGAAGATCACCCTACTGGTAACTTTTAAAGTTAAAAGTTTGACTTGCCACATTATATATTATTTTCAATATTTTCAATTCAGCTTCAAATATAAACAAAGTGAGCCCGTCGTTGCCACTGCGTTTAAATAAAACTTGTTTAATTTGAGCATTGTTATCGACATTGCTCCGCCACTGCCATATTTTTGAAAAAGTTAACTTTATTTTATCTGTAAGTTGTAATAGCGGAAATAAGTTAAAGGTGACTTTACAGTTCCCTTCAACTAAAGTTACCTTTAACTAAACCCAAATTTAACGGCACGTTGTAAATAGAATATAATTATGTACAACCAACTCAATTGTAACAAGAGCAGGGCTGGTAAACACACAAATACTCCTTGCTACGAACACTGGGATCTAAAACCATAAAACCTAAGACTACAAAAATACAGAAATTTAATTACAAATGCAATCACTGGTAATAATTGCACACAAACAAGTCTCCTCACTTTATATGTTTACGTTCAAATGAAGGATATTGTACAATATTATGCTCTGCGCACAGGCAGAAACTTGGTAATTAGACTGACTGACAGAGTGACTGCCTGGTTAGTTAGTTGGCAGGATGCAAGCAATGTAATTAAAATTCATGAAATCAAAACATAACCTTATGAACAGCAGCTGCTAATAAGAAAAAACTAAATTAAATTCAAATATTTAAACTTAAATGTGCTAATTTCCATCGCTGTTCACTAAATATAACCTTGAACTAAATCTTTATACAAGCTTTTAGATTGAAGCATAAATTTGTTGTTTTAAAGTAAATCGCTTTTGGACATATATTCCATTAATTCCAATAAAAGGAACAACATCAGGCGTAATATGGAACAAAATGAGATACAGAAAAAAAGTACTAATAATAGCTAATTTCCACTCCGATTTCTTTAAACTTTAATATTCCTTTAAAGCCACTCGTAACATTTTACTTCATTGCACTGAAAAGCAGGCCGTATATTGATTGTCTATTAAATAATTTGTTTTATAAATTTAATTCCAGATTGAATTTTTCCAAGCAAAACATGATGAAACAAATGATCTTATAGAATAATATTTTATCAGGCGACGTATCCTAATTTTGCCGAACGGGGATCGGGTGGATACGTATGGCTTCCAGCTAACCAACAGTTAAGAACATTTTAATCCCAGTTAGAACGGGCGTACGTCAAGATAAGTAGCATCATCACCGCCGATGGTGGATCAAAAGCCATTGTTAATCATATGCTTCAAAAAGCAGGCGTATTATATTAAGTGTGGAGATCATCGTTAAATTAAAAACCTTCAACTCCGACGTGAAAGCTATACTTTTATATGGATGTGAATCTTAGAATATGTTGCGTGCGAGATTAAAAAAGTACAGACTTTCATAAGTAAGTGCTTTCGACAAATTTTGCATACAATCTGGCCAGAAACCATGGAAATTGAGGCAGCAAACAACAGTCCAAAATGAAATTAAGAAACTAAAATCGAACTGGATTAGTTATGTTTTAGGCAGACCGCTAGTAGATGTGATAAAGGTGGATATTGGGCAGACGGATACTTGAGAAAAAAAATACCAATGAAAACAATTAAGAATGATGACAAGAATATTATCGTGTGGGGTGCATCTTTCTGGCATTATATTGGACCAATTTTTGGGGTCAGTTCAAGAATGGACCTACATGTTTACAAAAACATTAAATAAAATTCAATAATACCATACTTGGAAAAATATTTACCGTTAATGCAACAAGTTCATGCACTGCAATAACTCTAAGCACACTTCACAACTTGTGAAAAGGGGTCAGCTCAATATACCGATCTCAACCCGACAGAGAACTTGAAAAGATAATGGAAGGCAAAAAATCATAAAAGTGCTGATGAATTGTAGCAATACGTAAAAAACTGTTGCATGGCTACCCCTCGATCTTACTGCCGGCACTTATGTCAGAGTTTGCCAAATCGATATGGAAATGTTATTAAAAATAAATGTTACGCTACAAAATATTGGCGAGAAAATTAATAAAAAAAAATAACGGAATACAAATTAAACTCGTAAATGTTTTAATTATATGATCAACCCAATAAAAAAATTTTTTTATATTATTTCTTTATAAAATTTATTTACTGTATTGGAATCTGCTTTAGTTTTGGATTTAAGAAGTAAAAAAAAATTTTTTGATTTTTGTAATTTTTTATAATTTTATAAATAAAACTAACAATTTACAATCATTACGCATTTTTTAATTACATACACATAAATAAACAAATTTGCATTTACAGTAGAAGAGTGTAAAGATTATTAAAACAATTTTTCTAAATTGTATTCGTTCAACCTGGCATTTTAAAAATCAAAAGTTAAATTATAATTTAAAAAGAAACTCAAACTTAAATCTAAATTGTGTTAATTTATAAATCACTTCCCTTCTTATCAAATATCGATTTATAAAATGATAGTAATTGAACATGAAACGCCTTCTAATAATATTGAAACCACAGATCTCTTTTATAAATATTGACATTCTTTGTTTGAATCTTTTTCATTCACTTCTGTAATGAGTTTTCAAATTGAACTAAATTTACAAATTTTTAATAATTTTGTACATCAAAATATATACTTCAGAATATATTTGCCTTTGATATGTAAGTTAGTTAGAAATATCATAATATTTTTTACTCTTTGATGTTATTCTGTTTTAATATTTTTTGCTTTGCAAATTGTTGTCAAACAATTTTTTTTAAAAGTTTTTATATGATGTAAATGTAATATAAAGTAAATTATTTTGTATGTTAAAGAATATGTTGTACTTTAACTTCTGTAAACCCATATTCATGTTCGTATGTTTTTTAATTATTTTATTTTATTTATTATTAATTTTATATTAATTAATTATAATGTTAAATTTATGTAATATATATGTTTCCTTTTTAATGAAATAAATTTTTTTAAACAACGTATACTAATATACATATGGGCAATTTCGTGTCAAGTGACCCAATTTTTAAAATCGATGTTTTCCGATTTGGATTTTTGCACCAAGATTAGCACCAAGATTAATACTATTGGATAGTAGGCCAGACACAAACTTTCAGCTCTATCAGTCAAGAACTGCCGGAGTTAGAAGAGGCCAAAGTTGGACATTTTGGTCATACAGGGTTTTTTTAAAATGTGTGTAACTTTTCACCTATTGGTCCAAGCAAACATTTTCCAAAGGATATTAGATAGCTATTTCTTCAATCTTTCTAAAAAAAATTTTATATTTTTTTTAAATTAATTTTTTTTTTTATTTTTTTTCAAAATGGGCCTTTTTTCTCCAAAGAAAGCTTATACAATTTCGTTTAAGGCCTTTATAATTGCTTAATGGGATGCGAGTGGGATATCTATCAAAAAAAATTATTTTTTAACTCAGAAATAAGATTTTTCAATATTTGGCATAAAAACGTACTACCTAAATGATCTTAGAAAAGTATTTACTTGCATTCTAAGGACATTCGGAAATTAGTTTTTTATAAACAGTGTTAAAGTTTGGACGTGCGTTATTTACAATGGGTTCCGCTTCCAAAAAGGAAATGTTTACTTCTTTTTGTTGTAATCCCTTAAACAAAAAGAAGCACAAATCATCAGATATGCGAAATATTTCCGACAACTTATTGAAAAAATTCCTAACGCTGTCAAAACGTTCCAAAACATCCAAATCGGAAGACATCGATTTTAAAAATTGGGTCACTTAACACAAAATTGCCCATATATTTACTAAACACCAACACGCAACTTTTGATTTTTGGTCACAGTTACCAACTTTTACAGGCAGAAATATTTTACACTGCTTATGTTGGATATACTCGTCTTAAGCAGGCCGAAAATGTTTTTGTAATAAAATTATTTGAATTTAAATTCTCGAGAAAAAGTCGTCGAAGAAATATTTTTTCATATTTTCGTTTTGATATCTGACCTGGTGGTTTGAACTGTGATCTTACGTTAAATAAACCAACACACTACCTACTAGACTACGGCGACTTCAATGAAGGAATGAATAATAAAATAATTATAGCTTAAATTTTTGAAACATATTCTGTACCTAATCTGCTCCTAACTTGTTTTCCACTGATCTATGCCAGGTGATACGAATCCGGCCCTTTGTCGCAATACCAAGGGATTCTATTGAAGGCAGAACTTATTATTACTACTATTATAGTGAAGAGGTGTCTTATTCCTGCAACCATTTGATTTATTGTACTCCGCTCATGCCTAATAGCATATTCCTATAATGTCTCCTAAAAGCGTATTCCCTAGAAACATTTCAGGCTGATACATGGTCTCTTCGATGCCTGTTTCTTGCCTACCATAGGTATTCACCGAGGTTTTCCATTCCATTAATGCCTTACAATATTTTCTCAGCAGTCTTCTGGCAAAAACTCTAAAAGCAAATAAAATTGCCATGAATATTTTCTCAAACATTTTTGCTCGGAATTGACTTTAAATTATAGGTCCCACCACTCATATATAAAATTAACAAACACATCATTAGTGGTGTGTGAAGCTAGATTGTAATCCTGACTAAGGAGGAGTTACAAAACTTATATAAAAAAGGTTTTCTGTGTCTTGTGTCGATTTGGTATGAGGATGCGCAAAATAGCCAACAATAAATAACACGCTCATCACAAGAAAGGCAAGAAGGAGAACGCCACAAAGGAAGGAGCTTTAGGACAATGACTCATTCAGTCTACATAAAGGATATCCGCATTGTGTGCGAAATCCCCAAAAAAAACGCATTTTCTTGTGGTCTCAAGGAAAATAAAAAAGTGCTAGAAAGGAAATATGACCTCAGATCAAAGATGACTCACAGCTAGTTTTAAGAAATTTTATTACAATAATAACAAATTATAGATCAGAATTGATTTTTGCAAGTTTTTTTGAGAGTAAATACAATTGCAGTGAAAAGTTTCTCACAAAACTGTCGTTGGGAGTCGGCATTAAACTGTAAGCCCCGCCACTTATGTATAAAATAAACACACATAACATAAATGGAGTGGGGAGCTACGTCGTAACCCTAACTACAAGGATGTAATGACCAAATATGTATGTACGTACGTATGCGGTTGAAGTGATCCATCTTCTATACAGTTGTCAAATGGAATGATCGAGAACATTTAAAGCGGCGATTCTTTGTCACAATCCGACTAAATAAGTATTCCATCCGCCTATGATTCCACTTGGATTACAGATCGTCTTCGAACCCGACTTATACGCCACATCTGTAGATTTGGTTTATGACTCACTTCAGGAGAATTATTCCAATCAAAAAATTTAAAGTTTTTACCTGCGATCTTGTTGATGAAATTCGCATTACGCATATGCAAAAGTTTAGGTCGACTCACCTAACTACTGACTGACTACTGAATACACTTGTGGAAAAAATCAGTAGTCATTTGTGTAAATTTGTTCTTTTGGTCTTCTTTTCGATTCAACTTTCAACAGTAATACTCAGCCTCGTTATAACACAAGAGAAATTTAAAATTGTATTGTGATAAATTCAAAATAAATGAATACTAAAAATATTAAATAAATGTCTTTATCAATAAAAAACTTGGACATTCTACATTTATTTATTGGAATAATTATCCCAATTATATGTGTATGTGGATATATCAGATGGATTCTGTTGATTAAATTTCAAAATTTTAATTTATTTTTAATATTTTCTTCAACTGAATATTTAACTTTTATTAACTTAATATTAACAAAATGACACTAGTGTCAGTTCCAATTACTCTCAATTGAATGAACCAGAAGTTCATCACTTCATGAATTAAAAAAAAACAAAAAAAATTTTAATTTATTTATTACTTCGTTCGCATCATCTGCAGCCCTTAAGTAAAATAAATTGTCATAACATTTCCAATCTACCACACATCAAATAAACCTAACCCTTGTTCAGCATATTTTCCATCATTAAAACATTTTTACAACATGAAATAATTTTGAAGGTCTTTTATGGCAAGACATATTAAATCAATATTATTGGAAATTAATGAAGGGTTTAAGAAAGGTATGTATTGTTTTTTTATAAAATTGATTGATTTCTGGTGAAATCATACTTTTTTTCCAATAGCCGGAATTAGCATGAAATGAAGTCAACATGTTGAATATGTACACAATAGTGACAGAATAAAGTCAAATAAAAATTGATACAAATTGTAATCAATAACGGCACTAATAACTAAAAACTAAAGTGTTATTATTTGTACTTTCAGTCTATTTGAAAATAGGTTATTTTTCGGTATGTAGTGTGAAAGAAATGGACCCTTATTGTAAGTTTCGATTACATTGCCGATAGATTACGATTAACTTCAAAAGAATAAAAAAATAAAATGTTATATTTTAACATGTCGAGAATTTTGTTGCATCGGAGGTAATATTTTAAAGTTTTACTCAGTCGCCTATTAGAATAGGAGAACAATATGCTGTAGTCTAGTAAATGGGAGAAGCGAAAACTGTGTGACAACTGTGATTCATTCGAAATGATTGATCAACTGTATATACATATATATACAATACAATCACTGCCTCGGTAGTACAATATTGTGGGCAGCTTGGAAATTATTAAGGAAATAATAAATAAGAGAGAGTATTTTAATATTCTAAACAACAAATTCACCAAAAGTTTGGAAGAATTGAGAATTCGTTGGATGAATTACTTGCAAAAAGTCAGTGAACCCAATCATACGGCTGCTAATGTGAAGACTTGATTTGATCAATATGTCCCAATATGACTCCAACAGAGTATTTTGGATTGTTTGGAAGAACGGTTACGTAGCCGCTGAAATTAAACAAAAGTCAATTTAGAAACTAGCTCCTGAGTACATGGACCTATAAGTTTCAAATTTACTGTGAGTTTTTCTTGGGGGTATCTACACTTTTGCGTTCCAAAAATATGGAGCCACAAGAAAGTTTCACCTTATATTTCTTTTATTTTGTGAAAACTATTAAACCGAACGACAGATATTTTAGAAACTTTTCTTGGCAGTTTTACTTACTCTCAGAGTTTTTGCCAGAAATCTACTGACAGGAAATCACCGAAGAAATATTTTTTTTCATACTTTCATTTTGATGTCTGATCTGGGATTTGAACCTCATATCTAATAAGCCAACACACTACCTACTAGACTACGGCGACTTTAATATATATACGAACAGTGATGTGAAAAAGAATAATGACACCAATGTTGCACTCCGATTTTTGATCAGAAAGTATGTAAAATGGAAAAATTGTTGATAAGTTAAGGTTTTTTTATTTTAAAATTTGTTATAAATTAAATAAAATTTCACTCTGGGGAAAAGAATAATGATACCAAAATGTTTGCTCAAAATGGTTATAAAGGAATAATGACATAATAATACTCGTTTAATTTATTTAATTGGTTATTACAACCCTTAAGTAAGGATTACAACCTAGCTTCTCAAACCATTCATATTGTGCTTAACATTGAGAAACTGTTCATGGCAATTTTGGTGTACTCTCAGAGTTTTTGCCAGAAGATCGTTGAGGGGAGGTAGACTAAAAATTGTTTTCTCATATTTCGTTTGGTTCGAGATGTCTGAACCAGTGATTGAAATAGAGACTCGCGTTTAATCAGCCAACAGACTACCTACTACGGCGACTACTAATATTATTATACATTTGCACTTATCTTCTTCGAGAGTGGTTAACGTATTATAGAGACTTCGGCGTTAAGGATATGGTTAACAGGCTTGTCTCATATCGAATCCGGTATTTCATACCAGGAATAAATTCCCAAAGCTTATCGCAATTTGTGGGTCAGTTTCCTCCGCAAGTCACCGGTCAGATTTGAGTCTGAATATAGAACACTTTGCAATAAACTTATTATCATGCTGGACAAGTCGATTTTTTATAGAGAGTCTGACCAAGAGCTGAGGTAGCACTTTGAAAAATGCGATTGTGGGACATGGGCATCATTGGACCCTACTTTTTCATGAGTGATGAAAGACTCAACGTTGTGCAACGATTACAGACTTTTTGGCATGTGGTTTTAACAAGGCGATGCCACGATTTAATTAAAGGGGAGTTTGGATTACAATTAATCTCCCTTTTATCCATTGACCGCTAACATCATGCGCTTTGGCCGCATTAAACTAACTACTTTTTATTTAGTGAAGTCCCCCATGGTAAGGAGCCCGGTTAAAAATTCACTAGTATCACATGTACTCTGATCTTTTCCGAAATTACAGTTCCCGATAACCAATTTCGAAAGGTTTTTAAGCTAAGATTTCTGACTGGTAACGGCCTATATATTGCCGCAGTAGAATTTCAGGTGAAACTAGTTTAACATTTATAGCCTTAGGTGTACTCCGTTATATTAGATGAATTAATGCTAAAACTATCCAAAAAAAAAAGAAGAGTTGTGTGCATCTTCCATCACAATCTTGAAAGCCATGAATTCGCAGGCGATATCTCCCATAAACATTTGGAGTTGCATTATAAAACTGAAGTAACTAATGCTACAGAGTAGATGTGTTGAAAGTGCGGAAAATATTTGCAACATGTGTAAATAACAGTCGTGAATTTACAATTAGTGGTCAAGAAGCCGCCATAGTCTAGTAGGTAGTGTGTTGACTTATTAGACGTAAAGCCAGGGTTCGAGCCCCAGGCCAGGCATCAAGACAAAAAGTTTCTAGCAAAAAATCTGAGAGTAATTAAAATTGCCATGAAAAAGTTTCTCAGAAATCTGTCGTTCGGAGTCTACTTTAAACTCTCACACAAGTGGCGTGAGGAACTAGGACTTTATACAATGGGTCAATTCGACCTCCGGGTACTATACTTGTCTGAATTGACAAATACACGTCCTCTAATCTAACCTAACCTAACCTAGTGGTCAATCCATATAATACTTCAACTCATTCTGCTCTCTTGGTAGCATAATGCCAGAAAAGGAATAGAGCTGGACATGTCCAATATCATGAAAAAGAAAGCATGGTATAGCAATAAAATATGAATATGGAGAAGACCAAGGTATGGCTCTAGTCGAGCGTATTTGAATATATAGCAGAGAATCATGGCAAATTACAAAGGAAGTATGAAATTACTGATGATCAGCGTAATCTGGTGGGTACTGTGTGCTAAGTGCAGCTTTAACAACAACTTTAAGTTAAAACCATTGCTACCACTCATTAAAGAAAAGAAAGCTTTTCAGATCTATCATTCGGAGTAGACATTGAACTGTAGGTTTCGCAACTTACAATAATTCTGACTAGTGACAAATAATGAATGTACGTATGAAATAACAAAATTATTGTTTGTTTTGTTGTTACTCTATGGTATACCTATTTCATTTACCGTGTATAACGAGGGACAGTTTCATGAAAATTTCCGCCGTTACAAGTGCTGATAGTGGAAAACACTACAACCAATTTTTATTACATTCTGGAAACACGAACTTCAAATGTCACATGCAGACATTTATTTTAGGATATTAAATAAATGGTCATGCAATTAAATTTCAAATGTAAACAATCAGACGAAGTTAATCGCGTAAATAAAAAATCAAAACAAAAAAAAGAGAGAAAATTAACGACAGATGTTTCAACAAAATGTTACAAAATCATTTTTGTTTTTCATACTTCATTTTACAGGATTGTGCTAAGCATGAAAGCAGGTTATAAAAACTTTTACAATTTCCTGCTTTATAGGAAACTACTTTAAACATAGGCTTAATGAAAACTTAAATCGATTGAATAGTTTTTTTACAAAAACACAATTTGACATTCTCTATATTAGATGGTATTTTCTCAGCTCTCATACATCCCATACGCCCTGATGGTAGTTACGTTTCTACCCTTTTAAAATATGAGTTCGTAGATTGCAAATAAAATAAAAACAAATTTGTGTTTAGTTTTAGACAAATTCTTTATTGTTCGCACAAATCTGTGTGCCATTGTTCACAACTTGATGTAAACAAAAACAATTTACTTTGTTTGCTTGTTTGTTCGGCAGATCTTTATAACGGATTATTCTCTTTACACGCAACGCATCTTCACACAAGAATGACTGAATTTTTACTGACTTCGTTGCCTGATTTGTCTTGCCTTTTATATCGCCGTGTAAACAGCCTGATGGATGCACTTGAAGGATAATGACTTCGCCTTTTCTAAATCTCTATAAATGTAAACATGTTGTTTACGTTATTGTTGTTTGTGTATTTTGTTTACATTTGTCCTTGCATTGTTCTTGCTGCCTTTTTGTTTACTTGTCTATTCTCTCTTTCATACTGGTTTTCTTGTTGGTATATTTTTGTTTACTTGTTTGTAATGTAAACAAATTCATTATTTTTTTTTATTTATGTTGCTTTTGTTTACAATTTAGATGATGTGAAAGCATAACACCATTTCCATTTTCGTAACATTATGATAGTCTTACATAAATATAACACAACGCAGAAAAGTCTAGTAACTGTGCGGACTTAAAAAGCTTTAACGATTAAAAAATACTGCTATGGTCCATAGAATCCAGAAGAAAGAAGCCATGAATGAGCTAAAACCATAAAACCTCTGAGTAAATAAAATTGTGACGAAAAATTTCTCAAATATCTGTTGCTTGGAGTCGATTTTAAACTGTAGGTCTCGCCTTATGTATAAAAATAACACATACGTTGTGACAAGCTAGGTCGTAATCCTGACTGAAGATTTGTAATGACAACTTATGTGTGTAATTATAGTCAACGTCCAGCAAACCAGCTTCTTTTTACCTTCATCTAGAACCGATTCAATAGTTTTTTTTAAATACGCCAATTTTGATTGACACAACAAAAAGTGCGTTATTGTGGCCATTCTAGATGGAAAATTGGAAGCGTCCCAAGGTCTCAAAGTTAATTTTTTATTCATTTTCCTTTGTACCGAAAACATACGGCTGTTTTCTGATTATTATTTGTTTGATTCTTATTATTTGATGAATCTGATATCATTATCCGAGTTTTCCTTTTCCTTTCGTAGAACAATTGGTTTGCCATACAACGCCGTATGTGAGCAATCGTGTGAAATTTTCACAAAGCTCATCACAAAAGCTATTACATACGGGTCTGTTGACCTCGACATTCATGGAGTATGACAATATAATAAAATGTCGTACTGGCATGCAGTATACATACCAGGTGTACCGTCAAGATACAAATGTCTCCATAGAGAACATTTATTGTGACTAACAAGAAAATTTCAAGATGCTGATTTAGAAACAATTGGCCAATTCACACGACTTTGTATCGTGTATGTTGTATTGAATACACTTTTCGTTTGTGAACGCTCAATGCTATGCTGTATTGTCAAAAAAACGATAAGAAAAAGAAAGCCAGTATTCATTATTTGAATTTCAAGCAACAAAATACAAAATATTAAGGAAAATAGTAAATTAATTAATTATCTGTGCGAACAATTATAATTTTGAAATGTTAATTGTTTACATAGAAAACATTTTCTATTTTTATTCTTCTTCTTGGTTACATTTATATATTTATATGCATTTACATAAACTGATAGCACGAAACCAATACAACTTCCAAAAACATATGAAAGAAATGTGTATAAGTGTATCGGATTTTTATATGAAAATTATCAACAACAAGCATACACTATTGTGTATTCGTACAACAATACAATGAATACAAAGATACAAGGGTTTGTGTTAATTGCCCAAATATTGAATTGTGAGTCAGAAGCAAATGGCAGAAATATTAAATGATGCACGACATACAATTACTGGCCGTTTAAAAGCTACGCGGAAAATTCATAAGCCTGGAAAATGGGTGCCACATGAATTGAATGAAAGTATTGCATCGAATTGCTACTGACGATGAAAAATGTTTTTGTTTTCAGAATCCAAAGGGAAAATAATGGTTAATTCGGGATAACCATCGCCTTCGGCGATCTCCCAAGGCAATGAAATACAAATAATTATAATGGGAAATTTAAAAATAAAGGCTTAAAAATAAAAAAAGAAATTATAAATTCTATTAATAAGAGAAGAAAAATAATCAATAACAATAGCAATAATACCCTTAAAGAAAAGTATATTTTGAAGAATATACATAATTTGTTATTATAATAGCAATCAAAAATTACTGGACATTATTAATAACATTTACGTTCAGTTCGCGGCACTTAAAGTGTACGGACGTGCAGTCGGCAAATTATAAAAAATATTTGGAATAGGTGTTTTATTACAACTAAAATAAAAAAAGAATAATAAAAAACAAAACAACTTAAACTTAATAAAGTTTAAAAAAGAAAAGAAAACTTCATAAAGATAGACAACAATCAAATAAGTAAAAAAAATATAAAGGCCGTTAACCTAATTAATGAGTGAGCCAAGTGCAAGTGCTAATGAACGCAGACTGAGTTTTAATGATAGAAATGCTTACGTGATCATTACTTCAAAAGAATGTGAAACAGTTAATATAAATAAAAAAATTGATGACTCGCGTTATTTGACAGCGAAGCCTGCAAATCGGGTACGCTACGTTAGCGACCCAACAAGTGAAAAAAAATTAGCAACAGTGCGAGTGGTCAAAATTTAAATAAGTGTGTTGGGCCAAATACAAATCTACCCCATACCCCTCTTTTGGGTAGTCATAAGAACATCGAAGATATTTTGCAATCACCGGACGTAAATAAGGAAACTACAACAATTAAAAAAAGTGCAGCGAAGACTGAGAGCAGTGAAAAAGTCCTCACAGGTATGGACCGTTATATCACAATAACGAAACGTAAGTCCAGCGCTAGAGCAGCCTCCACATTGGAACCACATCCAAAACAGGCAAAAAATACCACTGACAACGCAAACCGTTTTGCAATTCTTGCAGAAAAAGAGCAGGAAGACAATACAGCTGCAAAAAAGAATTTCAAACCCCCACCACTGTACCTACGAGAGCCCACTACCAATGCCTTGGTAACTAAGTTGACACAGCTTGTTGGCAAAGACAATTTCTACGTTGTTTCTCTACGAAAGGGTAATATTCAGGAAACCAAAATCCAAGCCAAAGATGAAAAGATTTTTAGAGCAATTGTGAACAAGTTCGATACTGAAAAGAAAAACTACTATACTTATCAACTCAAAAGTGCAAAAGGTTTAAACGTAATCATTAAAGGCATTGACAGTATTAGCAATATTAAGAATGCCCTTCAATCTGAAGGGTATGAAGTCAAATCAATCCATAATATTTTAAATAAAAATAAAATTCCACAACCGCTTTTTAGAGTCGAAATAGAATTTAACTCGAACAATATAAGGAAAAAAGGTGACAATCATCCTATATATGGATTACGGTATCTTCTAAACCGTCGAATATATGTAGAGGAACACATTAAACGTAAAGGCCCCCCTCAGTGTCAACATTGCCAAGAATTTGGGCACACAAAATCTTTCTGCAAATTACCGGCAGTATGCGTCAGGTGCGGAGACGTACACAGAAGCAGTGAATGTCGAAAACTGAAGTTAGCTATAAAAAATGCAGTAATTGCGGTGAGAACCACACGGCTAATTATCGAGGATGCAAAGTATACTTGGAACTCAAAAATAAAGCGGTGGTCAAAAGACCTACATATATATAATCAGTACCGTGAATCAAACTTCCCAAGTATACCTCAGCCCACCATTCCACAACAGGCAAACTCCAAAAATGCTGCCCAAACCACAAGTAAATTTCCAGATGCTTTTTCATATGCTGGCGCTCTAAAAGAAAGCATTCCAACTGCACATTCTTATTCCCAAAATTCAATTGAAACTCTAATCCAAACAATGAGTAATTATATGGCTAACATGCAGAACATGTTGCAACAGCTGCTGCAAAACCAAAATATGATTATGCAGATTTTAGTAAATAAGACATGAACACCGTCAAAATGTGCTTTTGGAACGCGAACAGCTTAAGCCATCATAAAAACGAAGTACAAAACTTCTTATATACTTACCAAATTGATGTCATGCTAATATCGGAAACACACTTCTCGGACAAAAACTGCTTTAGAATTAATGACTACTACACATATGACGCAAAACACCCTAGTGGTAGGGCATGCGGAGGGGCAGCTATTCTTGTTCACAAGGACATTAGGCACTTTCCATTGCCAGAATTCACCCAAGATTACATTCAAGCAACATCAATCAATTTACCCTACATTGGTGTTACAATATCAGCACTTTATTGTCCTCCAAGACACAACATTTGCAAAGATCAATTCCTCGATTACTTCAACACGCTGGGTCCGAAATTTATTGCAGCAGGTGATTATAATGCAAAACACACATTCTGGGGATCACGGCTCATTACTCCGAGAGGAAGACAGCTATTGGACGCAGTATCTTCGAACAGAATGGATGCCTTGTCTGCTGGTCATCCTACTTATTGACCAACTGATCTAAACAAAATTCCGGATGTAATAGATTTTGCCGTAGTAAGAAATATTAGACGTGAAAATCTTCATATGCACCCGTCATTGGATCTGTCTTCTGATCACTCACCAACCATCCTAACATTTGTGCCTGATACAAACCTACTGGAGCAAAATTATCTTCAGATGAGGACAAATTGGCGGAAATACAAAATGTTCGTAAGCTCGCACCTGCCATCAAATATCTCTTTGAAGTGTGAATAGGAAATTGAAACCGGCGTCCGCCAGTTTGCTAACATCTTAACTGAAGCTGCTAGGGTATCTACATCCTCTACCCCTTTGGTAAGAAAATGAAAATTTCCCTGCTCTAATAACATAGAAGCACTGTTACGCCAAAAAAGGAATTTAAGACGCCAATGGCAAGAATATCGTTCTCCAGGTCTAAAGTCTCAACTTAATCAGTGCCAAAGACTTCTGCGTGACGCTTTGCAGAAGCACAAAGAGAAGAACCTGCAAAAATACTTGCAAAATTTGGACGCAACGAAAGACTCAGAGTACAGTTTATGGAAGGCAGTAAGGAAAATGAGGAGACCTACTTTGCATGAATCCCCTTTACGACTACAGCACGGTGATTGGGCAAAAAGCGCAGAACAGAAAGTGGACGCTTTTGCCAACTACTTAGAGAATGTTTTTACACCAAACAATTCTGTTTCTAGTATTGCCCCAGTTACAATCGACGATGTGGTTAGTAGGCCGATCAAGTTCCGGCTGTCTGCAGTGATTGCCGTCATCCAGAGCCTAAAGCCGAACAAATCACCTGGTTGTGACAAAATAACTGCGACAATGATTAAAAATTTGCCTACATCGGCCGTGCGTTTTATATTGTTCATCTTTAACTCTATGTTGCGAATAGGCTACCTTCATGCATCTTGGAAATTATCTGATTTAGTGATGATACCTAAACCAGGCAAGGACATAACGCAAGAATCATCATATCGTCCAATAAGTTTACTCCCAATACTTTCTAAGATGTTCGAAAAAATGCTGCTTAATAGTTTAATACCGCATATTGATGCCAACGCCATAGTTCCCGACCATCAGTTTGGTTTTAGGCGAAAACATAGCACGATTCAGCAAGTGCACAGAATTACCAATTTAATTAGACGTGCTTTTGAGAACAAGCAGTATTGCTCTGCGCTATTTATTGATATATCTCAAGCCTTCGATAAGGTCTGGCACGAAGGACTTCTTTTTAAGATCACACAGTTTTTACCAAAGAATGTGCATAAATTGCTAAAAAGTTAATTATGGGATAGATATTTCCAAATAAAATCAAAAGATGTCACCTCTTCCCGCAGAAAGATATCTGCTAGCGTACCACAAGGAAGTATTCTAGGGCCGTTCCTTTACTTATTGTTCACTGCAGATATGCCTACAAGTTTAGTGACTCACACGTCTACTTTTGCGGATGACACGGCGTTTTTAAGTATTGATAGAGATTCTACAGTTGCGTCACAAAGACTTCAATCCCATGTTAGTGATTTGGAAAGTTGGATGCTGAAATGGAAGATAAAAGTCAATGTTTCTAAATGCATGCACATCACGTTTACACTGAGAAGGGGAAATTGTCCGCCCATCAAGATTAATGGTGTGACAGTACCAGAACATAGTAGTGTAAAATATCTGGGCATCCATCTCGACCGTCGCCTTACCTGGGCTCACCATATAGCTGCCAAAATTACCCAGATCAAACTCAGAACAGCACAGCTTTACTGGCTTATTGGACCTAAGTCAACCCTTGATTTAGAACTAAAACTGCTTTTGTATAAGTCAGTATTGAAACCTATTTGGCTTTATGGTATCCAACTGTGGGGAACAGCCTCACCATCCAATGTAGAGAAGCTTCAAAGGCGGCAATCTAGGCTTCTTAGAATAATAACAGGTGCTCCTTGGTATATGAGAAACAGTAACATCCACAAAGATCTGAAGGAGCCCTTAGTTCGAGAGGAAATAAAAATAGCAAGTGTCAATTACATCTCTAGGATTACAGAACATCCCAACCGTCTTGTAAGAGACTTACTTGTATTCGAGAGCCACAGACGTCTCAAAAGGGTTCAAACAAATGATCTGATCAGATAAATTTACTTTTGGTGTGCAGTTTTAGTTGTACGTTGCAGTGGCAATAACAACTTTTATTATTGTATTTTAGGTTAAGATTTGAATACTTATTGTAAATTCTGAAAGTAAAGATTCAATAATTAATATACGAAAAAAAAAAAAAAATTATGTGTTGCCAATTATTCCGCATTATGGTAGCTTTAAAAGAAAACAATGAAAATGGAAAACGGAAAGCAAAAATAAAATAAATTTTTAATTGAATAGACGCAACGTAGCAACCACAGCAATCTTTCAAAAATAAAATGTTGGGTGTATATGGAAACAACAAGCCACGATTCTGCTGCTTTACAATTAGGCTAATGCTATAAACACAATAATACTATATTCATGCACTATATATGCACTTTTATTGAGTCAATATTCGTTTTATTGTAACAATATTTTAAGTGTTCAGGCATAATAGTATACGCAGTTTAGCTGCTTATTCAATATTCATTTGACAGCTGCTAAACAAAACAGCTGCTTGTTTTTATTTTGTTTTGTTGTTTTTTTTGTTTTGTTTTTTTTCTGTTTGTCGTTGTTGACATTTGAGTTGTCAAATATCAACAGAAAGTGATCTTTTAATTGTAATATGCGCACTAAACACATTTATGACAGTGCTGTATTTTAATTAATTGAAACTTTATATGAAATGTTGAGCTCAATAATTACGTCTGTTGCGATTTACGCAATAAAGGTGTATATATCAACACCGTATAAACGTAACGCAGCAACGACATCAATTTTGTAATTGCAGCTTAATACATGTACTTTTATTGAATTAATATTCGGTTTATTTATAACAATATTTTTAGTGTTCAGACACAAAATTTATTTGACAGCTGGTAAACAAAACAGCTGATTGCTTCAACAACATTGCTTTTAATTTAATCCCGAAAATTATTGCCAAAAAAAATTGAGAAAAAATGGAAAACAATTAAACATTGGAAAAGGTCTTATGATTAACCGAAAAGCCGAGCTGTTGCGGTTAGTAGGGAATATTTCTGACTCCAAAGTGGCTTCTCTCAGAAAGATGAGAAAGAACAATTTGATAATACTGCATAGCTTGCAGAAAAGAAAGCTTTTGCTTATGGCACTGTTAGAGGAAAATGAAACTCAAAGGTCTTTATTTGTTAACTGCTGAATACGTCGTATTTTCAAAATATATCGGTCAGTTAACAGATTCTGCATAAACCCGAGGCTGAAATTGCGAGGACTGTTATAGATTATCAGTCCAGACCTAGAAGGTCAGCCATTCTTGGAGAAGACAGGCAGAAACAGAAGCTGTTTTCTTCAGAGCAGGAACTGGATTCCCAGTAATATCTCAGTACAGGGTATTATAAATTAGTTATTAATATTTTCGAAATAAATTAGAAATTATCATCAAACAACATTGGGTTCGAAAGGGTTAAAAATTAAATACGACAAGTCTGTGATGTTATCAAAATTCTTTTTTATATGACATCAGTTGGAAATATTTTCTCATCGCTTTCTGCTGACTTTCCATTTCGGGTTTGTCGTTGCTTTGTTTTTATTTGTTGTTTGACATTCGAGTTGTCAAATATCAATAGAAAGTGTTCGGAAAATAGTAATAAGCTCACTGCACGTACTTATGACAGTGCTGTATTTTAAGTCTTAATCAATATTATAAAAATTTATGAATTTATTGAGCAATAATTAACTGACATTTTATATGAATTATTGAGATCAATAATGCCGTTCATTCTGATTTTCTCAATATACGTGCATGTCTGAACATAGTAAGGTAAATAGTTCATTAATAGTTTATCAATGCTGCCACTAAAACGTTTTTTTGCGTTATATTTTATACATCGCGTCTTTAAAGCCTCTATTTTATGTATGTTATTATATTTATATCACTGACCCTCTCATTTCCAGCATAAATCCTTTCACTGTTAGCACTAATTCTCTTATTGATGAGAACACCATGTTATTTTTTCTCCATGCTTAACCGTATCGGTTGTATATCTCGGAGATTAAAGTTAGACTCGTCCAACCATACCACATTTTACCATTGTTGTGTTCGTCAATTTAAATGTCTTCTAGCAAAACTTAGAACAAACTCTACGGCTTTTTCTAACAAGTTTTATTGCATCTGTAGCTTCCAAGAAATCTTAATTTTTCGATCTTCTCGTGTAGTTATTGCACGAGGTCCACTTTTAATTACGCTACAAATCGTTGATTTATGAATATCATGTATTATTGAAATTTCTTTCTGATAAAGTCCATTTGTAGCCTTTCTAAATTTTTGATTTTAACTTCGAACAGTATTTGTTTCCAGCCATTTGCTTCAAAGGTTAATAACACAACATGACATTCTGAATGAAATGAAAAAACTTAAGCATTAAATTATTGAAAATAACGTGATTACAGTTATATCTCTTAATTTGTTAGTTTTAATAACTTAGTCAGAAGTAAGAGAAATGAGTTGATTAAACAGCACTCCGATTCAGTACCAATTAACCAAATGCGTGTCTATTACCAAAGGCACGCATGCCGATAAAAGAGAGTTGGATCACTTCTCCCTCGGTATTTTAAGAATGGAAAAAATCTGGCCGGACTCAAAATTGAGGATGATATCAAAAGACGCTACCACTAGCCGACCACGTACGCGTTCCTGCATATCACTAAACCGGACTGAGACTGAAAAAGTCTTGAATGTTATAAAGATGTACTTCCCGAAGACTACAAACACACAATTGGAAAACTGCCAAATTAGAATGCTGCCATGGATTTCGTTGCGCGACTATCATAGCCAACCAAGAATCCCTGAATCACATAGTGAATTCCACTGGTGTGTTGACCTACTGATTTGGGCGTATTGTCTTTAAGGTCTACAAAAAAGACAATCATCAAATAGATTTCATTGACCATGTTGAAGAACGAACATATGGACTCCACGGATGATGAAGATAAGACTAAAGATGAAAGTTGTTTTTCTTCCAGTAAGTCGGATATGGCATGTATTTTTAGAATGTTTCTAAGAGCGTCAGAACTAGAAAAGTCTGCCCAAAATCTAAATGAAACGATGGTGGAGGGAACGGTGTTTGAAACCAGTAATCCAAGTAAATCTACACCACTCTAAGGCAGCGTTTGCTGCCGAACTTCTCCTTCTGCCAAGTAGAGAGAAAGACTTGGTCCTAATTCAAGAACCATAGTGTATTATGGCTATCTAAGCACTGATTTCCAACGTGAACTCCAAGAACTCCGTGAACTCGCAGATATCGCATTGACGTAGCAGAATGATATGATGTCCATATCATATGGGTACCAAGACACATTCATATCCCGAGTAACTGTAGAGCAGATGAATTGCCCAGCGTGGCACAACCATCGAATTCTCCGATGAATTCTCAACTTTGAGAATCTTTCTGGGGTCCTGCAGTTGTATAAATGGCAATGCGTTCGTCGATTCCGGGTGGCTTCGGACTACATAAAAGTGGACTCACAATGGTTGTCGAGGTCATTACGGAGAATCACTTATGAGGACGCATTATGGGTAGACAACTGTAGAGATGGGAAGGAAGAAAATACTGTTCTTCACCTACGGAATACATCCCCGACATCATGTTGTAGGAAAAAAGGCACATTGTCGTCTAGTACATAGATGATCTTGATGAACTGTCACACGTGACATTGGTAGTCTGAGTCACTCCATCAGAAGCTCCGAGTGGTTCCCGGACTATAAGATAACGGAAAACTTTGGTAACACAATGGGCTGTATGTAGTATAAGTATGCCCATCTAAATTCTTTGGATGGATAGCTAGCTCTGCCTACATACCTACTTTGCTTACATTTTTGTCCAATGGCTGCTAAGAAGTGATACGATAGTTGTGTGAAATTGTATGTAAATTTGAGTCTTAAAGGTAATAAATGTCCAAAGCAAAATGAATGAAATATAGATCGGGTTACAGTTTACTTTGTCTAGTTTTAAACACAAATTTAATCGCGCAATTTGTATAAATATTTATTATGGGTTAAATTGAGTACTTGACCTTAATGAATAGCCTGCTAAGTATTGGGTATAATGTTTTAATATATTGGGACTTTAAATTTTAAATTTACTCTGAGTTCTCCTTGAAGGAGAAAAGTATGGAGTCACCAGAAAGTTTTTCTCAGTTTTTTTTTGGTTTGTAAAGATCATTAAAAATGTTTTTGTTTCAATTTAAAATATATACATACATATAAAGTAAATAAATATAAATTTAAAAACATTAATTACACTATACGACAAAATATAAAAAAATAGCTAGGTGGTGATTTTGAACCCTAAAAACTTGTTTTATTTGATAAAAACTGTCTTTTTTTGGACTTTGAGCACATATTTATTGATTACACAAACATTTCTGAACCAATGTCACAAATTTAAAATTTCTTAGAATGGGGAGGGCTGGGCCTTTAAAACGATATCCAATATATATATTAGTTGACTTAATATGCTATTGGGTTTGATGAGGTAAACTTGACAAATGCGAATTTTTTCATATTTCTTCAAGTTTGTCCGTTCATAGTAGCATACTTTAATTAAAAAATATCAAATAAGTGATGAAATTCTTAAAGAGCATTCTCCTGTGAAGAGATTGACACTTCGTTTGGTAAAATCGAACAAAAATTACGGCAGTTATTATTTAAAGAGTATAATAGTCGAATTATATTTTTGATATATAATTTTTTTCAAATGAACTTTCAGTTTAAAAATTTTCAGAAATTTTAATGGATCTTGAATGTTCATTAGATAATGTGTCTATTTCACGTTTCAGCGACCACCAGAAGTTGGCCAATGTTTGCGCAAGGGAAATAATAATATTTGCGAAAAATACAAATATTAGCCAAGTTCTGTGAAATTGACATATTTTGTCATAAACAATCATGATGCATCAAAAATTTTTAAACTTTTTAAACTTAAAGTTCATTTGATAAGGTGTCATATGTAAAATATATTACACGACTGTTATACTTCTTAAATGGTAAGTACGGTAATTTTTATTCGGGTTTATCAAACAAAATGTCAATCTCTTCACAAGATAATGCACTTTCAGAATGGCAGCACTTAGTTCATATTTTTTAATTAAATTTTGCAATTAAGAATGGGCAAACTTGAAAAAATAGTAAAAAAAAAATAATATTTTCCAAGTTTAACCCATCAAAAGTCAAAAAATTTAAGTTTGTACAAAATGTTTATGTATAATGCTTTAAAGGCTAATCTCTCCCCTTTCTAAAAAACTTCAGATTTTGAAAATACGTTAAAAAATATTTGGGTAATCAATAACTTTGTGTGAAAAGTTTAAAAATACCGTTTTTGTCAAATAAAAGAAGTTTAGAGGGTTCGAGAAATATAAAAAAATATTTTTGATTTCTACTCAACAAAACTCACAACCTACACTGTGTAATTAGCTGGGTGTATTTTGACTGTCGCACCGTATTATTTTTACAAATTATTACTTAAAATTCACATTTTGGACTACCTAGACTTTTGCTGCACAGCAATTGTTTCTCTGAATGATACCAAAATAATTATGTAGTTTAAGGGACAATATCGGATGCAATCTTGAGCCGCCAATGAATGCTTTAATGATAATTATTTTAGGGTTTTGTCTTATTACTGTATTCACACTCTTTTGCTTCGTCAATATACATACATACATACATATCTGTTGTAACTCCTTAATAATACTGAACTGTGTTGCATATCAAATAGTTAAAAGAGCAACTGTTATTACGGTGGCCGCCATTTACACCATTAGTTTTCTTTTCCACCCTAAAATGGAGAGACGTTTGCCTTCCGTGCTAAAAAAAATTATTGCTTCTCTGTCAATATACCTTCATTATGTATATTTTTCTTTCCTTACGTGTAAATAACATCATGATTTTGTATGGTAATATGAATTTTTTGTTTCTTTTGTTCAGAAATTAAAACTGATTGTAAATAGCAAAACAAAAACTTTTATTCTCATCTCACAAAAAAGTACAATTCTTTCTTTCTATTTTACAGTTCCGAAATGAATATCATTGAAACCACTTATTTTTTATTTATGTGGTAAGTAAATATGTATGTACATTCATATTCTGTTTATTTAAAACAACAGAATTGAATGTTATTATTATTTTTGATAAAATTAATTAAAAACATAAAAAAGTTTGTTTCTCCAGTTGTTGTTCGCCCACATAGAGAAGTAAAGTAAATAATAATAGAGAAGTAATGTAAATGTAATTTATTTCAATTTTATTACGAATATTCGAAAACAAAAACAATTTCATGGTACTGCTCCAATTTATATTTCAATGAATTTTGTGCAGGATTTCCATGCGGTTTAAATTTTTGAGTGGTTCTTATTGTGAAATTAAAGTGAATTTTCAATAAATTAAAAGAAATGGTAGAGCATTTACAAAGTCTAGACGTTTCAGTTCATTTATTCGTGCTTTGTAGGGACACAAAAAATTATATTTTTGAAAAATAAATATAACTGTGACGAAGTTTACAATAAAAATAGTTTAATATTCTAGTAAGTAAGTGTCTAATGGTGATCGAAGAATCAAAACAGTGTAATCAAACCTATTCATTTCGGAACTCTCCACATATTTTAGGGAAACAACCGGTTATTATTAATAATTAATTAATAATTAATAAATTCGCTTCAAAACGAACTTAACGATGTTTAGTTTAACAAATTTTGGGATATAAAAGGCATTAAAGATTATGCCGACGTCCAATCATGTGTGTGAAGATATATTTAACTAGCAAAGACAAAAACCACAGTTTTAAGGAGCCAATGTTGAAATTAACAGAACAACGTTATGCAGTGTTCAGATATGCACCTTTATTACGTAAATCGCAATAAACGCCATCATTGAGTTCAATATTTCATATAAAGTTTCAATTAATTATTGCGCAATAAATATGAAAATTGTTATGGTAGGTAGGTAGGTAAAAACTTATAATGCAGCACTGTCATAAATGTGTTTAGTGCGCATATTACAATTAAACGAATACTTTCTGTTCATATATGACAACTCAGAAGTCAAAAACGACAACCACAAAAAAAACAATGTTGTTGAAACAACCAGCTGTTTTGTTTACCAGTTGTCAAATGATTATTGAATAAGCAGTTGAACTCCGTATATTTTTATGCCTGAACACTTAAAATATTGTACGCAATAAACCGAAAATTGACTCAATAAAAATGCATATCTGAACACAGTATTAATTGTTGAAAAATAATTGTTTTTTTTAATTCGCCAATAATTCTTTTTTTGATTATTATTAGTTGTGAATAATTGTATTTAATTCTATGGGATATTCGGAGTTCGGTGGGGTAATATTTTTCCACAGTATCCACAGACATTGTGAATGCAGAGAATTTTGCGATCCCCATTTCTCAATTTCAAAATTATTTGCGATATGCCACTAATTGGGTTTAACTAATGACATCTTAGGCAAAAATTTTTTTGTATTGAATTTATTGAAACAAATTTCTCAAATCCCACAACCTTGTGAAGAGTACCACTGAAACTGTTTTACTCCGAAACTTGTGAGGTACATCTTTTAAAAGTTCCGATTTCGTATATTTGGATGTTTACTTTCCATGACATTTTTTGTAACTTCTGTTAAATGCATTAACTCTGTTAAAGATTTTATTATTGTCTAGTTGAATTCAAATACATATATCTTCACATACATTATGCTAAAATACGGCCAATACTAATATGAGATCATGATTTGCTGTAGACTTACTTCAAATTGAGTACCCTAGTGGTTTTTAACCAAATTATCGTCGAAAATGTAATTAAATAATCTGCCGAATATATGTCTGATTTACAATTGCTATATAAAGATAATAAGCATTGAGTATTTAAAAAGCATTAACTGCGAATGCATTTGGGCAGCATTGCGTAGAAAATGTATACTATACTACCTAAAATTATCGATTCAAAACAGGTTGCATTAATGCCAACGGTTATGTACTACACAAGCGTCGATTTCCACAACCATTTGCAATGAAAAGTATGGTATGATTTATACATATGTTCTGTTGCCAATCGTATTTTAATTGTCATTAGCAACCTCTTTAACACTACAGCTTTATATTTAACTCAGCTGGCAACGACACCCTCAATTCAAAATGCCAGTTTTCCAGTTCCAGTTTCTTTGGCTAGTTACTTATCCGCTGATGAAGGAGTAGACATGGAATTAGAGATTATATTAATAAAGAAAAGATAGCTGTTGTAACATTTCTATGGCAGAATAGCAACCTATCGAATGCCAAGTATGTGATCCTATACAAATACAATACCTGTAAATCGGCTAATCAAACGTCTAAAGACATTTGTAACATTTCGCTGGTTAAGAAGCATTCTTTGTATTATTAGGCCATAAACTATTTCAAACAACGGCATATTACGAAAAACAGTCAAGACAGACGAATGAACTCATAGCATCGGAAACCCTCGGAACACCTAAAGAAAAATATTTAGTGCCATTAGAAGACCTCGCAACACCCAGCGGAGAGCTTCTAAAGAAGAGACAACTCAGAAGTTTTGCACAGAATCGTGTTATTTGGTATTTAGCTATTATGGGTGAATCACGCCATTACAATAGGCGTTAAGAAAAATCGTGCGTATACAACATACATATTTTTACGAAAATGGAAAAATCTTGATACTGGTATTTTGCTTTTAAATCGTTTAACATTAAAATTATAAACAAAAGCTACAAAAACAAAAACAATGAACTTGTTTATAAATCATTGCTCTGCGTAATATAATAACAAACACCAGCATAAAAAATGATAAACATGTAACCAAAAATATACCAACAAACACCAGCATAAAAAATGGCAACAAGTAAACCAAAATACAGCAAACAATAATAAATGTAAACAAAATACACAAACAACAATAATAAAAACGATGTCTACATTTACAGAGATTTCGAGAAGGCGAAGCCACGAACATTCGCCCTTAAGAACATTCATCAGACTGTTTATGTTACCATATAAAAGACAAGGAAAAGCAGGCAACTGAGTTAGTAAAGTTCAGTCAGTAAAGACGCGGTGCATTTCAAGATGTCCGTTACAAAGATCTGCCGACCAATTGTCAAGTAATTGTTATTGTTTATGCAAAGGGTGTAAACAGAGAAATAACAAATAAAGCAATTGTTCTTGTTATATCAAGTTGCGAAAAGTGGGACATAGAATTGTGCGAATAATAAATAATTTTAATTAAAACTGAACACAAATTTATTTTTATTTTATTAACAATCTACCAGCTCATATTTTAAACGTTTTAAAAGGTAAAAATGTAACAATATATTTACATACGTTTTATCAGCGATAAAAATAAGAGATCTCTGAGCTTTCTTTTAAAAAACCAGAATTCTTAGAAGAACTTATTTATGTGCTAAAGCTAACAGTGTTCTAACTTTAGAATTGATTACTTACGGTGATAGTTTGTTCATCGAGAACTATTTGTAAAAGTTCTCTGTTGTCAGTTCACATAACCTCCACATTCCCTCAAATCGCTGGTATAGAATATCCAATGCGCCATGAGCTGTATGGCATCCTGTTGAAACTATATAGACCACATATTATCAAATTCAGGCCGAAAGCCTGAACCTATAGTGCCAGCCTTTAACAGTGACCGTTCAAAGAAAGTGGACTGATTACCCCTTCAGAACAAATTTCACAATGTTGTTTGTTCATGTACTCATTCATCCAGAAGTGGTTATCCTTGTTGATTATGGGGATTAGGCAGCTTTAATCATTATCAACTGTCAATGCTCAAAAGTTCATTTCGGAAAACCCTATGTACGTTTACGGTTTATATTGTAATTAGCTCGTATATAAAGAGACTGCTACATTAATACTAATTTAAACTAGAATACGTACTGTTAAAAATACTGTCGATATTAAAAGTACGGGTTTTCAATTTCGGTTTTCAAATTCACTTTTAAATATCACATCAATTTTTTGCAAAAGTTAAAACAAACATACCATATCAAATAATTTCAACTGAGATGAAATTTGAATGCATTCGAAGACCCATAAATCCATTTTATTATTTCAGCCATATATCAGCTCCGTTTTTGTGTGGTTTCTAATCTAAACAATGAAAAAACTAACAGAAATTATTCGAATAATAGTACCACATTTCATACACATATGTATAGGCAAATGGTTAAAGTTACAAATTCTTTTATTTGCTGTTCCCTCTACTGTATATGGTACGTAAACAACAGATGAATTAAGTATGCTTTTAAAAATGAATAAAATGTTCTTCCAATGCCAACATTTAAACAAGCAAGCAAAATATTCATTCATATGGTCATATGCCAGAAATGGAAAATTTGGGTTTAGGGGTTGGAAAGGGTTACCTTTTTATACTGACCGTATGTTGTATGGAATGTTGACCAATTTTAGTTCACAAAAAAGCCAAATAAATTCCTTTTCACACATACAGAAATATTTATGCACATTGGTGCTACATTTGCATGTTACAAATGCCTGAATTCCTTTAGTTTCCTTAAAAACACAAGAATGTGGGCACACATGTATGGATGTAATTACTTTGGTCAATGCCTGTGTCAAATGCCTGTGTCTGTTCATGCAAAAATGTGGCTTATTGCTCTTTTTTATTTCAATTTCTTTTTTATCATTTTATAAAATAAATACCAAATATTTTCCATATGGATGCTGTATAGTTGATTCGATAATTTATGACTTCGATATAAAAATTTAAAAACAATTTTTTCCCCTTTTCTGATTAGTTTTATCTGTTTTAGATTTATCGAAATTTTCATTTACTTTCTGAATACATTTGACTGGGCATTAGATGACTGCATATGCAAATAATCCCTTTACAAAATTTATTGACATCTTAAATGTAAAGAAGAAATCAATTTAATTCTTTTAGCAATACAAATGAATTTGTTGTTGTTGAATATTAGAATGAACAAAAATGTTATGAACAGAATTTGATTGCAAAATCTCTTTGAAAACTTGATGTGGCCATATATAAACACCTACATACCTACTTTTTTGTTTTAAAATTGTAGATATTTTTAGTTTTGTTTGTTTTATTGTGGAAACAAGACAAGTAAAGTTATAATGCCATTAAATTTTAGTTCCTGATATCATTAAAATAAAAAGTCAATCAAAAGATAAATTCAAGCACTACAATAGGATGATGCATCATATTCCAATAAATTGTTTTTCCTTTCTTAGGAATAACACTATGCGACAAAATAAAAAAAATAAATACACCTAGTTTTGTTGAATAGAACTCAAATATATTTTTGTTTTATTTTTCTTGAACCCTCCCAACTTTTTTTATTTGACAAAAACTGTTTTTTGGACTTTACGCACAAATTTATTGATTACACTAACATTTCTGCGCCAATGTCCAAAACTTAAACCTTATTATTAGATATAAAATATATACAGTGGCTCCATCGCATAATCGGACAAGCACTAGTCTGATATGTATGTGCTTAAAACTTAAAAAGAAAATACTAAATATATGTTTTTTTGCTTTTATTTACACTCTACATTATAGACTTTCAGATTAATAAAAAAAATAACAACATTTTTCATGATAACGGTAATTTTATAAAGAAAAAGAAAATTAACTCAATTTTTTGCGCTCAACGCATAATCGGACAAAGAAGAGCACCATTGCTAAAAATGACGAAAGAGAACAATTAATACTTTGTGGCATATCCTTTGTTCTCAAGAACGGTCTGTAAACGTTTTGGAATTGATTTTACCCAATTGTAGCATACCACAGGTTCTATGGAGTTCCACGCTTCCAGTAAAGCCGCATTAAGCTGATTCAAAATGTTAAATTGTTGTTGGTATACTCTTCTAGGTAATTCTTCCCAAAGATGTTCAATTACGTTGAGATCTGGGCTCTGTGCAGGGGTTTCTATAAGTTTGGGGCAATTATGGGTCAACCAAAGCTTTTCCACACCCGGAGTTTGCTTGGGATCATTGTCCTGGTAAAAAGCAAAATCATTCGCAATGCCTAATTTCTCGGCACTTTGCTTTACATTTGCCTTCAAAATGTTGAGGTAGCCAAATTTATACATTTTACCATCAATAAAATGCAAATTGCCCACCCCAGCACTCGACATGCAGGCCCAAACCATAACAGAGCCTCCTCCATGCTTAACAGTAGCTTTTGTATTTTGAAGATTAAATTCTGCATTTGCTTTACGCCACACAAACATCTTGCCATCTGATTCATGCAAATTGAATTTGCTTTCGTCAGTGAACAGAACCTTGGAACGAACAAAAACTATCAGCAAAAATGTATTTTGAGATATCTTTACACCAAATTACCTTATTCCAAAAATCTTCCGTTTTAAGCAAATACTCTTTAGCAAATTTTATTCTCTTGTTTTTATTCTTAGGCCTAATAAATGGCTTTTTTCTGGTAACTCTACCATGGTAGTTATATTTGTGCAATGTATTACGAATAGTATTTAAGCAAACATCTTTTCCACTGCTGTTTTTTAAAGATATTTTTAGTTCTTAGGCATTGCGAATGATTTTGGTTTTTACCAGGACATTGATCCCAAGCAAACTCCGGGTGTGGAAAAGCTTTGGTTGATCCATAATTGCCCCAAACTTATAGAAACCCCTGCACAGAGCCCAGATCTCAACGTAATTGAACATCTTTGGGAAGAATTAGCTAGAAGGGTATACCAACAACAATTTAAAACTTTGAATCAGCTTAAGGCGGCTTTACTGGAAGAGTGGAACTCCATAGAACCTGAGGCATGCTACAATTTGGTAAAATCAATTCCAAAACGTTTACAGACCGTTCTTGAGAACAAAGGATATGCCACAAAGTATTAATTGTTCTCTTTCGTCATTTTTAGCAATGGTGCTCTTCTTTGTCCGATTATGCGTTGAGCGCAAAAAATTGAGTTAATTTTCTTTTTCTTTATAAAATTACCGTTATCATGAAAAATGTTGTTATTTTTTTATTAATCTGAAAGTCTATAATGTAGAGTGTAAATAAAAGCAAAAAAAAACATATATTTAGTATTTTCTTTTTAAGTTTTAAGCACATACATATCAGACTAGTGCTTGTCCGATTATGCGATGGAGCCACTGTATATTATTTGACTTAATATGCCATTGGGTTTGATGAGGTAAACTTGACAAATTCGAATTTTTTCATATTTTTTCAAGTTTGTCCATTCATAGTAGCAAACTTTAATTAAAAACTTAGAAATAAGTGACTACTGAAAGTGCGTTGTCTTGTGAAGAGATTGACACTTTGTGCGATCAAATTTGTCAAAAATTACTGTAGTTATTATTTAAAGAGTCCAATAGTCGAGTTATATTTTTTATATGTATCATCTTATCAAATGAAATTTCAGATCAAAAATTTTCAAAAGTTTTAATGGATCTTGATTGTTTATCGCAAAATTTGTTAATTTAACGTTTGAGCTTCAACCAGAAGTTGGCTTATGTTTGCGCAAAGAGGAATAATAATATTTGCAAAAAACACAAATATTAGCCGAGTTCTGGTGGTCGTGCAAATGTAAAATTGAAAAATATTGCGATTAACAATCAAGATCCATCAAAACTTTTTAAAATTTTTTAACTAAAAGTTAATTTGACTTATATAAACAATTTAACACGATTGTTATACTATTTATTTTATTAAACGAAGTGTCAATCTCTTTACAAGTTAATGCACTTTCAGAATATCATCACTTATTTTATATTTTTTTTTTTTGCAAAATTTTGCAATTGACAAAAATGAGAAAAAAACATAGTTTACCAGATCAAAACTCATAAGATGTAAGCCTGAACCATATGTTTATGTATATCTTTTTAAAGGCTCATCTGTCCCCTTTTAGAAAAAGTTTGGATTTTAAAAAGAGGTTCAAAAATATTTGGGTAATCAATAATTTAATATAAAAATATCAAAAATACAGATTTTTTCAAGTAAAACAAGTTTGGAGGGTTCGAGAAATATCAAAAAAGTATTTTTGAGTTCTACTCAAGAAAACTCACAACCTGGACTATGTCATTAGCTGGGTGTATTTTGACTATCGCACCGTATAATAGTTAAAGAATATGCGTACTTTAACTTGAATTTCCCTGTGTTCATAGTCCTACTCCTGCATTCAAAGCACTGTAGGTAAAATGACTACATTTTCTCTTTCACTCAATATAGAAAAAAAACCGGTTAGCGGGGGTTTTTGAGGTTGCTGATTTCAAATCTGATGTAAAATTTTTCAAATACAAAATTACAGATCCAATATTTAACTTTGAAATTTCTCCTTGTCTGAGTGGGTAAGACTGTTAATTGTGTAAAATACAAACTTTTTTTGATCAATACCTTAAAAAATCTGTGGAAATTATTGTAAAAACTATTTATTTTTAATTTTTTAATAAATTTATTTTATTTTTATTTTTTTCCAGCGGAGGTGCACATAAAATGATTTTTCTCAAAAACGCAAAAAATTTCAATATTAAATTAACCGAAATAAACTAAAAACTCTTAATTTCCCACAGTCTAACTGTTTTAACACGACCAATTCTTCCTTTTCTAAAAGCTTATTCAAAACTCAACATTTAATTTAATTAAAGGTTATGTATGAATTATGAATATTGTCGTCAATAAAATTTTTTTAGCAAAATCTTTCTTTTAGGGCCATTATTACAACTTCGCGTTAAATAAAGAGAGGATTTTAACTGGCTGATATATTGTTTTTCATTATTATAAGTGGATGGTAAGGTAGAAGTGAGCGTTAAGCTAAAGGGAAGATCATCCTACTGGTAACTTTTAAAGTTAAGTTTATTTTTAAACTTGCCATATTACACACATATTATTTTCAATACGGAAACTTCAAATATCAACAAAGTGAGCAAATACAACAAAAAAAACCAGTCGTTGCCACTGCGTTTAAATAAAACTTGTGTTAATTTGAGCAGTATGATCGACTTTGCTTCGCCACTGCCATATTTTTGAAAAAGTTAACTTTATTTTACTTGTAAGTTGTAATAACGAAAATAAGTTAAAGGTGACTTTAAAGTTCCCTTTAGCTAAAAGTACCTTTAACTAAACCCAAGTTTAACTGCAAGTTGTAATAATCGTCCTGAAACTATTAAGTTCTTACTAGTACTATTGCTTTCCATATTTAATTTAAATTTATGTTTATTTTTCAACGATTTAAAGAAACTTGTAATTATACCAAATCGCACTGTATATGCTTCGATCAAGACTTTGCTCATAAACAATGATTTTGTCCACCTGGCACGCAGCCATCGTTAATTTTTTACAGAAACAAAACACGCTTTTATCAGCTTTGATGTGTTCTTTATCAAATACCAAAAAAAAAAAACGAATTCATGAAAGCATTAAAATCTTTTTTCCATAAAAATGAGTCAAATTAACTACACATTTAATATAAATTGATAAAATTTTTATAATCTCATCTTTCTTTAGTATTAAGTTCTTACAATCTAAATATAAATTGCTGCAAGCGATAACTGGTATCTGACAATGCAAGAATAAGAAGAAAAATGAGCAACAAGTGACAGTCTTAATATTTGAGACACATTTGACGTCAAAATTTCTTAAAATTGCTGGATCAGGGACTTTGTAATCTACGTGAAAATTCCATAAGCGAGGAACATTTGCATTGAAAGTTTTTATCAAAAATTTCGCAAGTCAGCTTCCTAGACGTTTGATAATAAAACAAGAATATGACAACTTCTGCAAATATTTAGAACTACGTTTGGCTGTCCCGGCTTATTTTCCTAGATGTCACGTGCTGTTTAATAAAATATTTGGAATTTGTTGGTATTTATATTGTAGGGAGCAAATAAATTATTGGTCGATAGTAACTTATTTCAGAATTTACTCTTTTTTCCAGTGATAAACGATAAACCATATGCTTTATTCAGTTGAGACTTCAAAGAATTTGTTTCCTAACCACTCTTAAGATTTCAAATCCTTATGATATTGTGAAACACGCCACATATGAAAGATGATTAAATGTATTAATTGGTTCCAATTTCATTGTTTTTATAGTATAAGATTGAGATATAATATAAGATTGAGACGATATTAATTTTAAGCAAGATGTCACTTTAGTTCTCTCGCGAAGTAAATTTAACAAACATAATCTGTACAAATAGCTGCCAAATTTGACGATTTATACCCTTATTTTGAAGATTTTTAGAAATTATAAATTTATATAATTTTCTTGACTTTAGTACATTAAAAGACCCTTTAAGCTTTGTATTTTCTTTTGCAATTGTAAGTTTTGCAAATTTTGGTTAGTAATAACAAGGAGTAAAGTATTATATTTATAAATTATTTACGAACATCTGTGATAATACTACATAAAATGCTAAATAATCTAAGTAAATAAAAGCGCTAATTAGTAAAAGCAACTTAAAATAAAATGAACAGATATTTAAAGAAAAATGGTAAGTCTTTCAAATATCTGCAAATACCCTAACATTTCCCAGCATAGAATAGCAATACCAAGAATTTTGAAATAAGAATGGCACTTTTCGTAGTTGAGCGCAACTTACCATTTGCAATTGAAGACCATTTTTAAAGAGTCGAATATAGCTTCTAATATTACCATAGGAAGACCAAACGGAGGTGCTCTTCGAGAAAGACGGGTGTTACGTAGGAATACAAGGGGAAATAAGGGGACTTTATTTATATTTATTATTATTATTCAGCTAATTTAGAGAGAGTACAATTGTAATTTCTTCGACTTTAATATTGTACCTGATTTGATTAAATTGTTATTAACATACAAATACTATATACTATATAAAACACTCTTTTATTAAGTTTACTTTTACATTAACCCATTAGTGGATGAAGTTCCCCGGCGACTGTCCTTCTATAATTTTCATCAAATATTAAAAATTATGTGATTAATTCATCTAAAAAACATTTTATTAAAAAAAATTATAGTTTTGGAGTTATAGACCCTCCCTTATAACGGACACTGCGCACTAGGTAATTTTGATAACTTTTAAAAAATTCTTAGGGGTGAAAGCGTTTTTCATATTTGTTGCAAATAAAATTTGTTTTATTTCCGCAATATCCGACATCGTTTTTTAATTTTAGAATATTTAATAAAGTTGTTTCTACCATCATATCGTGTATATGTCATCATACGTTTCAAGGTAAGAATTAACAAGATTTCGACGAAAAAAATGTGAAGAGACGCACATGTCAGATCATTGGGATGATAGCAGCCATGCATTGGAATTAGAGGCTTCAAAGAGATATGCAAATATTGGTCACCGCCATTTCCAATACCTGATTCGCGAGCGGTAGACAACAAGAGATCTATCTTATCAACGTCTCCCATGAGATATTATATCAAAAAACCACTCCAGATGCAATTTCCTCTTTTTTCATAACCGAGATTGAGCGAAGAGGCCATTTTTCCGTTCGCCCTTCACATATTGTTCTAACGACCTATATATTCCGATCGATGATAGGTGTCGCAGTAATTTAACGGATATAAAACAAGTATCTATGAATACTTGAAATACATACAACGAGTTCTTGTAATTTAAATCGTTAAATCCTTTATTACGTGGAACAGTAGGTTCTAAAAGTTGATTTAGCACTTCATCATTGACTACATTAAATCCCATGATAGTGGACTATGCAATTTTTCCCACTTGATCATAAAACCGTCTGTTAAATTTAATGCCCAGTCACTGTGATCCCATTTATAACCATCCTGTACTACTTCACATGCTGTAGATAATAATTTTAACCCGAAATGATTAATATGCTGTTTCTGTAAGAGAGGTGGTTTCAGACGAACGTTTGTTGTTTGTTTTTTCCATAAGAATAGACTCTCGTTGGAAAAAGCTAGTCTTACAGAAACAGCACATACGATTTTCTTCATGCTTATCGTCATTTTTATCGCTATCTAGATCAGTAATATTTTTTTACATCGATTAAGTGATTATAATTATTTACAAATAATAAAACACAAAAACTAATAATAATTCACATCATTTTTAAAATATTCTAGTTTTTCTTACTCAGTTCGGAATTTATGTTTTTTCACAAAAAACGCAACACTCAGATCGCATTTCTTGAACGCAATGGAATAAAATCTTCATCCGAATGTCAGTAACAGAAATTAGAAATTAAAATTTTTGGAAGTGGTATAGTAGAAAATTCGAGAGTCCCTTATAAGGATTAAAGCGTTAAAAAGATTTGTTAATTTTTTTATTTTTTTTTAAGTAAAATATGTATACTGAATAAACTTTATATGTTTTACTAAAATTAGAATAAATTTTTGTTTTTAAAATTTCAATTTCAATAAACTTTCAATTTATTTATTAATTTTTTCTGATATAATATCCCTGCAAGTCTCCTGCATAATATTACGGCAGGATAGACTTTCTGCGTTAATTTACTATCCAATGATATCCTAGATATTTTACCATGTTCTGTGATATATTCTCACATCGAAGTTTTCTCCTTCTGGTTAATGGTTAATGGTCACGCTAATAGTCTAGCACACTACCAACTGGACTACCAGGGCACCAAAAAAAAAATTATGTCATAAGATTTAATAGTTTTCAATAAAATAAAATATTATTAGCACGGAATTCAGCAGTATGTGGTGGTAAGACAGATCAAATTTTTCCTTTTTGTTTACATAGTTTGTTCCCTTTTTGTTTCAGCGAGTTCTTCATCATCTTCAGTTTCTTTTTCAGGCTATATTCGGGAACTGAACTTCTTCGACGTCAGAGTAATCTAGACTTTCGTTCTAATCCGTATAACAATATTTGTCTTGTTAAATTATTTTTTTTTAAATCACTTGACGAAACTAAGAAGTTAATCAAATATTTGGTAAAAAGTTCTCAATAGTTAATAATCATTCATGAAATCAAAGATAAAATGCATAAGAATTTGCTTAAACTCCCGTTATTTTAAGTATTCATGCATAAAAACAAATAAAAGTAGGCAGAAAAATAATATAATATAAATATATATAATAATAAAATGATTTTGGTTTTTACCAGGACATTGATCCCAAGCAAACTCCGGGTGTGGAAAAGCTTTGGTTGATCCATAATTGCCCCAAACTTATAGAAACCCCTGCACAGAGCCCAGATCTCAACGTAATTGAACATCTTTGGGAAGAATTAGCTAGAAGGGTATACCAACAACAATTTAAAACTTTGAATCAGCTTAAGGCGGCTTTACTGGAAGAGTGGAACTCCATAGAACCTGAGGCATGCTACAATTTGGTAAAATCAATTCCAAAACGTTTACAGACCGTTCTTGAGAACAAAGGATATGCCACAAAGTATTAATTGTTCTCTTTCGTCATTTTTAGCAATGGTGCTCTTCTTTGTCCGATTATGCGTTGAGCGCAAAAAATTGAGTTAATTTTCTTTTTCTTTATAAAATTACCGTTATCATGAAAAATGTTGTTATTTTTTTATTAATCTGAAAGTCTATAATGTAGAGTGTAAATAAAAGCAAAAAAAAACATATATTTAGTATTTTCTTTTTAAGTTTTAAGCACATACATATCAGACTAGTGCTTGTCCGATTATGCGATGGAGCCACTGTATATTATTTGACTTAATATGCCATTGGGTTTGATGAGGTAAACTTGACAAATTCGAATTTTTTCATATTTTTTCAAGTTTGTCCATTCATAGTAGCAAACTTTAATTAAAAACTTAGAAATAAGTGACTACTGAAAGTGCGTTGTCTTGTGAAGAGATTGACACTTTGTGCGATCAAATTTGTCAAAAATTACTGTAGTTATTATTTAAAGAGTCCAATAGTCGAGTTATATTTTTTATATGTATCATCTTATCAAATGAAATTTCAGATCAAAAATTTTCAAAAGTTTTAATGGATCTTGATTGTTTATCGCAAAATTTGTTAATTTAACGTTTGAGCTTCAACCAGAAGTTGGCTTATGTTTGCGCAAAGAGGAATAATAATATTTGCAAAAAACACAAATATTAGCCGAGTTCTGGTGGTCGTGCAAATGTAAAATTGAAAAATATTGCGATTAACAATCAAGATCCATCAAAACTTTTTAAAATTTTTTAACTAAAAGTTAATTTGACTTATATAAACAATTTAACACGATTGTTATACTATTTATTTTATTAAACGAAGTGTCAATCTCTTTACAAGTTAATGCACTTTCAGAATATCATCACTTATTTTATATTTTTTTTTTTTGCAAAATTTTGCAATTGACAAAAATGAGAAAAAAACATAGTTTACCAGATCAAAACTCATAAGATGTAAGCCTGAACCATATGTTTATGTATATCTTTTTAAAGGCTCATCTGTCCCCTTTTAGAAAAAGTTTGGATTTTAAAAAGAGGTTCAAAAATATTTGGGTAATCAATAATTTAATATAAAAATATCAAAAATACAGATTTTTTCAAGTAAAACAAGTTTGGAGGGTTCGAGAAATATCAAAAAAGTATTTTTGAGTTCTACTCAAGAAAACTCACAACCTGGACTATGTCATTAGCTGGGTGTATTTTGACTATCGCACCGTATAATAGTTAAAGAATATGCGTACTTTAACTTGAATTTCCCTGTGTTCATAGTCCTACTCCTGCATTCAAAGCACTGTAGGTAAAATGACTACATTTTCTCTTTCACTCAATATAGAAAAAAACCGGTTAGCGGGGGTTTTTGAGGTTGCTGATTTCAAATCTGATGTAAAATTTTTCAAATACAAAATTACAGATCCAATATTTAACTTTGAAATTTCTCCTTGTCTGAGTGGGTAAGACTGTTAATTGTGTAAAATACAAACTTTTTTTGATCAATACCTTAAAAAATCTGTGGAAATTATTGTAAAAACTATTTATTTTTAATTTTTTAATAAATTTATTTTATTTTTATTTTTTTCCAGCGGAGGTGCACATAAAATGATTTTTCTCAAAAACGCAAAAAATTTCAATATTAAATTAACCGAAATAAACTAAAAACTCTTAATTTCCCACAGTCTAACTGTTTTAACACGACCAATTCTTCCTTTTCTAAAAGCTTATTCAAAACTCAACATTTAATTTAATTAAAGGTTATGTATGAATTATGAATATTGTCGTCAATAAAATTTTTTTAGCAAAATCTTTCTTTTAGGGCCATTATTACAACTTCGCGTTAAATAAAGAGAGGATTTTAACTGGCTGATATATTGTTTTTCATTATTATAAGTGGATGGTAAGGTAGAAGTGAGCGTTAAGCTAAAGGGAAGATCATCCTACTGGTAACTTTTAAAGTTAAGTTTATTTTTAAACTTGCCATATTACACACATATTATTTTCAATACGGAAACTTCAAATATCAACAAAGTGAGCAAATACAACAAAAAAAACCAGTCGTTGCCACTGCGTTTAAATAAAACTTGTGTTAATTTGAGCAGTATGATCGACTTTGCTTCGCCACTGCCATATTTTTGAAAAAGTTAACTTTATTTTACTTGTAAGTTGTAATAACGAAAATAAGTTAAAGGTGACTTTAAAGTTCCCTTTAGCTAAAAGTACCTTTAACTAAACCCAAGTTTAACTGCAAGTTGTAATAATCGTCCTGAAACTATTAAGTTCTTACTAGTACTATTGCTTTCCATATTTAATTTAAATTTATGTTTATTTTTCAACGATTTAAAGAAACTTGTAATTATACCAAATCGCACTGTATATGCTTCGATCAAGACTTTGCTCATAAACAATGATTTTGTCCACCTGGCACGCAGCCATCGTTAATTTTTTACAGAAACAAAACACGCTTTTATCAGCTTTGATGTGTTCTTTATCAAATACCAAAAAAAAAAAACGAATTCATGAAAGCATTAAAATCTTTTTTCCATAAAAATGAGTCAAATTAACTACACATTTAATATAAATTGATAAAATTTTTATAATCTCATCTTTCTTTAGTATTAAGTTCTTACAATCTAAATATAAATTGCTGCAAGCGATAACTGGTATCTGACAATGCAAGAATAAGAAGAAAAATGAGCAACAAGTGACAGTCTTAATATTTGAGACACATTTGACGTCAAAATTTCTTAAAATTGCTGGATCAGGGACTTTGTAATCTACGTGAAAATTCCATAAGCGAGGAACATTTGCATTGAAAGTTTTTATCAAAAATTTCGCAAGTCAGCTTCCTAGACGTTTGATAATAAAACAAGAATATGACAACTTCTGCAAATATTTAGAACTACGTTTGGCTGTCCCGGCTTATTTTCCTAGATGTCACGTGCTGTTTAATAAAATATTTGGAATTTGTTGGTATTTATATTGTAGGGAGCAAATAAATTATTGGTCGATAGTAACTTATTTCAGAATTTACTCTTTTTTCCAGTGATAAACGATAAACCATATGCTTTATTCAGTTGAGACTTCAAAGAATTTGTTTCCTAACCACTCTTAAGATTTCAAATCCTTATGATATTGTGAAACACGCCACATATGAAAGATGATTAAATGTATTAATTGGTTCCAATTTCATTGTTTTTATAGTATAAGATTGAGATATAATATAAGATTGAGACGATATTAATTTTAAGCAAGATGTCACTTTAGTTCTCTCGCGAAGTAAATTTAACAAACATAATCTGTACAAATAGCTGCCAAATTTGACGATTTATACCCTTATTTTGAAGATTTTTAGAAATTATAAATTTATATAATTTTCTTGACTTTAGTACATTAAAAGACCCTTTAAGCTTTGTATTTTCTTTTGCAATTGTAAGTTTTGCAAATTTTGGTTAGTAATAACAAGGAGTAAAGTATTATATTTATAAATTATTTACGAACATCTGTGATAATACTACATAAAATGCTAAATAATCTAAGTAAATAAAAGCGCTAATTAGTAAAAGCAACTTAAAATAAAATGAACAGATATTTAAAGAAAAATGGTAAGTCTTTCAAATATCTGCAAATACCCTAACATTTCCCAGCATAGAATAGCAATACCAAGAATTTTGAAATAAGAATGGCACTTTTCGTAGTTGAGCGCAACTTACCATTTGCAATTGAAGACCATTTTTAAAGAGTCGAATATAGCTTCTAATATTACCATAGGAAGACCAAACGGAGGTGCTCTTCGAGAAAGACGGGTGTTACGTAGGAATACAAGGGGAAATAAGGGGACTTTATTTATATTTATTATTATTATTCAGCTAATTTAGAGAGAGTACAATTGTAATTTCTTCGACTTTAATATTGTACCTGATTTGATTAAATTGTTATTAACATACAAATACTATATACTATATAAAACACTCTTTTATTAAGTTTACTTTTACATTAACCCATTAGTGGATGAAGTTCCCCGGCGACTGTCCTTCTATAATTTTCATCAAATATTAAAAATTATGTGATTAATTCATCTAAAAAACATTTTATTAAAAAAAATTATAGTTTTGGAGTTATAGACCCTCCCTTATAACGGACACTGCGCACTAGGTAATTTTGATAACTTTTAAAAAATTCTTAGGGGTGAAAGCGTTTTTCATATTTGTTGCAAATAAAATTTGTTTTATTTCCGCAATATCCGACATCGTTTTTTAATTTTAGAATATTTAATAAAGTTGTTTCTACCATCATATCGTGTATATGTCATCATACGTTTCAAGGTAAGAATTAACAAGATTTCGACGAAAAAAATGTGAAGAGACGCACATGTCAGATCATTGGGATGATAGCAGCCATGCATTGGAATTAGAGGCTTCAAAGAGATATGCAAATATTGGTCACCGCCATTTCCAATACCTGATTCGCGAGCGGTAGACTACAAGAGATCTATCTTATCAACGTCTCCCATGAGATATTATATCAAAAAACCACTCCAGATGCAATTTCCTCTTTTTTCATAACCGAGATTGAGCGAAGAGGCCATTTTTCCGTTCGCCCTTCACATATTGTTCTAACGACCTATATATTCCGATCGATGATAGGTGTCGCAGTAATTTAACGGATATAAAACAAGTATCTATGAATACTTGAAATACATACAACGAGTTCTTGTAATTTAAATCGTTAAATCCTTTATTACGTGGAACAGTAGGTTTTAAAAGTTGATTTAGCACTTCATCATTGACTACATTAAATCCCATGATAGTGGACTATGCAATTTTTCCCACTTGATCATAAAACCGTCTGTTAAATTTAATGCCCAGTCACTGTGATCCCATTTATAACCATCCTGTACTACTTCACATGCTGTAGATAATAATTTTAACCCGAAATGATTAATATGCTGTTTCTGTAAGAGAGGTGGTTTCAGACGAACGTTTGTTGTTTGTTTTTTCCATAAGAATAGACTCTCGTTGGAAAAAGCTAGTCTTACAGAAACAGCACATACGATTTTCTTCATGCTTATCGTCATTTTTATCGCTATCTAGATCAGTAATATTTTTTTACATCGATTAAGTGATTATAATTATTTACAAATAATAAAACACAAAAACTAATAATAATTCACATCATTTTTAAAATATTCTAGTTTTTCTTACTCAGTTCGGAATTTATGTTTTTTCACAAAAAACGCAACACTCAGATCGCATTTCTTGAACGCAATGGAATAAAATCTTCATCCGAATGTCAGTAACAGAAATTAGAAATTAAAATTTTTGGAAGTGGTATAGTAGAAAATTCGAGAGTCCCTTATAAGGATTAAAGCGTTAAAAAGATTTGTTAATTTTTTTATTTTTTTTTAAGTAAAATATGTATACTGAATAAACTTTATATGTTTTACTAAAATTAGAATAAATTTTTGTTTTTAAAATTTCAATTTCAATAAACTTTCAATTTATTTATTAATTTTTTCTGATATAATATCCCTGCAAGTCTCCTGCATAATATTACGGCAGGATAGACTTTCTGCGTTAATTTACTATCCAATGATATCCTAGATATTTTACCATGTTCTGTGATATATTCTCACATCGAAGTTTTCTCCTTCTGGTTAATGGTTAATGGTCACGCTAATAGTCTAGCACACTACCAACTGGACTACCAGGGCACCAAAAAAAAAATTATGTCATAAGATTTAATAGTTTTCAATAAAATAAAATATTATTAGCACGGAATTCAGCAGTATGTGGTGGTAAGACAGATCAAATTTTTCCTTTTTGTTTACATAGTTTGTTCCCTTTTTGTTTCAGCGAGTTCTTCATCATCTTCAGTTTCTTTTTCAGGCTATATTCGGGAACTGAACTTCTTCGACGTCAGAGTAATCTAGACTTTCGTTCTAATCCGTATAACAATATTTGTCTTGTTAAATTATTTTTTTTTAAATCACTTGACGAAACTAAGAAGTTAATCAAATATTTGGTAAAAAGTTCTCAATAGTTAATAATCATTCATGAAATCAAAGATAAAATGCATAAGAATTTGCTTAAACTCCCGTTATTTTAAGTATTCATGCATAAAAACAAATAAAAGTAGGCAGAAAAATAATACCAATGAAAACGAAATAGAAATATGTTTAGAAACGCATAAATTCCCATATAAAATACCCAAGTTTGCTTGCCGTCGACGTAAGTAGAATTTTTCTGCTGTTGGCATATAGGTTAACAGTTTAAACAATCTTTCTCTCACTTCTAAGTAGGTAGGTAGGTTTGAAGACGTATATAGCCAGAGTATCAAGTACAAAACTACTTGGAGGTTCTTGAATCCCTTAGGTTCGTCGTAGAAAAGAATCAGGATAGAGGTAGATAGAGACGAATTCTGTCTGGTCCAAACTCTTCTATGGATTCCTTGCTATCAAGACTACAATGGGCTGACTACCAATGAAAAGCACATCAGAATCCACGATTATCAGAAAATCGATTATGAGGCAGGCAACTCACCTTAAACTAGACATTATTTTGGATATGAATTGGCTTCTAATCAGGTACGACAAAAATATCTGTCTACTCTCTCATACCTTCCCCGATTTGAAAGAAAGAAGGTTGGCCATCAGCTAACTGTTCAATACAAAAGTATAGGCTCAAACCATTATAGCAACAAATACCTTTACTCTCTACTTTATTTTTCAACACCCCATCAGTTGAAATAATCATCGTGAAGACTCTCAGTTCTATATTTCCCATTTTCTAAAAATTTTAAACCAATAGACTTTGAGTATTTTCTTTACAATATTGTCACACTTTGTAAAAATCTTTATCTACACAATTTAGTATTTTGACTAAACAACTTATATTTTCCCAGAATTTAATATCTGTTTGAATTTGAATTTTGTAAAATTATTGGTTAAATGTATTTTAAATGATAGCACAAAAGATGTGTACAAAAATTAATCATAAATGGGAAAAGGGCCAATTTCTTTCGAAGAAGAAAGGAAGATAAAACTAAATCTCTACAAAAAAAATTGGTTCTCATGGTGCTATAGGTGTTTCCATTGCCCGTAATGGTTGCACCGTCCTCATTTTCAAAGAAGTTTGGGTCAAAGATACCTCCGCTCCACAAGCCTCACCAAACAGTCACTCATAATGGATGCATTGGCTTCTGTAAGACCACGTGTGGGTTTTTCTGAGCTCCAAATACGGTAATTTGGTCATTAATGTACCCACCAAGATGAAAATGAGCTTCATCTGAAAATATGATATTTTTTTTTTGGCAAAATCGACATCATCGTTCAGTTTCTCGTTGTCCAATAAATCCCAACGTTGCTCAAGCGTAAATCCATTCATTACGTGGGTTCAAATTTAAACCGATGGATGGCGCAGCTGATAAATCGTCTAGAACATTTAAACAACTGCTTAATAAAGCTTCCTTAAAAAAGCGTGCAGCGAAAACCTTTCGTATTCAACAAAAAAATAAAAAAAAATTTTTTCCAGATTGGATTTACCAAAAAAAACATAAAGAAGCAAATGAGTTTCTGGAAAAATGTTTCATTGGGCGACGAAGCCAACAGTTAACCACCATCATAATTTCCGTTATTTCATAAAAACAATTAAATATAATGGCGGGAACATTCTATCAAGCCTTGGCCAGATCTTTTGCGCAGCTCTGCCCTTTTCCGAATCTGAATACATTCTGTTGACAAGATCTACGATTGCATTGTCAATTATAAGTTTGCAGGTACCCAATGGGATCCCCAATGTAGAGAATTCATCAGAGAGTTCGATGGTCGTGCCCCTTCTGGCCAGTTCATCCGCTCAGCAGTTGCCGGGAATATCCTTATGTCCCGGTACCCATGTGATACAAACATCATATCGGTTCGCCATCTCACTGAGATATCTGAGACAGTGGTACACCGTCTTGGAGTCTATTACACTAGAATTTAATACCTTGATAGCCGCCTGGCTACCGGAAAGTACGATGATTTTCCGCCTGGGAACATTTTTGTCCACAATAATTTTCACCGCAGCCTTAATTGCTGCCACTTCCGCCTAAAAGACGCTGCAGTGATTCGGTAACCTTGTAGACTCGGATATTCCGATATATTTCGAATAAATACCAATTCCAACGGCTCCTACAAGTTTGGAGCATTCGGTGTAAATTTGTGCGGAGTTTCTTGGGAGGGTTTCTGCACCATCCAATCTCCCTTTCCGGAATGGATGTCCTAAAATTCATTGAGATGTCATATCGCGGTGTCATGTAGTCACTGCTCTCGGCAATATCAATTTCTCCAAGTATCCTTGTATGGCCAATACCCGATGCATGCCATTGTCCAGTAGCACAGAGAAGCCTACTAACCTTAGCCGCCACGCCCGGGGAGTGGGTATGAAACTACAAGGCAACGCCACTGATTGGTTTCAACTTGGCGAAGCCCGGGGCTATCCTTGCAAGTACATACCAAGCAGCTCACAGCCTCCGTGTCTTAGATCAGGCGCTCCCCGGGTACTGGTACTTAGCATCCGCTGGGTACTTGCTAATGTGAGAAGGCAAGATTGACGATTCGGCACGACCTTGACTACGCATTGGAAGTCGATTTTGAAGACGACGCAAGTGGGCTGACGTTTGTTGCATTCTGTTACCTGAGTACACCGAGTGAAAACCGGTCGAAATGGCTTTCAGGCTAATGTTGCAGACGCCTCCGTTCCGTTAAATCTGTGGCAGGGCTTCAAGTACGTTCGATTATCGTCGCCATTTAGTTGGTGATGCAGGTTTAGTTGAGATGACTCCTAATTAGTGTCCGACCTGGCTCTGAACGCAAACTCCCATGAGGATTTGCGTCAACCCTCGCGAGGACCTCACTGATTACCACAGGCACCCTCGGGGTCTTTGAAGGACAACTGCATAGCCGATATGAGATAGCGGCTTGAAGATCGAACCCAAGAGAAAAGATGAATAAAAGAATACTAGAAGTGGAAGAGATGTGGAGAGAAGAGAAGTGGAGAACCTAAAGAGCGTCCTAAATCAAGAGGCAACAGAAAAGGACCTTGTACCTACGGTCACTTTGGAAATTCGGGACCTGGATGCCCTCACAACCACCGAGGAAGTTATGGCAGCCGTACAAAGAGAAGCGGGCGAAATAAATCCGGATACGTCCGTTCGTATAACCGGGGCGAACAGCCGGGAGCAGAAAAGAGCCTTCGTGACAACCTCTGCAAGTTGTGCGAAAGCGCTGCTGAAACTACAGAGGATCAAAATAGGCTGGACACGCTGTAGAATAACCATCAGGGAAGAACCGACACGCTGTTTCAGATGCTTCGGAATAGGTCACAAACGGTGGGAGTGTGGTGGACCAGACAGGTCAGACCTATGTATGAAATGTGGAGAAAAGGGGCATAAGCGAAAAGAATGCCGGAACACACCGAAATGTTGTATTTGCTATGCGGAGTCAGGAAAATCTCTGGATCACCTCCCGGGATCGCGGGGCTGCGGGACGAGCTTACGAAAGGCAGCATGAGGATATTGCAGCTGAATATGCACAGAGGGAAGGTGGCTTTTTGTTTGCTATCGCAAATAGTCAGGGAGCAGGAAGTTGACGTAGCTGTTATAAGCGAACAGTATGCATCTAAAAATAGCGGATTCTGGCTGGGTGATGAAACATCTACAGCAGCTATATGGATAACGGATAACCAGGGCCCCCGACCGAGAAGATCTGGTAGGGGGGATTGTTTCACCTGGATACAGTTTGACGAGATTACTCTAATGAGTTGTTATTTGACTCCCAATGATGACGTGGGAACCTTTGAGGAGAAATTGGCCAGAATCGAGGATGCAATGGCGCAGATTGGCGGCAACTTCATAGTTGCAGGCGATTTTAACTCCAGAGCGGTAGAGTGGGGAATGCAGAATACCAACCCAAGAGGCAGGCGAATTGTAGAGATGGCAGCTCGAACCGGCCTGGTCTTCGCGAATGAGGGGAGCGTAGCTACCTTTAGACGACCAGGCTGTGAGGGCACTATCCCTGATATAACTATGGTCTCGGAGAGCATGTATCACAGAGTCAAGGAGTGGAGGGTCTTGGAAATATATACGGGCAGTGATCACCAGTACATATCGTACACCTTTGCTCCAAGGAATAGACTTGAGGAGGACAATTACACCACGAATAATCGAATCTGGGATTCACGGAAATTAAATGCGAATCGGCTACTCTTGGAAGTGGATAGACTGTGTAGCAGAGTTTAACTCTCGAACGATGCGAGGACAAGAGTGGAACAAACCATGGAGATAATAAGACGCGGATGTAAAAAGGCAATGCCCTTGCGAAAACTTCCGAATATCAGAAGGAAGGCAGTGTACTGGTGGGACGACAATATCGCAGCACTCAGGCGAGAGTGCCTACGACTACGACGGAGGTACACTAGAGCCAGACCCGATGGACCAGCTGCTGACGATATGCGGGCATATAAGGAGGCAAAGAAGACTCTGAAGAAGGCTATATCGCGAAAGAAAAATCAAGCATTTTAGGAACTACGCGACGACGTAAACGTAAACCCTTACGGACTTGGATACAAAATTGTAATGGACAAACTAAACAGAAGGAAACCAATGGAAATTATGGACGGGCGAGTAATGAGAAATATAGTGGATACACTATTCCCTACTCATGAACCGGCGAACGAACGACGACGGAATACGCGCAATACAGAACCTTTGCCATTTTCCGCGGAGGAGCTGAAAGCAGCTGCAGTCGGATTGAAACCCGGTAAGGCACCGGGGCCCGATGGCATCCCGCCTGAGGTAATGCGGGAGATTGCCAATCAGAGACCGCAATTCCTACTGGGAATGTACAACGCGTGCCTGAGAGAGTGTATTTTCCCCGAAATATGGAAGAGACAACGGCTAGTCTTGATAAATAAGGGAAAGGGCGATCCAGAGGACCCATCCGCGTACAGGCCACTGTGCATGCTGGATACGGCGGGAAAGCTGCTCGAGAGGCTTTTGAAGCCTCGGCTTGCTGCCGCGATTGAGAATAGTGGCGGACTGTCTGCTAGACAATATGGATTTCGACCCGGTCGGTCTACAATTGGTGCCTTGAGAGAGGTGACTGAAGCGGCCAGGGTAACACAACGAGGGAGCAAATCTTCGAGGCCTGTGGTACTGCTTGCAACTCTGGACGTTAAAAATGCGTTCAACAGCCTTAGATGGAGCGACGTATTAAATGCTTTGGAGTACAATTTCTCGGTGCCACACTACATCTTGGCCATGATAAGTAGTTATCTGAGTAGCAGACAGCTGGTGAATAACACAAGCTCGGGCCCAAGGGTGAAACATATAACATCAGGAGCGGCACAGGGATCGATACTCGGCCCCGACCTATGGAACGTCAACTACGATGGAATTCTGAAAGAGGATATGCCAGATGGAACTTTTTTGGTTGGATACGCAGATGATATTGCAGCTGTTATCACGGCCAGGAACACGGAAGAGGCACAACGAAAACTGAGACGTGTCATGCTGAGAACGAAAACATGGCTGGATCTGGCCATGCACAAAACGGAATTACTGCTGATCACTGGTCGTCATATCCCCTTGCAGGTGGACATGAGTATAGGAGACGGAGTAATTAGGACCAAGAGCTCGGTGAAATACCTGGGAATAAGGCTGGATCCCAGACTAACATTTTCACATCAGATCCAGTACTCGGCTAACAAGGCCTAGAGGATCGTTGGACAGCTCAGTAAATTAATGGCGAACATTGGAGGCCCGCTACCGGCGAGACGGAGACTCCTGATGGAGGTCGGAAACAGCATTATGCTTTATGGGAGCGAAATTTGGGCTGAAACACTGAATGTTAAGAAGCGGACAAACGCACTGGTAGCGGTACAGAGAACGGCTGCATTGCGTATCGCGTCGGCATATCGTACGGTATCCGCTCCAGCCGTAGTGGTGATAGCGGAGCGGATGGAGATCTATAAGGCGAAATCGGCTGGGAGTCACATAACCGCTCATTTCAGGGAAAACACCATTTCAAAATGGCAACAACTATGGAACGAAGAAGATAGAGGAAGATGGACGGCGAGACTTATTCCAGACATAAGGCCATGGATTGGTCGGAAATTTGGAGAGGTAAATTACTACGTTACACAGATGTTATCGGGTCACGGATATTTTAGGAAATATCTGCACAGAATGGGAAAGACCGCCTCACCTTACTGTCTTTACGAGGAAGGGGAGATAATTGATGACGCAGAGCACACCGTTTTCGAGTGTGTACGCTGGCAGAGCTATCGCTCTGCACTGACGTCGATAGTTGGGACGATCACGCCCGGTAACATTGTCGGGGTTATGATCGCGAGTAGAGAAAATTGGACCTCAGTGGCGAATTACGTGGAGAGGATTCTCGATTCCTCGGCATGAAAAAAAAAAAAAAAAAAAAAAAAAAAACCGCCACGCCCATGCATTATAGGTCAAGTGGTAGAAGGTATAAGATTATCTCCAGAGCCATCGTTGGAGTAGTGCGCAGGGCACCACTGATAATTATACAAGCAGATCGTTGTAACCTGCGTGTAAGGTTCAAGTTTGTTGTCCTATTCAGGGATTCCCACTACACTAGGCATCCGTAGGTAAGGATAGGTCTAACCACCGCTGAGTAGATCCATTGAGTCATCCTAGTGCTACCATACGCGAAATTGTTACCACACACGAAGTGCTACCATACGCGAAAAGAAATTTACCGTCAATGTAGTATGCTCTTGCACAGCTTAAAAGCTGCTTGGAGAGCTCAATCCCATGATCTGAATCTAAATGAGAGTTTGTAGACTGAAGTTGAAAATAGAAAAGGCAAAAATCACAAAAACGCTAATGAATTGTGGCCAAACATCGAAATGGTTTGGGGGGTTATTTCTCGATCTCTCTGTTGGCACTTACTTCAAAGTTTGTCAAATCGATGTGGAGATGTTATTAAAAATAAAGGTCAAAATGTTTTGCAATAAAAATTAGTAAAACCAATAAATGTTTTAACTATGTGACCAAAGCAATAAAACCTTTTTTTTCATATTTTTTCTTTACAAAATTGCAAATTGTTTGTTTAAATTTAAGAACTCAAAAATAAATTTTTTATCATTTTTAATTTTGAAAATAAAACGAATAATTTTCTATTATAACGAATGTTCTAATTATATGGCCACCACTGTATGTTATCTGATAGTCATAGTATTTTTGCTTTTTTATTTTAGACTCTTTCAACCACATTCAAACAGCATATGGTATTTACTGATGCCAAATGTTGTGGCATTGTTTCCGCTTCCCTTTTAGCAAAACCAAGGCAGCTACAATAACAATGTGTTGCAATAATCTTACTGAAAATATCGGATGTATATTCTGTTTATTTTATGCTGTTGTTTTCTATCTATTTTTAACATACATTTTTTTCATTATTTACTGAAAAATTCTTAAAGTGTGAAACATATACTGTTTACTTCTTAAAGTTAGTTAAGAAAGTACTTTAACAGAATTTAACATTCCTGCTTACTATTCCAATAACAAAGAAGACGCGTATGCATTGACATATAAGATTACACATGAAAGACGCCAACCGGAAGTATTAAAAATATTGCTCAGGTTGTTCAGTTCACTATTGGCGTAGTGTAAAAAATTGATTGTTTACAAACTTAACGATTTTTTTAACCCTTATCCTATACTTAAAAAATAAAACGCATATGACATTAATGGGTCAAATTTGCCCAATACAAAAAATTATAATATTTATTCAGTTTTTTTTTATTTTTTACATTCATTACATACAATATTGGTCTCAGAATGCTTTTTGCAAATAAATTTTTTACATTCAGAACATTTGTTTGCATATTTGGTGCTGTTAGAAAGAATCCTTTTGAAGTTTTTTTACGACTACATGACTACATTGTGGCGTGTTAGGTCTACGAGATATTTATCCACTTATAAACTCCATGCCTAAGTCTTCCAAGAATATGTGTCGCTTATATTTCTTATTTTCGTTCCAGTGTGGATTAATTTTTAGAAAAACTACATAAGCATTATAGGCGGATATATCCAACATATTGTAAAACAGTGCTTGAGGCAATCGATTAGTTCTCCTTTTACATGTGTAAATTCTTATAAGTTGGTCTAATGTATCTACCCCTGATTTCGTTTCATTATAAAAATAAATTATTTCTGACTTTTTTGACTTCGCCCTTATTTTTTCGTCGTGATGTAACGTTCTAAACAAAAACACTGATAGATTTTTTTAGATACATTTCCCATTTTTGTTTAGATATATTAAAACTTCATCCGTAGTTTGATCGAGAATTTCGGATGTGTCCATGCTAGTCCATACTAGTCAGATGCAGGTTCAGAAACGAGAACGTATTCATCTTCACTTGATGTGTCCTAGGGCTTTAATCTCCTGAGTCTGATAGCATAAGAAAAGTTCTTATCTCTTCTGGTTTCATTGTCCCAAAATAAGTAAAGATTTTGGGTACGTTTGTAAATGCAGTAGTTGTGCAACATTGCAGCATAATAAAAATCAAATGTTCAAAAATGCAATACTTGGCAGCACTGACTTCGTCGAACGTTTTTTTTTGCAGACAAATGGCAATGCTGTCGCAAATTTTTGCAAATTTAGCAACAGTTTGATTTAAGTTGCAATAGTTCGCGGTTAACCATTTGTTCGACTAAATTGTAGTTTCGTGAAATAAAAGTTATTAAACAGAAGAAAATTTAGCTTTATTTGCAGAAAATTGGAAAAGTAATAAAATTTAACCGATATTGTTATAGAAAATTTTAATTATATATGTTTTTAGTTACGAGGAACATTTCACAGTCGACATACAAAAATTAATAATACGAACTAGACTGGATATGGAGTCGGACTTACACGAAGGGACAAAGAAGAAGTCAGTATTGTGGGGAAAAATCTTATTAAAAATTAAAGAACTGAAGCCGGACTTTGAAATGACAAAGGAACAAATAAGAAAATGGCTGTAGAATACATCATCTTGATACCGGTTTATTATTTCAAAGTAATTTCTTATTTTAGGAATATGCCTTCTTTTTAGTTTTAATTGATTTTTAATAATCAGAAGTCTTTTCATTCTTTTCCTTATTCTTTTTTATTATAATTTAATAGAAAGCTCTCAGGTCCACCGTCTAAATTTTCAATAATAATTGTTATTGTTAATTTTGAGAACAATTTTTTTTAATTTCTGCAGAACGTTCTAAAAACCAAATTCTGTTTAGTTATTGTGCAGTAGCAAGCATCTGCAACAGTTGATCACGCATTAGCAACAAAACTTGGCATTACTGCCGCAGTGGTGCACAAATTTGCTGAATTTACGAACGCACCCTTTGTTACTTGCATCCAATTCAAAAACACAATCGAATGAAATATTTACACTACTTATTCTCTTTTTGGTTTTGTTGTAGTTTGTAATACCGTTATAAAAAAACAACAAAAAAAAACGCTTGTGCGTTATTGTCACATATATTCTTTGTTTTGTCGCTAGTAATGATGTTGTCAAGGCCAACAAAATTGTTACGAAGCTCGTATCATATGCGTAAATTGGTTTCGTTGCATTGGGCAATTTTGACCCAAAAGTACCATTTGCGTCAGTTTTTTTACATACGCTTTGTGAAACGATCTAAAAAAATTATATTTTAAATTTTACTAGTATTCACTAAACAAATAATTGTATAAAAGTTTCAAAAAAATCCGATGAGTATTTAAAGAATAAATGAACAATAAAAACTGTTTGGGAAATTTTGACCCATTAATACAGGGTAAGGGTTAAATAAAATTTAGAACAATTAGTCAAGGATTATTTCATATTCCATTTACTTTCTTAATTTTTATTAAAAAACAAACTCTTTTGAACAGTGCTCCCAAATTATTCAATTAATTTTGCTTGTCATAGAAATTGTGAGATAGTTAGGATATATATTCCAAAATACGACAGATTTAAATCGTCGTATGAGCGAAACGTATTTCTTAGGACCATATCATCCTATATAAAGATGCGTAAGTATGCTCCTGGCAGCTATGTACCGTTCTACATGAATGAGAATTTAACTTCTGAAAATCATTGTATTTTCCAATGGGCCCCCAGTTTGAAAAATCGTGGGTTGGTTTATCGCCGATACATGTGAATGATGTGGACGACTTAAATATTTTTCGTGATGGATATAATACACACGAATGCATATAATAAATATTATCGTAAGTATACTTTAATTTTAAATTTTTATTTCTTTTAAGTTTTAAATGATATTGTTATGAAAATGGAAATGTTGTTTTGCTTTCACATCGTTTAAATTGTAAACAAAAGCTACAAACGGAAAAACAATGAACTTGTTTACATGATAAACAAGTAAACAAAAATATATCAACAAAAAAACCAGTATTACAAAAAATGTGATAAACAAGTAAACAAAGAGGAAACAACAACACTGCAAGAACAAACGTAAACAAAAAACAGAAACAAAAATAACGTAAACAACATGTTTATATTTATAGAGATTTCGAGAAGGTGAAGTCAATCTCCTTCAAGATATAAAAGGCAAGACAAAGCAGGCAACGGATTCAGTAAAACATCAATCAGTCTTGTATGAAGACGAGGTGGTTGAAGAAAGTAATCGTGGTTAGAAGATCTACGTTATAAAGATCTATTGAACAAATTGACTAGTAATTGTTATTGTTTACGCAAAAGAGTGCAAAGAAGAATAACCAAACAAAGCAATTGTTGTTGTTTACTTCAAGTTGTGTATTGTGGCTCACAGAATTCTTGGAACAATAAAGAAAGTAATTAAAACAGAACCCAAATTTTATTTTTTTTATTGCAATCTTCGAGCTCATATTTCAAACGTTGTTTTTATCTAGATTTTAATTTTATTTTTCGTTATTTTTACTTTTCACATTTTCGTTACTACCCTTAATTGTATTATTGATATGTCCAATTGTATTCTATTAATTAGTTTTCATTGCTTGTAAGTTAGTGTGTGTGTGTTTATCTGCTTATTGCTTGTAATACTGACGATTGGGAGGGAGTTGGTTCCCATGATAATCTCTCCATCTTGCCACGAATTCTTTGCCGCTTTGTTAAGGGTTCTGGCGATTAATTTAGTAAAAAGGACGTAATATGCATTAAAAACAATTCACTTTGTCCGCCCATGTTGTTCTGAGTTAAGCCTATATTGATTAATTTATCGGATATCATTAGGTTTCGGAAATGTGTGAGTATCTCTTTATTGTAGTTCTTATTGCACAATATTTTGTAACAGTGATTACCTATAGGACCTATTTTTACCAATTTCTGCATTTGTATCTAATTTTAACCAGGAATTTAAATAATTTTTCCCGTTTTTCTTTCCAAGCCTCAAATTAATTGCTTAGCAGAATTCTGTTAGTAACATAACAGAGCTCTGTTAACTGACTTGGTTTACGTCCAGGGAAATAGATTTTAATCTATCTTCACATACGTCTTATTGTGTATTTGAGCCTTCGTTAAATACTTGGAACTCATCTGTAATCTGTCATCTAGCTAGCACTTTAAAGATGAAGTCATGATCCTAAGAATTTTCGATGAACAATAGGGTGGTTTTATCTCATAGGGTACAAAAATGTCTGATTTTTTTTTGGGACACCCCCCTAAAATGTTTCTTTCTGTCATTTTAGGATTGCCAAAGTTTGAGCACAATTGGAAGATGTTAACCCGTGCCACTGGGGCCTCAAAGTTTTGAAAATCTCGATTTTTCGACAGTTTTGCGATTTCGGCATATATCTCTGGAACGGCTAAAGCTATTTGCCCGTGTCGTACATCAAATTAAAGGCCATACTGTTTATAATATTTTATATTCTACACAATAAATATGCAACTTGTACTGAATAGAAAAAATAGAGCCAATACCCCTGAAAGCGAAGATGCGTTATTTGTATTATTATTTGTTATTATGGACAAATACTTGCACTTTGGAATCTCAATTCATTTAAATATGGTATACCGTCAATTTTAGACCCACATACTGTATCACTGGCGACCCCAAGCAGGTAGAACCAAACTGGTGCTCAAACTTTGGCAATTCTAAAATCTGACAGAAAGAAACATTTTAGGGGGTGCCCCCAAAAAAAATCCGACATTGATTTTTTAAAACCACCCTAATGAACACCTTTAAAACTTGGCTGAATTTTTTCGATTCAGTATGTAGATGTATTCAGTATTTCAAAAACACATAAAATATTTGGGGCAAATCGAATTATAAGATGATGCGTTTCAAACAAACTGAAAGATTTTTTATATTCAATGCAATGCGAGCAGAAAAGAAAAAGTGATAGTAGCGTCGTGAACCCTAATAGTGTTAGAGTGACTAAAGTACTATAGCAAGTATCTGTATGTCCAACCGCTTGCACGTCGGAAAGCACACTGAGAAAGCTTTAAATTCAGCATCAAACACCTAAGAAGTTTAAAATACAGTAATGCGAACGATAAAATCATTTAATTATGCCCTGGAAGAATATATGCAGAAGATATATTTATTTGGAAATAAGTTTATGTTGCCTATGGACGTATCAGCTGTGTGAAATATAATAGTAGCGCTGCAACATCAATTTAACTTTTCGTTACTGCACTGTTGTTCTGTTAAGAAATCAAGTATTATCTATGGATATGGATGGCATCCCTAAACCTGCACCATAATGATCAGAAATATACTTGTGTCTTTCTTAGCATTTTTAAAAGTTACAGTTAGTTGTTTGAAACCACGCCAGTTTTTTTGTGCAAATTAATAGTAGCAAGCATGTGTAAATTCTTAAATAATTAAAAAATTGCCATAAGGCAATAACTTTTTGGCTATAAATTGAAAAAAGTAGTGTTTTCATTAAATTTTTTAATAAAAATCAATATAAATAAATAAATATAATAAAAAATGGGTTGTGGAAAACACTGCTCTCCAGCCACCAGAAAATTAATAAAAGAACTTCTCTCAGAATGAACATCTTACAGATGTATTCAAAATATTGTAGGATGTTCTCCCCGGTTATTGCAAATTGAAAAAAATTTGAACAATAGCCAGAAACTCGTGGACACAAAGCAAAAATTTCTCCCAACGACTCAAGAAGAATAAAACGCATGGCATCATCAGACCCATTTGTTACTTCAACAAAGATAAAACAGGACTTGGAGTTTGATGTTCATACCTCAACTATTCGCCGGCGTCCAATTAAAGGCAATTTATGTAGTAGAAGTAAAAGGAAAGTACCATTGCTGAATTCAAGACATGTCCGCAACCGACTTAAATTTGCCAGACTTCACGTTGATTGGCTTCAGTTGAAATGGCGCAATATTCTGTGCACAGATGAATCCAAAGTTCTTCTTTTTGGTAATCCTGTCACCAGAAAATATGTAAGAAGACCAAAGAACAAGGAATACGATCCTAAATTTGTCATGATGACCGTAGAGCATGGTGATGCAAAAATTGACGTTTGGGGTTGTTTTTCTTATAATGGTACAGGACTCATATTTTGGATTAAAGGCAACATGGACTCCTCAATGTATGTGAAAATTTTAAAAACTGTCATGCTACCTTATGCAGAATATAATACATACATTGGCGAGCAAAAATGATACATAATACTAACAAAATATTTTAAATCCAATATTTTTTGTATTTATTGCAGTAAATAAGACATTGTAATTAAAAAATTTCAGACGTTGAAATGGCCAGCACAAAGTTCGGATTTAAATCCGATCGAGAATTTATATATGTATCCATTTATAATATGTATCCATTTTTGCTCGCCAGTGTACATACATACATTGGACATTACAACCCTTCAGTCAGGATTACGACCTAGTTTCTCACACCACTTATGTTGTGTGTGTTAATTTTATACATGATTGGTGGGACCTACAGTTTTAAAGTCGAATCCGAACGACAGATTTTTGAGAAACTTTTCATGGCAATTTTATTTTGTAGAATATAATATGCCGCTTAAATAGGTGTTCCAACAGGACAACGTTCCCAAACAATTTACAATTTAGCATCGTTTTCTTTGGAAAATTAATGTTTGTTTTTGGTAATAAAATGTAATAACAAACTTTTTTAACTTGAATAAAAATTATTTTTTTACTAAACTAAAATATCTTTAATACAGCGCTACGACTATATTTCACACAGCACATATACCAGGGATGGGTAAAAAACCAAAGTGCTTTAGCTGGTGGCAGTATTATGGTTAAACACTTCAGTGCTTATTCTATTCTCTATATTGTTCTATATAAGAACAATAAGACAAAACAAACAAAAATAAAATACCAATGATATTACCAGAAGAGGAATAACCAAATATTAAACTAAAGTAATTGCTTAAGTATTCTAATCCATTAATCATATTATTTCATTGGACATAAATTAATAATGTCACAAACTTTACAGTTTAAAATTAAAAATTTGATGACCAGGTTTTAAAAGTTCACAACACTAAGGACCATTTTTTAAACTTAAGTTTAAGTTAATCTCCAGTTAAATTTAATTTTACGTTAATTGAATTTGCATTTTTTGAGTGTGAATTTAAACCTTGTAGAGCAAATTTATGTAAACAAAATTATTTTTAAAAAATAATAAATAAATTAAGATTATATATTGTCCCTTTGTGTTGTATATAATTCATAATCACTTAAATATTTGTCTTATTCGGCTTTCTCTCACTTAAAAGCTTTTTTTAAATAAAATTTGTCAACTACTTTTGATAGTTAATCTTAAGTTTAAACCACAAACGTAAGATTAAGTAAACTCAAAAACTGAATAGGAAGATTAAAGTCAACTTAATCATTAATCTCGCTCTCAAAAAATGGCCCTGAATTTAGTAAATGCCGTGAATATGCAGCCAATTAAAACATTCGTAATGATAATAAATTATTCTCTTTATTTTGCAATTTTGGGAAGATAACAAAATGTATCTATACGTTCTGAAATAAATGTAAATTTTTAACAGTTTCAATTACAGTTGTTTAATAAACAATTTACAATTTTATAAAAAAAATATTAACAAAAATGTTTTATTTACTGGTATCATTTTTGTTGCAAAACTTTTTGATTTTATATTCTTAACACCAATATTTCATGGGATAAGCTTTATTTTTAATAATAATTTCACATTTATTTGCTAAACACTGAACTAAACACCAATAGAGAGATCGAGAAATAACCATTTCGATGTTTTGCCACAATTTATCAGCATTATTGGGATTTTTCAACTTCAGTCCACAAGCTCTCAATTAGATCGAGATCAGAGAGATTATAGCTGGCCCCTTTAAACCATTTACGTTTGGTTTCTCTAAGTAGCTTTTCACAAGTCGTGTAGTCTAATTAGAGTTATTGTCGTGTATAAGCATATCACATTGACTGTAAATTTTCCTTTGCGTATGTGAGCATTGCATTTTATTTAAAATAGCTGTACCTTGCGCGTGTTGCTACGCCACCAACTAAAATAAATTTAAAGGAAGGAAATTACACAAATATCAAATTAATTTTGAATCATTTTATTAATTTTGTTTCCCGTTTCAGTTTCTAATCTCACTTCTCGTTGTTCAAATGGTTCAAGCGAACGGGTCTCAGCGGCATATACTCGAAAATTTTCCAGTCTCAATGCTCGTCTGATTCTGAGGCTCGTAATGCTCTTTTCTTCCGTGCTTGAGGTGTAGGTCGACCAATTTCTCGTCATTCATTTTGAATAATTTTCAGTGACGCCATCTATCGGAAATTAATCGCACCAACCTCCGTCGACTCATGCGCAACAACTTTGTTAAATAATTCACAGTTTACGATTTAATTCATTTTGAGTAATTTTCAGTGGCATCACCTGTCGGAAATTGGTCATACGAACTTATAAACCTTCCCCGGCTCATGCGCAACAACTTTGATAGAGATCATAACATGATTGAATGCATAGTTTACGATTCTATAAGGTACATACAAACAAACATTCATTTTTATATATATAGACTATGGGTGGCGAAACGCTTACTATAGTCAATCCACCCATTTTGTTCATACGTACGTCTAAGTCGTCCATAAAAATTTGAGGACTCTAGGTGTTGCAGTTTATGAGATATGCGACATTAAATACTTATTGGGTATGTAGGCGTGGTACCTCGTCTACTTGAAATTTTAAAATAAAAAGTAGCCTATAACTCCTTCCAGACGTACAGGAAGATACTGTGAAAATTTCAAGAAAATCGGTCCAGCCGTTTAGCCGTCTATAGACTTCAAACAAACAAACAAACCCACAAACAAATAAAAACACATTCATTTTTATATATAATAATTGAAATTGCAATGCGGGAACGCACCATAATGTTCCAGTCATCATACTTAATTGTTTTCATGGTATATCCGAAATTAAGATGTGGGTCAACTGTTGGATTCGTTTCTCGAGGAAATATTTTTCCAAAAAATCATCTTGTTTTGTCTGGCAAAATCCAATCTGGATCTTAATTTTTATTTACGAAAAATTTTCTTCGTGCGATGGAAGTGAAAGCTTTATCATATAGTAGTTCTATATAATATATTAATACAATATGATGTCGCTAATTGAACTATAAGCTGCTTAGACCTTTTAAATGGGCCAGCTTCAAAGACTCGTATGACAATTACACCTTCCTTGGCTGTGGTTTTGCGGAGTGTGGGTGTTTAGGCCCTGGCTACATTATTTTATGCTCCAATTGTATTAAAATTTTCATTATATTATATAATGAAAGTAATGTTTGTGCATTTGAATTGTCGGTCAGTTTAGTTCGCTTAGTTATGGCTAAAAAGCCGCAGTTTAAATGAGAATAAAAAATGAAATCTTTTTCAGCTAAAGAGCCGTTATGATCATCAATTTTATTCTAAATTATATCAATCAACTTACAGCTATTTATACAAATTTCTTAAGTCTAATTTCTTACATATTAATATTTATGACCTAATTTAGTTTTTTTACTTAAGTCTAATTTCTTTACATAATACTTATGACCTAATTTAAGTTTTACTTAACATAGAGTGTGCATGGTCAGCATTTTGCTACTTTACAATTATTACGTACTGAAAATTTTTATAATGTAATTTGATACCTCGTGCCATTGGTCATTGACAGTTTTGTTTATATTATTGAGGAATGTATCAAAATGCATTTTTATGTAGCACAAGCGTAACCAACACACAACGGTGGATAAGTGTGACCAACGCCCTACAATTATAAATTTCTAATCTGGAGCAGCCAAGTAACTGGAAAATAATATTCATAGTCTTATCGACTCCTCTGAGGCTCAGTATAACTTTCTTTACTATTTTTGCAAAACTGGACTCTTTTTATCCGCATCATGTAATTAATTTTTGTATAAATTTTTACTGAATTGAAGGTTGTCCACATAATCATATAATTTTTATATCTTTTTAAAGTTGCTCGTTTAAATTAAATACTATTAAAGACAGACAATAGAAATTGATAACTTTCCCAAAAAAAAAAGTTTATTAAAGAAAAATTCTCATTCCCATTTGGCTCATGTTTCGTGTGAATTCCTGCAAAAGTTTTAAGTTTTCATACCCTATTCTGACATTTGGCGGTATGTTACGTTTAAATTTCTGTTTGTTGTATCTCAAAAAATAAATCACCTCTTAGTAAGTATAATTCTATGGACGAGCCAGAAATATTTGTTTTTATAAATTTAGTATTGTGCACATTAAACTTATCAAATGACTACGAGGCCATCTTATACAGTCCCTGATCGCACGTTCCTCCGCTTAAAAACCCGTATTATGATCTGGTAGCCCAAGGCAAGATTGGTTTCTTGTATATAGAGGCGTAGTCAATTCTACCTTCAAACTTAAAGACATTAATATAGCAGTTAGTCCCCACAGGCATCTATGGTATGAGTCCGATTTGGTATTACAGCGATGCAATTGGTTATTATTGATACGTTTGGCATCCTGTCTATCCAGTTACTTACTTACTCAATTCGCCACCAACAACCCAATTAACGGCCTACACACCCTTCCAGGCACCTCTATCGCAGACAAATTCGTCCTCTACACCAACTTCTGCAAATTGTCGCGTCAAATACACCTCCCACTGAAGGATATTCTTCCATTGGAACGACATGGACGATCCAACGCAGCCGCTGAATGTTAATGCGCTGCCCAACGTCCATATCGTCGAGGAGCTCATAAATCTCATTGTTGGATTGGTTACGGAAATCAATGGCAACTCGCATTGGATGGAAGATCTTACATAGGACTTTTTTCTCGAATACTCTCAAGGTTGCTACATCAGTGTTTAATAAAGGAGCATTGGTAAGATGAGCGTCTTATAGAGTATTAATTTTGTCATACGAGAACGTCTTTAATACACAATTACCTATTGAGGCCATAGTAGCACCTGTTGGCAAGAGTGATTCTAGGCTTGATCTTCACACTGACATCATTTTCGGTGGCCAAGATACACAATTCAAAAATATCGAAAGTATAGTTATCGGCCATAATCTTAGATCCAATGCACTGCATATCTTTACTAGTCGACCACATATACTTCGTTGTAACCTCTTTTACCACCAGAAACATCTTAACAGATTCCCATTCAATAGCAATCTAAAGGCAGCAGTAATATTCTCGCCCTATGACGTCAATTTCGTTAATGTAAGTAAGCAACTTGACACTTTTTTTGAAAATAGCACCATTGCAAAACACTCTCGCTTTCCAAAGAACACTCTCCATGACCAAGTTCAAAAAGTCGCATGATAAGTGATCGCCTTCTCTGAAATCTCGCAGTGTTCGGAATGTTTGTTCCCACCAAAATTAACAGACAAACTAGGTCGTAATCCTGACTGAAGTTTTGTAACGAGCAATTAAATATATATGTATTCTAGTTTTGGGAGCTGGTTAATAGGCTTAAATTGAAGTAGAAAAGTTGTATAAAATTAATTAAGAGCTATAACGTGTATTAACCTTTAGGGAAGATTGATCACTTACATCTCTCCAGATGGTCCGTATTATTATTTTTATTTTTAATTGGCAATCGTAAAATGTAGAGAAAAATGTTGGTTAATGACCAGAAGAAGAAACTTATTTTTATCGAAAAGTACAGCATGATGTAGCATCTCGTATAGTCGTGCTTGAAAGACAAAATCATTTGAACGTGTTTTATGGATGTTAGTTTTACTTTGAGAAAAATGTGCGAACATTTCGTTTTTCCAATTCCATTGTCATGTTTGTCAGAGTTTGGAAATTGCAATTTATCACTTACTGCACATACACCTATGAACAAATGTGTGCGGCAAAGAAATAGCATTTGTGACCAAAAATTTTGTTTGAAGCGTTAAAGATGCGAGGAAGAGAAATTGAGAGAGAAATAGTTAAAGTTACGGTTTAAAATTTTTTTTACTTCTTGTATTGAAATTTTGTTGAAAAAATCCTTAAAAATCATTAAAATAATCGTAATGTTTAAACAAATTGTATATTATTATGGCGAATTGGGAATTATGGCTCTGAACTCTTATGCTATAAAATGCTAGACCATTATTACAACTTGCCGTTAAAATTGGGTTTAGTTAAAGGTGCCTCTAGCTAAAAGGGACTATAAAGTTATCTTTAACTTATTTTCATTATTATAACTTACAAATAAAATTATTCAAAAATATGGCAGTGCTGGAGCAATCTCGATAAAACTGCTCTATTATTATTGAGAAACTTTTCATGGCAATTTTATTTACTCTTAGAGTTTTTGCCAGAAATCTGCTGAGAGGAAGTCGCCGCAGAAATACTTTTTGTAGTTTATTTTGATGTCTGGCTTGGGGCTCTAATTCTGGCTTTTCGTCTAATAAGCCAACACACTACCTACTAGACCACGGCGACTGAGACTCAAGTGCTTTATTCATATTACATGCGTCTGGTTCATTGTATTTAATTTTACCGAAATTAAAGTGTGCAGGCATGGTTCGTACACAAAGACACGCTACATCTTATTATTGTAGTACTTCTCGGGCAGAAATAATAGCTATAGAAATAATAGCTACTTGCCGCTGTGGGAACCCGAGATCAGAGTACACCGTAGTGATATGCGCATATTTACCGGCAGTAAAAGAGCGATTTATACGCCATACCTAATATCGTTCAGGAATGAAGAGAGTATCTGGAGGAGATAGCAAGATATTCAACGGCTATTCCCATCTGGGATTCTGGATACAGGGTCATCGAAGATAAAAACCCCAACTCCCTTGCTAAAGCTGTAAACCTGTATGAGATTGGCGTTGCTCTACAGAGTCAAACAAAAACCCCTTTAATGCGCAACAGTATGCTGGGATAATGAATGCACGCAAGACAGATTTGTCCGGACATAGATATTTTTAGAATATAATTTGCATTAAACTTATCAAGATGCCATTTAGCCATTTAGGTTTACGTCAGAAGACTGTTAATACCTTATAATGACTTATGCGGAAGCTACGATGATGAGAAAGAAGAAGAGACTACAGATATTCTATCTTCTCGGTCATGGTACGGCATTGGGGAACTTAAGAAGAAACATTTTTAGGTATCCAGAATTTTGTGACAAAACATGTCGAGAGAGAAAAACTCACATCTTTATAAGGCTCCTGAAATGGTTAGGAGATGCCAACCAGGGACTATAATTACGATAAACAACGGAATATGTAATACTGGTGTTACAAAGACACCATTTAGGAACCAAGTAAGCTGTACCCAAGTCGGCGATTACCAGTTTAACTTATCATAGGTATGTACCAGAGATCAGCAATGAATCGTTTTTTCTTTACTCATAAGTATTCATGAAATTTTGAGTATGAGTCAACAGTGTTGAAATTCAACTACTCTGATTCATTCGTACTCACTACAACATTGATTAATAAGTACGAGTACAATGAATATGAGTACAACGTTGACATCAAATTTACTTACTTAGATTTACTTTTTATTGTTTATTTTCTGTATACATATGTATGTAAATTAGCAATTGTTCTTTAATTGAGCAATTTTTGTGCTTTTAATTAAAAGTTAAAGTTATCTACGTGTACTAAAGCTGAGTTTAAGACTTTTTAATTACATCTCCATATTTGAAAAAAATTCATTTTTAATTAAACAACATATTCTCAAATAACTTTAGTTCCACTGGATATGGAATTCAAATTGTAACATGCAGTGCATTGGGCAATGCTTGTAAACTTTGTAAAATAAAAATTTTCAAACTTTCAAATCAAATTATTGTTAAAAGTTCTTCAAGATTCAAATTACATTGTGCCTCTGATGCACACCGATGCACTTCAATAAACCCAATTTTGTCTTATTTGCATCATAGCTTACGTAATTGGAAAGGTGTTGGTAGAGAATAACAAACTTTTTAGAACATATTTCTAAACATCAACTACACATACATACATACATTGATTGCATATTGTGTTCGCTCTTCATTTACAAATACACACGTAGTTTGATAAAAAAAAATTGTATTTGGGTAGAAATCTAAAGAAAATTAATTATTTTGAGAAGAAATTTATGGCAAACATGTTTAGAGTTTTACGTTTTGAAATTCCGAAAATAATAAGATGAACTCGCAAAGAATGTAAGATCTTATAAAATGAAATTCACATTTAGTAGTAGAGAATATTTATTTCGGAAAAAAATTAAAAAAGTAACAAAAGGGCTGCCTTCCAAAATTTTAGTTGTTTTGTGTTTGAACAAGGTATCGTGTTTCATAATGCCGCTGTACAAAATATATACAATGTATTCTATTTCAAAACGTCGTCAATGTGAATTTTTAACGCAATCAAAAAGCAATCAGGCATCGGATTTATAGTTGATGCATTGTTTGGTTACTTTGCAGATCTACATAGTTTATATACAGTAGTAGAACTGCATACAAAGTTTGTATTGATACACTTTGGAAGGCTGCCAAGATATATGCGCTGGGGTTAAAATTAACAAAAGAAAAAAAAATATTTTATTTCACATATTTTTTTAGTATAAAAATAACTTTCGTACATACAAAATATGCTTGCAACCTCAATATCCCTTGTATCAAATTCAATTCTACCAGTTTATGATCAGATTCTATTCACGTCTTCAAACCAAATTTCTATCAAAATAAAAATAAAAAAAACAAATTTCCTATTAAAAGAGCGTTTTTTATTTTGTTTTCAAAGTATTGGCCATTGCTGTGTACACATTTTTTTCATCCTTCATGAAATTTGTGGACTCCACATCAACAAAACTGTTCGTCTTTTTAAGTAAATAGATTACTCACCCAATTTTCGATTACCTCATATGAATTGAAGTTTTGATCTGCTAATGCGTTCCCCATCGATGAAAACAAATCGATGGTTCGAATTGATAATTTGTTGTTGGCAGCGATTTGTATTAACGGTTTCAAATGGTTTTAGGAACTTCTCGTCCCATTTTTTCTGTTTAGGATTATGAAAATAAATCATCACCAGTTTCGTGTTATTCTATAGTGACTTTGAATAAAGTTTTGGTTTTCCATATGTCGCTTAAACGGTCAGAAATTTTGTTTGTTGTGTAATATTTAATATATCCTGCATTTGTTTATGACGCAATGTCGTTCGACATTGTTTGTTTTCAAACTTTTTTAGTAATCTTCCACGTTCTTCATTTCTCAAATCAAAGTCGCTATATCTCTATCTTCGAAACCATTTTATACAAATTAAAAATTAATATTTTCCGCAAATCATTTCAAATCATAATAAATTCATGTGGAAGTAAAAAAAAAATAAAAGCTTTTGTCAATTGCTTTAGCCCATTAGTACGCAGAGTCCCTTATAAGGGACTCTCGAATTTTCTACTGTACCACTTTCAAAATATTTTAATTTCTAAATATCAAGCAGAAGTATATGTTGTTACTGACATTCCAACGAAGCAAGATTTACTGCATTGTGATCAAAAAATGCACCCTGAATGTTACATTTTATGCAAAATATGGAATATCAATTTGTAAAAAAACGTAAATTCCGAACTAAGTAAGAAAAACCAGAATATTTTAAATATGATGTGAATTATTATTAGTTTTTGTATTTTATTAATTTTTGTATTAAGTATAATGATTCAGTTGCTGTAAAAAAAATTATGACAAAATGTAATACCACGCGCGTAAAGTGACTTTCAATGTAACGTCCCCTAAAAGGGACACTGCAATTGTTAAACGATAATTGCGTAAAATTTTTTTTCGTACATAGACCAACAATTTTGAAGTGGAAGACCCTAACGACAATGAGCTCAATGGCGTTCCAATTTATACAATTCCATCCAACAAATTGATGACATATACACGATATGATGGTAGAAATAACTTTATTAAATATACTAAAATTAAAAAACGATGTGGATATTGCGGAAATAAAACAAATTTTATTTGCAACAAATATGAAAAACGCTTCCATCCCTAAGAATTTTTTAAAAGTTATCATACGCCTAGCGTACCTACTGCGCAGTGTCCCTTATAAGGGACGGTCTATAACGCCAAAACTATACATTTTTTTGAATAAAATGTTTTTTTAGATGAATTAATCACAAATAATTGATGAAAATTATAGAAGGAGAGTAGCCATTGAACTTCGCCCACTAATGGGTTAAATAAAAACGAAACTGTAATCTGAACTCGTAACAAGAGTTTTTTCGTTACTTCTCAATATATTTAACTTTTCATAAATAAATTAATTTTTGATTTTATGAAGTTAACCATTAGTCATCTTTATGTGAGAAAATTCATATAAAAACCAAATGCCTTGAGGTCTGTGCTTAAAATTCTTGTTTATCTATAACTTTTATAGTTCAAATGCCCGCAAACACAACAATATTAAATGGTATTAAATGTTGTCATAAGAAATGTTTCATTAAAACTAATGTGAAAAGTTTCATTTAGATTTAATTCCCATTAATACATTTTTTTAATTGTAAAATTTTCCCTTCAATTATGTTTAACACAAGAAAGTAAAAAAATCATATAAGAAGACATGAACATACACTAAACATGTAAAAAATGTTTATGTAGCTCAAAGTGTATTTTATTCTACATTCTTAAAATTTCTTGTTCCCATTAAAAGAAGTGTCATTTTCTTGCTTTCATTCTTTCAAAATCACGACAAACTACTTCTACAAGCGATGGCGTCAGTCAGTTACACTACACTGATTTCTTCGTCTAATGCTTGTATTTCTATCCTTAACTGACTGGTGAACTAATTTCTTCTTTTTTAACTACCTCGGACGTAGAAAATGATTAAAAATGATTAAAGTCTCACAGCCATAGAAATTATTGATTTGAAAATGTACGCATAAACTATTGCTGCGACACATCTTGTTGCAGTGCTTCTAATGAAACTTCATAGTGTTAGACAAGAGACGAGCTGCAAACGAGAAAAAGTTTTTCTTCAAAATCAATAAATTTTGCCTTTATGCCTAAAAAAGTTTAGTTGCTATTGAAGAACAACCTTATAAACAAAATTTTCGTGGTATACAAAAAATTATATTCAGAATTTTCTATACAAATAGATAATTTCATCTGTGAGCGGAGGAGTATTGTAAATTATAAAAAAGATATAAATTTTAGGAGTGAGTTATTTTGTAGCACGACCCTACTGCCGTTTATGCCAACACAATGTTCTGTATAAGCTAATGATCATTAACAGCACAACATGTATAAACAAATGAATATCAAATAACATAAGCGAGTGTGTCATTAACATAATTCTGGACATTGACTCTCGCTGCTTTTGACGCGTGCTCAAGTCGTCAATACATTATGTGCATGTTGTTGTTGTTGTGTATTCTCCGCTGGCTAGCGTGGGAATTATGCTTTGTTTGCATTACTGGTGTTGGGCTTAAGGCTTGGATCGTGTAGCATACACACAAACACATGTATTATTAATTGATAGAATATAGGTCACTAGAACATTTAAGCAAACATATGTAATAAGTATAGAACTATATAGAATTAAGGGAGTTGATTCGAAATTGTCGGATCAGCTAAAAAACTGTATAAAAGAGGAAATAATTCCCAAATCAAAATCATTCGGATTGAATACAATAAAGAAAATTGAGCTCTACAATTGAGCCCTTTTAAAAACCTAAAACTTTTTAAAAATCTTTATCATTCAATCCTACATGGCGATCCTGCCATAATCCTGAAGTGCTCACAATTAAAAGCACACAGGATTCAAGGCAAATTAAAGGAGTGCAACAAATATTGCACCATAAATAAAATCAATTTTGTCCTGGCGGATCAGCCAAAACGATCCGCCAGCTGCGAAGAAAGAGGATACTGTCTGGCCGAGAGACAGTAAAATGGCTGAAGGACCCAAGCCGATTACAATAGAAGATTACAAAAAAAGGACTGGGCAGAACAAAGAAAGACCAGCGTCACCAAAAATTCCAAAAACAAAAAAACCGAAGAGAAGAGGAGGCTACACCTCAAACTTAAGAAGACAAAAGGCCATCCTCCTGAGGATAATCAACGGTGAACAACCCCCTCCATGGGACGAGGCCACCAGATTATGGGCAAAGGTGGACCAGATTGAACAACTGTTGAAACAACGCTATACAAAAAAGAATGAAGCTGAATAATGAAAAATTTGTTATTATGGTATTGTATTAACTGAAAGAAAAAAAGCAAGAAAATTTTTAGTTTAGCTATTTTAAAGTGGAGCGTTCTAGCCGCTCCCATAGGCCAGAAAGCGTTAACCGCTCTTGGCAAAAATTCTTTTTTTAAAATAAAAATATTTTAATTATAATTATTCTATATATAGTATATCTATAGTATTTATACACAAAAAAAAGAGCATAAAGAATTAATTATGTTCGAATTTTTTTTTTTGTAATTGTTACCCAAAATATTATCGAAGAAAAAAATACAGATAAGAAAATCTTTAAAATTAAAAATTAGAAAAATAAAAATGATAACCGCAATTCAAAAAATTATAATAAAACAATTTTGTTAGTAAAATGTAAGATATTTTAAGAATTATGGACCTTTATAGTAGGAAAATAGATATAGGAGAAAAAGAAATAATAGCTATGCTTATAGCTTATGCAAAATATTATGAAAAGAAAGAATAATAAAACATTAAAAATATATAGAACTTTAACAGACCAGAATTTTAGATAGATATAAAATTAATCAAGCCAAGGCATTACTAAGGTATAGGTTAAAGCGTGTGGTCGCAGTAAAAAGCTGTTTAATCGCAACAAAATGGTTTATACTGTCAGGAACAAGTCCGATTTCAATCAGCAATTGGAAAATGCTGGTGATAAGTTGGTTGTGGTCAATTTCTGTACCACCTGGTGTGGCCCTTGCAAAGTGATGGCCCCCAGGTTGGAGGAACTCTCCAAGGACTATGCTGACAAAATTGTCTTTATCAGGGTTGATATTGATGACTGCGAGGATGTTCCCATAGAATACAACATCTCCAGCATGTCAACTTTCATGTTCATGAAGAACAAACAAAGAATTGAAGAATTTGATGGAGCCAATACCAACGTCACCCAGCCAAACTTTTTTATATAAATCTAGCCACTATACTTTGAAGTAAAAATTGTTTTCAATTTGTGATTAGCCATGTTGAAAAAAAAAAGAAAAAAAAATATAGAACAACGCAGTCACTAAATTCGTAAATAGTGACAAGACGCTGTATAAGACTTTGGACAGAAACAATTAACGATTTTAGAGAAATAAATAACAAAAATAAAAATGTATGACAAATAAGGCACTGGAAAGGATAACTATGTCGCGGATGCATTATCGCGAATTACAATTGATGACTTTAAAAACATAAATAAAAAGGTATCGTGCGTATTAAGAGTCTCGACAAGATCGATGACTAAACCAAAAACCAGTAGTGAAATAAATAATCAGCATAAAAAAGATAAAATAGAGAAGCCCAAAATTTATATACCAATTAAGAACAGTGACGTCAGAAAGTTTTATAAATTAAAGATTTTTCCTAACAAATGCTACATAAAGAAAGAAAAATCAATATTAGCTAGCATAAAAATAAATGATACGTTTACTTCAGAGAGATTTGACTTAGGACAATTTTTCTCTAGGCTTGAAAAAGTGGCCAGTAAACTAAATATCAATAAATTACAAGTAGCACCTAATGAGAAGATTTTCGAATTTATCTCGATAAGTGATTTTAAAGATACGGGCAATGAAATATTGAAGAAGATTGGAATAGCGCTATTGAACAAAGTAACTGTAATTGAAAAGAAGAATGCCAAGGCAATTCTTGATATTTTGCTGAAATATCATGATGATCCCATTGAAGGAGGTCATTGCGGGATATACAGAACCGCTGAAAAGATAAAAAGATATTACTACTGGAAAAATATGACAAAAGACATAGCTAAATACGTTAAAGCATGTCACAAATGTCAATTAGCAAAAACAAATAAACACATTAAATGTCCAATGATTATCACAGAGACACCCAGTAAACCATTTGATACGGTCTATGTGGACACAATTGGACCATTTCCAAAATCACTTAGTGGAAATGAATACGCAGTTACGCTAGTATGTGACCTAACAAAATATTTAGTAACGATACCAATACCAGATAAATCAGCAAAAACTGTCGCAAAAGCGATATTTGAGAACTTTGTACTTACCTATGGTCCAATGAAGACTTTCATTTCGGACATGGGTACAGAATACAAAAATTCTATACTGACTGAACTTTGCAACTTATTCAAGATTGAAAAACTAACGTCAACAGCACATCATCACCAGACTTTATGTACGATAGAAAGAAGTCATAGAACTTTTAATGAATACGTACGCTCATATATATCAGTAGATAAAGACGACTGGGATGAATGGCTTAAGTATTTTACATATTGTTTTAATACAACACCATCAACTGTGCACAATTACTGTCCTTTTGAGTTGATTATCAGTAAAATACCAAATAGTTTTAAAGATTTTGGTGAAATAGATAGAGTTGCACCACTATACAAAGTGGATAACTATGCCAAAGAGGCAAAATTTAGATTAGAAATAGCACTTAAGAGAGCAAAACAATTATTAGATGTAAATAAAATTAAGCAGAAAATCAATTACGATAAGGATATATTAGACTACAATTTTAAAATAGGTGACTTAGTTTTACTCAAAAATGACAATGGACACAAACTAGAACAATCTTATAAAGGTCCGTATAAAATTAAGAAATTAGATTTAAAAAATAATGTAACTATAGTAGATAAGATAACTAATAAGGAACAAATTGTACATAAGAATAGACTTAAGCTATATAACAAATAGTTTTAACTATAACACTAAACTGGCCAGAAAAGTGAAATAATAATCTTTAAAATAATTTTTTGTTAGTAGTAACTAAGTAAACTTATCACTAAGCATTTATTAAAAACAAAATAAATATTAAAATTACTTAAGAAATTAAAAGATAGTACATAATAAATTTACTTTAAGAATTATTGTAAAAGAATGTCCATAGAACTCTCAGTTATATGAACATTCTTCCGAAAAAGGGAGGTGTAGCACGACCCTACTGCTGTTTATGCCAACACAATGTTCTGTATAAGCTAATGATCATTAACAGCACAACATGTATAAACAAATGAATATCAAATAACATAAGCGAGTGTGTCATTAACATAATTCTGGACATTGACTCTCGCTGCTTTTGACGCGTGCTCAAGTCGTCAATACATTATGTGCATGTTGTTGTTGTTGTGTATTCTCCGCTGGCTAGCGTGGGAATTATGCTTTGTTTGCATTACTGGTGTTGGGCTGAAGGCTTGGATCGTGTTGCATACACACAAACACATGTATTATTAATTGATAGAATATAGGTCACTAGAACATTTAAGCAAACATATGTAATAAGTATAGAACTATATAGAATTAAGGGAGTTGATTCGAAATTGTCGGATCAGCTAAAAAACTGTATAAAAGAGGAAATAATTCCCAAATCAAAATCATTCGGATTGAATACAATAAAGAAAATTGAGCTCTACAATTGAGCCCTTTTAAAAACCTAAAACTTTTTAAAAATCTTTATCATTCAATCCTACAATTTGGTTTGATACAATAACAAATTGTTGGCTCACGGATCGGTTGACTTTGCTGTGATGCAAGGCTTTTTAAATCTATTAGATTTAGAGCTCACTGATTGAGCTCTTATGAATTTAGGTCTTTAGTTGGTTACCTTGCACAGAAGGACACGGGAGTAAACTTGGCTTGAAATTGCAAAATATATTAGAACTCTGACAGGGGTTGAAAAATTTATCGATAAAGTAAAAGTAAGTGCGTGGCAACAATATTCAACCGCATGACTTAAGGACGTAAAGGAGTGTACTGAAGAGCTCAAAAACCTGTTAGAATCGATAATTCTTGCTTCTCTTAATGAATTACTTAAAAATTGTGATGCGACTTCAGATTTTTTAGATAATGAATTTTGAAGATTACGAATGAGACGATCACTGAAAGAGAATCGTATTTGTGGCACATTTGCAGACAACTTTACAGAATAGCCACTTAAATTATCAACGTATTGCATCATTACACGGATTATCGAATCTCTTAAGACTATGAAGGCACAAGAACTTGGTAAAATTATTATGGAACTGTCTCATTTATCGACAAGATTGATTATCCTTATATTATTATTATTATATTACTACAGTACATGGAAAATTCTCTCCATCTTAATGATCTGCAAATAATCAAACTGGAATTTTTTTGTCCTTTATTCCCTTATTTTTATTTTGTATTTTACTAGTAGGTCACGGTTCAAACCCCAGACATCACAACGAAATATGAAAAAGTATTTATTCGGCGACTTCCCTCAGCAGATTTCTGCCAAAAACTCTGATAGATAAAATTGCCATAAAAAGTTTCTCAAAAATCTGTCGTTCGGAGTCGACTTTAAACTATAGGTCCCGCAATTCATGTATAAAATTAACACAGACAACATGAGTGGTGAGAGAAGCTAGGCCGTAATCCTGACGGAAGGGTTGTAATGGCTAATTATGTATGTATATATGAGGGCATAAATTGTTTCATCCAACAACCAAAGAAGAAGAATTGATGATCAATCGTAGTTGGTGAAAATTTTCTTGCTCAAAGTTAACTTCTGCTGAATGTCCTGATTTGGAGGCACAACTCGGTGGAATTCAATCGATGATTAAAATGAAGATTGAAATCAATGTTATGATTGAAAAATGTCTTTCTTTATATAAATCAATAAAAGACCCTTATTAATTATTAAGTAAGCGAAGCACTAATCTATTAACTGCTGATTGCCTGGTGTCGTGAAATTAAATCAAATGTTTTTTTTGGGATAGAAAATGTTTAACTTAAGTCTGAGATAAATCCACATCTTTTTCTTATTCTTGATATTCAAGCTTCAAGTAATGATGATATAGATGACTCAGATAGCAAAAAAAAAATAATTTTGAGGATACTTTAAATTAGCATAAAGTTATTCTTATTTAGTATTTTTTATTAAACGGTGTGTTATGTGAAATTTTATAATGCAAAGAAATTCGAGAAACTCTGTTTTGCAAAAAAGCCCTGTCTCTAACGGCACATACTGTCTCAAGCACACTAGGATGAATACATGAATTTTTCTAGGAAATTGAAAATTGAAATTGGAATTTTTTTTTGTTAATGTAAACAATTTAATGTATATTCGATTACAAACACAGCTTCAGCATTTTATACAATGTTGCGTAAATATCAGATATACATAATGCATATAACCAAAGTTTAGATACATGTGACAAACACATATGTATCCATAAGCATGTAAACATTCATATAAACATTGTACTCCTACTTGTATATTGATTGTCAGAGTTTGGCAACAATGCTGTAAAGTCTACATAGCAGCATGTTTATAATGTTGAAGAAATTATTAACCCTGGACGGTTACTCTTCGTTGAATCGGCGAACACTTTAACCCTAATTTGTTACTGTTCGTCGAGTCGATGAAGCTCATTTACTCTTTATCATACAATGCTTTTATGTTTGACCAAATTTCGTGAAAAGATTATTAGCAGCTACTTTAGGGTTGCTATTTGACATTTTTGGTGGTACCATGTTGCTTGATGTGTTCCAGCGCATTGTAAATTTTGCATCTAGAACATTTAAGCAGCTTGGATATCTCCATTACTATTTTTCCATAAAATTTTAGTTGTTGGATCAGTTTTCGCTCGTCATCGGAATTCCAAGTACCTCTGGCCATTTATAATTAAATTTTTCTATGTATTCCAACATAAAATAAAATAAAGCATTCGGTGCTCACCGTTTAGCTTCAAAAAACACCAAAAAAATTACTTAAAAGCCAGATATTTCTGAAATGTCTTAAATTCGTGGCCAGATTCAAATAAACGCTTTTACGATAATATGATCAAAAAGCAACAAAATGTAAAAAGAAACAAAATAAAATAATGGTGCTTTTTCTTAGTTTTACAGGGTACATAGAAGAATAAAGAATATCAAATTTGATATTACAGGATTGTAAATATTATCACAACTAAGTCAGTCATATGCCATGTCTTAAATTCGTGGCCACCACTGTATATAAATAACTTTACTGATTAAGAATCAATATTTTATTGGGAAGGCTATATGTATAGCTGATTAGCATATTATGTAGTATTTCCCTCGAATTTCCAGGATTCCTGGGAAAATAATCTATTTTTCCCACTTTTCCGGGAATGGAAAAAGTTCGGCAAATAAAAAATCCTAATGCTTATAGTATAATTCTAAATTTGCGAATCTTGGCACTCATTGACAAAAATTAACACACACAATATAGGTGCTGTGTGACATTTGGTTGTAATGACACATTAAGTAAGTAATAATTCTTAAATAGTTTGTAATAAAATTATAATTTGGTTTATTTTTAGGTTCTTCAGCGACCGGTTAAAGAAGGCTTTCAACATATATTCCCCATATAAAATTTATTAAAATGCAGAAGGAAAAGAAAGTTAAATCTCTCTGTATTTACAGTATGTCTAGCTCTGCAGCTCTGTGACGAGTGCAAGTAACATAATACTTTTTTTCAATTTATTTTAAGCTCTACAATTGAGGTCGTGCAACATGTTGTCTTACTTCTGTAATGGTAGTCCTTGTACATTTCCCCCTTTTTTAACCACAATTGTTAGAGATTATTTTTAAAAATATCTTTATAAAGTAAAAGTAAAATTTTCCCCTTTGAAGAAAGTGTTTGTTATTCCGCTGGCGGTAAGTGACATAATTTTATTTCGTCCACTTTATGTTTTCATTTACTCTGCGTTTTTCAATTTACTTTAAGCTCTGCAATTGAGGTCATGCAACAAATCTTCTTATTACTGCCATTTTAATTTTATTACAATGTAGTCGCATATGTTTGACTGGCTTGCTTACCCTCATTTCCAACAAATTTTGTTAAAACTTATGGCGATGAAGTGTTTCATAATTATTACAATGGTAGTGACAAATAAGTAATGAAAGTTACAATACTTAGATATGAATACGACAAAAAAATACTCAATAAGCACTAAATGTATGTGATTAGCTAGAGGTATATAATCCATGATATCTAGATGGTAGAGGGCGTATACCCGCGAACATATACAGGAAATGAGATAATAGAATTCTACACAACTACGGGATGCCCACTGGGTGGTGTGCTTTATTCACTAATATGGAGCCTGATTGTGGATGAACTCCTGAGAAATTTAACTGGGCAGACATCAACTGCCAATTTAAAACGGACTCCATGCTACATCATTCAAAGAGGGCTTGAGACTGCAAGATAGTGCATGACAGTGAGCTTTAGAATAAACGCGGGCAAGATTCCCAGCAGAGACTCTGGTCTGTGATACTACAATGAGCATATGGTCAAAGTTACTCAGCTCGTGTATAATTAAATATAATTTGTAATTGTATTGTAATTGATAAATAAATAAATAAATATTTTATTTTTATTTGTTTCCATATACAGTGGACAGCAAAAGTTTTAGTACTCTGATATATTTTGACGAAAACAACAGTACCCAAAGGCGTAATATTTTTGCACAAAGTTTCGATATGACTTCAAGAGAGTATTTAGGAAATCATTTGAAAGAACGGTTATGTAATCGCTAAACCTCAAACAAAAGTCACCCGCAAAACTTGCTTAGGGTGCCATAAGAAACAAAGCTTGTACATTCAAATCCAAATGGGTTAAATGCAGTGCTTGACAAACATTTTCATATATTAGTAATTTGAATTTTAAATTTACTCAGGGTTCTCATTGGGATTACCTATGGAGTCGTCTGAAACTTTTCTTAATTTTTCTCTTGTTTTATGAAAAACATTAAAAAATTGTTTGTTTTATAATAAAACAAAAATAAACTAATAAAATAAATATAAAAACCTTAATTTTTTATACAAACTGTTTGTTAAACTTTACGAATTGTCAAAATATATTGGAATACTAAGACTTTTGCTGTCCACTGTATGTACATAGCCAGGTATACAGCTGTTGACGTTAGGGGTAGATATAAGAAAATGAGCACATTATTGGATTTAACCAATGTATGTAAGGTTAAATGAAATAATAATTGACTTTTCTTCATGCATTTAATGAAACATTTCTTTATAAATTGTAATTAAAACTTTATGCCCTTAAGAAAAATATTTTTAAAAGCATTTGTCCAGTCATTGAAAAGAATGATAACAATAGTGACATAAATAATAGCTGTATGTAAATTAAAAAACTGCAGTATCAATTTACATACAGTGTTAAACACAAGTCTGTATACCCTTATTTATGTAAAAAATTTCATAAATTTTGAGCAAAAATTAATTGATTTATAATAAAGTTTTCTGGTAACTCTATATTTTTGGGCTGAAAAAGTGTAGGAATCCCCAAGACAAGAAGAGAGTAAATTTAAAATTCAAAGGACGAAAAATGTTATATATAATATATAGCAGGATATCTCTTAATATGAAGTACTTCTTTCAAATCAAAAGCAAGTTTTTGTGTGAGACTTAGTAGCTACACCACCGTTTTACGACCTATCGGCAATTAAATTTTAGAAAATGATTTTACTCAGACAGAAGAAAGAAATTATAATCTCAATCCAAAAAACTTCCGTAAAACATGAATGTTTCCACTAAAAAGTTGCTTAATAAACTTTCATTTGAGTTTCATATACTTTCGTTTGAATTGGTTATTTATGTAATATTTTGTTCATAGGAGATTAATACTATGTTCAGGCATAAATTTGAATTGAGTCAATATATTCGTTTAATTGACAAAATTATTTTAAATGTTCAGGCATACGAAATCAGCTTACTCAATAATCATTTGACAGTTGGAAAACAACATTTTTTTATTTTGCCGTGACGGCAAAAATTACTCATTTAAATTTTTAGAATTAAATTTAAATTTTAGAATTTCTTGAATATAATGTTATGCAGCGCTTGCCTTTACGACTTCTATTAAAAAATACATCGAATATATTTTTAAAGATTTACTCCTATCTTGTATTTTTTTTATGAGGAATGCATGTAATATGCCCTAACTACTGCGGGAAGTTATTTGGTATATTGTTTGTTTTCTGGCAGATGGATATGCACTCTACTCCAAGCGAGTATTACAGAAAAATTTCTAATGCTATTTTGTTAATATAAATTCTTATTTTATTGTTTTGTTATGGTCCTTATGTCCAAAATTTCGAAACATTGAAAATATTATAGAGCAGTAGAAATTGTATATAATATATAATAGAAATACAAGAAGTGTCGGTAGATTTAGTGTTAATATAAATAAACTTACATTCCACCTCGCCATAGTCTAGTAGGTAGTGTTTTGTGCTTATTAGACGAAAAGCCATGGTTCGAGCCCCAGGCCAGACATCAACACAAAATACAAAAAGTAATTCTTCGGCGACTTCCTCTCAACAGATTTCTGGCAGAAACTCTTGAGAGTTAATAAAATTGCCATGAAAAGTTTCTCAAAAAAATCTGTCGTTCGGAGTCGACTTTAAATTGTAGGTCCCATCACTCATGTATAAAATTAACACACACAACATAAGTGGTGTGAGAAACTAGGTCGTAATCCTGACTGAAGGGTTGTAATGACTTTAATATTTGTGTTTTCAAATATCAGCAAAATTTGTTCGCATAAGTTGTAACGTTCTCAATGAACAGACATACTTACATACAGTGCTGCATTTTAAATTTTACTCAATATTATAACAATTTGCGTATTTATTGTGCAATTATTAATTAAAACTTTATATGATATATTGAGCTCAATAATGGCGTTTATTGAGATTTACGCAATAAAGGTGCATATCTGAACACCGTATAAAGCACATGGCGGATAAATTTTACAATTTTTGTCGACGCTTGCAATACTAAATAAAGCAGTCTTGAAAAATAAGGTTTTTAGTATAAAATCTCACATTTCCATTGCCACATATTGTGATCCAATTGCAATTACACAAATCTATCATTAAAACCAGCTATTGCAATATAATATTGGAAATAATGGATTTCTTTTAACGTCGTGCATTAAATTTGGTATCATTATAGATGTGACTGAAGTTAAAGCAACAAAAATATACGCAAGCTCTTAATATTTTACTTGCAATCCTTAGTATTGGAAGTTGAGGTAGCGGAATTGTATATGTATGTTGGTGGTGGAAAGTAATACTATATTACCACATTGAACTGCTGCTTATATTCTTTACTTTTGTTTTACAAGAAAAAATATTCGAAAAGAAAAGAAGACAAAAATCGTGACTGGCTATATACGACTATTTGACGACCTAAAATATAAAACAATCTCTACAAAAATTTCGAACAATTTTGAAATTAGGAGATGAAAGTATTGAAATTATATTATAGTATGACGATAGATCAGGAAGAAAATGTAAATCTAATCTTAATATGTTTACCAGCTAATTGAGTTCAGCAAAAGTTTCCGATAACACAGTATTCTAAATGCATAGATCCTCTTGTTTACTTAATTGATCATTATAACCCTATAGTCTGGATTACAACTTAGCTTCTAATTGCACTAATCTAGTGTATGTTAATTTTATCAATGAGTAACAGGACCTACTGTTGAATGTCCACTCCGAACGACAAATTTTCATACTCTATTTTATTCTCAGAGTTTTTACCAGAAGACCTCTCGTTTTGTTCGAGATGTTTGAGCCTGGGGTTGAACGCATAATAAGCCAATGCAATATCTGGTAGACTACGGCGGCAATCCAGATCTACATATTTTTAGGAAAATGGAAACGGTGTACATCGTTTAATATTAAAATTAGCAAAAGCTACACAAACAAATACAACGAAGTTACAAATAAACCAAAAACATCGGTATGAAAGAAAAGGGGATAAACAAGTAAGAGAGAACGCAACACAATACACAAACAACAATGAAGTCGCGATAGAGGTCTCGAAAAGACGAACACACGAACATTCGATTTCACGAACATTCATCTGACTGATTACGTGGGCAAGACAAAGCAGGCAACGAGTAGTAAGAATAAAACAGTCGTGGATTGAAGATCGCCGTTGAAAATATCTGCGTTGTAAGCAAAGAAGAATAGGGAACAAGCAATTATTTTTGTATTCCTCAAGTTGTAAACGGTGGCACACAAAAGTAGTGTGAATAATAAAGAGTTTAACTGAAACTAAACACATATTTGTTTTTATTTTGTTTGCAATCAACTAACTCATATTTTATACGTTTTTATTTGTAGCTTCAACCTAAAGATGGATAGTAGTTCAGAAGTCGTTAAATAAATTACCGGCTGTTTAAGTGAACAAGTGATAATATTGCTGACCAATTTTTTACTTATAGTTTACCATACTAAAAGTAGTGGTTGTTTTGTTCTTTGTTTTTTTTTTCAGTGTAAACAAAACATTCGTGACATCTGGCAGATAAAGTTTCACATGTACAGAGATAAGTTAGCCACAATTCTAGCCCTGGAAAATATTCATTACCCATTGGTGAGATACATTTCGAATCTGTCAAATTTTTTGTTATTTATTCAGTCTGTTTTGTCAAATCATTATTAGCGGCTATAGACAACATCGTTTGTTCGCTGAAATGCCCCTGAAGCAGATAAAAACTAACAACAATTCGAATCAAAATCAGCTTTAGCGGTGAGACCCATTTTTTTAATGAGAGGTTATGTGAACAAATAAATTTGATCTAATGCGATCCAATAGCATCCACAGAACCTAGTAAGTCCCGATCCCGAATTGGATGATGTGGACACCAATGGCATATGCTTTCAATAGTTCGGCGCTGCGTGTCACACAAGAGCGAGTTGAAGGCATTATCATCTCATGTGGGGGTGAAGTGAACTGGCTGCCGAATCGTACGATTTAGACTTTTTGGTGTGTGGTTTTTTAAGTCGCAGGTGTATGCGAATATGCCACAAACCACAGTGGTCATCAAAATCAACACATCCCATGCCATCGATCAAATTTATGCGCCAGAATCATGGATAACTGGATATTTCGAATACGCTCTACCCAGAGAAGCAATGGCAGATATTGAAACCATGTCCGCACATAATGGCATCAGTTGGTCTCTTACACGAAGTAATAATTCGATGATATCTCATAGCCAATTTACTGTATTTAGATTTAAGAGTAGAAAACGCTTAAAAAGGACACTTTTTAGTAATTGTTGTAATTTTTCATATATTTTTCTTTTCAAATTTTGATTAAAACAAACAACTGTTTGTCTTTTGGATTTTCTTGATTTATCAGAAATTGTTCAATAATTTAGTTTAGATGCCATTTATAACGCCTCTAGGGAATGACCTACCATAGCCAACTTAATTACTGTTGAGATTTATATTGCTCGGCAGGACTGTCTACAATTATCGCACTTGCTTTTCAATCACTTTATTTCTTTTAGCTGCTCGTCAAAAGACTTTAATAACTTCAATGATGGTCATAAAGACAAGTAGCTCTGCAGGTTAAGTGTAGCAATGTGCGTCAAAAATGTATCTTATTTCTATCGTATGTGTTGCCTTCGTTACTCGTTCAACATTCTTTACTTTGGTGTGGTTGAACGAAAAAAATATATCTTCTTTCATAAGGCATTTATTATGGTCGGTGAGTAAAGGAGAAGGCATAAAACAAATTTAATTAAAATAACATTTATCACAGTGAATGAGTGAGATTTTATAAAAATATCTGCAGTGGAGAGAAATTAAAAAGAATGATTGTTCAGACATTATTTTTGTGTTAAATTTTTAATTAATTTAATTTTAAATTATTTCCTTCTACTCTTTTTAAAATAACATTTTAAATCTTTAATATATCTTAATACAAATTATTGGAATTCATTCATCATGGGAAGAAACTGATTCAAATATGAGGACATAAATTAAGTTTCTCTTGATAGAAAGTGAAAAATTCATGTAGAAAACCTGTTCATAAGCAAGAAAATTGATCAAAAGCACAAGTGTTTAGTTTCTACTTAAAGCTAATATAGAATGTTAATATAACTGTATAGCTGGCAGAACGGATAAATACAGGGGAACATCCCTCCGTTAAAAAGCTTTAAAAAATACTTCGTTGATTACTGAAACGAGTGGAATCGATCTCTGACTTAGTGACCACTTTTGTAAATGAAAAGTATTTAACGTAAGTCGGCGTATACAAAAATTGTGCTAACCACATGAGAAGTTATTGTGCATATAATAGCGAAAAGAAAGTAGTCGCTTATTAGAGTTGAGGCCACGGTTCAAACTCCAGGTCAGACATATCGATAAAAATGTAATATGAAGAAAATATTTCTTAGGTGAATTCCTCTCAGCAGATTTCTGGCTAAATTCTGAGAGTAAGTAAAAGTTGACATGAAAAGTTTCTCATAAAATCTGTCGTTCGGGGTCGACTTTAAAGTGTAGATTCCGTCGTGAGAAGTTAGGACGTAGTACTGAGTGCAGGATTGTAATGACCAATTATGTAGGTATATATGAATGTAATGAAAATATTTATAGGCAGTAAGCAAGCTTTGACTTCTATTTGTCGATTTTTATCAAGACGTCATTATTTTATCAAAACTGTCTCTGTATGGTAGCTCAAACTCTAGAGACATTTTCGATAAAATCAAAATTCGGCATACTCAAAATATACAATTGGGATCTGTAGTCATCGGAGAGGTTGCTCCTTTGTAATCGAAAATTTCTTAACGTGAAGTATGTAAAATTATAGTACATATTGACAACATTGATGTTTATTGCAAAAATTAAATAAAACTTTGTAAGAAGAACAATAATAATAGTAGTAGTAATAGTAGGAGTAGTAATAGTAGGAGTAGTAATATTAGTAGTAGTAATAGTGGTAGTACTAATGGTAGTAGCAGTAATAGTAGTAGTAGCAATAGTAGAAGTAGTAATAGTAGTAGTTGTAATAGTAGTAGTAGTAACATTAGTAGTAATAGCAGAAGTAGTAAAAGTAGTAATAGTAGTAGTAATAGTAGTAGTAATAGTAGAAGTAGTAAAAGTAGTAGTAGTAATTGTAGTAGTATTAGTGGTACTAACAGCAACAGCAGTAGTAGTAATAGTAATAGTAGTAATAAAGTCAGTAGTAGTAGTTGTAGTAGTAACTGTAGTGTAGTCTCAATAATAGTAGTAGTATTCATAAAATTAGGGCATTTAAAACTTCAATTTAAAAATGCAATAAAACAAAAACGGTTTGAAATTTTGCCTAAATTATTTTTTGTTGCGAAGTACAATTATTTCGGTTAGAAATGGAATATTATTGTACAAAAAATTGGTTATCATGGTGGGATAGATGTCTCCATTGACCGTAATGGTTGAGCCGTCCTCATGTTGAAACACATATAGGGCACTGATGCCTTCGCTCCACAATCCGCACCAAACAGTTACCCATAATGGGTGCATTGACTTCTGTAAGACCACGTGTGGGTTTTCTGAGCCCCAAATACGATAATTTTGCTCATTAACGTACCCACCAAGATGAAAATGTGCACGGCTTATGCGGCTTCGACTCTTGAACCAATTGAACTTTTTAAGGCGTCTTTTTGCAAAATTTGACATAAACTGGTGCTTGAAATGTTCAATTCTTGATTGGTTCATGGATTCTCATGCTCACAGCCACATTTCAATATTATCGGGTGTACATACTGTACGAACACACTCAGGTCTTGACGCATCAACAATGAAAACAGTTTCATGAACTTTAGAAATAAACTTGCGTATATCGGGCACTGTTGGTCCTTCTCTGCAATCACCCGACATAATTACCTTAACACTTGCTTATCTTTTTTTAATTAAATAAATACAGTTGTAGTAAAAAAATATGTCACATTTGAATAGTTTGATAAGTTTCTAACACATAACAGAAAAAAATTTCGAAAATCCATTTGCAGTTGAAAATAATTGAGATTCTGTGCATTTTCTGAAAATGAAAATATTGTTACGAAAATGGAAATGGTGTTACATCGTTTAACATTAAAATGATAAGCAAAAGCTACAAAAACAAAAATATGGAATTCTTTACATGATCAACAAAAAAACAAAAATATAGCAACAACAGCAGTATAAAAAAGGGATAAACAAGTAAACAAACAGGCAACAACAACACTGCAAGGACAAACGTAAACAAAATACACAAACATTTACATTATAGAGATTTCGTGAATACGAAGTCATTCTCCTTCAAGAGCATTCACCAGACAAAGCAGGCAACGGAGTCAAAGAGAATTCAGTCATACTTGTGTGAAGGCGCGTAGCGTGTGAAGAGAAATAATTTTTATTTGCAATCTACGAGCTTATATAACAAACATTTTTAAAAGTTAAAAACGTAACAATATATATAAAAAATAGCTCAGCACTAAAAGGGTTAATATTGATAAAAAAGCTACATAGTCTGAGCTTGTTTTGCAGGATTTATAAGTTGAATGAAAACTTTAACAATTTAAAATTCAAAACGAAGAAGAAGTAAAGTTTCAAGCACGAAAATAGGGAAAAATATAACCATTCGAACATTGTTTTATTTCGTTTATTTTATTTACTTTTCATTCTTCTTCGATATATAGCCACTTAACTACGATAAAAAAAATTATTTTGTTTACCTTCCTTTTTTCAATTGTTACTCTTACTATTGTTAAGTTTCTAGTTATTTTGCTGGTCCTTTTGTTTTATTAAAAAATATTTCTTTCGTTTTGTCCTTTAAGAATTTGAATGCTGAAAGGAAAAATTAAAATTGTTTCGAATATTATTTTGTTTCGAATTGACATTTTCATTTTAAATTCATTGAGTGGCCCAAAAAGTGTTATTTTTGCCTCTTATCATCTATTTATTTGCAATAAACGAGTGGAGTAATATGAAGATTTCAAGATTTAAAGATATTTTTGTATTCTATAATTTGCTAAATTTGTAGGGTCTTCCAAAAAAGAAACTTCGAAATTGACATTTATACTGTCAAATCAACACGAACTTATCGTCATGAACCATAGACAACAACGTGTGTTCACTGAATACGATGTGAGACAGTCCTAATTGACGACCTAAATTTTCATTAAAGATACATTTTCAGCAATGAGGCTAATTTCTGCATGTATGAATGCGTGAACAAACAAAATTTTGAAATTTAGGACGATACTAATTGACATGAGGTACCATGCTAGCCGAAAAAGTTTCTGCTCGAAGTGAACTTTAGAGTGCGAAGTCATAGGTCCATATATCCTTGAGAGCGAAATTCGCCAGGCTATGCCTGTCAACAGCGAGCACTCCACATGTCTGAATTAGATGGTCTAGATACCCAAGACATATGGTTTCATCAGGACGTCGCTATGAGCAAGATAGGTCGTGCCATATTGCATATGGCCATCTCACGTGGAGGTGATGTGAACTGGTCATTGAGATCGTGCGATCAGACCCCGTTAGACTATTTCCTGTGAAGTCACAAGTGCGTCGATTTTACACAACACACTGGTTTTCTTCCAAACATAATGACATCAATAGGTCGTTTAAAAGATTAAAAAATGTTAATGCTATCACACAGACACACATACATTCATAACACACATAATTGGTAATTACAGTCCTTCAGTCAGGATTACGACCTAGCTTCTCACACCAGTTATGTTGTGTGCGTTAATTTTATACATGAGTGGCGGGACCTACAGTTTAAAGTCGACTCCGAACGACACATTTTTGAGAAACTCTTCATGGCAGTCTTATTTACTCCCAGAGTTTTTGCCAGAAATGCCGCCGAAAACATATTTTTTTCATATTTTCGTTTTGATGTCTGACCTGGTATTTAAACCGTAGCCTTACGTCGAATAAGCCGACACACTATCTCCTAGTCTAGTACAAGGAGGACTACAAACTTAAAAATGTAAGCTTAAAAATCTAAAGTGCTTAATGAAAGACCCTATCAAATTATAGGCCAAATAATATTTATTATGTTATTGAACCTAAATAAATAAAAAATTCTAAAATAAAATCAAATGGCATTCAGACTTTCGTTTTGCAAAATATTTTTTGCTCTGAAAGACTGAATAAAAACTTGAATTGCAACTAAGCAAACACTAGAGGTAGACAACCATTAAATTTCAAAGCAGCACTTGAAGTGAAAATCAGACACAAAGGATAGAAGAAAGCCCTCTGCTAGTTCTCAATTTCACATTTCATAAAATCGTGTGATTATGTACTCAGACAGAGACATCAAACAATAATTTAAACTTGAATCGATATATTATATTTCTTACCAAGCACTTACAATGACATAGATAAACTTTTAAAAGAAATACCATCGTGTTGTAGTGTCTGAAAGACAATAGATAAAGTACTCAACAACACTTGTAACTTTAAAAGAATTTTTATCATATGAACTTTAATTAAAAAAAAAAATTAAAAGTTTTGATACCAGAAGAGGCGAAATCTACGAGTCTCATACCATTGGAGATAGCGGCCGTGTGGAGGCTGAACTGACCTGGCCCGCCCGACCTTTGTCTCGAAATCTCCAAAAACGATTTTGGCGTTGAGCTTAGCGTACAAGGTATCCTTAACCGCATAGTCGTTTTCTTCCATTGTGGTGATGATGCAAGCCTTTTGCATCCTTATTCTATCCATAGCATTTCCTATATGGGAATGATGTCAGTCGTACTTTTTATGAGTTGGGCGGAAGCTGGTACCTTATGAAGATTCCAGACGTTCATTGTATCTAATTTTAAATCATAGTTATTTAAACGTTTGACGTGGTCGTAAACTTGTGAGAAGATCTTTATACAAGACAGTGTTGCGCTTTTCATTACAAGAATGTTTTTACGAAGTTGGTTCCAAGCCCTACGCACAGTCCGGGAATTGGTCTTCGCTGCATGCATTAGTTAACAATCTAACGGGTTATAGCAGGACATCGATGAAAGAGGCTGCGCGCCGGATAGAATACAGCAATACAAGGATCGTTCTGAAGATCTTCATGTTGATCACAATAATTAATTTACCTTGTTTGCATGTATCCCTCCCTCTCTCTTAAATCGAATAAATTTTATTTGCTTTGAGTATTCAGCCTTCATTCCACACCTTATCTAAGTCTTGATAAGGATATATAAAGAGTATTTCTGAAAGCATTTTATTACCGTAGGTTAGAGGTTAGACTGATTACATACTTTCTTGCCCTACTATCAGTATACATAGCCAAATATCAGTGGGTTACTTATTCTGGTTTTTTAAAGTTTTTAGTTGCATGCCATAGTGAGTAATTTGATAGGGTGAAGTGCTGCTAAACTTTCTCAGTAGTTGGTAAAGACTGACATTTTCCGTGGTTCTAATAGTTTTTGCAGTCATTCTATGCATTCATTTAATTCTTTCTTAAATTGTGGCGTGATCTCTAGTTGACACTTTGTGAACTAATTTTTTTCCTATACGGGTTTTTTGACATCAACAGAATACAGTCCAGTGTACTTAATTTGTTTTGGATTCTAATAGTACATTGGGTAGTTTCCTGAAAGGTTGTAAAAAATTATTAGTAGCCTGATTTAATAATATTCGTTAGTTAGCTTTTGAAAAAAGTTGGCATATTGATTTCTATAAGTGAAATATTTTGATAGAATTACAAAGTTTTACTTGAATTTCTCATGTAATTCTTTGTAGCCTAAAATAAGTGTTACATAGCCGTCTTGTTTAATAGTTTAATAATAGTGTTAGGTCACCGCATAAATCTATATATAATTATATTATATTATATTATATTATACATTTTTAAATTTGTATTAGTTTTGTTTTTCATTAATTTTTCATTTGCTTTGCTCATTAATTGCATTTAAAGTCTTTAATTATATTTTTTATTAAACTCCATTCAGATTTCCATTTAAATACATTTTATATTTTATATTTTTTGCTGCTTTAGCCCACTGTAATTTGATTATATTTTGTTTAAGCTAAGCTTAGTTTGGTTGTAACCCGTTAGCTTCTATTATTTGTTTCTCGCTTACATTCTTTTCATATTTATAATGCTGTTGTTCTTGTTACAATGCTATTATTTATTTCCAATAATATTCTTTCAGTTACATATGTAAAGTTTTTTATGCGTAAAGTTTAATAGGAACAAATGAATTGGTACATTGGAAGCGAGAAACAAATAATAGCAACAACAACAGTGGGCTTATGTTTTACATTGTAACCGATAGGTTTGAGTAAAGGATTTTAAAATAAAGAAGTTAGTATTAATATTGAATTTGAGTGAACTACTTGTTTGTCCTTTAATTGAGTCACGGTCGCAATACATTTTGGTTTTTCAATACTTAAATTATCACTGCCCAGAGAACATTTCAGTGGCATATAGACAACAATTCGACATTGCAGAATTACTCTATATCGTCGCCGGTGGGGAAAAAGCTCCTCATCGTACATTTTGGCGCCCAACGTGGGGCACGATAATTTAAATTTCGTTTTGGTTTTGTCGTGCGGTCCGTGGAAACCCCAAAGTCTTTGTCGAAGTGCTACGTTCAACAAGTGCACAGGTCGTGTAGTAGAAAAAAAAATACTAAGCTTTGTCGTGGTACTACTTACAACAAGTAGACGGTCGTATTGTGAAAATAAAGATCTATTGTACGGAAAACAAAAACTATCGTTTTGAAAAAGTATTTTAAAGACTCCTTGTGAGCAAACAAAAAAGACAATTCTTTTGGTGCATCAAATACTTTGAAAAATTATTGTGGAGCAACTATTTTTAAAACAAAAATTAAAAAATTTGTTGGCTCATCAGAGAAGTATTTTTTAACGAAAATACATAACATTTTTGGCTCTGCAGAGAAGTATATAAAAAATATATTTTAAATAAAAAAAACTGTGATTCTGGTTTTACCGCTAATTCTTTTACATAAAAAATACATACAATTTTCCGCGCTTTAGTTTGCTGCAGTATATACAGTGCATGACAAAACAATGGAAACTTTTTCAAAAATGTATTTAATCGGACTAAAATTTAACATGTTTTTTAAAAATCGGCAAAACATTTGTGGAGCTTATTAATATGCACTGTTATTAACGTTTCTGTATGTTAAAATTGTGTATAAAAATGAATTATAGAATTCAAAAATTAAAAAAGTTTCGAAAGTTTCCATTGTTTTGTCAACATCAAATATGTGAATAGAATTATTTTTTTTTAATTACTGAATTATATAGTCTTTTTATATATTTTTTAAAATACAGAAATGTTAATAACAGTGCATATTAATAAAAGGCATTAATATTTTGCCGACTTCTTAAAAAGATTTTTAAATTTTCGTCCGATTGTAACACATAAATAAGTTTTTGAACAAGTTTCCATTGTTTTGTCATGCACTGTATGTATATAAGTACATAATATAAACATTGTATACCGTTCATTTTGGTGAACAAATTTTGGCGTCACCTACAGTGTGGAACAAAATTGTGTTTTTTTTTTTAAAGATTTTTGGAATTTTTTGATGAAAGTTTTTGGCTCATTGGTCATCCAATTCACTTGTTCTGTGATTTTTTTAAAAATAGTTTTGTGGTTCTATAATGACTCTTGAAGAAGCAAAGCAGCAACGGGCGAACACTAAGAAGAGCATCACCCGTATCAAGAATCAGGTTGAGGCTAATGCAAGGGGTGAAGGGAAAACGCTTTCTTCCGCGGAACTCAAGTGCCGTTTGGGGATTCTGGAGTCGTACTTTAAACAAATCCTGTCGTTCCAAACCCAAATTGAGAAAATTGATCCAGAGGATAATGGTCGGCCTGAAATTGAGGATATGTACATTGCAGCTAAAATAAGTATCCAGTCTCAGCTTAGCGAGGATGTCCACAACACAACAATTTCTGACTCTACGATTTGTTTCCCAGCGCCCAGCTACAAATTACCTGCACTTAAATTGCCCACATTTAGTGGGCAACTTCGTTCAAGCAAGTGATCGATCGTGAGCTTGGCATTTCTAACATTGAAAAGTTTAACCATTTGCTTAACTGCCTACATGGACAGGCACTGGAAACGGTCAAGGCTTTCCAGATTACAAATGAGAATTACCCGAAGGCTGTAGAAAGGCTGAAGACACGTTATGACAACAGCTCACTCATATTTATGGAAAATATTAGTACTCTTTTTGAACTTCCCAACATGTCGAAACACAATTGCACACAGCTTCGTAGTCTTGTCGACAATGTTTCTGCCCTCTACAGCTCTCTGCTGTCTCTTGGCTCCCACAGTGACATCGCACAGTCAATGCTGATCTACATAGTAATGGAGAAAGTTGACGATGAAACTAAAAGGAAATGGAAAGATTCATTGGACTTTACCAAACTGCCATCATGGGACGATTGCTCTAAGGTTCTGGAAAGACATTGCCAATTTCTGGAATCGGTCGAAAGCAGTCATACTACTCATGTGGCTCCTCGTAAGTCTGGTCATCAACAGTCTGGTAAGTCCAATGATAAAAATTATAAATCTGGCTCTAGCTTCTCTGTGTCCAAACGTGCTTGTCCACTCTGCTCAAAATCTGATCACACAATTAGTCGTTGTTCTCGCTTTAAAGAAATGGATGTCAGTCAACGGTTTGAAAATGTGAAACGGCTTGGCCTTTGTCTCAATTGCTTGTTGGGCATCATGTTAATAACTGTTCCTCTTCATTCAAGTGCAAATCTTGTTCTCGTTTGCATCACAGCATGCTTCATCGGTCTCAGTCTGTGTCAAAGCCCTCGTCCCCTGCTGCTGAACCACCCTCTCGTGCCACTTCGAATGAAAATCCCTCCGCGGTCCACACCCATGTGGAAAGATCCTCGCCGGAACAGGTATTGCTTGCTACAGCCATGATTCTGGTTCGTGATTCTACTGGCTGCTATCAATTGGGACGCGCTTTGTTGGATTCTTGCTCCCAATTGAATTTTATGACTGACGAATTTTCTCAAAAACTACATTTGCCCCGCACCAAACAAACTACAGAGGTCGCTGGTATTGGAAATGCTCACAGTAAAAGCAGATATAGGTCGTCAACAAATGTCAAGTCTCGAGTTACCGATTTTGAAGTCTCGCTCTCGTTTTGTGTGACGCCTCATATCTCGTATCAACCTGATTCTGAATTAGATGTCTCATCGTGGAATTTGCCTCCAAATATCCAGCTCGCTGATGAAAATTTTTTCAAATCCAAACGTATCGATTTGCTCATTGGTACTGAAACATTTTTCGATATTTTGTCGGTTGGTCAAGTTAAACTTGGTCCTAATTTGCCCAAATTACATAAAACACTTTTTGGATGGATCGTAGCAGGTCGATATCAATCGAATGGCTCTAGATCTTCTTGCATGCTTTCAACAGAAGAAGAGGTCGATTTGAAGTTGCAACGCTTATGGGAAATAGAAGAAATCCAATCTGCTTCAAATGGGCTGACTCCCGAACAAAATGATTGTGAATCATTTTATAACAACACCGTAAGTCGTGAATCTTCTGGTAGGATTGTTGTCAAATTGCCCTTCAAGCAACCTGCTGAAACTTTAGGTCTCTCTAGGAATATGGCTCTTAAGAGATTTTCATCTCAAGAAAGACGCTTTGCTCGTGACAACAATCTGAAAAGACAATACGTTGCTTTTATGAAGGAGTATGAAGATTGTGGACATATGAGCCTAGTTCGAAGCCCGCGCTTGGATGAGCCCCCTTATTTCATACCTCACCACTGCGTATTTAAGCTTAACAGTACGTGAACTAAGCTCCGAGTTGTTTTTGACGCCTCGTGTCCCTCATCTTCACAGAAATCATTAAATGACTTCATAATGGTTGGTCCAACAATTCAGGATGAACTTTACAAGATTCTACTTCGCTTTCGCCTTCATCGCTATGCTCTAACAGCGGATATAGTTAAAATGTATCGTCAGGTCCTGATTGACCCTCGTGATAGAAGATTCCAATACATTTTGTGGAGAAACGCGGAAGAAGAGGAAATTCGTACGTACGAACTTAATACTGTCACTTATGGAATGTCGTCTGCTCCTTATCTCGCCATTCGAAGTCTTCATTATCTCGCAGATCAATATACCGAGCAATTTCCACTGGGCTCAAAAACGATCAAATCATAATTTTACGTTGATGATTTTCTAGGTGGTGCAGACTCACTAGAAGGATTGGCTCAAATAAAGCGAGAGGTGACTGAAGTTCTCAGTCGTGGTTGCTTCGAATTGGACAAGTGGCATTCGAATCATAAAGACTTCCAACATGATAATACTATAAAAGATTTGAATATCGACGACCATGCTATAACCAATGCTCTTGGTATCACTTGGGATCAACAAAAAGACGTTTTCCTATTCTCGTTTTCACCTAAGTCTCGAATCGATGCAAAAATCACCAAACGTTCTATTTTGTCGCTCTCGTCGTATCTTTTTGATGCCCTTGGACTGCTGGCTCCGATTCTTATAAAACCGAAAATCATCATGCAGGAATTATGGATTCTGAAAATTGGTTGGGACGAATCTATTCCCCAAGAACTGCAATCGGCATGGGAAAATTTCGTCTAAGATCTCAGAACTTTAAGCTCGATCAAAATACCTCGCTATTGTCTTGCTCCTGATACTCAATCAGCTCAACTACATGGATTTTATGATTCGTCAATTCGCGCTTATGGCTGCTGTTTTTACTTGCGTGTGAAAACTTCTTCTGGAAAGGTTTCTGTCCGCCTTTTCACTGCTAAATCTCGTGTTGCACCTACAAAAAGACAATCGCTACCCAAACTCGAATTGTGTGGAGCTCAACTTCTGGCAAAATTGTACTCCAAAATCAAAAACTTGCTCTCGATTCCAGATCACGAAGTATTTCTCTCGACGGATTCTCAATTGGTTCTTCTTTGGCTTAAGCAGCACTCCTCAACTCTATCCGTTTTTGTTGGCAACAGGGTATTAGAAATACCGGATCTCACTAGTGGCTGTGTTTGGCGTCATGTCCCAACACATTTCAATCCTGCTGATATCGTCTCTCGTGGTTCTTCTGTAAAAGAACTTTCCTCGTCCATATGGTTCACCGGGCCAGAGTTTCTCGCTTTCGATCCGCAAGAAAATCAACAAGAAATCAACAGAGAAAAACGCAAAACTGCCATTTGCCTTGAAGTCAGATCGAATTACATCTTGGATTGTATTGAAAAATATGGCTCCTACTTGAAAATCATTCGTGTTGTCGCCTGGATGCTTCGTTTTGCTCAAAAACCAAGAACTAATATTTTTAATACTGACTGTTTGCAGCCCCAAGAATTAGAAAATGCTTTGATTCGTGTTGTCTTCAACATCCAGAAGCAACATTTTCAAGATGACATAGATCGAGCTCTGAAGAAAAAAGATCCTGAAGGCGCTCTGAAGTGTCTCAACCCCTTCATAGACTCATCAAGCAGTTTCAATTTGCTCAAAGTCGGTGGACGCCTAGAATACGCAGTTATTTCTGAAGGTCAGAAGCATCCCATCATATTGCCTAGCAAAAATCATTTCGTCACTTGTTTTGTTCGCCATCTACATCTCCAAAATTATCACGCTGGACCTAAGGCTCTAATGGCACTAATTCATGAAAGATTCTGGATTATCAATTCAAGAGACCTGTGTCGTCGAATTGTCAACTCCTGCCCACAATGCATTCGCTATCGCCCGAAATTGTTGAACCAGATGATGGGAAATTTGCCTGTAGAACGACTCAACCCCTCAAGGCCCTTCGCTAGATGTGATGTCGATTTTTGTGGTCCTGTCAACACTTACTTTAGAATCAGAGGAAAGGTTCCGTATAAAACTTACATCGCAGTGTTCGTTTGTCTTGTTACCAAGGCAGTCCATATCGAAGTTGTCTCGGACCTATCAACTGACGCCTTTATTGCTGCTCTCAAAAGGTTGATTGGACGCAGAGGTTTGCCCACAGACATATTCTGTGACAATGCTACAAATTTCGTTGGAGCAAATTCTAAGTTGGCACAATTAAAATTGTTCCTTTTTGATCCTAAAAACTCTAATGCTATTATAAATTATTGCTCAAATCAATTTATAAATTTTCGTTTTATTCCCCCTAGGGCACCACATTTTGGCGGATTGCGGGAGGCGGCCGTCAAGTCAGCCAAAGGCCATCTGACAAAGTCTCTATCCAACACTAGGCTCACTTACGAAGAATTATCAACTGCAATGGTCGAAATAGAAGCCATTTTAAATTCGCGGCCAATCTCACCTCTTTCATCCGATCCCAGTGACTTTGAGGCCCTTACGCCGGGCCATTTTCTGATCGGCGCTCCCCTGCGAAGTTTGCCAGAACGTGATGTCCTATCGAAAGAAGTCAACAACCTAGAATACTGGGCTCGAATAAGCGCTGTCAAACAGAGTTTTGGGAAAAAGTGGTCCCACGACTACCTTAATGAGCTCCAAGCCCGCAATAAATGGACTGCATCCAACCCTAATGTCAACCCTGGTGCGCTAGTTATTGTTCGAGAAGATAACCTTCCCCCACAACAATGGGTCATGGGCAAAGTCATCAATATCATCCGTGGAAGAGATAACCGCGTCCGTGTTGTCGACATCAAAACTACAAAGGGAACCATGCGTCGCCCTATCCACAGACTAGCTCTACTATCTTCTTGAAAGGGTCCTTTCAATGGGGCCGGTATGTTAGGTCACCGCATAAATCTATATATAATTATATTATATTATATTATATTATCCATTTTTAAATTTGTATTAGTTTTGTTTTTCATTAATTTTTCATTTGCTTTGCTCATTAATTGCATTTAAAGTCTTTAATTATATTTTTTATTAAACTCCATTCAGATTTCCATTTAAATACATTTTATATTTTATATTTTTTGCTGCTTTAGCCCACTGTAATTTGATTATATTTTGTTTAAGCTAAGCTTAGTTTGGTTGTAACCCGTTAGCTTCTATTATTTGTTTCTCGCTTACATTCTTTTCATATTTATAATGCTGTTGTTCTTGTTACAATGCTATTATTTATTTCCAATAATATTCTTTCAGTTACATATGTAAAGTTTTTTATGCGTAAAGTTTAATAGGAACAAATGAATTGGTACATTGGAAGCGAGAAACAAATAATAGCAACAACAACAGTGGGCTTATGTTTTACATTGTAACCGATAGGTTTAATTAAGGATTTTAAAATAAAGAAGTTAATATTAATATTGAATTTGAGTGAACTACTTGTTTGTCCTTTAATTGAGTCACGGTCGCAATACATTTTGGTTTTTCAATACTTAAATTATCACTGCCCAGAGAACATTTCAGTGGCATATAGACAACAATTCGACATTGCAGAATTGCTCTATATCGTCACCGATGGGGAAAAAGCTCCTCATCGTACAAATAGCATGATCCATGACGAGGATCCTTTGCGTTATATAAGACGTTATTTTGAATGCGGTCTTGACGGAATAGCGTACATATATACATAATTGGTCATCACAACCCTTCAGTCAGGATTCCGGCCTAGCTTCTCACATCACTTATGTTGTGTGTGTTCATTTTATACATGAGTGGTGGGACCTACAGTTTAAATTCGACTCCGAGCAACAGATTTTTGAAAAACTTTTCATTATATTTACTCTCAGAGCCTTTGTCAGAAATCTGCTGAGAATAATACGGAGTTCAGGTATGCTGCTTTGTTTCGTAAATCGCAATAAAATGTCAACAAATGTCAACAACGGCAAACAATGTCGTTGAAACAACAAACTGTTTTGTTTACCAGCTGTCAAATGAATATTGAATAAGCTGAACTGCGTATTTTATGCCTGAACACTTAAAATATTGTACTCAATTAACCGAATATTGACTCAATAAAAGTGCATAATATAAGTCGCTGAAGAAATATTTTCTCATACTGCTAACTATTAGACTTCGGCGGCTTTTTTAAAATTTAAAAAATAAGTATGACGTCAATATTTCATTAGTAGTTAATCTTCAAGGTCATTTCTATGTTAGTCGATGCTCTTTGCACTCCAGGTATAAATTTTTAACTAATTTGGGAATTTTTAAGTACAGCCTGTACCAGAATTTTCTTCTGAAACTATTTGCAAAATTATTTCCCGATCTCTATTCTAGTCTCTAGACGGTTCACAATGGGGTATGGTTAGTTAATGGATGTGAATTGGGCTTTAAAAGAGTAGCGGACGAGTTTTGACTAGTAGTGGGGTCGATCAGCTCAGGTCAGACATCAAAACGAAAATATTAAAAAATATTTCTTCGGCCACTCATGTATAAAATTAACACACACAACATAAGTGGTGTCAGAAACTACCTCCATAATCCTGACTGAAGGATTGTAATGCCCAATTATGCACATATGTATGTATGTAGTGGGGTCGATCACGGGTAGGTAATTATTTTGTTACGCATTCTGCAGTGGCTCGGAAGGAATGCAAGAAACGCTAATATAAACAGACTTACCTCTATAATTAGCCGTAGATCGAGCTTTGTATCAAAAATGACACATTTCAATTTTTAGACCACTTTAATTCAGAAAAAGTTAGATGCCTGATATTTTCTTAATGCGTTACTATTGTTATCGCCATTATTTTAAAACAAAAGAAAGAAGAAAATTTCAAACAGGGCACTATGTGGCATTTACCCTGAAAAGCTGGCCAAAAAGGCAAAAATTAAATTAAAGAAATTTAAGAATCTAAGTATGCAGTTCGATAGACAACAAAATTCTGCATTATATAGTGAATTTTCACGACTTTAAGTTGAGATTTGTAGATTTGAGACGCTGTCAAAGTCAGCAAAGTGAAGAAAATTAAATGCGTTTTTGGTGTTTTTTTTTTTGAAATTTTAATAGGTTTATATGATATTTTTTTGTGGCTAAACGAATAGAGGTTTTACATTGATTTTTTTTATTTGAAAGGTATGAGCAACTGCTACTTTTAGTTTTTTTTTATATATATACCTCATATATTAATGTTAAAATTATTCGTTCAAAATTTAAAAATATTAAAAATTTCACATTTTTTTTACCCTACCCAAAAAAAATATAAGGATTTTAAAGGTGAAAGAAGTTTTTAGTAGTTTAATGTTATATACCACAAGAAAATAGGAACTCTCTACATTCAGGAACAAAAAGAAAAGTTTGCGCAAATTTGCGCAATTATTTTTGCGGATTTTTTGAAAATTTTACTTTTTTTTGAAAAGCAATAAAGCCATCGGCAATAAAGCCATATGGCGTACGAATTATGCGAGGAAATTCAGTAGAAGCGATACCAATCGAGATGTCCTGTATAGGTTACTTTTAAGCAGTGACCCTTTTATAAGCTGCAGTATACAAAAATCGCGAAGGAGTAGAAAAGCATCATCAGATACTATTTAATTACTCCTTCCTGACATTGATGATGAAAATGATAACGATTTTAACGATTGTAGTTAGTTTCACTTTTTACACATTTCAATTTTTAGACCACTTTAATTCAGAAAAAGTTAGATGCCTGATATTTTCTTAATGCGTTACTATTGTTATCGCCATTATTTTAAAACAAAAGAAAGAAGAAAATTTCAAACAGGGCACTATGTGGCATTTACCCTGAAAAGCTGGCCAAAAAGGCAAAAATTAAATTAAAGAAATTTAAGAATCTAAGTATGCAGTTCGATAGACAACAAAATTCTGCATTATATAGTGAATTTTCACGACTTTAAGTTGAGATTTGTAGATTTGAGACGCTGTCAAAGTCAGCAAAGTGAAGAAAATTAAATGCGTTTTTGGTGTTTTTTTTTTGAAATTTTAATAGGTTTATATGATATTTTTTTGTGGCTAAACGAATAGAGGTTTTACATTGATTTTTTTTTATTTGAAAGGTATGAGCAACTGCTACTTTTAGTTTTTTTTTATATATATACCTCATATATTAATGTTAAAATTATTCGTTCAAAATTTAAAAATATTAAAAATTTCACATTTTTTTTACCCTACCCAAAAAAAATATAAGGATTTTAAAGGTGAAAGAAGTTTTTAGTAGTTTAATGTTATATACCACAAGAAAATAGGAACTCTCTACATTCAGGAACAAAAAGAAAAGTTTGCGCAAATTTGCGCAATTATTTTTGCGGATTTTTTGAAAATTTTACTTTTTTTTGAAAAGCAATAAAGCCATCGGCAATAAAGCCATATGGCGTACGAATTATGCGAGGAAATTCAGTAGAAGCGATACCAATCGAGATGTCCTGTATAGGTTACTTTTAAGCAGTGACCCTTTTATAAGCTGCAGTATACAAAAATCGCGAAGGAGTAGAAAAGCATCATCAGATACTATTTAATTACTCCTTCCTGACATTGATGATGAAAATGATAACGATTTTAACGATTGTAGTTAGTTTCACTTTTTAAGTATTTTTAAGTTAAGTATTAAATAATGTAAAATAAATATTATGAATAAATATTAATTATCATAGAAGTTTAAAAACTTAATTACATATGTATATCGACTATTATAACAATATGAGATGTATGTTAGATCTTCTTAAAGTGGTACCTAGGGGCACTTATGATCCGATCATAATAAAATGTGATCATAAATGATTCACATTCATATTAAACATGTTTATGTCGAATTATATCCAGGTAATAAAATGTTTAAGCCAATTATAATTGCTAAATATATTTTCTTAAGGGGCCCTATTTTGGACCAAGGGGCAATTATGGACCGACCATAACAAAATTTGGTAATATGATTTAGATTTACAAAAGACACGTTCGTACCGAATTTTATCACGATACCGATGTTTTTAAGCCATTTATAAGGGCAAACGTGAATTTCTAAAGGGGACTTTATATGGGGACCTGGTTCAAAAGTGATCCGATTTTCACCAAACTTTACACTATGATTTCTGAGTACACAGAACTGATACATTCTGAATTTTATCATCATTGTTGCATAAATACCATAATTATGTGTAAATAAGTGCAATTTTGAGGGGAATTTGTATGGGGGCTAGGCGAAATCACGGACCGATTTGAACCAAAATCAGTTGGGTTCATCCTTGGGCCTAATTATTACTAATACTAGCAAAAAATTCCAGCCGTTAACTCATAAAACACTCCTATTAATTTTGGCCAGGTTTTCAGTCAAAATGCCACATAGTGCAGGGGTTAAGAAATTCAAAAAACTTCATAATTCTGGTTTATGTATCATTTTTGATACATACGACTTTCCTAAAGATTTTTTTGTGTCGTGTATGTAATTTTTTTAAGATTTCAAAGATTTTGTGAAGTTTTATCGTAAATAATACATTATTTATGATTTTTGAGAAGGAATTCAAAGTTAAGTGTGGGACGAAAGTGAAAGGGTTGACTTTTCTATTCTTGACATATCTTGATATTGATTGAAGTAGTCGTAGTCTAGGGTGTAGGGTGTTACCTCATTAGACGTCAGACCAAGGTTTAAACCTTAGTTCAGACATTTCAAATTTGTAACGAAAGGTTGTAACGACCGATTATATATTAATTATATATGTAATATTCCTGCTGCTAAAGACTTTGAAGAAGAAGAAAATATAAGCTCGTCGTATGAACTGAAGAAAGTATTGGCAGCAACAAACATGAGAACGGAATGTTTATCGCCAAAGATGGTACTACTTGGAAGAGAACAAACTGCCTTTAGTGTTTGGAATGGAAAAATATTACCAATTTTCACGCAGATTGCTAGTAGTTGTTTCCTGAAATCTTGTAGAATCTTTGTTACTACTCTTCTCAGCTTTATCTCATGTGACAGACAAACATTAGAAATATGTGTTTCGTCCCATGTTTTACTACAGATGATAATATTTCGGTCAACTACGTAGGTATGAGATAACAGAATCATTCGCTTTGATAATGATATATTTACACCTATTACGCCTTTTCGAAAAATGAGCTGAAAGTCTTGCAGCCTTTAATAACCATGCTTAAAGCCTTTTTTTGAACTTTGAATGAAAAAAATTTTTTTTCTAAAAAAAAAATTATTTATCTTAATTGTTTGTTAGAAAATTTTAACCATTTTCATAAAACTTTTATCACACAACTTGTAGTTTTATGTAAGAAATAATACTGTATAAATAATTTGGAAATAGCTATCATACTTTCAGAGCAGCCCATATATCCTTTTTTAAGATTTTTAAAAATTTAAATTTTTGTTCGCCTAAAAGACAAGTAAATTAAGGAAAATATATTTAAATAATGATGCTTATGTTTTTATGTTCCTTTTGGTATATTTTCATCTCAAATTAAAGTTTTTTAGCAACAGAATTCAAAAACGTTTTAGTTTTATTGTGGAAAATGGAAATTACCTCTAGTGATTTTAATTAAAATTTGATACTATAAATCGCCACAAAACAGGGTGCTAGGCGTCAAATTATTACCATTTAGAAAGAAATAAAACCAAGCTGACATGAAGTGCTTGATTTTTATGTAAAAAACTATGCCAATATCATGTCATAAATGTAATAAAAGTAAATAAATAGTTTTATTAAAATGAATTAAAATATTAAAATATTTTAACAAAATCCATCAATAATTGTGACAATAGTATGAACTACAAGTATGTATCAAAAAAAAAAAAAAATACATAAGCTAGAATTACGAAGTTTTTTTAAGGCTGGATCTACGGTTAGCATGATTTACACCGTAAATGCTACATTTCTTCATACTGAAATATTTTTTCGGTCTGTTGCTTAGAAGCTGGCATATGTAACAATTAAACAATAATACAATGGGAAAGTAACTTACATCGCATGAACAACTTCGTTACTGCTCTGGTACTAATTTTTATAGGGTTCCTATAGACCTATTTTCCAATGCATAAAGTAGTTTCAAGTGTAAATGAACTACATTTCATTTTTTACAATTTGAAATCATTGGATTTTTAAACCGTTTTAACTTTTTTGGGTTTTCTAAATTCTGAAATTAATTTTCGAAAGCTATCCTCGTTACGTATCCCCATACATTAAAAAAATGAAAATGTTATCGAAACATGAAAAATACATCAACGTAATTCGAGTAGATTCATCTGGTTAAAAAGTCTGTCCAAAATTTATGGTTTCTTATTATACGAATGCAGCCTTCCTCGATTTAGAACATTTGAAGGTTTAACCATCCTAATAAAGGCAAGTAAAAAACAAACTTTTACTTCGTGATCTACAGTTAATCAACAAATTAACCCAAATCCAGGAAATTTACAGGTTAACATACTACGAACTATCTGGCAACCAAAGGTTTGAAAATTGCAATCAAGGCAAAATCTTGAAAAAAGTTTAGTTCGATCTTCCTTTTGACTACAAGGTCCTTGAATTCGCTTTCGGTTCTGGTTTTATAACAAAAATATAGAATAAATCTTATTAGGATAATGGTTTACACATCCTGACACTTAGGGCATGTATCTTATTCACGCAGTGCATTGTGTTGGAATACCAGGAAGATTCATACATACATAAGTACATAATTGTACTAGTTTCTCTCACCACTTATGTTGTGTGCGTTAATTTTTACACATGAGTGGCGGGACCTACAGTTTAAAGTCGACTCCGAACGACATATTATTGAGAAACTTTTCACGGCGATTTTATTTACTATCAGAGTTTTTGTCAGAAATCTGCTGAGAAGAAGTCGCCGAAGAAATATTATTTTTATATATCGTTTTGATGTCTGACCTGGGGTAGAAGATAGTTTAGGAGAAAGGAAAGAAGGTGAAACTCGCACAGTACGACATATTTATTTTTGAAATATTCTTTTTTAAGACCAGTGTAAAATTTTTGTCACTTTTTCTCGAGAATTATTTTGTTTATAACTTTCACTTTCTTTTTCCTATTTTTGTTAATCATATATAACGTCATACAAACAATCTGAAACTACCACAGCCTCTGAATAAATTCTCTTGAATACATTTTGTGAATTCAAGACTAGTAATAATGCATTCAAGTAATTCTCTGGGGCATCCCACTTCTTATATTGTTTAAGAAACTTGGGTGTCTGTGAAATAGCTAAGAAGACATTTGGCGGTGCTGCAGAAAATTCGAATGAATTTCGTTTAAACTGAATTTCATTTATACCCAGGGACAAGTGTCTCGTTCAGAGATTGGGAATACATCACAACGACTTCTGGAGAAACCGCAATGGCATGGAAGAAGAGGACACCACAGAACATCTTCTCCGTTACTGGCTATCACTTGAGAATCTGAGCCAAAGGAATTTTGGGTATCTTGAATTTATAGAATTGAAGCGGATACACTCCTTTGCTTTAAAATATTATCACAATGGTTTACAAATGCCAAGGTCACAAATAAATGACAGAATGTATACATCGGTATTACAACGAGAGTTTAGGGGTTCCAAAGACTTTTTAGACGATTGGCAATGTAACCTTACTTAACTTTACTTCCCTAATTAATTTTCCTTTTCCATTTAATAGTTTCAGTTTTTATTAATTTTTTTTTTCAAACAAATATATTTTTATAACCATTGTTTTAGATTTTTTAATTGACCTATTTAATGCTGCATTTAACTACAAAGTGTAATTTTTGCTGCCGAAAAACGAATGTAATTAAAATCATTTTTATTTAACACAATCAAATTTAAAATTGTTTTTGGTTGGCTAAAGTCAATTAAAAACATGAAAAGTTCTTTTTTATAACTTTTACTGTTAGAATATTAGTTCCATAACATACTGCCACTATTTTGTACCATAAAGACCACAAACACAAATGACTACAAACACAAACAGTTTTCATGTTAACTGCCAAAGATTTATTTTATTTTGTACGTCGGTCTAATTCGTAGGAGCTACATGTAGTTAGAACGCATACCCATGATTGTTAAAAGTTTTAAATTAAATTCCTATACGAACTAATATTTTTTTAATTACAGAATTATGTTATTATTCGTTATTAGCCTTTTTTAAATTTAGTTTAGCTGAGACTTATTAATTTATTTAAATTTTAATAATTAATTATTTGCAGAGGATGATGGAAGAAGCCGAGCCAATATAAATATTTCGTTTATTTACCCTACGAGGCCACTGAATTTAATAGTCCGGACACCAACTACTTGTGGTTTCAACAGGACCACTCTCCTACCACATTGGTTATAACCAACGAGCGATTTAATTGCATGGCAATGTTATGTTGAGGTGATGTAGATGGGCCACCAAGATTGGTGTGGCTCCATTAGAATTTTTTTGTGAAGTCTTATCACGTCGCAGGAATATTCGAATAAGTTACGGACCACAGAATTCATCAATCAATCAATTTGTGAATCTGTTTCCTTGCCAACATATACAATATGGTTGAGAAAGGTTTTTTAAGGCGCGTCGAACTGTATATACAATTTGTCCAAGGACGATCACCCATGTGTTTCTTTAAGGATGTTCTGAAAAACAGAACGGTTTTTGAATTTTTTTTCGGGGTTGTTTGTAATAAAAATGCCAAATTAACATATTTTAGTCTTTAGTCGATTTAATCAAATAAGGGTCTCAGCTTTTTTTGAAATTGGCGCTAGTTCGCGTTTTGACAAAAATGCAATGGGCAATATGGATATCAAATTTTTTCTTTTGCCAAGTACATCATCTTTGTATGTAAATAATTTAGATTTTTGAAAATAAGATGCATTTTGCACTTTGCTCTGCAATATATGTATATAAATGCAATTTTGTGGTAACTCTCATATGATAGCGGATTTAGTTTCTAAATCGTGTATGGATGGAAATAGGACTAAAGAAAAAAAAAATAAATCATCCACGACTTTTTGGCGTCATATTTTTTTTCGCAAATTAAAAAAAATTTATTAAATTGTATGGTTTATTCACCTATTCCCCGATTTACATGGTATTTTTTACACGATTTCGTTTTACGAGGATTTCATTACGAAGTCTCGCCAATATAAAGTCGTTCCTAATCCATCTAACACCGAAACAGAATCGCATAAAGTATTATCGAGTGATGAAAGTGACATCGTACCAATCGGGAAGAAAAGATTATACCTATCCTATTACAGTGATAACAGTACATAATAAAATTTTTGGTAAAATTGTTTAAATATTTATATTTCTGATTTCTGTATGTAAAATGAATAACTTATCCATATACAGGAGTACACTTTTATATATTTGTATTTTAATGAATAGATAGATAGCTACTTTTAATTTTTTTCAAAATAAACATACATATTTGCTATTTACTTTTATTTTACGTTGAAATAAATAACTGAGTTATGCCTATTCTAGTTTGTTTTCGATTTACACGGTTTTACATACATAGCGAAATCTGCGATTATGGTTTACACGGTCTTCTAAGGAACCTATCCTCAGTGTAAATCGGGGGATAGGTGTATTTAAAAAAATTGTCCTCATTAATTGCACAGCTGTAAAATTTGAAAAGACCGAATCTGCGATTTTTGTTTCAGGAGCGTAGTTCGCTATTTCGGTTTAGTTCAACTAGCGTGATAGGCATTTTAATCACGACACAATAAACAATTATTTAATTTTTTTTTAGCTTAAACCCAACGATATTGGGAGCTCATAAACTTCAATTTACAATTTTGTTTTTATGCATGAAATTTTACATACGGCCTACTTTGATTTTATATTTTTGATATTTGCTTTAAAATGCACTGAAACTATTTCGCTTTGTGAAAACTTTCTCTAGTTTCTCCGTTCGTACGTTTAAACGCTTCTGAATTTCTTGAGCTTTTGAAAGTCAATATTTACCATTAACGCCATACGGTATATTAATTTGGAAAAGGTAGTACAAAATTGCACAGCGTGCTGCAATTCCACAAAATTTTTCTTATGGTTTCATTCTCCTTGAGGGAGTAGCTGTACTGTGTCCCATCCCAAAGACCTAACCAACCGAGCCGCGAAATCTCAGATAATTGATTCCTGATGGAAAATTTGCAATCCACTAATATTCACCTTTCGTAATTTGTAAAGCTATTTTGCTACTATTCTGACCTGGTGCTGGTCTTGGGTGAGACAATAATCTGATTCTCGGCCTAGTTAATGCAACAGCTGAGGATGATCAAAGCCCTCTCTGACCAGCTGCATTCCATCCAATACGGAGCCATTGCTGTCAATGAAACAGATAGAACTCTATCAGGTTGAATGACACGTGGCCATTTGCTCTCACAACATTTTTGAAAGTACTTATGTCTGGAGACTGTGCTAATTTTTTTTTTCATTTCTGATGGAAGTGCTAACTTATTTTGCAACGTCAACAAGAAAGCTTCAAAAATTGGTTTTCTCTTCGCATATTATTTGTTCAAATACTATGTGCCAATTACGAAAACAACTTTTGCCTATGGCATCTCTTCTTTTGAAAGCAAGAACAAAACTATTTCGGTATTTTATAATACTAGATAGATACTAATAGAATGCTATGATCTAGAATACGCATTAATTGATACAACTTTTAAACATATTTCAAAGGTAATATATTATAAGTTTCGTGAAAAAGTTATTTCACCTCATGGTGCAGATGTTGTTGACAAAATTATAAAAGTTAGCTTTTGTTTACTATAGTTTTGCACTTCTTTTTATGGATTGTTTATTTGCTGTCATTTATTTAAAAGTGTTGCTTTTGTTATAATATTATTAAATAAGTTATTTTGATAAAGAGCGTTTTTCATTTATTTGATAAATTTATATTTTAATTAATACGTAAGTTAAGTATTTTTTAAATTGTATTTAATTGAATTAAATTATTGAAAATACATTAGTTTGTAAATATTATAATATATGAAAAGAGCTTTACGGAACGTTTAACCTTCAAGAAGTCTTATGGTCTCACTATCGGACGATCCGCCACTTAATAATTAATTAATTATAATAATTAATTTTTTTAAGCAAAAAGTAACGGATATAGTAGTCCCTTCTTTAAAATGGTGGCCATACAGTCTGTCATGAAAGTTAGCATTGACATAGCAAATATCGTTTGATTTAATTTTTATTTTTAATCTTTTTTTATTGTTTTTATTATTTTTTTATTATAAATTTATTATTAACATTTTATTGAAATCTTAAAAAATAATTGTAGAAAATTAATAAAATCCAGGACAAAGAATAACAAAATTACATAAAACACAAGAATTATTTTTACATTTGTGAAGTAAATATAAATTGTGCCTTTTCAATGTTAATTCAGCCTATGTTGGCATTTCGAAGAATTAATATGGAGAAGAAAATTAAGTTCAAATTGCCGTATTTGATTCTAATAAAATTGGTTTCCTATATTTATGAAATAAGGAAAATCGTGCACATGGTATTGAGATATTTTCAGTAACAAGGTAAACAGTTTACAATATTGTTTTGTAACAGCTTTGGAAATCAAAATATACTACCACTATAACTGGACGACTCTGCATGATATCAGAGGTTTCTGAGCTGATTTTACCAAGTAAAGTAAATAGAAACACTTGTTTGTCTACGAAATGCTTCATACAGAACAACAAAATAATGCTTTACTATAATGATAGAACTGTTGGGTATGGTATGGAGTAAACCAAACGTCAGCACGACCGGCTCTACCCATTCGGTTGCGGAAAAAACATTGAAAAGTCACAAAACAGTTCCAGGTCATATCGTAATGGTTTGAATTTTTTTGTTTCATGAAAATAACGTTAATATACATAAATCAGAAAATCAACTTTTTCATTAATGTGAATTTGTTTTCCCGTAAATTACTGAAAACTCCGTGTTCAGACCTAAATTTTGTTGAACACCGGAACGCCGGAAGACTTTTCAAAAATTAAGCAGGAGAAAACATATAAAATTCTAATGGAGCATGTAAGAAGCATAAAATATTATATAAAAATAAGTTTACAAGCTGTCAATGGCCTCTACTTAAGATATTGATTAGATTACATGTTAATATCTTGCCTACCCTTTGCTAAATCACAACACTTGCTTGGCAATATTTTTTTTTCTAGAAAAACTTCTATCGAAGAAGATAAAAAAATCGCTAAGATAGGGGAGAATTTGAATATTTAATTTGAAGCGAATTGTGTTGCAGTGATCCATATTAAATGATTTTAAATGCTCAAAAAAATACACAACCATCTTCTGATCAATGTGGGTTATTAGTACAAAAGTTTGCGGTATATCGACTTAACTTGCTAAAAAATATAGAGACTTCTGTTGTTTAAAATGTATGTATATTGTGCATTTACTGGCGAAGCAAATTTTCAACTACTTCTGATATGCAAAATAGTATTGCTGTCGGGTTATGATATTTGTTAGCATTGCGAAGAACTTTATTTTTGTAAAATATGACTTTTTAGGGAAAATGCATTTATGTTAATTGTTCTAAAAGTACTCTATGTAACATAAAGAAAGGCAGAAATAACAAATTTAGAGTGAATTTTGTCAGTATCAATCAAAGGTCAGCAATGAATCGTTTTTCGCCACTCATAAGCACTCATGAAATTTTTAATATAAGTGAGTCAAAAATATTGAAATTTAACTACTCTGATTCATTCGTAGTCCGTACAACATTGATTTATAAGTACAGGTTTCAAAGAGTATGAGTACAACGTTGATATTAAGCTCATACCATTCGAAATATGCCTACTCATTCAGATTCATATCTTTAGAACTCGAATCAATCATCAAAATTTACGATCTTAGTTGTTATGGCATTTACAAGAAACGAAAAAAGGAAGAAGACAAAGACAGCAAGCAAGTGTGAGTATTGTAGTGTTTGTACGCGAATTATACTTATTTTGTAATTCTTGTAAATGTTGAGTAATGGAGAGTCGAAATTAGCGTTGAAAAATTCAGTACTTAGTATCTTTTTCAGTACTTTTTCATTTCAAGAATACCGCAGTACCCCCGCTACGCTTTCAGTACATTTTTATTATTACATATTTTATGCCTTGCGCTTTATAACTATTAATGCATTAGCAACATGCTCAACGTAAAGCAAAGGGTAGAATTAGGCTTTAGCCCCTGTTAGCCAAATGTCCGGGGAACGTACAATAATAAAAATAGTATCCTGATGTTAATATTTTTATTAGAAATGATTATTCTTCTATAAAGTTTAAATACGATGAAAGCCTTTTACTGCGCATGTAGTTATTTAACCCTTTCCCCTCAGAGGGGCAACGTAAGTCTAGCATAGCACTCGGTTGTCACCTCTGATAGTTTGTTAGCGTGCGTTTACGGACAATTAAATTATTCCACTGCAATTTTTTAAGAGAAACAAGTGTTCTCCAGTATTTTCTGTTACGATAATAAAGAAATCCGATAACCGAGAGAAGAAATATACAAGATTTCAGTTCCTACTGAATAATAAGACAGTGCAATAATAAGACAGTGTTGTGTTTTCGTAATTTAGCGTTAGTTATTCACAAAGTATTTTTTTACCCGTAACGTAAAAAACCAAAATTTTACGTAAACCAAAATTTTCAACAAAAAATATAGTGGCATATAGAAAAAATAATATTACACTTCTTACGTGGAGGGATAAAAGAACTATCACAATGCTAAGTAATTATAAGAACTTTTTTGTATTTTTTTGTAAATATGTGCTCTTCAATGTGCACAAATTCATATAAAACAAATTTCATTACAATTCTTGGCTCTAAAATTATACTGTATTATATCACGTATCCAGGAAGTACGTTTTCGTTAAAAAGTGGTGTCGAGTTGCTTTAAGTAACGTCCGAAACGGCGTCGAGTGCAAAGTTTTAATAATCTATATGGTGTCTACTTCTAACTCCTATTTTTTTTAATTGTCAGTCTTTCCCTTTTTATACGGTGTTCAGATATGCACTTTTATTGCGTATATCGCAATAAACGCCATTGTTGAGCCAATATATCATATAAAGTTTCAATTAATTATTGCGCAATAAATACGCAAATTGTTATAATATCGAGTAAAAATTAAAATTCAGCACTGTCATAAGTATGTTCAGTGTGCATATTACTACATACATATATTATCCGAACACTTTCTGTTGATATTTGATAACTCAAATGTCAATAACGACAAACAAAAAAACAACAAAACAAAATAAAAACAATGTTGTTGTAACAACCAGCTGTTTTGTTTACTAGATTTCAAATGAATATTGAATAAGCAGCTGAACTGCGTATATTATTATGTCTGAACACTTAAAATATTGTACTCAATAAACCGAATATTGACTCAATAAAAGTACATATCTGAAAATAGTATAACAATTTTAATATTTCCAAAGAAAATATTTTTCTTTATGACATGACAATTGTAATAATAAATTCTGCTGAAGCAAAATATTATTTTAAGTCCCTTTTTTTAATGAGTTCTTCTTGCAGAAATAATTAAAATATATTTAAGCTTGTAATGTTAATTATCATTATAGTGGAAAATCATTTATAATGAAAATGAGAAATTTTACTCCCACAGTTCGCTGTTGTCAACTAATCTTCTACCCTTACCATTAAGAAGAATAAAATTATTGTATAATTTTTTTAATTGTTGTTATTTTTCTCCAACGTCAAGTTTCCTTTTATTTCCCGTTCCGTTTTATGTTTATGCAACTTTATTTTCTCCAATTTAATGCGGTTTAATTTTTTAAGCTCTGCTGCTTTACTATTTATTTATAATGCGTTCTCTTTTTCTTTTTCTTTTTTTTTTGTAGTGGCAAAAATTTTTTGTTTCAAATTACATCATTCTGCTAAAATGAAACAGAAATAAAATGCTACTGTACTAAAGCAACATATTTATTCAACATTTAACCCATAAGGTGTTGTGCAAAAAGATTCGAAGTTAAATTTTTTAAGAACCTAACTACGGTGAATCAGATGTGGAAATCATCGCCAACCCGCACTAGACTTAATATCTTACGTAGGACTTTTCTGTCGAACTGTCAAGGCTACTCCATCAGTGCTTAATAATAGCGTCCATGCTTTTGCATCATAAAGAAGCATGGGACGGATGAGCGACTTTTAGATCATAAGTTTCGTCGTACGAAAGAGGTTCGCTACTGCTACTCAGCTGTATATTCACTGACGACATCGAAAGTATAAATAGCGACCGTAATCACCCCATCAACATGACAGAGCCACTGTAGCCGCAAAATATTAATTTGCTGCATAACGTCCATGTCGTTAAATACTCTCAAGGCTGCTGCATTGGTTCTTAATATCGTCCATGTTTCGTCGTAAGAACGTCTTTTGCTTTTTTACCTAATTTTACCCTGGCATTTTATTCCTTTCTGCTGTTTTTCTTTCCAAGCTGTAAATTAATTATTTAACGAGTTCTGTTAGTAACATAAGAGAACTCTGTTAACTGGCTTAATTTGCGTTCAGGTTAATAGATTTTAAAATCTATCTTCACACACTTGAAGTCAATTTCGTCCGCTAACGCAACCGGGCAATTTTTTGGAAAGTAGGACCATTACGATGCACTCTTGTCTTCCGCAGGACTCTTTCCATGTTGAAGTTGAAAAGGTCTTTTTGATACCTCGTCTTTGCCTGATACTTCGTATGATATCAAAAGATTCGGAGAGGTTCGTTCCCCCGTTCATTTAGCTGCAGCAGTTGCTCAACGTCATTCTTCATAGCCTTATCAGCATTGCAGTAATATTGAGTTCAGACATAATAAAAATGCTTCGTGTAACAATATTACCATACGTAGAGCAGCTGAGCTCTTGTTCTTTTCTTCTAGCAACTTAATGGCTTCGAAAGAACCCACACCGTAAGAAAACAAGTCTGACGAAAAAATTGAACGCAACCAGAAATAGAAATGACTACTTTTTTAATGGGTGGCAATACCGAATGAGGATCCTTTACTCTCGACTTAAGGAGCAAAGATCCAGCTGGTGTGAAAATATTTTTACCCGCTTTGACAATGATCCTTTGAGAGATATGCTGTTGTTATTGGAAGGCTATGGAACTTAGATGTGGACAGGTATTCAGGACCTGGTGCATATTTCCCTTATTTCCATTCCCAACTAGCACATATTTCCAACTTTATTGGCCTCAATCTTAGTATTGAGAGACATCAAAAGAATTACCGACAAATCGCTGCTATTATTATATACATAAGCACACTATTTCAATAGTGCGGGCTTCATTTATTCCTCCTGAAAAATCATAGAAGCCCATAGTTTTATATACAAGAAGAGGCTTTTTCAACTTAATATTTCTGTCTATGAAATTAAATATGGGAAACGGTCTTCAGCATTTAATGTGGCTATTGTAGCAAGGTATTATTTTATTTCAATTAAGTTTATTTCACTTTTATTTTTTTAATATTATAGGTATCACACCATGCTCATCTTCATCCTCGTTCTTCTAAGAGTTATATCTCACGATCTCGGTGGCCTATTCACATTACCTCTACTATGCTGACTATGCCCTCAAATCGCTCGAGCGGAATGTCCAATGCGACATGAGCTGTTTGGTACATAGCGCCCACTTGACATTGGTGTTTAGATCATCCAATTCAGTCCAAATGAAACTAGTAATTATCGACCTAAAATCCAATTGGAGAGACGTGTACCCTCTTGGAGTTTCAACAAGATAGCCGTAAGCAACTTTTAACTTTCGGAATTCCCTGAAAAACAGAAATATTGTTGAAATAAAATATAGAAAAGTAAGCCAGCTTTGCTCGACAGCATTCGCCATTCACCGTAGTGGTAGCTCTCAACTCGAAGGACATAAGAATAGATGATGTTATAATAGTAACACGCTACCAGCTTGAGGATTATCATTTCAATTATGTCAAACTTTTTATTGACGCTCACATATAACCAAAAAGAAGTTGCATCACTAAAGCAAGTTCCTTCATAAAAATACTTATCTTCGAACAGATTCACAAAAATACGACGAAAATGAAGGTCATTTTCTTCAATGCTTGTACATGACGTATTTTATAGGTATGTGAGAAAAGATGATTTCAATAAAATTTTTCATGTAATCAAAGGCCAATAAGTTGCAAACGGTGATTAATCGACATTACATACATAATTGGTCATTACAACCCTTCAGTCAGAATAATGGACCTAGTTTCTCACACCACTTATGTCGTGTGTGTTAATTTTATACATAAGTGACTTATCGATATTAAAACGATCAATTACTGCACAAATTCCTTGCTCGCAACTTCAACTTTTTTGATCGTGAAGTGAAGGGAGAAGTGCTTTATGAACTTTGGAATCAGATTTTTTTTCTTACAAATAAATTTCCACAATTTGGAAGCATTGTTCGATTGTTTATCGATTCATGTTAACTTGCCAAATTCATAACATTACGCTTGCCAATGGGTTAAACCTTAAATGTAATGCTTAAAAAATGGTCAGACTGGAAAAACTTAAAAAACATGCAATACAATGCTTAACTTGCAAGAAAACTACATTTCACATAAGTAAAGTGCTACAAAACAAATTGCACAAACAAATAATGCTCCCACACTAAGGTTTTTTTGCATTATAGCCGTATTCTTGTACAAATACGTACAAAAGAATGAGCATAAATGTAGAAAAGTTAATGCGAAGGAGAAAGGCTATGTAACTTGGGAAATGAAACCACAATGAAAATGTGCTTTTAATTGTCGCAATGTATTAAAGAAATACGAAGACCTTTTTCTAAATACATTCGATATTTATTCACGTAACTGTAAAGCGTAAGTTTATATTACGAAGCAAAAAAAGAGAAGAGAAATACCATTTGTAAGATTATAATAAAACCGTAATTAGTCAAGTCACACTAATACTTGAGGACTATTTATATAAAGATTTCGATGGCGCTGGTGCAATTTTCTTCTGCTTCGAAATTATTTCTTTGGCGCCAAAGTGCTTAGTTATGGAATAACGGAATGTTTCCTAATACTCCACAATGGCGCTTATAAGACATTTTAAAGATTCCGTTAATTTCAAGATATGCACAATCGAAGTTTAATTAAGTTTCTGCTTTCGGGGAAAAATTGGTTCAAATCCTACTAAAAAGTTAATCAGTTGTTGAAAAATAGCATGTTAAATTTAATTTTAAATAAACGTAATTAAATTAACTAAAAAAATTATTAAAATATTTATTTTATTTTCGCTTCTTTATAAAGAAAATAAAAGAAAAGGTCTTATAATTATGAAACACCGAAATTTACACAACAACTATTAGGCAATTCACACAAGCCCTTGTATCGTTGTATTCATTGTATTGTTGGACTAAAATACAACAGTATATGCTTGTTGTTGATAGTTTTCATATAAAACTCCTGTACACTTATACATATTTTTTCATATGTTTTCGGCAGTTGTATTGGTTTCGTGCTACCAGTTTATGTAAATGCCAGTAATTAGGAAGAAGAGTAAAAATACAAAATATTTGCCTTTAATTATGTGTAAGATAGCTTCTAAAATAATTACATTACTATACAAATTTATTGTTAAAATGATGTTGTTCTCAATGGAGTTGAATATATTGCTGTATCAAATTTGCTTATTATCCCCAATGGGATAGATTGTAAATAAAGAATATGAAAAAAAACTTGAGTCAATAATTAACATTTCAAAATTATAATTGTTCGCACAGATAATGAATTAATATAACTTTTTCCGTAATATTTTTCATTCTGTTGCTTGAAAATCAAATTATGAATACTGGTCTTCTTCTTCTTATCGGTTTTAACATTTGAAATACGAAATACACAACACAGCACAGCATTGAGCGTTCACAAAGAGTATTCAATACACGATACCAAGTCGTGGAATTGGCCAAATTACAAAATATAGTATTTCCTAAAAGTACATGAAAAGATGGATAAATCTTTGAAAGGAACTTAATGGATTACAGCTATATTTTAAGTGATATTTGGAAAATGGAAGTGTCTTTATAAATGTGAGATACACTATACACATATGGGAATTACATGGAAAAGAAAAGTTTTCGCAATAACGATTTATACAAAACATTGGAGGCTTGGGCAAAAAATATTTTTATTCGAAAAAGGAATTACTGTCTTTTCTGTTGATCCATCTCCATTGTATAAATTTGATTTACATCATATAGATTCTTATTTGTTCCAGCAGCAATTTTCCATTTCGTAATTATTTACTATTCTGGGCATTACAACCCTTTAGTCTGGATAACAACCTAGTTTTTTACACCACCAATGTTGTATGTCTTAATTTTATATATTAATTTCATATATGGTTTTTAAGAAACTTTTCGTGACATATTTTACACTCAGGATTTTTAAATCTGAATGCCTTAATAAATAGACGTCATTGTTGAATCAGGTCTCAAGAAGTCCTCCAAAACAAATGCATACACAACGACCAACTGTCTAGTCGGGCGGCATAATTTGGTTTTATTTTCTTTGACTATGAACGCAAATCGTTATAAGAACATAATTACATAGCTGTTGTGGCCTTACTAGGCTTAAGTAATTGACTTATTGCAGCAAGAATGACGAAATATACTAAAGAAGAACATACAGTGGACAGTAAAAGTCTTAGGATGGCAATATATTTTGACAAAAGAAAAGTCTCCACAGGCTTAATACTCTTACACAAAGTGACCTCAAACAAAAGTCAACCGAAAAACTTTGTCATGGTGCCACCAGAAAATGCTAAACAAAACTTGTACATTCAATTCCAAATGGGTGAAATGGAGTGCTTAACCTTAAGGGATATTATGTTCATATATTAGGCCTTTGAATTTGAAATTTAAAATTAATTTAAATTTAAATTTTAATACAAACTTTTGGCATGAAATTGCTAAAATATATTGCCGTACTAATACTTTTTCTGTCCACTGTATATACAGTCATTCTCAGTCATATATCCATTCACAAACGTTATCATAATCTCTGTTTACACTTTAATGTGTCATGGCATGTTCTAAATGAACTCATTTCACATCATATGCTTTAATGTATCAGATGATAAATTTATAATCTTTAAGTAAAGTACGAATAAATATTCCTTATCACAATATATGTGCATTATTATTACACAATATTATTACACAATAAAATTTAAAGTTTTCTATAAATTTTTAAGTAATTTTTACTCTTCTTGTTCTGTAGAAAAGTTTTTACAAACATCTTATTATCCTATTAAGAAGTAATTTGGTTTGCTAATGGTGCATTATGCATTATTTTTATTTATTTTTTTATTATTAGTCATAGCACAACAAGATAATAATCTTATAAATGAAAGTGCTATGTACTAAGTACATCAAAGAAAGAAAATAATAACAAATCATTGATTATATGAGCCGTTTAGTGCATAAAGTGATTAACTCCACTTTTTGAAAAATCTTAAATTTAAGTGTCAAGCACTTGAGATAGTCATAACCTTTTATAATTATTATAACTTTCCTGAAAAGTTAAGATTAACACCACTAAACGACAAATTGTTTTAGGCCATTGAAGACATTTTGATTAACTCCGTACTCTCATGGAAATCGTTTCAATAACGCAATTCAAATTCTAAATATTTGGTAAGTGCTATTTACCTAATGACTCAGATTTTGCAAATATTGAGTAACATGCAAAAAAAATTCAAAACATTTATTCACCCGATGATTGGTACTATATAATAAAAACGTGCAAAAAGAAAGCACCATTTAATCTAATCCAAATGACCCCCAACAAAACCTTTACGAAACTCGATCATTACCAGAAAAGCCACCGTTACAGGGTTTCCAATATATTGGCTTAAAATAAGCTGCATAAAGTTAAAATTCATACAATTCAAATATGACTATTATGAAGATTTAGAATTTAACGAAATTAACATAAGGAAACCTATAGCAGGTAGGCCACAAAGCATGAATGATCAGCCCTTATTATATCCTAAAGGCAGAACTGTGACAAGGGAAAATAGGAGAGATATGATGGATCTGCTTAAATTCATTCCTCCTGTTAACCATAATTCCTTTAAAATCTTGAGAATAAATCGAAATGACGAGTCCTTACTTACATCTGATGAAGAAGCCATTATTTTTAATGCTGATAAATTAATCACAAATATTATTGACGGCGTTGTATTTTTTCAATATTAGAAGCAGAAGCCGTACCCCATAACTGGATACCATAACTCCATATTGGGTTCAAGTGAATACCGAGATATTTAACATGAGTATGTTGCGGCACCCTCTGGTTGTTAATACTGATGGGCGGACACGTTCCTTTCCGTAGGGTAAAGGTGATGTGGACGCATTTTTGTTCATTGATTTTAATTCCCCATTCATTAGCCCATATCTCCACCTTGGTAGCATGGTGCTGTAATTGACTTGAGGCATCTTTTGGATTTTTGTGGATGCAAAGAAAAGCCGTATCATCAGCAAAAGTTGATGTGTGTAATACTGCTTGTTGGCATATCTGCGGTGTAAAAAAAATATAAAATTTGTCCCAGGATTGTGGAACGCCAGCCTTTATAAGTTGAGGCCAACTTAAAAAATCTCCTTCTTTAATTATGAATTTTCGGACGATAACATATTTTTGGAATACACACAGTTACTAAAGTATATATACGGTTACAAAATTTCAGAAATTTTTTAACTAATCCGTTTTCGTTCCTGCACAGGCCCACAAAAGTGTACATCAGGTCCACAAAAGTTAACAAATTACAGAAATTTTTTAACCAAGACCGTCTTAAAAGCGAGGAAAGTTGTCAGACAATTACAAAGATTTTCAACGAAAACGGATTAGTTAAAAAATTTCTGAAATTTGTTATCCGTATGTATACTTTTGTGGCTGAGTGTAGGTTGATAAAATTCAATAGTAAAATCTGCTTAAATTTTGATAAAAGTCCTTCATGACATACTTTGTCGAATCCTTGAAGAGGTGAATAAATAGCGCTAAACAATATTTTTTTCTTCAAAGGCTTTTCTTATTTCTTGTACCAATCGGTATGTTTGCTTAATAGTGCTATGTTGTCGTCTAAAGCCAAATTGATGATTGGGAATACAGTTGTTTCGGTCCAGAATAGGTGTCAGCTTGTTAATTAACAATTTTTCGAACAATTTTGACATAGTTGGTAAAAGACTTCTAGGTCTATAAGATTCCAATTTCGAAGGATTTTTTCCAGGCTTAGGAATCATTTTAACTAGAGCAACTTCCCATGCTGGCGGGTAGTATTCGAGACGCAAAATGGCGTTAAAAATATAAAGAATAATTCTCTTTGCCATACGGCAATTCGATAAGCATCTTGTTGCTGACTTCGTCGAATCCGGGAGATTTCTTTGCATTCAAATTTTCAATAGCAATTATAATCTCTTTGATTGGTAATTTTATTTTTACTGGAGGCCGAGCCACTGCAGGTGGTAAATCACTCATGGCAACACATGAATGGGGAGTGAAAACTTTTTTAAATGCCTAACAAAAAGGTTACCTTTTTCAGCGTCATTTCTTGCCCAAAGTCCTCTTGAATCACGTGGTGGGGGGTGTATCCGTTATGGGTCTTTTCAGGTTTTTAACTGATCGCCATAATGAATAACTGGATTGTTGAGTCGCATCTAGACTTTGCAAATATTCTCTCAGAGATGCTTCCTTTTGCGTTTGTAACACTTTTCTGAGCTGGTTTGTACAATTTTTTAATTTTGCTTTAAGCTGTGGTGACCTGTGCAATTGCCATTCTCTTCTAGCTTTCCTTTTTTCGGATAAGATGTGTTCTATATCTGCCGAAAAAACTTTGGTGTATCTAGTCTGACGATAGGAGGAAGAAGCATTCTGAGCACCTAGCTTCATGTGCCCACTCAGGCTACTAATAGCGGCATCAATATCTTCTGGTGTTCTTAGAAGTAGGTTTCCTGTACAATGAGAGCTAATATATTTTTTGTACTTTAGCCAATTTATTCGTTTTTTGAAGAATAAATCTCCTGCTTCAGTTTGCAGAGGATGGCAAATGGTGACGAATGGGGGAATGATCTGAAGATAGATCTTGTGAAGCTTCAACCTCGATTAGTTTAACAGGTATATTTTTTGTGATGCCGAAGTCAATGATGTCGGGTATTTTTTGCTGGTCAGTTGACCAATAAGTTGGTTTCCCAGTTGAAATGATATTTAGATTCATTTTGCAAATGGTATCGTATAAAATATGACCTCTTGGGCTAATGAGACGTAAGAACCAGAAATTATGTTTGGCATCATAATCGCCAGCCGCTATGAAAAGAGGACCTAGTGACTTGAAAAGGTCTCTGTATTGATTTTCTGTTACTAAAAATCTAGGCGGAAAATATACTGATGAAATAACAAGATTGTAATAAAATTTTTCAATACAGATATTTGTCGCTTGGAGATAATTTTCCGAAAGTCCACGCAGTAAATGGTGTTTAATTCTCGATTTGATTAATATTGCGGAGCCACCATGTGATCTATCTCTAGGTCATTGGTGTCATAAAAACTATATCCATGTATTTTAAAAAAGCTTCTAGATGTCATATGGGTCTCAGAAATCAACATGACATCTATTTTTTGATTGATTAGAAAACATTCCAACTCGTCTTTATGTTGGCGAATGCCGTTTCCGTTCCAGATACAAATTCGTAAAGAGTTCATCCTACTTAATATGGCTTGCAGAAGCGAAGTCTGCATTTTTTGCATTTCCTGCATCATACTAGTCATAGTCGTGATGATTTGATTCATGGTTTGTAAAAGATGTAAAGAGCATACCGTAAACTTTGTCAACGATGACGTTAATGTGGTTAGACCACGTTGGCCGGCTATTAAAGATAATACCCAGATAATACCCTAGTCCAGTTGTAAATTTTTTGTAAATCATAGTAGATGGTGATGGTATGAAGTCGTCTTAGTCCAGTAGGCAATGTATTGGCTTATTACACGTGAGGCCTCGGTTCAAACCCCAGGTCAGGCATCTCCAACTAAACGAAATATGAAAAAATATTTCTTCGGCGACTTCCTCTCAGCAGATTTCTGTCAAAAATTCTGAGAGTAAAGAAAATTGCCATGAAAAGTTTCTCAAAAATCTGTCGGTTGGAGTCGACTTTAAACTGTAGGTCCCGCCACTCATGTATAAAAATTAACGCACACAACATAAATGGTGTGAGAAACTAGGTCGTAACCCTGACTAAAGGATTATGTTATGTATGCATAGTTGAATATCCTCAATATGTGTGCTCCTATAAAGCAGAATGTCATCAGCGTACATATGTACGCTACAATTATCCTAAACATCAGGTAGGTCGTTAATGTATTTAAAGAACAAAAGAGGCTCTGAGGAATACCTCTTCTAACGTTTGGCGAATTCGTGATGTTGCCGTTTAGATAAACTCATTGTGATCTGTTCATAAGATAAGAACGTATAAGACTACAAGCTGAATTAGAAAAATAATATTTTGTGATCAACCGTATGTAAAAACGCTATGTAATTTTCATCTAGTTCCTAAATTAACTAAAACAGTAGTACATCTCCTAGCTTTCATAAATTCCGAGGAAATTATTAGTTATGAGATAATAATTTATTTGTCTAGCTATGACGTTTTCCATTACTTTAGACAGGAATGGAAGAATGGCAATTGGCCTGAATTCGTTGTTGGATTTACGAATGGGAATGGTTTTCGACTGTTTCCATTGTTCACGGAAGGACGACATACATAGTTAAAACTGTATTGAATAAATGAGTTAAATACGGCAAAAGTCTAGTTAAAAACAGAGAATCTAAGTCATTAAATTGCTTTTTTAATCGCATTAATTTTGAAATTGCGATAAACTCGCTTATGTATTTTGTATCAAAGTGTTAGTTTCTGACCCTATTACAGCTGCCACGTGGTAAGATTCTACATTACCCTACTTATTTTATTCACAGATTTAATTCTAATTGTTTTCACAAAAATTATAGAAGGGTTAACAGTAAAGTAAATGTAATACGTTTAAAGTCTTTAGCATTTAGCATTTGACAAAATGCTAATGATGCTTTCACTTTACGTTATATTAACTTCCACAATATTCCTGCAACGTAAATTATTGAAAATATTTTCAACACTAAAGTAGCACGGATTACTATAATTGAACCGCATAATAAATGAAAAAAGTCACATTAAATTAAGGGAATAAACACAATAACAAAAATAGAAAATATAAACCAAACGGAAATGAACGGCAAGTAAGAGCACAGGAAACTTGACGTTGAAGGAAAGAATTGTACAATAACTTTATTGTTCTTAATTGTATGTGTTATAAGTTGCCATCACCAAGATGCAGGCGTAGAGTTTCAGTTCGTTTTTATGGGTACTTTAATATGATACTTTAACTTTAATATGATACTTTAACTTTAATATAATAAGAAAATTACAATAAGTACATATATAGTTAATATCGGAAATTAAAATGAGCAAAAATTACTCACTGAAAGAAATTTCTGAGTTTTGCTGAATTCAAATTGGTTGCAAAAGCTGATATATTTTACAATATTTCATCGCTACGAAGTAATAAATTTAATAAATTACGATAAATTATTCTCTAGGTAGGTACAAAAGAAATTGGGGGATATGCCCATTCCCTGATTGATTGAATCATTTCACCATTACACTTAAAACGCAGGTTTATAAATCCATTAAACAGAGATATGTCTATCGAACCTAGGGGTGCTAGACGTACAGTACAGTTTTGAACAGTACATGTACTGATTTTTTTCAATTGTACTGTTTTTGTACTGTTTTTTCTTCAATGCTTTTTTATGCAACAATACAAAACTGGCAGTAGTGAGCTTTTAAACAAATGTTTCCAGGCTCAAATATAGCTTATATATAATGATCACCCTTTTTCTATTTCAACCGATGCATCAAACAAAGGTAATATTAAAACCTTTCCAATTTTCCTCCGATACTTTTATAAGTATACGGGAGTAAATACAAAACTTTTGAACTTTTATGTGTCAAATTCCGAAATGTCAAAAGATATTGCTGATTCGTTGAAGTCTAAATTGGTTGAGCTTAAGAAAAATAATCCAGATATCATCGGAATGAGATGTTTGTGTCATATCATTAATAATGCATTTAAGAATGGATTGAAACTTTTAAAACTCGATATAGAGAATATTGTAATAAAGGTTCTAATGAATTTAGCTCATCAACAAAGAAGACTTCAAGTCTAAAAGAAATGTTTGAGTTCTGTGAACTAGAATGGAGTGAAATGCTTCGTCACCTGCCGATACGATGGATGACTACAGCAGTTGAACGATTTCTCAAGAACTATCTATCCATCAACACGTATATTATTTCTAAAGATAGTTGTCCAGCTGTTTTAAAACAATTTTTTGAACTTGAGACTTCTGAAGCTTATTTGGGATTTGTCCACCACACAGGTACTGCAATATTGTTATGAATTAAGGAATTAGAACAGGACAATTTAATTATAATCGACGTTTACAAAATATTTAAAATGCTTCGTCACAAATTTGAAGAACAACAAAATGAAAATTTTCATGGTTACATAGTTGAAACTGTTTGCAGCAATTGTAATAACTCACAAGAGGTTTCTTTATTTAAAAAACGAGCCGACACAGTTCTATCATATGTAATTAAATATTTTGAAGATCGATTTGATTTAAATAATAACAAATTTTAAAAACTAAGTATTTTCAACATAAATTCAACCATTTTATTTCAAGATCTTATTAAAGTTGTTAAATTGTTCTCAATTCAAAATATTGATATGGATCTCCTATTTGATGAGTTTATTAGTTTGAAAAGTTTTGCTAAAAACGTACAAACAGAAAAAACTGTTGACCAAAAATGGAAAGACTTTTTAAACAGTTTTATTTTTTCAATACCCCATTCAAATGCCGCCACTGAATGGATTTTGAGTGTGATGTTTTTATTTTGGAGAAAGGAGAGGAATAACTATTGATTGAAAACCTGGAAAGTGAATTAATTATAAAAACAAATTGTGAATACAATTGTAATGAATTTTACAATTTTATAAAAACGGAAGATGGGAAGAATGGCATTTTAAAACATATAAAAAAAACATATATAAAAACATATATAAAACATATATAAAATTGTAACTTTATATATACATATGTATATGTAAATATATAACTAATTAATAATCTAAAAAGCATTTTAATAGTATTCACTTATATTTAAAAATATTTTAATACTTGTTTAAAAAAAAGCATATACTTATGTACATTTGAAATTAATAAAATAAAAAAAAATACTAATCATATAGTAATCTCATATTTTAATTGTTTTTTTAATTATTACTTCAAAATGTTATGAATTGAATAAATTGTTATGTTTTTGTAAAAGCGTGCTGTTTTTTCAATAATTGTGCTGGTTTTTTGTCCTCAGTGTACTGTTTTTCCGCATTCCAAATCTGGCCACCCTAATCGAATCTGTCTTCAGAATCTATTAATCCATTCAGTAGCTCTTTTGACAAAGCTAACCTTTTAACTGAAATATTCGCCAATAATTCTATTCTACAGGAAGGTAATCAATTACTGCCCGAGGACAAAAGCCTATCATAAATTAACATACATATACATAATTGGCTATTACAACCCTTCAGTTAGGATTACGCCTAGCTTCTCACATCACTCATGTTGTGTGTGTTAATTTTATACTTGAGTGGCGGGACCTTCGAACGACTTCGAACGACAGATTTTTGAGAAACTTTTCATTGCAATTTTATTTACTATCAGAGTTTTTGCCAGAAACCTGCTGAGAGAAAGTCGCACAAGAAATATTTTCATATTTTCGTTTTGATGTCTGACCTGGGGTTTGAACCGTGGACTTACATCTAATAAGCCAACAAACCACCTACTAGACTACGGCAACTTCACTAACTAAGGTAACAGCAATTAAGCCTAATATATACCTGGAGACCAAGAGGCTGAACTGCGCCAATAATACGGTTTCCATAAGACCTGTTCTGCTGGAAGGAACGTGCAACCAGCCTATCTGACGATTTGGTCAGAGCAAGGTTCCGGCTCTATAGCATTTGTGTGGTTTTTTGATGGCAAAAAAGTAATTTTTGACAATGAAGAGTTTGTGTACAATAAATCCATATTATTTTTTTTTCAGCAAAAAGTAATATTTTGTCTATTTTTTGTATTGTTAAACGAAATCTGATGAAAATTTTTATGCAACTCAGAATCTTATGAGTGAAACATATTTTCACCGTTAACATTTTAGTGCTGTTTGAATTGATATATAGCACCTTTTTATTAATTTAAAAAAAATTATTCAGATTGCTTATACAGTTCAGTAGATTTGAGCGATCTTGTAAATTGCTGCTTATTTGTTTGAGTTATTCTTTTTACCATACGTATATGTACGTATGTATATTTTTTTGTTGTCTGTTTACATTGTTTACTTATTTTAATTTATGATAGTTTAGTTTTGTCCGAATAACGATATAAATACTTTTAATCGTAGACCAAGTCAGTACAGTCAATGTGAATACAGACGAATTTAATGTTGTTTACCAATCCATAAGCGATACAATAAGATTATGTCACTAGTAACTATTATTTCAATGCGATGTTTGTTAAAGCTAGAATATTTTAGAATAAGTGTCGAAAGAAGTATTCAAATCAGTGTTGCAAAACTGAAATTTTGAAATGGTACTGAACTACATATAACCAAAAGAGTACTTTTTGAGTCATATTTTACTTTAGTAAACAAACAAAAAATACATACATACATAATTGCTCATTACATTATGACCTTACTTCTCACACTACTTATTTTGAGTGTTAGTTTTATACATGAATGGCAGGGACCTACAGTTTAAAGTCTCAACTCTACCTTTAGCATTACGTTGAACATGTAATAAAATTGATTTATTGTAGTAGTAGTCTGTTTAATAGCAAATAAAACGTGTGCTTTCCAAACATGAAAATATATTTAAATATGTATATTTTATAATATTCATAAAGCTGGAATTTAGCATATTGATGATAGACTATAACGACGACGAAAATAGAAAAATCAAAGGATTTCAAAACAAGACAATGACCGAGGCATGTCTGATCTTGAAATTAAAGACACGATATACTAGCAAAAATTGCCAGATCATTCAATATTTGCAATTAAACTCATCTCTTTGCCTCTTAGAAACGATTAACTAACGTTTTTCCTGTTTCAGACGTGTTCCTATTAACTTCAAAATTTGATAGCTTTCTACCAGAAATATTAGAAAATTTATTCGAATGGTCGAATCTGTTGTCATATTTTGCCATAATTTAAAGATGTCTGGTTTTCAGAAATAGATATCTTATATCAAACGTTATGCTAAATCCTCTGATGGAAGATATACATAGAAACTTTTATTTTTACAACAATTAAGAGGAACAAGACGCTTTCAAAAACACCAAACAACAATATATCGATAAGAACATGATAAAATTTAATGAGACACAATGCAATGAAGCAATACGCAAAGGATATGTCTGTTAAACCATCGGATGCTACTACAATTTAATTGCTTTATGGTAGGAAATATTTTATTTTATTAAAAAATGAATACTATTAGTAAATACTTTTCGCTTAATTTTAATTAATAAAAAAATTTATAGAAATTGTAACCCTTAGCGACCATAGGCACACATACTAGTACACATATTGTAGCAAATATTTTATTTTATAAAAAATGAATATTATTAGTAAATGCTTTTTGCTTAATTTTAATTAATAAAAAAATTTATAGAAATTGTAACCCTTAACGACTATAGGGACACATATGTACATACATATATCTCAAGAACAAACGGGCATGCCAATATTGGTTTTGGTAATTTGGTTTCAAAATATTGAATATGGACATCTCATGAATCATCCCAAATGATAAATTTGGCACTCATAACCTTATAGTCGTGACACATACATACTTATGTATATTGGATTTTGGACATTTGTGTTCGGGCATATAAGAAAGCCAGATTGGGTAAATAGACAAATGAAGAAAAATAAAATATTTTGTTTTAGAATAAAATGAATTTGTCGACACGGAAGTAGCAATAAAAACCACACATGGAAATTTTTAAAAGAAATAAATACAATAACATGCCCAATTCACACGACTTTTTATGGCGTACGTAGTACTGAATACAGATTTTGTTTGTGAACTCTAAGTTCATGTATGCTGTATTCTGTATTTTACATTCCAAATGTAAAAAGCGATAAGAAGAAGAATGCCAGTATTCATAATTAGATTTTCCAGCAATAAAATTAAAAATATTACCGAAAAAAGTAAATTAATTAATTGTGCGAATTAATTGTTGATTCAAGTTACATAGAAAATAGTTTGTATTTTTATTCTTCTTCTTGATTACTGTCATTTCCATAAACTGATAGCACAAAACCTATACAACTTTTAAAAACATATGAAAACAATGTGAGTGTATCGGATTTTTACATGAAAATTATCAACAACAAGCATACACTATACTACTATATACATATATATTCGTCCAACAATACAATGAATACAACAATACTTGTGGCTTGTGTGAATTGCCCAATTATTTGTTTATGTGTACGATAGTCTTGAAAAATTAATAATTGCATTCAATAATTAATGTAACAATTACAACAATATGTACATACATACGTAGATATTTACATACATATTGTTCTACAACTATGACATTGGAGTAAACAGGACTATTTTAATTACCAAACTAGCTGATGAATAAAGGAATTTGTCGACACATGAACAAATTGAATTATTGATGTCATTTACAACACAACACAATTTCCAGACAACATCTAGATTCTATAATCTAGATAATGATAATATGTAACTGTTGATGTTGATTTGTTATTATTATTTATCATGTCAGCTATAAGTGAATAAAATACATGACTGTGATTGCAAGCTTATACTAGATAGAGTATGCATATGCAATGTCTGTCTATAATAAAATTTATATATTAACCCCTACCATGCATTTGCATGAGTAGAATGAAGAGTAAATCACATATTGTGTTCATTATATATTGAATATAATGAATATAACGTCGGTTAAACATCCGTCATGGGTGCCCGGTGTAGAGCGCATCCCAAATGTTCAATTTTTCAACACTCTGGTGTATAGATCAGGCTAATTTAGACCCACGGCATGGGCTATGCTGGCTTTGAGGACCGCTGTGGCTTACGGCTTGTTCGCATAGTTCTGCGACCTAATAAAACCCCATAAGAAAAAGACTAACGGGATCAAAGCACACTATGTCGGTGTTCTCTAATATTTCGTGAGAACATCCATGAGCTGTGTGACACTTACCGTCGTCTTTTCGAACCACGTGTCGTTGGTGCCTAAATCATTCAATTCAGGCCAAAAGATGTTAATATTCATCAACCTATAGTTCCCTCTGTCGACAACGCTGGTCTTTCTAAAATCATTATCAAAGAATCCACACAAAACCGTAACTTTTTCGGGATGAATTGGATGCTCTTAGATCCCATATAGACTGGTATCGTTCCAAATTCAACAATTTTGTTTGCTTACAAACATAGAAATGACCTCAGCGTTTAAGATGTTTTTCGATGCAAATTAGGGTCGGCTGCTTCACTTCTAATTTAACAGATTCAAGTCACCATAGTCTAGTAGGTAGTGTGTTGGCTTATTAGTCGTAAAATATATATTAAAATATTTCATCGGCGACTTCCTCTCAGCATATTTCTGGCAAAAACCCTGAGAGTAAATAAAATTGCCATGAAAAGTTTCTCAAAAATCTGTCGTTCGGAATCGACTTTAAATTGTAGGTCCCGCCTCTAATTTTTATAATTAACACACACAACATGAGTGGTGTGAGAAGCAAGGTCGTAGTCCTGATGGAAGGGCTGTAATGACCAATAATATGAATTTACCTCAAATAGCCTTTGGCTAGACATAAGATTGCTTCGATGGAATCTTGATAAGTTCAATGCCAATTCTGTTTTACATATCCTAACTTTGTCAATAAATGCAGTTTTTATGAGGCCATCTGTTTGCCTCTCTGCAGAGGAACTTCAATATTATTTAGAAACTCATTTCAATTTTCCGTTGTGTCAGTTTTATAAAGAGCGTTGGCCTTGTTGTCACCTTCGATGTTCCCTTGTCCAGCAACCGAAACAAGCGTAATCTCCGATGTATCACTATACACACACAACCTTAAATGTGGCGTTCACATTCTTTTAGGATAATGACTTACTTACTTACTTACTTAATTGGCCATTAACAATCCAATTAATGGATTTCGGCCTGCCTTAACACATCCTTCCAGGCGCCTCTGCTTCTTATGCGCCAACGCCAGTTGGTCACACCAATAGATGACTGGGCTTCCTCGATTTGGTCCGATTTGGCCGACTTCCGCAGATCCCCTTATTAAACACCCGTCTTGTGGGAGCATCCTACTCCATTCGCACGATATGGCCGATCCAGAGCAGCCGCTGTATGTTAATACTCTGCACAACGTCCATGCCGTTTGAGTGGAGTAGGATCGGATGCGGAAATCATCGCCAACTCTCACTGGACCGAAGATCTTACATAGGACTTTTCACTCGAATACTCTCAAAGCTGCTACAACAGTGCTTAATTGTGACCTCGCCATAAAGAAGCACAGGGAGGATAAGCGTCTTGTAGAGTATTGGTTTGTCGTTCGAGAGAGGTCTCTGCTACTCAATTGCCTACAGATTATGGCTGCATTACTGTCAGTAAATACGCGTATATTATTATACGATTTCTTCTGGTAACCAATTCACACGACAGCAATTTTTATAGTCATTATTACTGCCTGAAAGTTGCCGAAGTCTAGTAGGTAATACGTTGGTTTATTAAACGTGAGGTAACGTGTCCAATTAAACGAATAATGAAAAAATCTTTCTTCGGTGATTGCCTCTCAGTAGATTTCTGGCAAAAACTCTGAGAGTAAATTGTCATGAAAAGTTCCACAAAAATCTGTCCTTCAGAGTTAACTTTAAACTGTAGATCCCGCCACTCATGCAGAAAATTAACACACACGACACAGATGGTGTGAGAAGCTAGTTTTAATCGTAGTTGAAGGTGACCAATTATATATGTATGTATGATAGAAAGTACTTTCGAAGTACTTTCTTTTGAGCACTTGGCAACATTTTCATTAAACTGCTAATTTTCGACATGAAAAATTATTGTGAGAATCATATCAATGTTTGCGAATATGTATCCATGTTACAATATGTGCTTTGTGGAGTATTAAACAGTATTCTACAAGTGCTTGTAAATTTTTTCTATGAATTATATGTTCAAAGTATTTAATCATGAAAAAGTTTTGCTTTCCCTTTCTCCCACTGTGTACATTATAACCACAAAAATTTATTTCCGTTTTGCCCGCAGGGTAAATATATAGGTATATAAACATTAAAAATGATTACCAACTATAGTAATGAGCACACTTGATTGCGGGAATATAATAAGAAAACAAGGAATTATTAAAAAGATATATAGAAAAGCTAGAAAATAAAATAATGGAATGGAATGGATATAGAAAAAATAATTTGAATGGACCATTAAGATAAATGTATGGTAATGATGTGAATATATACATATATATGGTTATGGTGTATTGAATCAATCTATGGTACAATTATCAAAACGAATATTTAATTCATTTAGTTAATGATTACCAACAAGTAAGTTAAGTTAATATTATTCGATATTGAAGATATTAGGTATATGAATGTGGTCTTAATGGAATAAGAGTATGAAGCAGAAGAGAAAATTCTTCTTCTTCTTCTTTTAATGAATATTTCAAAGATATTGCGAATTCAGCATTTTTTTTTCTTAAATCGTTTTACAGAATTTTCAAATTTAAATTAAACAATAATTGTTTAACAAATTTGCCCTTTTTTGAACCCTTTAACTGTTTATGTGGAGTAAAGTCGCCGTGGTCCAGGTCTAGGTCGGTTCAAGCCCTAGGTCAGGCATCTCCAACTAAACGAAATATGTAGAAGTATTACTTCGGCAACTTCCTCTCTGTAGATTTCTGGCAAAAACTCCGACAGTAAATGAAAATGCCATGAAAAGTTTCTCAAAAATCTATCGTTCGGATTCGACTTTAGGCTGTAGGTCCCACCAAAACACTCATGTATAAAAATTAACGCACACAGCATAGAAACTAGGTCGTAATCCTGACTTAAAGATTGTAATGACTAATTATGTATGTATATTAATCAGAGCGAAACAAGAATTTTTCACATAATGACGACCATAGTGGTCTTGAAGAAAAAAAGGCTTTAAAATAAAACTAAACAGTTAAAGAGTTAAAGAAATATGACAGCATGAGTTAAAAATTATGAACCAAGGATCCATTTTTTTACTTCAAATATTTTTAAGTCACGTCGGGATCTTCAAGTTCCCGATTTATCAACATGCTGCTGTAATCTCCTTCAAGATCTTGTTTAGACATCATTGAATAAGGATTCAACCAATAAAACCACTCACTGACTTCTAGTGCAGTCAAAAAGCCTAATGTCAAGAACGTCATAGGAAAATCAGAAAGATGAACCGATCTTTTGAATGGATAGAGCTCAATTATCAAAAAGTTCTTCGCATTTACAGCCAACACACTATTTTAGGCAACAATTAATGGACCTGCTCATTTTCTATAATCTATTAGGTTGTTAAATGCAACTAAAATTAATATGCACTGGATGGTGTGGTGTAATGTCCCTATGTTCCTTAAAGGAAAGAAAAGTAATGAATGTGAGATCTAATGATGTAGAAACATATTTGATTTGATTAGAAAGTAAGGGTAAAATAATTATGAACGCTTTGTATTATTTTTAAAAAAGTTCAAAATGTAAATAATTAAAATACGTTGATTTCCGTTGTAAGGTTCGTTTGCAGTTTTGTTATTCTGACTGCTGTTGGTACTATTTTGCACAAATTATCGGTCAGATTTAAATCTAAAAACTGTAAAATATTTCTTAGAGCACTTTGCAACGGTACAATATCATGAAAGAATACCCATCCACAGTAAGAAGCATATTTTTTCGGCATAAGATAGCAACAAGTTTGAAAAATTTTAACGTTGCTTTCATAAGGCACCGTATACAATATAGAAGGTCATTGTTAAATTCCATAATAGGAACGTCTGAAGAGTGGATATAGAATTTCATTCTTTATTCATTACATTCATTCTATGTTCATATATATGGTAAGAGATTATTTCGCCATTGTGAAGTACTTTCTAAATAAATATTGACCGTAAATATACAGGATCTTTCAACAGAATTTTTCGAACTTGTTAAAGCTATACATATATACATATATAATTGGTCATTAAAACCCTTTAGTCAGGATTACCACATAGTTTCTCACACCACTTATGTTGTGTGCTTTAATTTTTATACATGAGTGTTAGTGGGACCTACAGTTTAAAGTCGACCCCGAACGACAGATTTTTGAGAAACTTTTCATGGCAATTTTATTTACTCTCAGAGTTTTTGTCAGAAATCTGCTGAGAGGAAGTCGCCGAAGAAATATTTTTCATATTTCGTTCAGTTGGCGATGCCTGACTTGGGGTTAGAACCAATACTTCACGTCTAATAAGCCAACACACTACCTACTAGATAACGGCGGCTGAGGCAATTACACACTTTCTTAAGACTCTCGGGATGGTTGAGAGATGCCACCCAGGAGCTTTAACTATATTATGGAATAGGTAATATCAGTTTTGTAACGAGACCTTATAGGCACCAAATAAGCTGTGTTCTTTGAGGCATGATCCTAACCTAACCTAAATTATTTCTGTCTGGTAAATTGATCTACAGTGGCTCCGCATAGATCAATTCCATGTATACAGTATTTTTTTTTAATCTATTAAATATTACTAAATTAAATGAATTGCTTATTAACTGTATGTGGGATTGAAGTTGGAACATTTTTTATCTCCTTTTCATATAATAAAATTCTTTTCTATTTTTTTTGATAAATACAAATGTTTTTTATTTTTAATTAAAATAATTTAAATTAAAATACCCTTTTATTACAATTTTGAATTCAATCACTGGCAGTTGTAATCACAAAAATTAAAAACAATTCGATTAATTTGAATAAAAAATTATTTCCTCGCAGGCTCTGTAATTATCTATACTATTTTTTTTTAAACATATACTTTCAAATTAAAATAATTTACTAAAATATTTTCACACATGTAAATAAATAGTTAAAAGCAATTCTGACAGTAATTAATTAATCACTTTTTTCATTTGAAATATTTCAGACGCCTTGAAGAAACTGATGATTTTATTTGTGATAAATCAGGCTTTAACTTGATTTATTTAATTTTTTTTTGCAACAATTTTAATTAAAGCAGATTTGTTTAAAATTGTTATATAAAAAAACAATCACACGAATAACAAAGTGAAAAAGTAAATGTATGTAAGTATATAGAAAAAATACTATTTTTCATTGTTTTAATATGATTTTTTGTTTTCTATAAATTGTATTACAATGGAGTGTATTATTTATATGCAATTGTAAACTTTAATTGTGGCATAAATTAAAAGAATTTAATGTTTGAGAAGAGTTTTTAAGTTTTGTTTTATTGCCATACACCATAACAATTGAAATTACAGTACATTTTGATCACTCTGAATCGGAAAATAAATAATTTCTGGAAATGTTTATTTTTCCATCCAATTATGTTAATTTTCTTTCAATCTAACATTTAATGATTGCATGTGGAGTTCCTTATTTGTCATTTTTCAGTAAGTATCAGAGATCAGCAATGAATCGTTTTTTCGCTACTCATGAAATTTTGAATAAACTGTATTGAAATTTAACTACTCTGATTCATTCGTACTCACTATAAGTACGAATACAATGAGTATGAGTACAACGTTCACATCGATCTCATACCATTCGAAATATGTTTGATTCATATGCCAGTTAAAGCCAAATATATTTGAATAAGTATGAAAACATAACTGACGTTGCATCTTGCATAACTTTGCTTGGTTCCTCTTTCAATAATGGGAAAATGCTGACACCATGTCTAGCAAAGGTTTAGGTGGTTAGGGTAGTTGTAATGAAATTTTACTGTTGTTTTTACCTTTGATAATTAAAGACGTATTGTGTCTTAAAAACACACAATACAAATAAATAATTTTTTTTAACTTAATAAGACGGTGCGACAGTGAAAATACACCCGAGTAACTTCATAGTCTAAGTTCTTCACTCAAAAATACTTTTTTTTATTTTTCTCGAACCTTTTTTTATCTTTTCACACAAAATTATTGATTACATTTGAACCTACTTTAAAAATCCAAAGTTTAGAAAGGAGAGAGATTAACCTTTCAAAAGGTATACATAAGCATTTTGTTCAAACTTATATGTTATAAGATTTGATGGGTTAAACTTTGAAAATATTATTTTTTTCTTATTTTTTCAAGTTTGGCCATTCCTAATTGCAAAATTTAATTACAAAATATGAAATAAGTAGAGGCATTCTTAAAGCATTTCAAGAGTTTGACACTCCGTTTGATAAAATTGGACAAAAATTATTGTAGTTATTATTTAAAGAGTATAACATGTTTTCATACTTATTCAAATATATTTTGCTTTAACTGGCATATGAATCAAACATATTTCGAAAAAAGCTTTGTTATTTTAAAATAGGTTCAAATATATTAGGGTCATCAATAATTTTGTGTGAAAAGATAAAAAAACCGTTTTTCACAAATAAAACAGGTTTGGAGGGTTCGAGAGAAATAATAAAAGTATTTTTGAGCTCTACTCAGCTAACTGAACAACTAGGTAGTTACTCGGGTGTATATAATTGTTTGTATTTTGTCGCAAAGTGTAATTTAAAAATATTTAATTTGCCTACTCATTCAGATTCATAACTTTAGAAAAATACTTATAAATGATTCGAGTTACTCGAATCATTAATTTTTATTAGTTGTAAAAAAATTGTACTTAAGAATTCGTTTACAAGTAACCGCTTTTTGAGAATTTACTTTCCAAAATTGGTCCTTATTACTAGCTCCCTCGTTAGTGCGATTAAACGTTTCTGGAATTCTTTTATGTTAAGTCATTGGATTATGCTAATAAAATGGTAAATCTTAAGCCATTGAAAACCAATGTTCAGTCGTAAAACGTGCACAGCGCAATGCAATTCCATAGAATGTTCCTTGTGTTATAATTCTCTTCGAAACCATCTATTAAACCATCTATTAATCTGGCCTGGCATATGTGTCGGTTGAATCTATGACCTGACTCTTTATCTAGTTAACGCTATAATATGTCTGTTATTTATGCCTATAAAGTCTGCTGCGCCTCCATCTCCTTCAGTAATTTCTTCGCAGTGATACCGAAGTCGGAAGGCCGGCAAATTAGAACTTTCTTCTACCGAGTTGTAGAAGATGATCAATGCCCTCTCCGACCAGCCTACGTTCCATCGAATTCGAAACCAGTACTGTCAATGAGACAAATATAATTTAGAAATTTGAATGACACGTGACTATTTGCTCCCAGGTGCGGGATTTCGATAGAAGAATTCCCCGCTTATATGCACTGTCATGCAAGCATTTTTGAAAGTGCTTATATCTGGCGAATACATCCAGTATTCTTATTATTATTCTTTTATAAATGATTTTTTTTGTAAATTAATAAAAAGAATTATTATTGAAATTATTTTAATCAAAATATTTAATTAATACCGACGGTGAAAAATTACAGACGTGTGGAAGTATACGAAAATGTAAAAGGATTTTAAGTTAAGAAAACGTACCCAATGTGTTAATTATTCGAAAAGTGGTCAAAAGCTTCAGAGAAACTGGATTATCCTTCTGCAAACATTGCTGTTTTAAGTGTGACTGGCGGGAAAATCTTGGAAACATTACGAATTTTGCCAAAAGACCTCTACTTTCGTGGGTATAAAATTCATCTTACTTAGGAGCCAAACCTAGCTGACCATAGAAAGCGGCGTTAATTCTTTCAATGGGCAATGGAGCAAAGTGAAGTCGACTTACGATTCTTCGGAAAAAATTATCTTCTCCGTTGAATCGTATTTACATCTGAATGGCTTAGTGAATACAAAAAATTTGTCGAAGTTGAGGATCAGAAAATCCTCTTGTAATTTATTAAAAACTAATACACGCAGAACGCGCAATTGATTGGGCTCTACTTTTATGAAGATGAGGTTGAGATTGCAGTGACTGTGTATGATATTATGACCTCTACTAGACCACATTGATCTGAACGACATGTGTTATTGCAGTAACGATTTTCAAAATAAATTATTTCATGACATTCTGATTTCAACTGACTACCAAGATCATACAATTTAACGTTCTGCCATTTTCTGATTTCTGAATCAGTGAGTAAATCAATAAACAAACGGCTTTGGGATTAATGTCCAGTTTTGTAGTTACGGCTAAACAGTTTATCTAATGAATCTTCAACGTTTTCCTTATGATTTCGGCGTTCAAAGCTTCATTCCTCCTTTGCCTTGATAATACATAGGTCATCAATACGATATTTAGGTCCCGTTGTTTAATTCCTGGTTTTGAAATTTTGATGAGATATTAACTACGATCAGTGACTTTGTCGTCTTTGGAATAAGTTCAGTATCTAGTTACATAGCAGAAATATTGATGGTGTAATACAGTGAATTTGTTTTCTCACAGGGTTTCACTCTGTTCTCTTTTCCTGATTTCAGGTTTAGAATCCCATCGGACATTGAGTATAAATCGTTTTCTTAATTTTAATTCTTCTTTACTGATATATTTCTTTCATATATTTTCTTCGTTTGACAAAGGTATTTAATTTGCTTCATTGTACGCTTATGTGGAAGTAATTCCTCGATCGTATTATTTAGACGTATATCTCCCGATATATAATTGAGCATTATTAATTTAATAATTCTGTTTTTTAAATTACAATGACTGTTACCTGTTAACTGATTGAACGGTAAACAACGGTTCCGATACTTTAAACTGAAGTGCCTATTTGTCAGACCTAAGTCAAATGTATACTCTGTATGTAAAAGTTGTTAAAGTGAGTCTTCGTAAAAAACCGCATAAAAAATATCAACCGTAACGGTGAATTAAACTAGTGTGGTTCTGTATTTCATTCAAGACATGTAATGAACTCAAAATGAAGGCGAATATTTAAATAACTCAGTTCAAACTTCACCACAAATCAGTTAAACAAATTAAGAATCTAATTATTGTACAAACGTTACAATTGATTAGTTTATCAGTATACGTAAATGAAAAATATACGAATTCACCTAATTTCTCCTTGATTTAGTTAAATCAACAATATTGGGCTCAAAAAGAACGGTTCTGTAATTTTGCCTGGCAACAAAAATACAAGCATAGGTAAAAGATATAATTTATTGCAGGTGGATTTAAATGCTATACAACAGTTAATGGGTGTCCTTAAAGGAAAAACACAAATTTATGTAAGAGAACACATACTTATACACTTACTTATTTATATACAATTACAATACAATAATAATAATTACAATACAATAGTTAATATTTTATGGCTAAGAATTATTTATTATCTTTTTTGCAATAAATATAAATATACAGTCATATTAAAGCCTTTATGTTTAACATACGTCTTGTGAACAATACTTCAGCACTACTGGCAAAATATGAATTCGAATATTCAATTTCTGTCTTGATCTGAAACGAAATATGACCGGCATATACACAGTTTGTTGCGACAGGTGTCGAAGTGTATTTAAAACTTCTAAAACTAAACGGTGCAAAGATTTAAGACTTTTCTAGTAGTTTTTGAACTATATATTGCAGATTGTGATACTAATAAAAATTGTGGTACTGAAACAGAGCAAAAGAAACCCAGGTTTTAGACATTTAAAAATAATTTAAGATATTTGAAAAAACCGTTCGACCTGTCGTTTATTAGATACTCCTGCACGACTATTGCTTGTTTACACTTCGTATCATGGTAAGCCATTTAGTTAATGGAACCAAAATATTTATATTTAAGCAAATGCCAACTTTTGTATGAAGTTACAACAATATTTGCCTCCCAAATCATGACATTATAAAAACATATGTACGTAGATAAAAATGAAAAAATTTCAAAGTTAAAAAAATACAGCAAAATCTATGATAAGGAACATGATTGGCATTATCATAGCAGATATTAAAAGACGAAAACAGCTCCGTAAAAAGGAAGAAAATAGGTAATAATTCTTAATCAAATATATTGGGTCTCCTAACAGGGAATTCCAAACGGTGACAATTTTTGAAAAATTTATTATGCTTTATTCACTCTGATTTGCAAAATCATCAATGGATATAGCATTCAACAAATCGTGTTATATTCGCATAACATATCTTGCGAAAAATTACTTCAGTTATAGGGATGAATAAGCACGTGAACAAAAAAATTTATCAAAAAAAAAAAGTCACAGTTTGTTTCGGATTTTTGGCGTCATCGGTACACATTTCATTGAGAAGGACAGAAGGCCATCACTGTAGGTCGATGTTTACTAATTTGTTTGCCTTATTTGGCTGATCTGGATAACAACATAAACTGCTTATGTCATATTGAATGTTCTGCACGTACAAATTCAGTGCATGGTCTTCTCACGTGGAGGTAATGTTAATTGGCAATCGAGTTCGTGTGATTTGACCCCGTTAGAGGTGTTTGCGGGGTTTTCTTAAGTCGACAGTATGACCGAATTCGTCACAAACCACAACAGTCCTTAAAACCCATATAACCCATGCTATCGGTCAAATTCAGCTTAATTAATGAATAAGAATCATGAACGGAACAACCCTTGAAACACAATTGAACGATTGAATATTCTACACATAATGGCATAAATATATCCTTCAAATGAACAAAAAATTTCGATGTCTAATGCACTTTGTTGAATTTCAATTTAAAGATAGGCAGCGAGTAATGAAAGACCCGTTATAATGCGTAAACGGAGATATTTCCTCAATATTGAATCATATTTATATGGGTGTTGTTAAGTAGCTTACAATGTATTTTCTATAAGGTATGGATACGCATAAATTTGTAACCTCACATTCGTAAATATTTGTGCGAGAGCGATAGAATATTCTCTTCGACTTTCATACGAAACGATGCCAAACATATTGAATGTTTGTCTATTTATTTAAGTACACAAGCAATAGGCAGGAACATTATGAAAATAAAATTTTTGCTTGAGACACAATACAAAAGACACGATTTTTCGTATTCCAAAGAAAATTTAAATTCAGATTGCATATTTTACTGGACGATAAATCTTAACTGCTACATCTTAATACCAGATGTATTTTCAAAACAGATAAGTAATATTGTGGGCCAGTTCAAGACTGGAGCTACATATATAAAAAAAATAGAAAAAAAATGCTACCACATGCGAAGAAACTTAACGTTAATGTGTCAGGTTTATGTACCACAACGGCCCTAAGCACACTTCACGACTTGTGAAAAACTGTTTAGCAGAACAAAACGTAAATGTTTTAAAGTGACCAGCTCAATCCCCAGATCTCAATCCAATTGAAAATTTGTGATCTGAAGTTGATGAGAGGATGAAGAGCAAAAATCCCATATGTAATGATGCATTGTTGAAATGTGTCGGAAGGCTATGCCTCGATGTCTCTGTTGGCAATTAGTTCAGAGTTTGCCTAAACGATGTGGACATGGTATTAATAATATACATTACTCTATCTATATAATAAGCGTATTGTAAACTGTTTAAGATTCAGGTTTTAAAACGAACACTTTTTAACACTAAGTCTTCTCTCTTGTCCGCAGTATTATAAAAAGCAAATTTTTAATCCATTATTCCATATGATACCAGTAAAAATGAAGAAGATTAAATTGACTTATATATTCTATTGACAAAATGTATTGGATTAAATAACAAGACATCTGTGCTCTTCACATAGAGTTTATTATTTGTATAATTGGAAAAGACAACCATATACATTCATATGTACATATAATGGGTGATTTTTTAAGAGCTATAGGAAATTTTTTCAAAAAAAAAAATCACATAAAATTCAGAAAAATGCATGAAATCTTTATTTGAATCGATAGTACGGTCCATGCAAATGTTGACCGCGACTGCGCCTCAAATGGTCCATCCGCTTAGTCCAATTTTGACATACTCTTTCCAACATTTCGGCCGGTATCTCACGAATAAATGCTTGAATGTTGTCTTCCAATGCGTCAATTGAAGCGGGCTTGTCTGTATAGACGCGAGCTTTAACCTAGCCCCACAAAAAATGGTCTAAAGGCGTTAAATCGCACGATCTAGGCGGCCAATTGACCGGTCCCAAACGTGAAATAAAATGTTCACCGAACTCGCCTCTCAATAAGTCCATTGTTACGCGTGCTGTGTGGGCAAAGAAAAGTTGGATATCATCTCACGGTAGCGCTCACCATTCACAGTTACGTTGCGATTCGCAGCATCTTTGAAGGAATACAGTCCAATGATGCCACCAGCCCATAAACCGCACCAAACTGTGACTTTTTCTGGATGCATTGTTAGCTTTTGCAATGCTTCTGGCTGATCTTCACTCCAAAATCGACAATTCTGCTTATTTACGTATCCATTGAGCCAAAAATGAGCTTCGTCGCTGAACACAATTTTTCGATAAAGAAGTGGATCTTCGGCCAACTTTCCAAGAGCCCATTCACCAAAAATTCTGCGTTGCGGTAGGTCGTTCGGATTCAATTCTTGCACCAGCTGTATTTTGAAAGGCTTCACACCTAAATCCTTCCGCAAAATTTTCCAGGTTGTTGAGTAACAGAGGCCTAATTGCTGCGAACGGCGACGAATCGATAATTGATGGTCATCATTAACACTGGCCGATACAGCTGCGATATTTTCTTCAGTTCGCACTCTACGTAAGCGTGTTGGTTGTTTAAAGTCCAACAATGTAAATTTGGTGCGAAATTTAGTCACAATAGCCCGAATAGCCGCTTCAGTGGGTCGATTAAACTGACCATAAAATGGAAGAAGCGCGCGATGAACTTTCTTAACAGAGCACGCATTTTGACAATCAAATTCAATGATTTGCAAGCGTTGTTCGTTTGTAAGACGATTCATGGTTAAATTATAGACCAAACTGAAGATGTTTGACAGTGAAGCAAAACACGAAACGTGCGTGAGCTGTTTAAGCCAGTGTTGCCAAAAAGATAATAGCAAAAAAATCACCCGTTATTATAGCGTAAATTAGTTTGTTGTGATGCTGAAGTGCCAACTGCCAATTTATTTTTATATTGGATGATTGGCTAAGCATTTCATTTACACATTTTTCTTCTTAAAACGGCTTCACTAATTTGTACAAGTGGTCGTGGTCGATATATTATTGGAATATCGAATGCAGTCTCATTTTCTCTTCTTCTTCGATATCCTTTTTTATATATATTTGCATATATTTGAATAGTGTATGTATTTATTGTATAGTTAAGAGAATCTAGTCCTCTACTGTACCTTTTTTGTAATAAGATATATACAAAACCTTTTTGGTTCATTGTTCCACAATTAAAATCTTTCATTATATTCTTTTATTATTATTAGGGCCATTATTACAACTTGCCGTCAACTAAAGGGAGGATTTTAACGGGCAGATAAATTATTGTTCAATATTATAAGTGGACGTTATCGTCCACCTTATGGTAGAAGTGAGCACTAAGCTAAAGGGAGGATCAGCCTACCTGTACTTGTAGCCATATCATATTGACGATTTATGCCCTTATTTTGACGATTTTTGGAAATTAAAAATTTACGTCATATCCTTTACTTTAGTATACTAAAAGCCACTTTAAGCTTTGCATTTACTTTGCAATTGTTACTAATCAAATTTTCCATCAACACATTCAGCAGGTATTTGAATCCTTCGTTGTTTAACCTGTAATATTCCTAGAATCTGTAAAAAAACACATGATTTAACGTCAAACATAAATATTTTCTTACTTTGTCACAGGGAGTGATAGTGGATTCGATTCATGTCGAATAGATCTTCCCTGCAACCTTTTCGTGGATAGTTTTTCCTCTTCTAGCACCAAAAAAAGAAGATATACGCTACTCGTTTTTAATATTTGTATTTTTCTTCGAAAAATTGTTAAGAGGTAATTCACAATAAAAAATTTTTGTTTATACAGCATTTATAACTAATTCACAATAAAATCATTTACTCTCAATATATTCGTAATACCGATTTTTTTGTTATGGGAAAAAAAGTTTACTTCCAATTTACTTATTCCCATAATATTCACGATAGGGGTGATTAAGTTGAACTTAATATTATGATATTATCAACGATTTAATATAATAATTTCACTGATTTAAAGTATGACTTAACAGGGATAATTATTGAGTAACTATAACACGTATTTAACCTGTAACTGTAACTGTAATACTCTCACATATAAAGTTGTTTAGGCAGCACTTTATTTCTGTGCTAGTGGTACCACACGTATGAAAACAAACATCAAATCGTTCTATTTAAAAAATAGCAATAAAATATATAGTAATGAAAAACAAATACTTCGCAAAAACATTCTTATCAAATTATTGCCATATGTGTGCAATTCTGAAACATTCAAAAATAGTTCACGTATTCATTGAAAAATGCATTTAAATATATCCAATATATTTCGAAAAACTTACAGTTTGGTTTGTATTTTGAGCTGGCGGCAAAATCGGTTCATATTTCTATGAGAAAGCGGTGAGCACTATAAGCCAATGATTACAAAATTCCTTTGGCCTGAATTAGATGATCTGGTCACCAGCGTCAAATGGTTTCAACAGAACGACGCTACGGTTCGCACAGCTCATGCCAAGTTGGATATCATACACAAGCGATTTGGCGGCATGTTAATCTCACGTGGAGGTGACCTTAGCTAGCTTGAGGGGTTTTCGTGAGTTGCAGTTGTATGCGAATAAGCCGCAAACTACAGCTGTTCTCAAACCTAACATAACCCATCCCATCAATAAAACTCGGCCTGATATCATGGATAATTAGACGTTTTTTTCTTAGACAAAAGTCTGTATTGGACTTTTAAACAATGTTATATTCCACACATAATTGCTATTTCATATGAATAAAAAATATCAGTGATATCCAACACACACTTTCCTTTATTTAAACTAAAGAGAAAGCAGTTGGAAATGAGAGTTTTTAGCTTTGTGAATGAATATTTATTATATTGGAAAATGGATAGTCACCGGCAGCATATTCACTTCTGACATGAGACTATTAGACCCGCTGGGCCATTTAAAAGTTTATATTTAAAAATGCAATAAAACAAAAACGGTTTGAAATTTTGCCAAATAAATTTTTTTGTTGTGAAGATGTTCAAGATACAGACTATGACAATACAGGTCATGATGTATTACCTACTAGAATATAGCCTAGAATTGCGATTCTATGCAATCATGTAGCTTAATTCCAAATTTATGGGGTATACTTTCTTTTTAATTGTGTTTGAACTATATTACTCATACGCATAATATTACATGTACTTTAATAGTTACCCTGAAAAGTATGCAATTAAAAAAACTTAGATTTTGTCATGTATGAAACCAATGGAATTAAATATAACTCATACGTCACATATGTTCTCTGCATTATGAATTTTACATATTAGACATGAGCATAACGTGAGTAAATATAATGGGTTGGCGATCTAAAAGCTTAAATTTAAAAATGTAATAAAACAAAAATAGTTTGAAATTTTGATAAATTTATTGTTTTGCTGTGAACTACAACTGCTCCGGTTGGAAATAGATTTTTATTTCATTTATATGGCTGCCGCGGATTTATGCCCTTATTTTGGCGATTTTTAAAAATTAAAAATTTACATCATATTCTTTACATTACTATTGGAAATTTATGTTAGGAGGAGTAAAATATCATATTTTTAAGTGACTTTCGAATACATGTGATGATTTTTCTGTATTTTATTCCTTTTTAACCACTTAAAAGCTGAAAAATTACAACTCCTAAATAACCTCGTAGTTGAGAATAATATATCACTTGTCTTTGCAGACTATATTACAAATTCTAGTATAGCTTCTAATATTGCCATCGGAAGAACGAAGGCAAGCGCCGTTATTGTTTTTTTCGTACTATCAACACTCAGGTGATGGATGGCATTGAGTTTGGAACTATGTTATGAGAACAATGAATGAGAGAACAGTGTTTATGGACACTAGGATTGTATATTTTTATACCATCAGTAAAAGGTTTGGCCTCTGCAGGAATTGAATTCTACATACCGACACAGTCCGACTAAAAGCCGTATTTACAGTGTGCGATCCACTGGCAAATCGACCACATACGGAAGTGCTGGCCGAAGAAGACGAGCGTTATGTAGGAATATATGATTTTCGGGAAAAAGCGCCCTTGTATCGTTCAAGCAAATAGAAATAATTTTGGTTTTTAAATAATTTTAATTAATTTATTTATATTTTCTGACGATTTGTTTACGATTTTAATACACGTCTTTGACGATTTTGACGACTTTTTCTCAAATATTTGACGATTTGGTGCCTCATTTATCTGGCAGCTATGCTTGTAGCTTTTAAAGTGATTTTTAATTTTGAACTTGCCATAATATTACATATATTATTTTCAATATGGCAAATTAAAATATAAACAAAATGAGCAAATACAACAAAAAAAAAAGAAACCCGTCGTTGCCACTGCATTTTTATTTATTTATTTTATTTATTATCTGCAGGTCGTAACAAAAAAAAAAAAAAAAAGTTAAAGATGACTTTAAAGTTCACTTTAGCTAAAGCTTCCTTTAACTAAGACCATCTTTAAAGGTAAGTTGTAATATTCTATCGGTTACTAACTTAAATTAAATTTAATTTGATTTAATTAAAATAAAATAAATAAATAAAATATAAAGTAAATAACGTCGCCATAGCCTAGCAGATAGCGTGTTGGCTTATTACACGAGAGTCCGTGGTTCAAGCCCTGGATTAAATATATCGAACATAACTAAATATGAAAAAATATTTCTCAAGATCTCTGAGACTAAATAAAATTGCCATGTATAGTTTCTCAAAGAATATCCGTCGTTCGGAGTCGAATTTAAATTGTAGGTCTGTGCACTTATAGATTTATTTAATACTCACAAGATGGGTGGTGTGAGAAGCTAGATCGTAACCTTATCTAAAGGGTTGCACAATTGGTAATTTGACTCATATTTGATTTGACATATTTTTGACGAGAAAATTTGGGTATTTTCCCTATAGTGTGTTTTAATGACCAGTTAAGAAAGAAAATAATTTCCTTAAGTATCAAATCGCAAATAAATATCAATATCATGAAAAATCAAACTCTATTCTGTGTAATATTTAATAATACTCACTGCACATGTTACCGATGTGGTTTAAAGGATTAAAAATTAACCAGCTTATTCTAATATACATACATACATACATACATAATTTTTCATAACACTCTTCAGTCAGGATTACGACCTAGCTTCGCACAGCACTTCTGTTGTGCGCGTTTATTTTCTACATAAGTGGCGGGAACTACAGTTTAAAGTCGACTCTGAACGATAGATTTTTTGAGAATTCTTTCGTAAATTTTTTATTTACTCTCAGAGCTTTTTCCAGAAATCTGCTGAGAAGAAGTTGCCGAAGATATTTTTTTATTCTTCATATTCAATTTGGTTGGAGGTGTCTGATATAATTTGTTTTATTTTTCAATCATTAAATATGTGTTACGACGTTTATTTTATTGTAAACCTTCTAGTTTCATGCTTTAAAGCTTGTAACTTTTGAAAGTGTCGATACATATTTTGCTGTATTAATTTTTTATGTTGTCGCTCTAAATTGGTGACAGTAACGGTCATGTTAATTAACCCTTTGCACTCGGCACCGTTTCGGACTTTACCTACCAGGAATTCGATGCCACTTTCTAACGAAAACGTACATCCTTGAAACGTGATACTATACAGTAAAATTTTAGAACCAAGTGAGGAATTGTGATGAAATTTGTTTTATATGAATTTGTGGACATTGAAGAACACATATTTACAAAAGAATATCAACAATTTTTTCTATTCGACCCTTCAGAGAACGCTTGTTTTGCGGTGGAATAATTTCATTGTCCGTAATCGCTAACAAACTATCATGCTATTGTTATCTAGAAACTCTACTCTGTACCAACTTTTAAGTATGAGTAATAATATTTGATATACTAATGAATATAACTTATACATACAATCAACATTCAATATCATGGTTTAAGACAAATCAGCTTACATCTGTTCTTTTTTTTCAATGCAATTTAAATATTACCATGAAAAGTGAAAAATTATGTAAAATGGTATTGAAACGAGGTAGAGTATCTAATTTACTGACAATTTTAAATATATGTAAATAGGAGTATTCTGGATTATTAATTGGACTTCATGCGGAAATTCAACGTTACAGATTGGTGCAAGCAATGAGACAATTTTTCGTTCCTCAAGCTTTCGACATGGTTTGGTAGGTATTAAAAACATTATTAAAAAATGTGTAATTTTACCTTTGCGATAAAATCTGTCTTTAAACCAGGATTTTTAATTTAATTTATATATGTTCACCTAAGTGCGAATTTATTGCTATTCCCCGCTATCTTGAAATGAAGTCTGAACTGAAAATAAAGCAACTTTTTAAATTTATACTCTCTCTCTCTTTCTCTTACAAATAAAACAAATACCGGTAAGAACTGCTTTTATTTAATTTCATTGAAGTACATTAGATACGGGGCTTTTATTAGAGCAATTTTAAGTCTTGTATTTCCGTTTATTTTTATCACTTTGGAGGAGATAGCGAATGATTAGAGTCTATGTGCTCTTTAAACGCTTTAAAAATCTATTATGTCTCTTTGTTTCCAAAGGCAATAAAAGTTCAACTTTTTAGCTTCACAATGATACTGATTTGGGGATAAGTTGTTTCCTTGCAGTCGCGTCGTAGAGTATTAATAAGTGATGTTTGTAGCAGCTATAAAATTCTACTTTAAAAATACCATCAGCATCTAAAACTGAAAGGTAATTTGTTTGTCTTTAAGATTTTTCAAGCTTTTCTTTAGAACTACGGTCGTTCAAAATATCATATGAAGCATTAGTCGAGAACAGAAAGAGAATTTACTCATGAGCGCATGGCGGCAAATATACAGTAGCGAGAGAAAAGAAATGCAACACTATGTCATATGATATTCAATCGAGACTCGAAATTTATAACGGTAACCAGTTCCACTCCAATTTTGTGTTTTTTTTTCATTCGTTGATTTTTTGAATTTTATTAAAAAGCATCAGTAAGCGTTTTAGGTTTAAAAAAAGTGAATAAATTTTATTTATTATTATAATAAAATTTAATGATAAATTTGCAAATTGTGCATTTTAAAATAGAAACAGCTGTCAGCAGATAGCAAATCTGCAATTATAAGGGCTTTGGAAGAAGGCAAATCAAGGAATAAAGTTGCTCATCAATTTAATATTAACAAATCAACGGTTTGTCCAATTTCATCGCGATATCGTCAAACGAATAACGTAGAAAGAAAACCAGGAAGTGGTCAACCTCGAAAATATACTGCCCTCCAAGACCGTCAAATGGTAGAAAAAAGTTCACCCTCGGAAAACGGAAGTAGATGTTACTAATTAAGCAAACGAGCAATTAGGGGTTTCTATTGGCGTTCACACAGCCAGAAACCGATTATGAGAGGCAAATTTATTAGCTAAAGGCCAGCGAAAAAGCCACTTATAAGCAAGGTCAATAAGAAAAAAAGCTTGACTTTGCTAGACAGTATCTGCATTGGCAATTTTATTTACTCTCAGAGTTTTTGCCAGAAACTGCTGAGAGGAAACCGACAAAGAAATATTTTTTCATATTTCGTTTTGATGTCTGACCTGGGGTTTGAACCGAGGCCTTACGTCTAATAAGCCGACATACTACCTTCTAGACCACGGCGAAGTTAGTACTCAAAATTCATAAAAGTACTCACACATATTACGGTACCTAGACTTTTGCTGTCCAATGTATAAGAAGAAAAAAAAAAACAGGTATGTAACTCTATTTTGCAAGCGAGCAGTTGTGAAATCAAAGAAATATATGTGGAAAAAATGTTATTCTCGCACTTTATTATTCTTTTTAAAAGCAATAAAATCTATACTGTCAATCACTTTGCCTCTACATATAGAGTGAAAAGCAAATAGTAATTAAAATAGTAATTTCTCAAAAATTTTACTTTCTTCTCTTTTTGTTGGTATTTGTTAATTTATATGCAACTTCTTTTGTGTTGAACAATTTAAAATTTATTACATAACACTTTGACGTGTTAATGCAGTATTATTTAATATTTTACTCTTTTATGCATATATTTTACCTCACCTCTGTATCCATCAATATGAAGATAAATGAAGAATGCTAACAATGTTGTTTCAGCAGATGTAGACTGAATACTTAAAACTTTTTAGCAACAGACTCCACTTGGATAAGGAATATTCGAAAGTTTTCAATTTCATGATATCCATATGTATGCATGTGAACACTATTAATTTAATTACTTTTCTGATGGCTTTTGTGCTGTGATTTCCTTTTGAGTTTGGTTCATAACAAACAACACATCAATGTATGGTATTAGAGCTGCATTTTTTGCGTTTATCATACCTTAAATTTATTGTTGCAAAGACATGCCTTAGTACTGCGACTATACGAGTAATTGTACCACCCTCGGACTTGGGGTCTCACTATAATGTATCTTCCAAGTCTATCGTAAATATAATGTAATTTCCTTACCTAAGTGCACCCACTTATCTGCTTGTGAAATGCATTAATGTCACACAAGTTCCAGAATCTACATCGAAAGTTAACTTCTATTCTGAATAAAGGTACTCTGAGTCTATAGTGCGCTGCCGAAAGGCCGGTATCCAATCTCAAGTTATCTCTGGATAGTTTAATGCATGACTCAGATCTTTTCCTCCCCTTAAGATCGTCTGCTTGCTCATTGCCGAGAATTCCTATGCAATCTGGAACCCAGCAGAGGGTAAATTTATTTTCGCGATTCAATATATCCATGTAGACCAATACTATCCTTGATTTCATCTCAGAGTGTTCGAATAGCGACCTGACTGTGCTATGTCCTCTCTTTTGTATCGTCTACTGTGAAACTAGTCCTCAAAGAGAGATATCAAACGCTTTTCACCGAAAATTGTAATTAAAGCGTCTATTTTTCACTAAACTGCGATTCGCTTAATATAAGAAAGAGATAACTTGTAAAAGAGCATAACCGTAGAAGAAATGTTAGTTAGTCCGAACAGATTATCAAGAATTTTATCGTATTTTTTTAATGAGAGAATTGATATGCAACTGCCGGGAGAAGAAGACGTCATATTTAACCCTGAATGGTTACTGTTCGTAGAATCGACGAAACTCATTATTTATACTTTTTATCATATAATTCTTTTATCTTTGACCAAATTTCTCTCTCTTTTTCAACAACGTTAGTTGATAACGAAAGCTTGCAGTGAGCAGAAATAATTTTTTTTTTAATTTGTTCGTCGATTCAACGAAGAGTAACCTTATTGTACAAAAATGACCAACCAGGGTTAAAAAATCTGTCGCCAGCGTACGTTTACTCACTGCAGGCTTTCGTTATCAACTAAAGTTGTTGAAAAAAAGAGAGAAATTTGGCCAAACATAAAAGAATTATATGATTAAGAGTAAATGAGCTTCGTCGATTCGACGAACAGTAACCATTCAGGGTTAAATTGTTCGTGGATTCAACGAAGAGTAACCTTAATGTACAAAAATGAAGAGTAACCGTCCAGGGTTAAATACTACTCTTTCAGATGAGGTATTCCAACCATTTAACAGATAATTTATTCTTTAATTTAATCACTAAGGAGTAGTGATCCAATTACTAAGGGATGGTTACCAAAAACTTTGCCCAAATTCTTATTTCATTGTATGGTAAAGTGATTGGACAACGGCTGAGAAGAGCACAAGTTGAATTTAAAACAAACCAGTCAAGAGAGAAACGAGAAACTCTGTTTTGCAAACAAGCCCCGCCACTAACGGCACATACTGTCGATTCTTCTGAAAATTGAAATTGGAAATTTTTTTGATTCTTGTTAATACAAACAATTTAATGTATATTCGATTACGAACACAGCTTCAACATTTTATACTAATGTTGCATAAATATCAGCTACAATGCCGATAACTAAAGTTTGGATACATGTGACAATACAAATATGTATCAATAAGCATGCAAACATTCATATAAACAATGTACTCCTATTTGTATATTATTTTTCAGAGTGTGGCAACAATGTTGCTATTCTATATATCAGATGTGATGTTAATAATGTTGAAGAAATTGTTAAATAAGTTTATTTCACATTAAAAAAATGCTTAAAAAGTGCAATTAATTGCATTTCAAATATTTATAATTAATTTTTGAATGTAAATTTGTCGCATTTTATGACTCGAACAGGCCTCGTCGTCATTGCTGCAAAGTGGTGAGTCAAATTTATTGTTTTAATTTTTAGAGTGCAAATTAAAAAAAATTATTAATGAACAGGTTCCACAAACAATAGTAAATTATTGTCGACTAATTACACTATGCGATAAAATAATAAATAGGAAATACACCCAGCTAATGACTAGTGTAAGTTGTGAGTTTTGTTGAGTAGAATCCAAAAATATATTTTTTTATATTTCTTGAAACCTTCAAAATTCTTTTATTTGACAAAAACAGTTTTTTTTTTGGACTTTACACACAAATTTATTGCTTACACAAACATTTCTGAACCGATGTCCAAAATTTTAACCTTATTAGAAACGATAGGGGCGGGCCTTTAAACTATATACATATATATATTATTTGACTATGCTATGAGTTTTGATGAGGTAAACTTGACAAATGCGATTTTTTTCATATATTTTTAAGTTTGTCCGTTCATAGGAGCAAACTTTAATCAAAAAATATAAAATAAGTGATGACATTCTAAAAGTTCATTATATTGTGAAGAGATTGACACTTCGCTTGATCAAATCGGACAAAAATTGCCATAGGTATTATTTAAATAGTATAACAGTCGACTTATATTTTTCATATATTTTTCCAAATGAACTTTTAGTTCAAAAATTTTCAATTTGATGGATCTTATTGTTTATCGGAAGTTTGCGCAAAGAGAGATAAACACAAATATTAACCGACTTGTGGTAGTCGTGCAAACGTGAAATTGACGTATGATCTGGCATCTAGTACTCTCCATAGTTTCAACTGGTCTTGCTGGCACTAGTATGCTAGTGTACCCCTATTGGTGCTTTGTTTTAACCACGCCTGCAAAACGTTAAACGCTACAGCTCGTATAAATCACATCAGAGTTTATAGATAATTCGGTCCAAAAATCGACTTGTTTTCCAAGATGTGTTAACGACTTATTTAAATGGCTTCAGCTATTGAATAGACTGAATTTGGCACACGTGTACACAAAAAAGATGTCAATGTAGTTTAAGGAGACATAAAGGGTGTTTTTTATAGAGGTATAACTTTAAGTTGGCATTACTTTTCAAGATGGCCACCGATTTAACAGCTGCAAGTGATTTATTCTCAGTTTGGTTTGGCATTTCATCATGAATAGACTCACGCCTGAACAACGCTTGCAAATAGTGCAATTTTATTTCGAAAATAATGGTTCTGTGCGGAAAACGTATCGCGCACTACGTCCATTTTATCGTCGACAAAAACGTCCATCAGAGCAGTTAATTCGATTAACCATGGAACGTTTTCGCACCACGTTTACTCTTATTGATAACTCGCATCCCCAGAGACGCTGTACGGTGCGTACAGAAGAAGCTATTGCTGATGTAGAGCGTAGCATTGAGGAGACAGGAATTGGATTTGTGTCCATTCACTTTATGGAAGATTTTGCGGAAGGATCTTGGTTTGCGTGCTTACAAAATCCAACTCGTGCAAGATTTGAAGCCAAACGATCATCAAGTAAGGCATAGATTCGTCGAATGGGCCCAAAACGAGATAACCGTTGTTCCCGATTTTCATAAGCGAATTTTGTTTAGCGATGAAGCGCACTTCTGGTTGAATGGCTACGTCAACAAACAAAACTGCCGCATTTGGAGTGAAGGTAATCCTCAAGTGTATGTGGAAACACCTTTACATCCAGAAAAACTGACTGTTTGGTGCGCTTTATGGGCTGGTGGAATCATTGGTTCGTACTTTTTCAAAGACGATGGTGGCCAGAACGTTACAGTCAATGGTGATCGGTATAGAGCCATGATTATTAACTTTTTCATTCCTGAATTGAATAACCATGATGTCCAGGAGATGTGGTTTCAACAAGACGGCGCAACATGCCACACAGCTCGTGCCACAATAGATTTATTGAAAGACACGTTTGGTGACCGCCTAATTTCACGTTTTGGACCTGTGAATTGGCCTCCAAGATCTTGTGATTTAACACCGCTAGACTACTTTCTGTGGGGCTATGTAAAGTCATTGGTCTATGCGGTAAAGCCACAAACGCTTGACCATTTGGAAGACACCATTCGCCGTATTATTGCCGATATACGACCACAAATGTTGGAAAAAGTCATCGAAAATTGGATGTCCAGATTGGACTACATCCGCGCCAGCCGTGGCGGTCGTATGCCAGAAATCGTATTTAAAATGTAATGCCACAAGATTATCTTTCGGATAAATAAAATTCATATCAATCGAATAATCCATCGTTGTTTTATTGCAACTTAAAGTTCTATACCTCTATATAAAACACCCTTTATATGTGTATACGGATTCCTTTTATGATTTTTTTTCTGACAGTTTATTTATGTAATTGAATGTTCACTATAAAAATCAAATCAAATCAAATCTTAAAACTAATAACAACAATTAACACCCGCCAGCGCGGGACAAAATTTCATGGTTTCAGAGAATCTCAAGTCAATTTGACATTATTTGCGCTAGTATTCTAATGAGGTCCACACTGTCTCTTCTCCTTAGTCGGATATGGCCGGCATCATTCAAAATAGCACGCACTATTGGATTCGGGTGATCCCTTAGCTTCTCTAGATACTGTTCTTCATATTTCGCTATTTCCTCTCTAACCGTGGCACGTTTAAGTCTTTGTGTATGTTTGAATTTTTTATGTACCAAGGGGGGTTCGTTAGCTGTCGCAGGATTTTATTTTAGCGCCTTTGTGTTCCATTAATGTTTGAAGATGAGGCAGTGCCCCATAGCTGTATTTCGTAGCACCAGATTGATTTTAACATTGCCTTAAATAGAAAAAGGTTGCAGTTCAAGCTAATGACCGAGTTTCTATTAATTAGCCAACCGAGTTTCTATTAATTGTAACCTTTAACTTAATCTGTGTTAACTTAGCATAATATATTTTGTATTAAATATATATATAATATATATTATATTTTTATAATAAAAAAATACTCTTAAATGAAGGAAGTTGGTGTCATTATAGAAGAGGTTGAGTATAGACCCAAAGTCCAATGCACTAAAACTTGATGGTTTAATGTTTTTAACTTGATTAAAAATAAAAAATAGCTGGTGTATTTACACTTTCTTTATTTTCAAAATTTTGATTGCGACTAGTTATCGCAACGTTCCTACATTTGGTAAGCCTAGGTAACTTTCTGAGAAGATTCTAATTGGGTAGAATGCTTTTGGAATTTTACAGTTAATTAGGATCGCATCAGTCAGTGACATTATTAATTGACCGCCGAATATTAACAAAAGAAATATATACGAGTATATATAACATTCGATGAGTTAGAATAAAATTATATTCAGAAATTAATCATAAATATTTGAAATACAATTAATTTGACTTTTTTTAAGGCAGTATGTAAAGTATCAAATAAATTTAATCAAATTAATTTCATCGACAATAGAGACTTCCATGTCTGCAAAGTATATATTGGCAACTTTGTTGATAAGCTCTGTGACCTATATACATGTAGAAGAACAATGTTACATTACATGTTTAACGAGATGTTTATTTTCAGAAGTACCTAAGCTTGGATTATTTACATCGCAGCTGACATTTACGCAACATGTTTAAGAGATATGGATGTTATATCATGATCGAATATACATACAGTGGGACCTCGATTTTCCGTGATGGTCGGGACCGGAAGCATTCTGTATATTCGATTTTCCCTGTTAATTGAGTACCAATTTTGGCTAGTTTTTAATAGATATTTTTATTAATTAATAAGTGAATATGTACATATTTATATAAAAACTAAATAATTCAAGGATTTTATATACATAAATGTTTCACAAATATAAAAAAACCGCACTTCTCAAATTTCTAAATTAAACTAAACAGGTTTACATGTATGCTTCTGACTCATCGAGGGAATTCCCCTTTTTCCCTTGTTTGTCCAAAATAATAGAAACAAATTTTTGCTTATAATCACGAATAATAGAGGTAATCACGGTTAAACCATGCAGAAAAATTTAAGTCGATCCAAAATAAAATTAAGTCTATGCAAAAAATCTTCTTTTTCCATCCCGGATAATTGATGTTGCCGGATAATCGAATCACGGATAATGAAGGTCCTACTGTATATACATAATACAGTTTGAACACAATGGGATGGCTGTTAATAATTTTTATAAAAAAAAAGTATTAAAAAATATTTTGAATTTTAATTTTAACACAATCGTTCACCACAGCATGAAGGAATATCAGTAGTGCTTTGTGAAATTTTGAGTTGTTGAAAACGACACCCAATAAGTTTTTCTTGGATTTTGACAGCACTCTCGTTTATAGCGGAAATTAGTGACCGGTACGCTGACTCTAGAATATATTTTTATTCATAACCGACTCACTTTAAATAAGCTTTTTGGCAGCTCTTCGAATAGTTGACAATTTAGGCGCACTTCCCGGCTTAAAATTCTTCAAAGATGCGAGCGGTCGCTGCATAAATTTTTATTGTGTAAAGCGCAATATTTTTAAAAATCGGAATAAACATATTTCATAACTGCCAAATTTTAGAGTTAACTTGCACAAAAAAATTATAGTAAACGCAAGAGGCAATTTTTTAAAAGTGAAGTGTGTGAAGTCAAGTTTTTTAAAGTACATATGAAATAAAGTTTAATGTTACCTTATTAACTTCCTTTACTGTTGAAAAATTGTTTGTAATTTTCTAAAAGTGTACTATAATGTACGTGTTTAAAATTACAGTCATGGACAAAAGTACATATACCCCCCTACATTTTTTCTCTTCTCGAAAGCCAATAATTAAAAAAACGCAGATTTTCTTCAAATTCATTAAAAAAAAAAGTCACAAGAGTGAGAAATGTTATTAAAGAAACAAAAAGAAATCCATGAAAAATACATAAGTATGTATACACACAGATTTAGATACCAACAGGCGATTTTTCACTTAGTCGTCTCTTGCAACAACCATTTTCATTCAAAGACCTTTATACAGTGAAATCTCCCGTAGACGAACACCAGTCGTCACAGCAGATTTGACCGTTAACGGGAGGTGTCAGTTTACGGGATAGTTCACTATAAAAATGTCAGGATTTTGTGCAATTAAATATGCTATTAAGACTAATGAGTAGACAAATTTCAACTCAACTTAAGTATATGTTAACTCCATATTGCCATACGGCCTTAAGATCTTCCTTATTTGTCGAAATGCTTGCAGCCTGAGTTTTCCCAATAATAAGTCTTGAAAAAAAATAAAAACATTCCCATTAGCACCTATTTTTCAAAATGTTTTGTTTTGTTACCTTTTTGCAATTGTTTTTTGTTCTTGCACATTTATTATTTTAATTTTTTCTTTTAATGTAAGACAATTTCGTCCAGCCATCCTACAATAAAAATTCTTCAATAACTAACACTTAACACAATCGACATACTGTCCAAAATGAACACAACAATCTACCAATGATTCTAAAAACGGGAATCACATAATTTTATATATGTATGTACATACATAAATGTGTTGCTGTGGGTATGTATATATTTTTATCGGTTAACATTATTGAATTTGTCCGTCTATTGGCGGTATTTTATGGAAAAAGTGTCCGCATCCGGCAAGTGGAGTGTCCGTCTGGAAGAACGTAATCTGTTCGAAAATTATTGTAAAACAAAGGGACTAGGAAAACTGTCCGTTTAAAAGAGGTGATCGCCTACGGGAGGTGTCCGTTAGTAGAGTTTTCACTGTACTGTTTGCGGACATCAAATATTCCTAATCTTTCAGCAAAGACATCAGCTAAATTTGGGAATCAGTTCTTGGTTTTTCTGCACTTCCTGAATAATAAATCTGACGTTTCTACCAATATGCTTCCTATGAGATTCGTTTTCGATTGCACCATTGTTAATTAAATTTCTTTTATTAGTTAACACTGTCGATATGATTAAAAGATTTTTAATCGTTTCGTAATTTAACAACTAATTTTGTGAAGTCGCACTATATTTCTTTTCTGGAATCTTTAAATAATATTTTTCCCACTTCTTTGCACTTAAAATTTTAAATGATACTTTATTTTTAATTCTTTCCCTGTCCCCATACAAAAAAAGTTATGGTTTTTAACCAGACGCTCTGTGCATCACATATGATTCATTAGACGAGGGTTTATTGAATGAGGGAAGACTACTAGTTGCTGATAATTGGTACAGCAGTATTCCTCTGACAATGCTTTTGAAGCAAAAAAGAACAGATTACTCTGGAACATTGCGATCAAATGGAGTAGGACTACCAAATTTGAAAACTGTTAAATTGAAGAAAGGACAATTCTTTGGAAAGAAAAGTATTTGTGGTATTTGAGTGATGAAGTTTCAGGATAAGAGGGAAATACATATGATTTTAACTTTTCACGGTCCCGATATGAAAGACACTGGAAAAACAAAATCCGCAAGGAGAGAAGTTGTTGAAGCCTTCTGTAATATCGGATTGCAATCGTGTAAAAGTTGGCGTGGATCTTTCCGATCAGATAATATCCTATTACAGTCCTTCTCGCAGAAGCGTTAAGTGGTATAGTAAGGTATTTTTTTAATGTGTAAGCATATCGATTTTAAACACCTGGGTCTTTTACAACAAGTTTTATGCGAGAACAAAATTAAATATACAAGAGGTTTCAAAATCCATTGCAATATCCCAATACCCACTGAAGAAACTAGAAAAACTACAATGGTCGCACAACTATTTCTCGAAAAGCCGATGGGTAAATAGTTCACAAAATATGTTCAGAACGTTATCGGAAAATACCTGAGACTGAAGATAGAAAATCAGCAATTAAAAAACGAAACAAGTTCCAACTAAGTGCGCTGAATGTCAAAAGGCATTATGTTTAACCGGTTTTAATGATATACTATGTAAGAATTAAAGAATTGAATTTTTGTTAATTTGCTGGTAATTTTTAATAAATAAAAGTGAATTCATTATGTTTATGTCTGATAGTTCAAACTTCCCATCCTGGGTGAAATAAACAGGATTGTTTAAGCGATAGCAAATTGGCAACAGACGGTACTTATATTTTAATATTATTGTTGTCTTTTGACATTAAATTTTTTTCTTGTTTATTAATTCATTACTCTTGCTTGTAACATTCACAGGGATGCAACATCATTTGTCTAATCGGTTTTAAAGATTTATAAATTTGTACAATAAATTCGTTTGTTAACCAGCATCATCTAATATTGATTATTATTAATAGTGATAAAACAAAAAAAATTACTTAATTTAATTTACAATTTAACTTAAATTCATTGTGTTTCAGTGCTGAATAATAATAATTTATTTAAATCCAAAAGGAAGTGAAACAAGCTATTATAAGAATTTTATGTAAAAAATAAGAAAAAAATAAAAAAAATAAAAAAAAAAGAGAAACTTATATACGCCCAAGACCATTTGTTTTGTGCTCATTACCAGTCATTATATGAAGTGATTGAATAAAAAAGGGGAAAATTTCGAGTGCCATTTAAAATTAAAACAGGAAAGTTTTGGTTTTATTTCCACAGTTCGAAAGAGTTTTCTTTTCTAATCTTTCGTATTTCTTTTTTTATTCCTGCCAGAAAGTGCAATTTTTAATTTAACAGGAGTCCATCTCCACCATCACAACAGTATCTCCATCATCACAATAGCATCTCCACCACCACAATTTCCTATACAATCCACGGATTTAACACATTATTTTTCCGTTATTAACAAAACGGCTTCTTTATCTTCACAAAACTTCGAAAATAACTCTTGAAACAATATAAAATATTGTCATCTCCCCACGTTTAGTTTCTTAAATTGATTATTTCTCTCATTTCTATTAAAATTCAAACCTTGAAAAATAATACCATTTGTGAATCATGTGTGATGCACAAGCGTATGAAACCAACTTGCTGTGCACAGGACAGAGAAAGGGTTAGTAATGAATGTGTTTAAGCGCTACTTTACAAGTTTATAATGTTAAAATGGGACTATTACCGTTATCAATAATTGTTGTGTTTACATTTTTGCCGCTACATATTTTTTTTGGTTTATTTCACTTTCTAAGTTTTCATTTTCGTTTTCAATTTAAATTTTTTTGTTTTTATTGATTTAAAGGAAATTGTAGGAAAACCAGTACCATTACTTTTTTGGACAGATTTTTGAAACTTTAAATTTGGAAGAAATGTAGGCTTTTGGCCATGACTATATATACCTATGTATCAGAGATCTGCAATTAGTATTTAAAAAGATGAGTAGAATGGAATCATATTCATAGTTTCTGATACTTATACGCATTCATACTTATTTTAATATTATACTCATACTACTCATATTCAAAGTTTGAAGTACTCATCACACTCATGCTTAACAACACGTATGATGTTGTTGATTTTGACTCTCCATGACTCAACATTTACAAGAATCACAAAATAAGTATCATTCGCGTACGAACACTACAATACTCACTAGAAGGTTGTGCGTTTGCTTGCTATCTTTGTCTCTTTGCTTTTTCTTTCCTTATAAATACAACAGTAACGAAGAGTGTTTATTTTGATGAATGATTCGAGACACTCGAATCATTTATAAGTATCATAAGTATTTTTCTAAATTTATGAATCTGAATAAGTAGGCATATTTCGAATGATATGTGTTCGAGGTCAATGTTGTAGTCATACTCATTGTACTCATACTTATAAATCAACGTTGTACTGATTACGAATGAATCAGAGTAGTTAAATTACAATAGTGTTGACTCACGTATATTTAAAATTTCATGAGTGCTTATGAGTAGCGAAAAAACGATTCATTGCTGACCTCTGCTATGTATTTATATAGAGTAGAAAAAAGAGATAACTTTCTCCCATTTCACTTTGTCACCATCTGTTGTTAAATAAGTTTATTTCATACACGTCAAAAGAGAACTTTTTTCCACTGTTTTCTTTTTTGATTTTATTTTGTTATTTTTTTCATTTTTATGTTGATATGGTAACACTTAGGAAATATCCTTAAACTTATGTGATGACAAACCAAAGCAATTATGTCATTTAAAACTTCAGGCACGTGAATAAATTGGGAAAACATTTATTTTATTTTAAATTTATAAAAAATTTAAATTTATAAAAAAAAATTTTTTTGTTCTTTTATGTTTTGCATAAATCTATAAATTTTATGATTTTTAATTTTCATAGCGTCAGCGTGTAGAAACGGAAAGAAACAGAAAAATGGAAAAAAGTATTATAATCTATTCAAAAAGAAATTAGCAAAAATATTTCGGAAAACCTGAAGAATATCCAAATCCAAATTCTAACGAATAACTTTTCCTTTCAAATGCATTTTATATTCCTTCCCACAGTTGGTCGCGACTAAATAATAAAGTAGAGTTGGGATTCGCAATTATTCTTGGTTCATAATTCAGATTCAAAAAAATTTAGTCTCGTAGTCTAGTAGGTAGTGTGTTGGCTTATTAGACGTGGGGCTACGGTTCAAAGCCCAAGTCAGACAACTCCAACAAAACGAAATATGAAAAAATATTTCTTCGGTGACTGGCAAAAGCTCTGAGAGTAAATAAAATTGAAATGAAAAATCTGTCGTTCGGAGTCGACTCTTGCATAATAGTAACACACGCAACAACAGGAAACTAGGTTGTAGTCCTGACAAAAGGGTTGTAATGACCAATTATGTGTGTAAGATTAAAAAAAACGGGAGAAAAGGAAGTGTGAAATATAAAAATTTAAATGAATGGGGGCAATTCTGACAATATATACCCATGGAAAATATTTATTTATATTTGGTGACGATCGATTACTTCTGTATGCAGAAGTAGCTTGTAAAGTTCTGAAGAGCGTTGGACTTCGCAGGCCATTAACATAATTTGACGTTGGTAACACCCAGACTGATTAACACCAAAGCAGTGCATTTTTAAATTTTGTTGCATTTTGAATAAAAAAGTTGTTAAAAATAATAAAAATCTGAAAAAAATACTATCACGAGTTTCTTGGGCATCATGTAGCATGTTAGAGGTTAGGTTGGGTTAGCATGTAGCTTGCCGTTCACAGTCGAGTTCACTCGGTGGCCCAAATGGACCTTTGTGTTACCCAGTATGAGGCAAGCCCCAATGATCAGTTAGTGCTGGGTTTGAACCACCCTGAGCTCCAGATGAAACCGGCCTGTTTCCTCAGTGTCACGGTCGCCACAATGACCAGATGTTCAAACGTTCTGTCACCCAAAAACCAATGATGACTGTTCTGAAGTGCATAGCACTCGCATAAAAGGTGTTGTGCCGAGTCCGTTTCCTCTACATCATGACAGCTTTTGCAGTAATACTGTAGGGGCATACCGATCCTGTCAGCAAAACTGCCAAAGGCGTAGAGTATAGTTAGAATTTCTGTTAGAATGATAATCGTTCTCTTCTTGAGCTCAAGTAATTCTCTGATTAACCTGGTTTTGAAATTCGGCAACCGGGTATATTGGATCACCTATGTTTTTTAGAATTGCTTTGTGTTGTTGCTTTTTCTAATTTGAAGAAGTATTCTTGTAGGAGCGCATATATGAACTTTATCATTTCCTTCTTACACGCCTCCGATCTCTTCCGTGCCAGTTAGTCCGCCTTTTCGAGTGGTTGATCCTATACAATCACAATTTCGGTTTAAGAGACTTCTTACAGTTAATGTGCTAATTTAATGGCCATCGCTGTATGTATAGGCATTAAGCTATTTTATGTTTATGTATGTTTTATATTTCTATCACGTAGATAACTTAATGACAACCAAGAAATGTTGCAGTCATTAATCATTTTTATAACACTTCGTAGGTTGGTAACACAAAACTGTTATTAATTCTTTAAAAATTGGTTAACTTATATTATTTTCAACGTTATTTGTTTTTATAACCCCAAAAGCGTACAACATTTAAATCGTCTCAAATAAATAATAAGTTTATGTGAGTTTTTTATGTACAAAATGAATTTAAGAAAAATAAGTTATCTTCAAAAGTTGATATGAATTATGTACATGGTGTATGACAACATGGACTTCCGAACCATTACAGCTGATAATGGCCATCTTGTAGAAGCTACATTTGTCAAATTTATTGTTGTTTATTCAGTCTGTTTTGCCAAAACACCTTGAACGGATATAATATTCAACAAGATGTGCAAGTAATTAAATTGGTTTATCAAAATGGGTGTTTTGTCTGACCCTAATATTTATCGAAAAATTATCTTCAGCGATGGGATGAATGGCCACGTGAACAAACATAATATTCATGTTTGGGACCATACCAATAATACCAAAAATGTTACCGTATTTTGTACCCTTTAAAAACGTAAGCTTCTTCTTTTTATGGCTGTAGTTAATATTGTATTGCATCTTCGAAATGTATATATGAAATGACATAAAATGAAAGGACAAAAATCCATTCTACCAGAATGTAATTAATTTTTAATAATTTAAAATTAATATTTTATCAAGATTGTTCGACATCACATCTTAAAGAATACACGAGAATGGTTTCATCATACACCATAGATGGGATAGCAATCACGTACATGGAGCAGAGTGTTCTTTAGAATATAAACACAATTAATTTTCATAATTAAAATTAAACAATATTTCGTATTAATATGGCACTGTGTTATGTAGCTGAGAGCGTGCTCAAGTAAGCTTTTAGTATCAAAGCTACCACTCCAACCTACCTACCTAACTATGTAGTTAAAAAGGTTTTATTTTTCAGTTTTAAAGAACGTTTTATTTTATAATTCTTGAAATTGAGACCAAAAATGGCAATAACGTACTACATTGAGTTTATTTTCTTTATTTGTCCCTCTTTAAAAACACAATGGGCTCTATGTGTCCTATGTGTGCCCATCCAGCTTCCTTAGATGAACCTCTTCCCCTTTAAAAGCATAAAATAAAATGGGTGATATTGTTAATAAAATATAAAATAAAATTTCAATTCACAACAAGTATTCAAATCTTTCTCTTTCAATCTCTTTCTCTTTGCAATCTAACTTCATTCATAAGTTCTGCCAGTAAATTTCAAATTGATCCGAGCTAATTTGGTTCAGTGAGTAATTTCCATGTAATATTAAGATTTTTTTATGTAAGATGGTTGTAGTCATGTTTATCGGAATAATAAGAATGTTGTCTAGTGTGTTTGCTTTTTAGACATGAGGCCACTGTTCAAAGCCCAGGTCAGGCATCTCCGACTAACAAAATATTTCTTTGGCGACTTCTTAAACTTTCACTATTCAATACCACTGTGCTTAACACACACTTTTTAATTCAAATCTCAGTTAAAGAATTACGTGTGATCTCTGACTGAGTTTTAATGACTAATTGACAGCATTGTTCTTCTGTCTATGCATACTGCAATATTTCTATGGTATTGTTTTTTGTTTTCAATCCTTGTTTTGTCCTGTCTGTGTTAGTCTACCCCTCCCAAGCTGACTTTTTCACATATCTGCTGGTTGACTTCATATGTAGCTGTCCTGTGGATTTAAATCACTGGCTTGCCTTTCGAACGCATTCGAAGCCTTCTGATTTACTTAAGCACCATTCTATGCTAAAATTTTATTTTTATGAACTGTTATCTTCTACTTAAGACTTCCTTCTGACTAGTTGTAAGTTAAGTTAAAGCTGCTTTGTTAGTGTGAGAAATCGTGATGAGAAGTCCCCAACCTTTTATACATATAAAAAAGGAATAGTCGAAATGATGTTAAATAAAACATGAAATAAACTCATTGAAATGCTAAACTTGCCGACTTTTAGTTTTAGCGTAGGACATAGAGAGTAAATAATGATTTTTACATCCTTGTTTGCCCAAATATTACCAGATTTTCATTATGGCTATGCTGTTGACAAATGCATCATAGGGTTAATGGGCAAAACGATCGCAATTCTAAGCCTAGAAGAGAAAAGTACCGTAATGTTCATCACCACAAAAATAATGTAGAGCTACCTATGTATGTACATACGTCGTAGTCGTGATCAAAATGGCTAAAATAATCTTTGAAAAGTAAGTAACATGCAACAAGTTATCGCACCAAATAAATATTTCACTGCCTTTTTAATTCTAAGAAGAACCGCACGAGAACATTTGGGTTTTGTATGTTTTACAAGTTTTATAAGAAGGTCTTTTCTACGATTGAGCACAATTTTTTTTATTATTCGTCAATTACACAGCCCTGCATGGGTTTTGCAAATAAGATGGCTCCAGGTGTTTCCGAAGGCATTTTGCGCGCTGATCACGAATCTGGGTTAAAAACTTTCCATCACGTCAGGTGATTCATGTTCAGCACGCAAAATGCCTTCGGAAACACCTGGAGCCATCTTATTAGCACAAAAAAGTCCAAATTTGCAGGGCTGTGTTATCCGTATAATTCGACATCTGCAATATCTTACAATTTTTAAACACGGCTAAAGCAATATATCACATGCGTTAAGGACAAGTGCGTATGAGCGATAAATGGTACCCAGGTACTTAAAATGAATTTCTGTGGAATAAAGGGTTTTCGCTCCAGATACGCTGTATAATTTTTAATACACATTTCAACTTTTAAGTGACATTAATTCCAAATTTAATTTATAATAACAATTACTTCGTTCACATTGTAACCTTTTAATGTAGTTCAAATTCCCGTAAACCTTTCAATAAAGCCGAAAGTCCATACCATGCGTTTAATACGATTGCATTACGTGCGATTCTCCAGTTCTATGCGTTTTTTAGTGCAAGTTACACACAATGCGTTATATGCGACTGGTTTTTGTTTTGATCATCTGTTGTGGTAAAATAATTAGCAATTTTGGGAAAATTTGAAAATGAAATTGTGATTTTAAAAGAATTTATGGAATGAATTATGTATTTATGAACCTACATATATGATATTTGGTGATGCTAAGGCCTACGAAAAGCGTCAAAAAACACAAGACGTGTGTTTTCAATTAACGCTGACCTTTTTTAACGATATATGAGACGCATAGAAAAGTAGAAAGTAAACCTACTTTATAGGTTCTATGCGTCTATGCGTTTTCCTCTGTATCTTGTCACAAAAAACTACACTGATTCTACTTTTTAGCATACGCATGTAACGCAAGGTCGCATTAAACGCATGATATGGACTTTCAGCTTAACAGTTATGATATTTAGTTTTTAAGTAAAACCAAATTTATTTAATTTTATTTATATTTTTATTTATTTAAAGAAATAGTTTTAATTAATGTTTTAAATTTTAATACAATTTGCACAGTTTCATTTAAAACAGTTTGTTCATTAATGTTTTAACACAATTTTATAGAACAACAATTCTTATTTTAATATTTAACACAATTTTAGCAAACAACAATTCTTATTTTTATTCTTTAAATAATTCTTAATTTGATACTTCTCGTTCCAACGCTAGATCAATAATGTTTCTTTTTTTCTATGTGAGCGATTTTATAGTTTAATGTAAACGAACAAAACCAAACATGATCGTGCTTGCAAATAAATGGTACAGTTGTACCAAATATGTATTTATATTAAAAGTTACATGAAACATGAATAAATAATTACGGTTACCGCAAAAAAACAAGATTATGCAAGATTAATTAAAACTGTTATTTAAGAAGAGAAAAATAAAAAAGTAAATGGTACAGTTGAACCAAACATATCAAAAGTTACATGTACACATGTATGATTCCTACAACCATCATTATGGCTGTTCACACACATAACTCTAAACTTCGAGAAATTGTCTTGTTGTTCGAAATCGTATTTTACAGAACCTTATTTAATACTTTCAGAGTATAAAATCTACATGATATGAACATTTATAAATCTCTTTAAGCGTAGTTGCAGAAAACGCGAAATAACAGATTTAAAATTTGTTTAAATATATCTTTGACCCAATTTTCTCTTTTGTTTTTTACAGCGTATTTCTCACACCACCCGAATTAAACAAGTTAACAGCGAACAAGTTAACAGCGAACTTTCTTGATTGAAAAATTAAATTTTTAACAGCTAAACAACAGTGTCAACAACAGCAACCATGAACTAAATGAATCAGAAATTATTAAAGCGACAAACACAAAAACAGAAATTGAAATCAAAAACTTTATGGCTATGCTGTGTACAAAGTTTAAGTGAAATAAATTGACTTAACATTTATAATTTATTACACGGTATAAAAAATACATTATTCCTTGTTTCTCAGTTTTTATCCTTCAGTGGATTTTACAAAAATAAATATTTTAGTGTGTAGTAAGACCCCGCTTAACGCTGTTTCAGTATTACGCGGTAGTATTGGTGTTCCCTTAAAACGCACACTTTATTGATACTTGTTGTATACACATATGTGTGCAAATGAAACGACCAACCAAAAGCGGTGCACTATTAGCGGCGGTGTATACTCTGTATCTTTTTCAACGATTCCAACAGTATTTTTCTAAGTCGGTACGAACGCATCTTTCTTGCGCCACAGTTGATTTATTAGTTGTCATCAACGTTACTAGGTGTATACGTATGTACATGTTAAGTTACCTCGCTGAACGCTGTTTCGATTAGCGCTGAACTTATTAAAACCTATCCCCTAGCGGGGTCTTACTGTAGAACGAAAAACGTAATAAATTTTACAGCACCGCATTGATTATTTAATTATTTTTTTTTTTATTCGAATAAATCAAAGTGTGTGCTGGCTTGATAGACATGAGGCTAAGTTAGAAACAACAGATCAGACATCTCGGACAAAACGATATATTAAAAAATATTTCTTCGATGACTTTCTCTCAGCAGATTTTTGCCAATGACTCTTCGAGTAAATAAAATTGCCATGAGAAGTTTCTCAAAAATCCGTCGCTCGGAGTGCTGGTCCAGCCACTCACATATAAAATTAACACATACTAGTGTTAATAGAATATATACATATATATACGTATACATATAAGTGGTGTGAGAAGCTATATCGTAATCCTGACTGAAGGTTTGTAGTGACCAATTAAGCATGTTAGTGAAATATCTTCGATATTTTTTATTCGTTATTTCATGTCGTAATGTATGGTATATAACATCGTTCATAAATACGCCAAGCCTTCTCTAGGTGGAGTGTGTCCGAAATGTAGCGCATAAATCAAGCTGACATGGGTTATATTTGATTTGAGGACAGCTGTGCTTTGTGGCTTATTCTCATACATCTGCGTCTTTAAAAACTTGCGAGAAAAAGTCTAACGAGGTAAAATTAGTCAATATCGTAGGACAGTTCACATTACCTCCGAGTGAGATGACCATGGTATAAGCTGTGTGGCATGTAGCGCTGCTCTACTGTAGTAACATGACATAGGTGTCCAGATCATGCAATTCAGATCAAAGGACGTTGGTAATCATTGATCTTTAATGCGCGTTATTTACAATGATGGTCTGGCCAACGACGTTTTCAAAAAAGATATTGAACGATTACGTGGATTTGATATCTTTTCAATGTTCACGTAACCATTCATTCAAAAATGTGACTCAACGCTGAAGACGATTTTCCGATTAAAAATAGGGTCAGTTGAAAACAGTGTTGCCGAAAACACTGAGGTGATATCCTGTAAAGATTAGAGACAGTAAAATAAATCGTCTGGATGCGATACTGTATTATCTCAACCCAAAAATTAAGTACATAAATTAAAATTTTTAATTTTTAAGATTTTAATTATAACTCGGAGCTCTTTTATAATAAACCAACACATTATACTAAGTTCAGATATGCACTTTTATTGAGTCAACATTCGGTTTATTGAGTACAATATTTTAAGTGTTCAGGCATAATAATATACGCAGTTTAGCTGCTTACTCAATATTCATTTGACAGCTGGTAAACAAAACAGCTGGTTGTTTTAACAACATTGTTTTTATTCTGAATTTGTTTTGTTGTTGTTTTTTGTTTGTTTTTTTTTTGTTTGTCGTTGTTGACATTTGATTTGTTGATATTTGAGTTGTCAAAAGAAGTGTTCGGTTAATTGTAATATGCTCACTGAACAATTTGCGTATTTATTGTGCAATTATTAATTGAAACTTTATATGAAATATTGCGCTCAATAATGACATTCATTGTGATTTACGCAATAAAGTTGCATATCTGAACACCGTATTATGCACTAAACATAACCTTACAATACATGCACTGCATATGCAACAAAAATTGAAAACTTTTAACTGTATATTTTTTAATTTTGAAGGGGACCAAATAAGGTTTTATTTTTAAACTAAAAGACAATTTAATTTAATTTTCAGCTATTACCACACAATAATTATACAAAATAATGGCACATTAAAGCCGTTGCTTAAGTTTCCATTATTATAGCCATGAACATAATATTTTTTAAGGTCTTTCCTTTAAGATCATCCTCAATACTTTTTTTGGTTGTATTGTACATGCTTCTATCTTTAACATATAAAAAAAGATTATTACCTTGACCCTTTACTTCCTAGTTTCCTTCATCCTTTACATCAGGTTGCTTTTCTTATGTTTTTATCCTTAAGCCAAGCAATACTCTGCACAATCGGTAACATTGCGTGTTTAGTTTCTGCTCTATGCAATCGTAAATTTCTTCTCTGTTCTTTTATTCCTCGTTCACGTATTTCAATGTCTGTCCATTGCTTTTGTTACATTATATCCACATGCAATAAATGAAAGACCATAATACACATACAAAGACTCCGAAAGAAATAAAAGCCCATACAATCATGGACAAAAGTCTAAATAACCCCAAATTTTCCTCCACATTTAGAGCTTCAAACTTGTACAAAAAACTAATTATACCGGTTTTCATCAAATTCATTCATTCATCATAAAAGAGAAATAAAAAAAAAAAATAAAAACAGTGAACAAAATTTGTATGAATGTGAACAATTATTGATGGCGGGATTAATCCCAATTTCCTATTAAACACTTGTATGATATTGCTTAAACACAGGACATCCAACAGTATGAAGATCATTAAATTAAAATGGTTTTCGCAGCAGAAGCTCAAGCAAAGCACCGCTTGTGGTTTCTTAATCTGTATGTACATTTCTGTCACGAAAGTTATTTGGTTTTTTATATTTCTTTCTTTTCTCTCTCATTTAAATTAAATTAAATTAAATTTAAAGGAAATCTGCATTATTTTTTTTTTTTAAATTCGGAACGTTGCATTTCGAGACTTGGCAGAAATGTTGGGGGTGTGTAGACTGTTGTCCATAACTGTATAGAAGGCAACACTTTCCTTCATTTGTTTTTTGAGCTGCTTATATTCCCTTTGAAGAAGTCGCCGTGGTCTAGTTGTTAGCGTTTTGGCTTATTAGATTTGAGGCCTCGGTTCTAACCCCAAGGCAGACATCAAAACGAAATATAAAAAAATATTTATTCGGCGGCTTTCTCACAGCAGATTTCTGGCAAAAACTCCCTGAGAGTAAATAAATTTGACATGAAAAGTTTCTCAAAAATCTGTCATTCAGAATCGACTTTAAACTGTAGGTCCTGCCACTCACGTATAAAATTAACACACACAACATAAAAGGTGTGAGAAACTAGGTCCATAATCCTGACTGAAGGGTTGTAATGACCAATTATGTATGTACATATGTATGTTTACTGTACATAGTACAAGAAACTTTTGCTCATGAAGTCATACTTCTTTTGAAAAGGCTGTTTTGAAGGATATTTTTTAAAATTCAAAAATCATAATCAATCATGTAGTAAGACATCTAACATCGCCACCTCTGTTCAAATAGAGAAATTATGGAACAGTACTCGTAGCTTTAACAGATGAACGTTTAATTAATTTCGATTTTCGCAATGACCAATATTGTTAATTTATTAGACTAATAACATCCGATATGAGCACCCTTAAAACTACTGCATTGCACAAATAGCACAAACCACTTCTCTTTTAGGCCTTTTGCAAATTTTTGGTACATTTCCAACAGCTTTTGGTTTTTATTGCAGTGGAGTTTTCACAATTGCTGTGGCAAATGCCATTATAGCTAAAACCACACACTTTTACTCATTTAAATGTATCCATTGCTTGTAACATAGCTTTGGTTTGAGTACGTATTGTATTTATAAAATAAATATTTGCATTCGTTTTGCATCAAACACTGTTAAAATTTTAAACTTACAGCAAAATCTACGATTGTTTACGAGATTGCAAGAATGTTGAACGCTATAGCGGTTGTTAAAGTAAAATACTCTCCTTTTTAAAACTTGCCCAAGGTACCAAATATGAGTGGATCTTTTGCGAAGTATAAAAATAAGACCTGACCAACGAATAGGTAAGATAAAAATGCGATTATGTATCTGTACGGTAGCAGGAAACATTGCCAGTAGTTTAGGTGAAATAATCTTTGTATTTAGTTACAAGTTCTTACATATATGTATAAGAAAATATGTAAATGTTTACACATATAAGTTTCTAGTTGGGTTTCACAATGTTGTCTGTCCCCATAGCTATTTTTGAAAATATATACTATTAAAATATATATATTTAAAAATTCATTACGATTCATGTTGCAAATACTGTTTAAATGAAATGAGTTAAAACAATTGTTAAAGACAAGTATGGTTTTTAAAATCTCCTGATTAAACAAATAATACCTTAACAACTGGTTGGGGACCATAGATCAACTAAGCCATCAAGTCCGCTTATTGTGGGTGAGCACTTTCCATGCTTTCTATAGAAAATCTGCATTCTGTATGAACTTCTTTAGCTGCTTCCATTACACTCCCCTGTAATGGTTACATCTGTAATAGTATACTGCCTAAAACATTGGGAACAATAGGAACCAATTACTGGGAACTGGGCTATAACGTTAAAAGTATTCCATCTTTCCGATATCTGTACCATACGTTCTGCATTCATCTTTATTCCTTATTTTTAACTTTTTTATTAATAAAAGCGAAATTTATTTTATAAAACTGAATTCATATAATTTTTTATACTTCTTTTTAAAAAGATACTCGTTTGTACATCAATTTGAATATAGATTTTCATCGTTTCGATTTACTGCGTCATTTTTGGAACTAATGACTTTCCAATATAATTTATTTTATAGTCAAGAAAATTCCAGATATAGTTGCTCAAAAGGCAAATATAAAGTGAAAGGCGAATTACGAGTATTCGTAGGATACGGAATACGAGAAAAATAATTTCACAGAGCTAATCTAGTAGAAGACAACCTTAAAAAATCATTAACAGATTAAATTGACACAATACTACACTAATTGCGGATTTTCTTTCAATATTTTATTTTCAATACGAGAGGGATAATATGGTATCATAAAGTAGGTGTGTGTATGCTGCAGTTTATTTTACTTGTTGCAGTTGAAAACAATTGTGTTTAATATTGTAGTCAACCTTAACTACCGAATAATAACACGTTGCGACAGTGAGTTATTCACTAGGTTGAGTAGATAAATACGAACCCTCCAAACTTGTTTTATTTGACAAAAATGGTTTTATTGATCGTTACACACAAAATTATTGATTACCCAAATATGTTTGAACATATTTTAAAAATCTAAAGTTTTTAGAAAGGGAAGAGATTTGTCTTTAAAACGGTACACATAAACGTTTTGTTCAAACTTATATATTATGAGTTTTGATGGGGTAAACTTGGAAAATATTTTTTTTTTTTCAAGTGTAGCTATTTTGAATTGCAGAATTTAATAAAAAAAAAATGTAAAATAAGTGACAACATTCTGAAAGTGCATTATCTTGTGAAGAGGTTGACACTTCGTTTGATCAAATCAGACAAAAATTACGGTAGTTATAATTTAAAAAGTATAACAAACATTTTATATTTTTTATAGAATATAATGTCATTTTAACAGACAAACTTAAAAAATATGAAAAAAATTCGCATTTGTCAAGTTTACCACATCAAACTCGATAGCATATTAAGTCAAATAATATATATATGTATATTAAAGACCCATCTCTCTCCTTTCCAACAAGGTTTAAATTTTGGACTTCGGTTCAGAAATGTTTGTGTAATCAATTTGTGCTTAAAGTAAAAAAAAAACACTTTTTGTCAAATAAAACAAGTTTGGAGGGTTCAAGAAAATAAAAAAAGTATTTTTGATTTCTATTCAACTAACTGAACAACTTAGACTAGGTACCTACTCGGGTGTATTTAATTTCTTGTATTTTGTCGCATAGTGTAATTTAGATGAATATGGTCTTAACGTAAACGATTTAAAATTTCTAGAAATTGTAATATTAACTCATATAGAAAAGTTTATACATAATAAATAAATTTGTCAAATTGAATATTTTAATTCAGCTGTTGTCATTTTCAAAGTCATTCTTTTATGCTCCTCATCCCTGTTAACATTCCTCACCAATGTTGATTTCAACTGTTTCAGGCAAATCAAATTGTTTCTATTTGTTTTAGTATCACACAGCTTGGCAGAGGAAAATACAATACAATTTAATTTTTTTTAATTTCATGCCTCATAGCATTATCAAGCCGATATTGAAAATCATTTCTATCCGTTTTCATTGTCATTGTGTTTTATTATTATTATTTAGTTTAGTAGAATACGAAATGAAACAAACGATTTTGTGAAGGCTTTTAATGCAATTGAAATCGATAAGTATAATTGAAATTGACCATTTCTTTTGCGTCTACATAACGTAAAGTTTGTAATTTTTTTATAACATTAATCATGATAACTGATAATTATGAAAAATAAAGATCAAATAAAAGTATCAACCCTAAAAATAATCAACAAAAGCAAGATGTATGGTTTCATTTCATGTAGCATTTATGAAATAATCGTATCTATGGAACCTTTTATTCCAATTAAACTAACAACAGGAGTTAAAATCATAAAAACTATATGAAGGTTAATACCAGGAATAAATTTAGGTTTTATGCAGAGATGGAAGCTGATGTTAAACTGATGTGGCCACGATAGAAGTCGCCGTAGTCTTGTAGGTAGCGTGTTGGCTTATTAGAAGTGAGGCCACGGTTCAAACCCCAGGTCAGACATTTCCCACAAAAAGAATAAAATATTTCTTCGGCGACTCTCAACAGATTTCGGGCAAAAACTCCGAGAGTAAAAAAAATGTCCATGAAAAGTTTCTGCGCATATATGTATGTGGCCACAATAGCCCAGAAGATGCGTGCGAAAGGCATTGGATGGAATAATATTGTTACGGAAATGGAAACGGTATAATATCGTTTAAGAATAAAATGAATGACGCACTCACGAGTGACCTGATAACAATCTCTGAGTGGGGCCGCGCGAACAGGTTCGATTTTAATGCGCACAAGACCCAATGTTGACACACCGGCGTGATGCTGGTGCTGGTGTTCTGTCATCTGTGTCTATGGGTAATGTAAATATTGAGGAGGCGATTGCTCTTGATGTTCTGGGCATGAGAATTAGTTGTGATGCTCGTTGGAATGATCACATTTTTCGAGTGTCGAAGGAGGCATTCAAGTGCCTTGGTTTTTTAAAACGGTGCAGAAAATCCTTCACTCCATCCGACCTTCTTACTATTTACAGGACCTTTATCCGACCTCGTATGGAGTACAACTCTCATGTATGGGCCGGTGGTTCAAAGTCTATTTTGAAGCTCCTCGACCGCGTACAGGAGAGGGCGAAGGTGCTTATTAATGACAGTAGGGTATCCAATTCTATTGATTCGTTGGAGCATCGTCGCAATGTCGCGTGTGTTTCATTGTTCTATCGGTACTATAATGGGAGGTTTTCTCGAGAGATAGTGGGCTTGGTTCCCGATAATCACATATTTTTACGTGGTACTCGTACTTCTCGCAGAGCACATCCTTTTGTGGTTGATTGTCCAGTGAACCGCACAATGCATTACAGAAAAAATTCAAACAAACAAATACAACGTACAACATCAGTATGAAATAAGAGGGGATAGACAAGTAAGCGAGAACGCAACAACAAGTAATATGAACAAAATACACAAACAACAATTAAGTCGCAATAGAGTTCTAGAGAAGGTGAAACCCCGAATGTTCGATTTCGAGAACCTTCATCAGACTATCAGACTTAATACGTGGGCATATAAAAAGGCATGACCAAGCAGGCTAAGAGTGGTAGTAAGAATTCAGTCAGTCTTGTGTGAAACAGTCATGGTTTGAAAAGATCTGCGTTGTAAGCAAAGTTGTAAACGGTGGCTCACAAAATTACAATAAAGAACAAGAAACAATAAAGAACAAGAACAATAAAGAGTTTAATTGAAACTAAACACTTATTTTTTTATTTTGTTTGCAATCAACGAACTCATATTTTAAACGTTTTTAAAAGGGTAAGGGTAAAAAGGTAAGGGTTTTTTAAATTCGGCTTTGACCAATGGAATCTTAAGAGTTTATTTTGTTTGAATTCCTTGCCATTGTAAAATGTTTTGAAGTTTTCTAATTTTTTCGATATGAAAAATTGTAACAGTTTCCCATTAATGGAGTACATAATACAACATTGGTTTTAAGTCTAAATTCTACAATAGAAGTACAACTACAAGCATGACTTTGGATTAATTAATCAATCAAAATTTCAATTTAATTTTTACTAATTTTGCATGTATTGTATGCGAATTTCCGAAATTTCAAGATTACTGTCAGTATATTCTGTCTGCCAGAAACATATTTGTTCGAACGGAGGGTTAGCTGTTCTTCTCAACGTGAATGTTATATTAACCCATTTTTGTGCTTTTAGTTTTACTCTCCAATGGTTTTAATATTTCTATAGCAATTGAATTTGTTTCTGAAGGTAACAAAATGGAATATCATGCAATTTCCTCAATATCTGGTCTTCCGGCAATGAACTTTCAACTTTGACAGTTGATATTTGCCTGTCAAATTAGTTGCCATTTATTCAGTATGTTTTGCCAAATAACCGCGGATGGATATAGAATTCAACAACACGTGCAAATAATAAAATTGTTTTAACAAAATGAGAGCTTCTTCTTTCAACGTACCTCGAGCTCCGCACATTTTACGATCGTCCGACTGAAAGACCTATTCGCAATGTGATTGATAAATTTGAATCCACTGTTTTAATAACTAGGAAACGCAACACCTGGCGAAAACCCAATCGTTTTCCATGTGATTGTGGGGAAGAATACGTCGTTGTCAAGTCAATAAAACTAACTCGGCCTATCGAAGAGCACAACTTATCTTTGGCTTGGCCCTGCACCCATAGGAATTCAACTGACTTAAGGACTTAAAGCAAACGAAAAACGGCAAAATCATGTTCGCGGAAGGAGTTCTGGACTAGGTAAGTCAGAGAAGACCTAACGGATATTTGAAAGATGTTATATTTCACATTTGATTCCATATGATTTGGCTCCTAACTGCGGAAAATCGTTTTAAACACTGAGTTATGGACGTGAAAAGTAGTATCGCCAATTCGTGTCAATTAGTCGCCCATGAGGTGGTGATGGATATTAAAAACATCGATACATATTTCGCATTATCACAAAATACGTCGATGTTTTCTATTAATCGATGCTTTTTTGTAAAAAAATGGATGTAAAAAAATAAGAATTACAAAATGGGTGCGTACAGCTACCAGATGATTTATTGTGCCGTATTCAACCTCTATCTGCCTGAAATATTTCCCGCAATCCTGTTCCATTTGCAAACTTCAGCATACTCAATAAGAATAATTCCCTGTTTCTTACTTGGTAAATGGCCTGGTGTTTCTTTCTGAGATGCCTTAACGCAGCGCAGATCGCAAGTATGAATTCTGCTGAATTTTTCTTCTCATTTTGCGTTGAATCGATCCCTATTCTAAAACTACTGTTCTTTGACTCTACGATTCTCATTAATCACTACTTATTGTAATTACCCAATCAAATCAAACCCATTTGGTTTGAGAAGAGTGCCCGTCTCTCTTCATCTTTCTTTTTGTCGGGAATATACCTTTGAATCCCTTTTTCCTATTCCACTGAAATTATTTTTATGTCGTCTGTATTTTCTGTTCAGTATGAATTGTGCACATCTTTCTATGGCGTAAACTTTCGCTTTAAAGAAATGTTCGAGTTTGCACATGGTCTCGGTGAACGCAGTGCCTGTACTGACCAAGTTCCACCAAATCTTAATCTCTGTATGTAGCAGATAAATTATTCCTTTCACTATTATTATTCATTCTCGTTGCGAAGCTTTTCATAAAATCGTATAATTTACTGCAACGGCCAGCCAACTAACGACGACCTCTGAGTCATTTGTTTCATTGCACGCAATGCGTCCTGATGAAACTCACGTTATACTTTTCTCTCATTAATCCATCCACAATCTCAATAATTCTGGTCCTCTCTACCGAATGCAATAGGCAAGCTCGCCCTTGTATCTAATCCAATTTCACCTGAGCTGTTTCCAAGAATATTTACAAATCGTTTTACTACACTTAACGGCTGCTGTATTTACATATGTTTTTGTACTAAGTTTTTAGGTACGCTTCATTTAATAAAATGTTAATACTATGTTCAGATATAGACTTTTATTGAGTCAATATTCGGTTAATTGAGTACAATATTTTAAGTGTTCAGGCATAATAATATACGCAGTTCAGTGCTTATTCAATATTCATATGACAGCTGGTAAACAAAACAGCTGGTTGCTTCAACAACATTGTTTTTTCGTTTGCTGTCTTTTTATATTGTTTTTGTTTGTTTGTCGTTGTTGAAATTTGAGTTTTCAAATATCAGCAAAAAGTGTTTGATTAATTGTAATATGCTCACTAAACACACTTATGACTGTTCTGCATTTTAAGTTTTACTCAATATTTAACAATTTACGTACTTATTGCGCACTTATTAGTTGAAACTTTATATGAAATATTGAGCCCAATATTGATGTTTATTGCGATTTACGCAATAAATGGTTATATCACCATATAACCAATAACCAAAAATTTCACATAGTGTGTTTTTACAATATCGGTATATTTCGTCCGCCACTACAAGAGTGAAAATTGACTGAAATCATCAAGTTGCCAGAGAAGTGGAAGTCTGCAAACCCCTTTACCGGACAGATATAAACTGCAGAAGGAACAACAGAAATTAATTGACTTACTTACTGAAGTGGTCATTACCACACTTCAATCAGGATTACGACTTTCTCACACCACTTATGCTGTGTGTGTTAATTTTATTCATAAGTGGCAGGACCTACAGTTTAAAGTCGACTCTGAACAATATATTTTTGAGAAGTTTGAAATGGCAATTTTATTTTACGCTCAGTGGTTTTACCAAAATCTGCTGAGAGAAAGTCGCCGATGAAATAATTTTTAATATATTGTTTTGTTGGAAATGTTTGACCTGGAGTTTGAAAGGAATGTCGAAGGCAATGAATTGAACGGAATTAAAATTATTATGAGTGCCCTGGTAGTCTAGTGGGTAGTGTGCTAGACTATTAGCGTGAGGGTCGTGGGTTCGATTCCCACCAGAGACTCTGGTCTGTGACACTACACCGAGCATATGGTCAAAGATACTCCGCACGTATATAATTAGAATATAATTTGTAATTGTATTATAATTAATAAATAAATAAAATTATTATGACAGATCATGACGCAAGAGTATTGTTGCTGCCCTTTGTTTCATTCTAAAACCTTGAGGCTGCGGTTAACATTACAACACTCTTTAATAATACTTTACTTAGTTGAGAGTATCAATAACATGGTGCGACAGTCAAAATACTCTCAGCTAATGACATAGTGTAGGTTGTGAGTTTTGTTGAGTAGAACTAAAAATATATTTTTATATTCCTCGAACCCTCCAAACTTGTTTTATTTGACAAAAACGGTTTTTTTATCTTTTCACACAAAATTATTAATTACCCAAACATTTTTAACCTACTTTTAAAATCTAAAGTTTTTTGAAGAGGGGAGAAATGACCCTTTAAAACGGTACACATGAACATATGGTTCAAACTTACATAATATGAGTTTTGATCGGGTAAACTTGGAAAAAATTATTTTTTCTATTTTTTTCAAGTTTAGCCATTATTAATTGTAAAATTTGATTAAAAAATATAAAAGAAGTGGCGGCATTCTGAAAGTGCGTTAGATTGCGTGCGAAGAGATTGACACTTCGTTTGATAAAATCGGGCAAAAATTACTGTAGTTATTATTAAAATACATTTTTTATATAATATGTCACATCAAATGAACTTTCAGTTCAAAAGTTTTCAAAATTTTTGATGGATCTTGATTGTTTATTGGAAAATGTGTCCATTTCACATTTGAGCGACCACCAGAAGTTGGCCAATACTTTAAAAATGTCGCCACTTATTTTATATTTTTTAATTAAAGTTTCAATATTAGGTTGAATAATATATATATATATCATTTTAAAGGCGCATCCCTCCCCTTCTCATGAAAGTTAAAATTTTGGACACCTGTTAAGAAATGTGTGTGTAATCAATAAAATTGGCCATAAAGTCCAAAAAACAGTTTTTGTCAAATAAAACAAGTTTGGAGGTTTGAGAAATATAAAAAAAATATTTTTGAGCTCTACTCAACAAAACTCGCAACCTACACTATGTCATTAGATAATTAGATAAGAGATAATTTTTATTGTAATTCTAATTATAGAATTTTTTTAGAACAAATGTTTACAATTTTCTGTATTAAATTATTTATAAACATTTATTAAAAAACCGACATTCACTCTAACAGCTAAACTGCTATCAATTCAATTATTTAAATGTGTATTTGTACATTAAAAAATTTTAACGATTTTGCAACTTTATAAATATTTCAAATAAAAAAATCCGAATAGAGATATAAATCGCAGAACAAGAAAAACCACTTATTATTCTTATAAAAGGATTAAAAGTTTAAAAGTACAAAAAAATAAAAGAATGACAGTTGAAGCAAGTAACAACAAAATGTTACAAATGACGAACAAAGAAGACAGAAGATATGCAGACCATTAGTGATTAGACCACCACAATCTCTAGTGAAAATAAAAAGCTTTAGAATTTTTGCAGAACAAATGATTTTAAATACCTTTCCTTTTTTACTTCTTTTGTAATTAATTTAATTATTATTATCCTGTGGTTATCTTCATTTGCACACTGCAAAACAAAAGCAAAAAGAAAAATGCATTCAATCCTTCCAACCACTTAATCCCAAAGAAATTTTCTATTCCACAGAAATTTAAAAACCAAGAGATAAAAAAGGAAGTGGTAATTGAATAATCTCATTCACTCAGTTAAGGAGACTGTTTGTGGTTAGACAATGTACAGATCTAAAGTGAAATTTATTATTTTAAAAATATTTAAGTTTTTTAATTTTCTTTTCAACATGATTTGGGTAAAACAAAGTATTGTCGTTTTTATATTTGACATATCTCCTTATATGTTTCTGGTTTGATAATATTATTACGAAAATGGAAACGGTGTACATCGCTTAACATTAAAATGAACAAAAGCTGCACAAACAAATACAACGAACTTGTTACAAGTAAACCAGCAACATCAGTATATCAAATAGGCGAGAACGCAACAACAAGCAATGTGAACAAATTATTATTGTAATCAGTGGCAATCAAAAGTAGTGCGAACAATAAAGAATTTAATTAATTTAATCAATTTATTTTTATTTTGTTTGCAATCAACGAACTCATATTATAAACGTTTTTATAAAGGAAAAAACATAACGATATTAGTAATAATAATAACATTATTATACATTGCTACCTAGCAGTTGGGACATTATTTTTTACATTTCATCATCCATTAGTCAACATAAAATTCACATAAAAAAAAAATGTGTAAATTAAATTATTTAGTTTATATATTTTTTTTAACATATTTTTATTTTCACTTTTTAACTACAACCGCGTCTTACAACTAACTAAGAGACTTCTTAATTCATATCTATCCCTAATAATAAGCACAATTAATTAATTAAACATAATTATTTTTCATTTAATATTATATTTTTAATGTTTATGTATAATGGATGCTTGGTTGAATACCTAACGAATAACTTAACAAATGTAGCTTCAATAAGTCGACCGTTATCATCTGTTATAGTTCGGAAGTCCCTCTTGGAAGAGCCTACACAAATATGATACTATAAGGTAGTTACCTTATTGCATATTTAAATGAAATATAACTTCGATATCGTTATTTTGTGGAGTTTTGCTTAAATGTTACCAGAGTCTCCGGTACTAAAACGATCTACTAAACTAAAACGATCCTTACGCTAATATTCTAGCACGCTACCTACTACCCGAACACTCTACGATAATTTTTTTGTAAACATACATACATAATAGATCATCAGCTTCTCACATCACTTATGTTGTGTGTGTTAATTTTATATGTGAGTGGCTGAAACTACAGTTTAACCGTAGATCGAGCCTTAAAAAACTATATATGAATAGTATACTTTATATTGAATTCTATTTGAAATATATTACTTATACGTAACCATACTACTTATCTTGGTGGTATTACCCTGAAAAGTATGTAATAAAATTCGAGATTAATATTGTTGTATACCTTTAGTTAGTATTGAATTTGATATCACTCATAGGTATACTTTTTTTATTTTTACCTTATAATACTAGTTATAAATATCTAGCTTATATTCTAAAGGCACTAGCAACCGAGGGTATCGGCCCACGTATACTTAATATTGAATTCTATTGTATTATAAGTCATCATGGTCTATTAGGTATTGTGTTGGCTTATTAGACGAAAAGCCAGGGTTCGAGCCCCAGGCCAAACATCAAAATAAAATACCCGCCACTCATGTATAAAATTAACACACACAACATAAGTGGTGTGAGAAATTAGGTCGTAATCCTGAGTGAAGGTTTGTAATGACCAATTATGTATGTATGTATTGTATAACAGTGTTTTCATGCTGTTTGAATCGTCCCGATTGAATCATTTTGGAGAATTTGTTTTAATGTTCTAATAACTTGCTGCCTATCTACCGGATTCTAAGGGTGTGGAGTTGTTGGCTTAGTTCCTTGGTTGTTTCCATATATTGCGATTACTGTTATTGAAAGTATTATGTTAAAAGAAAACTCAATTCTTACTTCGGTTGATAATGAGCTTAACTCCTGAACGTTGTTCAACTGGACTTCTCTCATCATTTGAAGAGAACTTGATTGAATTTCTTCAATATCCGTTTTGTTATGTGTTAATTGCAGAATGGGTGGAAGCGGTTTCCAATCATTTACTTCCATTGCAAGGTAATCAATACCGTTTAAATTAATTGTGGTATTATGGAATTTTATTAAAAAATTTCCTGATAAATTCCATGGTTTTGCTTAAGGGATTCTTACAGAACCCTTGTATTGATTTAACAGGATTATTCCAGGTTTTATTCCTTCAATGGTTGAAACGTGCTGATTATTTATAATTGTACAATTGTGAGTCTCACTAGACAATAATTTTGGAATACAATTTGTGTTTGTAATACTTAAAAGATTTCTATTGTTACATATTGATAGCTTATTATAGGTTTTACAATAAGTTTTCATTTCAAAAAATTCATTCCTACTTTTAACAATATTTTCATTTCCAATTCTTATTATAGTTTTTTGTCTTTTTAACGGTTTAATTAATTAAAATTTTAATTAAAATTTTCACAAATTTGTTTATTAATAGTACGCAAATTTACTATGTAAATATTTGTTGCATTGCTTGAGGCAATTCTGATATTTGATAATTTTCAAGCTTCATCGATATTGGAATATGGGAATTGTTCATATTTGTTTATTTATTTAATATTAATCATAGCACAACAAAATATTAATCTTATAACTAAGAGTGCTGGGAGTTCTCCAAAAAAGTAATAAAAAAATCATTGATAAAATAAATAAGAAAATATAAGGAATAATGTAGAATTAGAAATGAATTAGAACATGTTATAATATTAGAAAAATATAACAATCGAAGAAAAATTTAGGATAAAAAAGAAAATATATTTAAAAAATATAGTAGGAAAAATACGAATAACAGTATGTAGCAATATCAAGAAATACATATACACAAACAAAGAAAAGTATATAAATAGAGAATCAATACAAATTTAAAGACAAAATTAGGAAAATGAAAATTGAAAAAATCGCTAATTAAAATAGAAAGTAAAAATGTACAAAATAATTAAAATATATTAAAGACTACTTAAATAAATTGTATAACTCCTTCTTGAACATCATTGCATTGCCTATGTTTTGTATATAATTAGGTAAAGTATTCCAAAGACTGATGGTGTATATAAAAAACTGGTCTTGACGCCCCTTAATAAATACATATCTGGCTATGTTATTATAAGCCCTTTTGAGTTTCCGACTATCATCAGTATCACAGTTTTCGAAAATGTCCGATCCCTATAAAAGAACAGGAATCAAAAACGTTGTAGCCAGTTGCGTACGTATGGCAAAGGGAGTCGAATCTATAACAGCCCATAAGTTTCTAAGCATACCGTAAACTTTACCAACGATGATTAATGTAGCTAGATCACGTTAGCCGACCATTAAAGATAATACCCAGAATCAACAAAATCAATTTTATTCTCCCTGATAATAATATCTGGCACAACAAGTGTTCTCCTAGTTCTAGAGAGTAGTAAATTTTTTGACTTAGAGGGATTCAAACAATATCCATTGGCCCTAGCCCAGTCTTCAATTCTCTGTAAATCACAGTTGCTGGTGTCTATACATAGATGGATATCCTCAATATGTGGGCTCCTATAAATCTGAACGTCATCAGCGTACATATGTACACTACAATTATCCAAAACATCAGGTCATATTCATCATTGCGTTTGTTACATTAGTCATTAGGTTTAGTCTTGTGACGGTATCCCTGTTTATTATCCGTTGTCTGTTCGTGTTTCCTAATATGTTATTTATTTTGTCAAGTACTATCTTATGATCGTCATGGTCTGGTGGTGGAGAAATTTTGTTTCCCGATGTTTACGAACGCTTTTTTAAAAAACGAGAAATCTCATTTCTCAAAGCGAATATGTTAACTTCGTTATTATAGGGTGCCCTGGAAGAGGAATAGACATTGTACTAGTCTATTAGTGTGAGGGTCGTGGGTTCGATTTTTACCAAAGACACTATACCGAGCATATGGTCCAATAAGTTTAATAATTTTAAATGTTGAGAAATAGTTTACGTACTAGATGAACAGACCACGCAGTAGTTACATACATACATACGTTCTTGGTCATTACAACAATTCTTTCAGGATTATGGACCTAGTTCTCAGTAACTAGCAAATAAAATTACTACATGAATTGATTAGAAAACCATTAATCAAGAACTTTTCAAAAAATTATAATGTGTGGGTTGTACTACCGTACCTGAGTGTATAATCCTATTAATTAATCGATTACTGCTTTTGCCATGACCAATTTATTTATCCTGATATGACAGTGAAATACGCAAATGATTCTGTTGTGATCAATATTTTTTATTCGTTTTCCTCTTAAATTAAAATTCTTTGGAGAATTAATTTGAAACAATTTACCACAAAATTGTCTTTAAAAATCAGTTACATAGCAGTTCTTCTTACATTCAGTTTTCTCACCTGTTAAATATTTAATATTAATTGAATAAAAAAGAAAAAATCTCCCATGTATTATGCAACTGAACGTGATTGAGCATTGTAAACTATTTGTGAAGTAAAAACTATGAATCGTATCATCAAGCTTTTAGCAAAACCTTTACTCCTTTCTCCACAATATATGTATTTCAATTTGTGAATGTTGTCACATAAAGTTTATTATAAAAGTTAAACAATGGCGAAAGAACTGTATAACGAATACGGAAACGAATACCTGAAGAATCGAAATAAAATAAAATGTACATCACAAGTACAATTACTATGCTCTCCCATTCATAGTAAAAGTGTGAATTTAAACTTTTTTTATTTATTAAAACTTTATCAATGAATTGCAATAATAATGAAAACTTTTTATCACGTCTGCGAATGATGAAAATACATGTCATATTAACAAGGGTGTAGCAGCTCGCACAGCGTACAATACAGGAAATTCCGGTATGTACACATTCACATTCTTGACGACTATAAAGCAACGTTTAAAGGGTTCAAAAATGGAATGAAATTAAAAAAAGGAAATATTGCGTTGGGTGTATGACAAAATTGCAGATTATTTGCAGTATTTTTGGGGGCAATAAAATTTAATACAAGCCAATTTCGAGCAGCCAGTTTGAAAATTTTATCGAAACAAATAATAATCCAGACGGAACAGGTTTGGTTTATGGATCATGTAAATAAAAATCCTTTACAATTTTCTTAATAGTTTTGAATTTTTTTTTGCAATATGTGAGTCAATTTCGATATGGAGAAAAAATTATTTTAATATTTGATATCATAATACTGGCAGTTTTCGGGCAATCTTCTCACACGAGTCAGTTGATTTCGATACTATCCCTTATGATAGGTTTTTTATGTGTTAATTTATTGTTCTACACAAGAATTTTATTTAATTGTTCATTAAAAATAGTAATTATAAACCAATTTAAATTGATATGGGACAAGATTCCAGCAGCTCATAATTGAGCGACTTTTTTGGTCCCTCCATATACAGTGGACGGCAATATTGTTACATAAATCGAAACGACCTAATATCGTTTAACAATAAAAACTATAAACAAAAGCTATCAGCTACAAAAACACAATCCACACGACACAAATACGCACTAACACTAAGAATACAAGGCTGAGCTTCAGGCCACCATGGGGGTCAGTAGGTGGCGGATAACTGAACGGCCTACCCTAGGTAGGTTAGCTGCGAATAACCAATAAGCAGTCCCCGACCAAGAGCGGCAGATGATGAGGCGTACTACAAAAGGGTACAAGTGACCGAATACGTTATCTGCGCCATGGCGAACCGATGCCGCCATTAACTAGGCATCACCCCACAGAGGGTTCCCTCAAGAGATGGGAAAATAGGAGAGTAACGCCTCCGTGGTCCCCTCAGTTTCAACATATCGACGCCCGTGATTCGGGCATTAGAACCGAGCCCGGTAAGGTTCTAATTATGGTATACCGGAAGACGTATGTGAATTGGCGATATTGGCTGACGATGGCAGTATTCCGGCACTTTAGTAGGCGGTGTGAAAGCTGGCCGAAATGGCTGTTGGGCTAATGCTGCCATTGCCTCCGCCCCGTTAAAACTCTATCGGTACGTTCCTGATTTGTCACCGTTAAGTTGGTGTTGTAGGACCAGATGTGAATCCCTGGTTTACGTCGACCTGGCTCTGAACACATATTCCCATGAGGTTATGTGTCAATCCTCGCGTGGCCTCCCTGCTTATGCATAGATAACCACGGGGTCTTTCGTGACGACTACAACGATGGATTAGGATAACGGCCGAGAGTTGGGGCCCAAATTGAAATGATGAGCAAAAATAAAACAACAAATACAACAAATAAACCGACGAATTCATGTGAGATGAATGCTTTGGAGCTAAATGCTTTTGGGCAGAGCTCGAGAATACCGAGGTCTCCGGTGCGAAATCGGGAAATAAACCCGTTTGGACAGAGCACGAGAACTCCGAGATCCCCAGTTAACGGGAAAGATTCGGGATTAGTGGTCCTAGGATAAGAACCGTCACGAGGCGACATGGGGTCAGCGGCCAGCGGTGTTTTGGATGGGAAAAGGAGGTCAATCCATCAGCCGATGAGGGATGCGATTGACTCTATCAAAACCCTATATGACCTGTACGCAAGCGAGCTGCAGGGACAAACTACCAAGGCGACTAACCGCAGCAGTTCTGCTACACAAACATTGCCATTGTTGAGGAACCAGGAGACGAAAAGTAAACATGAGGAGACCTCCGAAATTCCTGCGGCAAAGAGGAGAACTCCGAATCCTGCAGCAAGGGCTCCAGCGATGGAAACTACAGATGTGACCTTGAGCCGGCAGGAGAGTACCAAGGGAGTAAATGAGGAACCAGGGTGGCAGAAAGTCATGAAAAGAAAAAGGAGGAACAAGAAACCACAGGAGAGGAAAACGAAGCCAGATGCGATCGTGATTGCGACGAAAGATAACACGTCGTATGCCGACATTCTGAGGAGAGTCAAAACGGAACCTAAGCTTTGCGAATTAGGAGAAAACGTGACCAAAATTAGGAGAACCGCAAAGGGTGGTCTACTACTCCAACTCCGCAGGAGCGGGTAGCACACGGAGAACTTCAGGGGAGCCATTGGAGAGCTCTTAGGAGAAAACTCGTCCGTCCGCACTCTAAAGGATATGAGTACAATTGAGATCAAGGACATCGACGGGATCACGGAGAAGGAGGATGTATATGAGGCTATACGAAAGATCCCAGGCCTCGAGATTTTCGGTAAGCCCGACGTAGTTGCCCTTAGGAGGGCATATGGTGGGACGCAAACTGCTACAGTGAGCCTTGACGCAGACGCTGCAGCTATTCTCCTGAAGGAAAGTAGAATCAGGATCGGCTAGGTCATATACAGGATTCGCGAGAGAAACATACCGACGAAATGCTTCCGGTGCTTGCAGTTTGGGCACATGGCTCGTCAGTGCAGGAGTAAGGTTGACCGCTCGGGAACTTGCCGTAAGTGCGGACAGGAGGGGCATATTGCCAGAAATTGCGAAAGGGAACCTCTTTGCATGTTCTGTAAAGTGGACGACCCGAAATCCGCCAACCATATCGCGGGGAGCGGAAAGTGTCCGCAATTTCTTAGCGCTCTTAAATCACGTTCTAGGAGATGAAATTGATACAGATTAATCTGAACCATTGCGAAGCAGCCCAGGACCTATTGGTCCAGAGGGTAAAGGAGGAGAATATCGATGTCGCAATTATAAGCGAACCTTATCGGGTACCGAGGAATGGTACTTGGATCACGGACGGATCTAGTACTGCGGCTATATGGATTTGTGGTTCATTACCCTTCCAGCAAACCTATGCGCGGGACATTGGTTTTGTTATGGCCAGGATAAAGGGAGTTTTCGTCTACAGCTGTTACGCCCCCCCGAGGTGGTCAATGGATGACTTCCAATATATGCTGGAGAGGCTGGCGTCACACGTGCGCTTGAACACCCCCGTTATTATAGGAGGAGATTTCAACGCTTGGGCGACCAAATGTGGTATTAGTATTAACACCAGGGGTCGCTGCCTCTTGGAAACGTTCGCTTCCCTTCCTGTGGCGCTGATGAATGACGGAAGAGAAAGCACATTTAGGAGAGCTGGATCGAGCTCAATAATCGATTTGTCGTTTGTGAGCGATGGCCTTGTTTCGCGGACCGCGTGGAAGCTAACTGAGGACTTCACGAATAGTGACCATCAGGCAATCGTGATGACGGTTACTGGGCGCAACACGAGAGGAAACGGATTGCCGAAGTTTACGGGACCGAAATGGAAGGACTCCCGCTTTGACGAGGAGACGTATAGATTGATGTTGTCGTCTTTTCATACGACTGCCAGCACGGTCGAAGAATTAGTGAGCGGCGTATAACAAATGCTCAACACTGCATGTGATGCTGCTATGCCTAGGAGAACTGTGTGTAGGGGACGTTCCCCCTGCTACTGGTGGAATGACGAAATTCGAAGACTGCGGTCGGCATGCTTTGGGGCGAGAACACGGGCCCAGCGTACGAGAGGAAGACCGACATGGGAAGCCGAACGGGCTTCCTATGAGGATCTAAGGCATCAACTTAGAAGAGCCATTAAAACGAGCAAGAATCTATCCTTTCAGCGGATATGCCAGGAAGCTAACATCAATCCTTTTGGGACGGCGTACAGAGTCGTCTGCAAGAGAATCGGTGCTCGAGAACAGCCTAAACTAGGTTGTCCAGTTTTGCTACGGGAGATCATTGGTACATTATTCCCACGGGGCCAGCCCTACACTTTTATAAGTAGGGAGCCGGAGGCCATTCATACCATACCCGAGGTAACAGGAGAGGAGGTACTCGCAGCATGCACTGGAATAGGAGATAGGAAGACACCGGGGCCAGACGGAATCCCAAATAGGGCACTTAAGGTGGCTATCCGGCTCAGACCGGATATGTTCGCCAAGGTGTTCCACAAGTGCTTCGTCGAGGGTGTTTTTCCACGTAGATGGAAGAAGCAGAAATTGGTTCTCATTCCAAAACCTTGCAAACCACCAGGGGAACCATCGTCGTATCGGCCCATCTGTCTACTTGACACGATGGAAAAAATATTGGAGAGGATTATATACAATCGACTACTGACGTGTGCCGAGGCAGGAGGAGCTCTCTCTGACCTGCAATACGGATTTAGGAAAGGACGATCCACTATTGACGCGATAAGAAGAGTGGTCGACATTGCAAGAGATGCAATAGAGGGCGAAAGGTGGAGATTTGGTACCAAGGAATACTGCGCGGTTGTCACACTTGACGTTAGAAACGCGTTCAACTCAGCGAATTGGGGGCGGATTATGAGAGCCCTCTTTCACATGGCTACGCCGCCATACTTAATGGAGATACTGAACAATTACTTTCAGGACAGGAAGGTAATATACCTAACGGATGAAGGAGAGCAGGAATACGTAGTGACGGCAGGTATCCCGCAGGGCTCTGTACTTGGGCCACTACTATGGAACATTATGTACGATGGAGTACTTCGATTGCGATTGCCGAACGGGACTACAATTGTGGGCTTTGCAGATGACATAGCCATAGTCTCGGTAGCTAAGACGGTAAGGGAAATAGAGGAGAAAACGAACACAGCGATTCGAAAGGTTGGAGCATGGCTGGATGAAGCAGGTTTGAAACTTGCTGCGCATAAAACAGAGGCCGTCTTGATAAGCGGCCGGAAGATAGTGGAGAAGATGGAAGTGACCGTTGGAGGCACAAGGATCGAATCGAAGAGGGCGATAAAATACCTGGGAGTGATTATCGACCACAGGTTGAACTTTAAGGAGCACGTGAAATACATCGGCGAAAAAGCATCTGTAACACAGGGAGCACTGGCGAGGATGATGCCAAATATTGGAGGACCAGGTCCATTCAAAAGGAGGATAATTTAGGCGGTAATAACGTCGATAATGCTGTATGCTTGCCCAATATGGTCGGAGGCACTCTCCGTGGGAACGACAAGGAGGATACTGTCCTCGGTGTATCGTCTAAGCGCGATTAGACGGATAAGTGGCTTCAGGACAGTGTCTGATGAAGCGGTATTGGTGTTGGCAAAGACAATACCAATAGATATATTGGCGGATGAGATGAGGAGGATATACCTTCGCCGTCTCGAGCACCCGGGACGAATAGCAGCTATAAAAGCGGAGGAACGAAGGACTTCCATGCACAAGTGGCAGTCACGATGGGAAAGCAGTTTAAAGGGAAGATGGACATATCGCCTTATCCCTGATGTAACCCTTTGGATGAATAACAAACATTGCGAGCTGAACTACTACGTGACTCAGTTCCTAACTGGTCATGGGTGCTTCAGGAAGTACCTGCACAGATTTGGTCATGACACTTCCCCTATATGCCCAAACCGTGTAGATGAGGAGAAAGATGCGGAGCATATTCTAATATGCTGTCCCAGATTTAGATGGCCCGGGGAAACGAGTTTAGGACCAAACCGGCTAATGGAAGAGCTGTTGAATCGTAGGATTCTATGGAGTCAATATAGCCAGAGAGTGGCTGAAGTTTTGATAGTACTCCAAAGACTGGAGGAACGGAGGCGAAATTTGAATTAACGTGATTAAGCTTTCAAGCTAACCTGCTCTCCGCGAAGTAATACCTTACGGCAGTCCCGCGGAGGGAGAGTGGTTGAAGTGTGTAGGGGGTGGGTTTAGTACGTAGGCACCAGTGATGGTGAATCGTGCACTCTTTTGTTGGAACAAAAGTGTCTTTCGAAGATTTCCACCTCCGGCTTAAGACAAAAAAAAAAAAAAAAAAAAAAAAAAAAAAAAAATTTAATACAACGAACGTGTTGATTATCTAAAGCTGCACACACACATGTGTACAACGAACCAGGTAGCAACAACAACATAAAGTAAACCAGCTACGACAAATATGTAACGGACAACATAAGCAAAGTACACAAACAACAAAGTACACAAACAACAACGTACTAGCAGAAGTCTCGAGAAGGCGCGAGCGAGAACGTTCCACATCGAGAACGTTCATCATACTGATCATACGTGCGTGCGGACTATAAAAGGTCTGGACAAAGCAAGCAGCAGTCAGAGTTAATTTAGTCAGCCTTGTGTGAAGTTGCGTGTGAACAAAATAAGTCGTGGTTGTAAAGATCTAGCGAATACTTGTGTGAACTAGTACAGTGAATACACAGATTATTATTGTTGTATCGTTAAGTTCTATACGGTGGTACACAAAAGTAGTGTAAATAATAAAGAGAGTTAAGAAAAACTAAAGACATATTTGTTTTTACTTTGTTGCAATTAACGAACTCATATTTAAACGTTTTTAAAAAAGGTAAAAACGTAACAATACATTTTGACAAGAAAAATGTCTCCACAGGCTTAATACTCTTGCACAAAGTCCCGATATGACCTCAAACAAAAGTGAAGCGAAAAATTTGCTCATATTGTCACCAAAAAAATACTAAACAAAACTTGTATTTTCAACTACAAATGGGTTAAATGTAGTGCGTGACCTTAAGGGATATTCTACTAAATACGAGGGATAACATTTTCATATATTAGTCCTTGGATTTTAAATATACTCAGGGTTCTCCTTGGGGATACGTATGGAGTCATCTGAAACTTTTCTTTATTTTTTTCTTGTTTTTTGAAAAACATTAAAAAATTATTTGTTTTATAATAAAACAGAAATAAATTAATAAAATAAATATATTGTTACGTTTTTACCTTTTTAAAAACGTTTAAATATGAGTTCGTTAGTTGCAACAAAGTAAAAACAAATATGTCTTTAGTTTTTCTTAAAATCTCTTTATTATTTACACTACTTTTGTGTACCACCGTATAGAACTTAACGATACAACGATAATAATCTGTTTATTCACTGTACTAGTTCACACAAGTATTCGCTAGATCTTTACAACCACGACTTATTTTGTTCACACGCAACTTCACACAAGGCTGACTAAATTAACTCTGACTCCTGCTTGCTTTGTCCAGCCCTTTTATAGTCCGCACGCACATAATCAGTATGATGAACCTTCTCGATGTAGAAGGTTCTCGCTCGCGCCTTCTCGACAACTCTATTCCTAGTACATTGTTGTTTGTGTACTTTGCTTACGTTGTCCGTTACATATTTGTCGTAGCTGGTTTACTTTATGTTGTTGTTGCAACCAGGTTTGTTGCACATATGTGGGTGTGCAGCTTTAGATAACCAACACGTTCATTCTATACTTAGTGTTAGTGTGCGTTTGTATCGTGTGGCTTTGTGTTGGTGTAGCTGGTAGCTTTTGTTTATCGTTTTTATTGTTAAGCGATATTAGGTCGTTTCACTTTTCGTAACAATATATATAAAATAAATATATACATATATATATATAAATATGTAATTTTTATACAAGTTGCCGTACTAGACTTTTGCTGTGCACTGTATAAGTTCATTACTTTGGTGCCATAGTTATCCAGATATCTTTGGTAATTGCAATTAATTACCATTAAAAAATACACAATTTAATTTAATTTTAATTAAGGCTTAAAAATTTATTTTACTCCGTCGATGTTGCTTTGTTGAGATCCGTAAGAGAAGAGAAAAATTATAATGGCGATCCTTATAATTACTTCGAGATGTACTCGGTAGTCGGTTGCTTGGGCGACTACACCTAAAAAGTGCTGCTACAAAACAGTGCAGCCACATATCTATCTGAACGGATTACACATATAATTCTTTGCGCTTCGGTTTGTAATAAAATATTTAAGAGAATAAAAATAAAAAATATAAAAATATTAATTTTCGAGGCATATGAATCATATTAAGATCAACGAACAAAAACGGTGAGTTTACATGTTCACAGCTTACTTGCGTTTTATAAAGTCTCGTTGCAACGTCGATATACCTATGCCATAATATAAGTACAGTTAATGGTTGGTATCTCTCAAATAACCCGAGAGTTTCATGCATGTTTAAATTTTTAATCTTATCAAAATCGATTAGTTATCGATTTTTGTTTTTACATAGTGAACAAATATTTATTTAAAATTCAATTAACAGTGCAAGATTATATTTATTATTGGGAACAAGTGTGTTAAAATAAATGTTTATTGTAATAGAGTCCATAAACCTGACTAAAAGCAATGAATTTTGTTTCAGTAAGAAAATAGCCTGAACCAAATGGTCAAACTAGAAAGCAATAAATATTATATTTTTATATGTAAATTGATATTGAGAAACAAAATTTTTGCATTTTTTCTGATTTCGAGATCTCTGAGAGGCGAGCAGAAATATGGGCCACATAAATGTACAATAAAGAACATGGATTGGAGTAGAAAATTATTAAACCAAACAACGGAAAACTGCAAGCAGTTTATTAAGAAGGACCACCAAATTTATTACTGCAAGAGAGGACGCCGTAGCTCCTGTTTATCATCTCTCAACAACCCCGAGATTATTTTTAACGTACGAATTTTTCGTATAATCGCATTTGGCAAGACATTTGGTGTCTTCTTCTTTCTTGCCCTTGCAGCTTCTGCAGTAGTCGTTTTCAGGTCTATACAGTCTCCTGGCGCGAACATCTAGGTGTTGAACTCCCGTTCTCACTGTTATGGGGTTTCTTATATGAAATATTGCATATTGTGTTCAACATACATATATCCAAGTTGAGCCAGATATGTCTGGTTTCCCTAAAAGTGGGCTCATAATCCCATCCCACCTTATTTAATGTATGGAGTGTTAGGGAGATCATTTGTTTGCCTCTCTGCAGAGGAGCGCCAATATTATGTAGGACTTCAGTCGTGATGCCATTTTTAACAGATGTCTTGTTGTTAACCCCGTGTCCAGAAACCCAAATTAAGGTAACCGTCGAATCTCTCACTATCTCCTTCATAGGCACTCGTTATTCTTGGACATTCTTAGATATGGTGTACATATTCTCTACGGTACAAATGGCCGCTTTACCTCTAAATATAGCTTTATCATCAAACGATATTCTTTAATACCAAGTTCGCACAGTGGCAAGTTTTAATAATAATTATTTCAGCCTGAAAAATACTACAATAATCTGGTAGTGCAAGGAACGATATTCTGTTGTTTTGAAGACATTCAACATCCGATTTAATAAAACCGAGTAATAAATTCGAAAATTTTAAAAACATTTCTACAAATTCATTTTAATTGTCTTCAAGCAGAATTGTGACAGCACTAATGTACGTATAAAATAAAGGCACAGTAGCGTGGTGTGGGTTTCGTTTTCGGTTCAACAAAGCTTAGGTTTCTTATACAAAGTTGATGCCATTGTGAACATAAGTGTGTACAGAATATCGAGTTCCCACATGCTACATATAAAATTTGATCACTGAATATGTCAACATAATACCAAAATAGTTGGCTCAACAAGATGTCGTTGTCCAATCTTCACTCCGATAACAAAGCTATGGAAACTAATAAAAAAAATCAAGAGAGATGAGGTTGGGGAAGCCATCAAGAACACGTAATTGGTCATTACAACCCTTCAGTCAGGATTATGGACCTAGTTTCTCACACCACTATGTTGTGTGTGTTAATTTTATACATGAGTGGCGGGACCTACAGTTTAATGTCAACTCCGAACGACAAATTTTTGAGAAACTTTTCATGGCAATTTTTATTTACTCTCAGAGTTTTTGCCAGAAATCTGCTGAGAGGAAGTCATCGAAGAAAATAATTTTTTTTCATATTTTCGTTTTGATGTCTGACGTGGAGTTTGAACCGTGGCCTTACATCTAAGAAGCCAACACACAAGAATGCTTAGGCGAAAGTATCGATTCAATGTCAAAAAGAAATCGAATAAATAATCACAAACAAGAAGTGTCTCAAAAGTTTGTTTAGTTTACATACATATATACATACATATATACAGTGAACTCGCGAAAACGTGAACACTCGAAAATGTGAACGTCTCAGAAACGAGAACAAATTTATTTTTCCACAGAGTATTCTAAAACGTGAACAAAATCTGAAAGCTCTAAAACGTGAACACTTTTTTTTATTTTTTTAATCTGTTTTTAAATTGGGAAATGCCCGAACTACAGTTTATTTGTTTGTTTACTTATGTTTGAACTTCTTTTTCATTGTACTTGTTTATGTATGCTTTGATCTGTTAGTTGCCTAAAGTGTTAACTTTAAAAGATAAAGTGGATATTCTTGAGTTATTGCGAAAGGGTTATAGTGTTAGTGGCTTGGCAAGAAAATATGGAGTTGCAAGAGCAACTGTTTCTTCCATTAAAAAGGAAAACGGGAAATTAATAATCGTGTAAATAATACACTTTATGGCACTGGAAAGCGTTAAACATTACGTGCATCAGAATTTCCAAGATTGGAAAAAGTCTTAATAAGTGGTTCCTTCACATGCGAAACAAAAAAAAAAAAATGCCGATAAGCAAAAGCTTTAGAAATTCACGATCAAATTAAAGAATATGATTTTGGTTTTAACGCCAGTGACGGTTGGCTTCATAAATTTAAGAAAAGGTTTGCTGTTCGCCTTCTTAAAATTTCCAGAGAAAAGCTTTCTGCGCAACTTGTTGACCCATTTAAGGAAAAGTTAAAAGCAAAAATGGAAGAACTCTCTCTTTGTGAAGATCAGCTTTATAATGCTGATGAATGCGGGCTATATTTGAAGCAGTTGCCAGATAAAACATATGTGTCATCATTGGAGAAAAGTGCTCCAGGTGCAAGGATAGAGAAAAAACGATTAACATTCATGGGCTGTTCAAATGCGTCGGGGACTCACTAAATTAATCTACTGGTATTTGGAAAATCTATAAATCCACAAAGTTTCAAAAACTTTACTTGTCCAGTGAATTACAAATTCTCCAAGTCAGTATGGATGACGTGTAACATTTTTTATGACTGGTTTCATAAATGTTTTGTTAAAGAGGTGGATTTCAATTGACAAATTTGAAACTGAAAACTTAATTCTTGGCTTTAGGTTACTGAGTTCTTGACTAATTAATAAAAAAAATTTATTTAAAATAGTGTTTAGCATTTTTACTTATTAAAATATAATTTTTCATATTAACTCGGGTCATTTTTTATTTTAAATTTAGGTACTCGCTAACGTGAACAAATTCGAAAATGTGAACTGCCTTGGTAAAAATAAGTTCACGTTATCGCGAGTTCACTGTATTTATATTTATTATATGTATATATTTGGCAATTAAATTAAATACATGTATATAAAGTTTAAACGGTTTGAAATTTTTCCTAATGTATTTTTTTGTTTTGAAGTACTATTATATAGTATTTCATTATATATAGTATTTCATTTTTATGGCTGCCGCGGATGGCCTCACTGTACCTTATTCGATCGAACCGGTTTTCGTACACTTTTTCGAGTGTATGGGGTCGTATCTCCCAACGACATCGCGAATGTTAGCCTTTAAATGCTCAATTGTCTCTGGTTTGTCAGCTTATAGGTCTCTTTAACGGGTCCCCCTGAAAGTAGTCTAACGGTGTCAAATCTCAGCTTCTTGGCGGTCAACTGACATCACCATTCCGGCTAATTAAACGGCCATCAAACGTTTGACGCAATAAATCGATTGTGGTATGAGGTGTGTGGCAAATTCCATCATCCTGTTGAAACCAAACATCGTTCACATCAACACCATGAAGAGCGGGTATCAATTTAATTCTTGAGAAAAATGAAGTGCAATTTCAGCCGCAGCTTCCATATTTTCTGGAGTGCGCACTGTTCAAGTACGCTGACGTCTTGGCGCATCAACAATGAAACGAATTTCACGACTTTAACTATAAACTTGCTTATACCGGCATTGTTGGTCATTCACTGCGATCAAATTTAGTGTGACATTTTCGTGCAATTTGTTTTAATTTTGGAAATAAATTTCCAATAAATCTGAACGTTGCTGAAGCGTAAATCAATTTATTACGTAAATACGTAATATACTGTAATATACTGAATTTTGTAACAGAATAACCGATGGTTCAAATTAAAGCGAATAGATGCGCCACCCTATGTATACGTTTTTATACAATCTTTATCATTTTACCAATCGTTACATTGTTACTAATCGAATAAAATTTTAAAATTATATGAAATCATCAACATCGTTAACAAATCAGATAAACACCTTTAAGCTAAAACTGCAGAACGATGCAAATGAAACAGCGTGGGTGTTGCGAAAATAAAGTGAAACAAAGATAAAAATAAAATAAAATTTCAGAATATACTAACTGAGCACTTTCTTTAGTAGAAAACGAGTGTACACTTCCATTCATTTTCCACACTGGAAATGTTTTATAAATAAAGGAGTCATATGTATTTTATTCTGATATCCGATACGTATACGTATGTGATATACATAGAAGGTATGAGCAATATATTATATTTATTTGCCTGTGAGTGTTAATGGGGAAATATACATCATAACAAATAATAGCATATGAGTATAGTTGAACACAAAATTAAGCATATATTTTATTTTATAGTTCTTATTTAGTTTTAAATGCAGAGTCGAGTATTTTACTTGCACTATTCTTTACTCTGACTTTATTCTTTTATATATAAGAGTTGGATCTAGTCATGCCAAATGCAAATGGTAGAGTAACTAACTTGTAGGGATTATTATTAGAATAATAATATTGTTGAAATGACTTTGTATTTATAATCTGGTACATAAGTTAATTGCATTTCTTTCTAAATATGAATTCAGTCACATGTCCGCCAAGGCTACGTTTTGCATGGCCCATTCAAATTTACCAATAAACCGAAATCAACTTAATGGGAGTGTCTTAACATAGTACCATAAGCAGTAATTCAATGGCGTTATATCGCGTGGATATGGGGGCGACACACAAATTAAGTTTTTCTTATAAAAATATAATAGAAATCTCAACACTTAACGCAGCTAAAAAAATCGTCAGGCAGGAATTCGATTGAGCATCTATTGTAGCACTTTAATCTTAAAATAAAAAATGAGATGCAAAAACTAAGGAAGACTTAAAACGTCTGCTTCGGAAAGAATTGTTTTTTTACTGAGCAACATCGAACAGTTCAGGTGGAGTTGGATAAGAAGTTGGCAATGACGACCTATGCATACCCTCATTGCAGATGATGCATACCCTGTTGGAGTCATTGAGGCTGAGGTTAGAAGCGGAGTGTTTATCATCAGAGTTTAGCATTCAGAACCTTTGGGAAAGCTTGCGTATTATTAGGCAACAAAAAAATGTACTCAACTCATCTTCAACAGGAAGAATAGAGGACGTAACAATACTATCTAACCGTCAGGCCGTTGTTCGATTACTCAGCTCTTATAAGATTAACTCGAGATTACAATGAAAGTCGCGGAAATTAATAGGCGTATCATATTGGCCGCTGATGAGGTCAGAACTTTTCCGTAGAGTATGAACAAGGGTTTTGAAGAGTTTACCCGGCGAAAGAACAGATGAAGAGAGATGGACACTAAAGTCAATAATCGGATCGGATAATTACAATTAAAAGTGATTTGAGTTACTTATGAGAATAGCAGACTCAGGGAACAATAGTTTTAGGAAAGGGTCCGATTCTCCGTAATAAGGACACTGAATAGCCAGAACTTATAATTGCAATCTCCATTAATGCATCTCAGAAAGAAATACCTGGGCATTTACAAAATAAAAGACAGGGATTTATTTTTTATTTTATTTAGATGTAATTAGAATTTCAAAGTCCTCTCAGACTTGCCCAAAAGTTTCAATATGACTCCAAGAGACTTCAAACTGAAGTCAACTGAAAAACTAACTCATGAGCACATGGCGGCAATTGTCACTCGAAAACACAAGAAAAAACTGCATGTCTTGACCTTAAGGGATATCCTACTTAGTATTGGGTATAACATTTTAATATATTGATCCTTTGAATTTTAAAATTAATTTGAGTTCTTCTTGAGGGTGCCTACACATTTGCAGTGCAATAATATGGAATCACCAGAAACGTTCCCTTATTTTTCTTTAGGTTTGTGAAAAAAATTTAAATTTCTTTGTTTTATTATAAAATAGAAACAAATCAATAAAATAACAATAAAAAACATTAATTATTCACGAAGTTGCTAAAATATATTTGGGGGGTACTCTAGACTTTTGCTGCCCACTGTATACCTTTTAATAATAACAATATTTATAATAATTTCAGACATACTACATAAGTAAGTGTGCAAGAGTTCAAAGCAGTAAATGCATGCAAAAACTAGAAAAGGAGCAGTGAATGAATATTATATGTTTTACGGTAAGTACACACACAATAAGAAAACATACACGTACACACACTGTGTACGTTGATTAAGTATCTTTCTTGCCATATTTGTTTTCTTCTTTTGTTGGCTCCATTTGGTATCATATATGTGGGGATACGACACGTTCACTGAATTTAAAATATTTCATATAAAAAGTTTTGAGTACTGCTTGCAATCAGGTCAATTAACAATGCACAATGAGTTCATGCTCTTACGAATGTCAGATGACACTTTTTATGAATTTATTTGTTTCATAAGAATACTGTGGGAGTCAAAATAAACGGTATACTGTGATTTGCTCAACATTGATTCTCTCACGCCAACTGGAGGATTTGGATTAGGTAGATGATATTTGTCTACTCTCACACACGATCTCCAACGTGCAGTCAAAACTCGAACACCTAGAAATATTGGTTCGCAACGTTGGACTTGCAATAAATATCAAGAAAACCAAAGCCATGAGAATTAACCATACTAGTACAGAAAACATCATGCTAAAGGGCGATAGCTTCTGCTATCTAGGCAGTACTATGACAACAAACGGCGGCACAGAAACAGACGTAGATACCAGATTCAATAGAGCAAGAGCAGCATTCGGGCGACTGGAGAAGCTCATGTATTTCTAGGTGCACCAACCCATATAGAAGCAGACCAAAAAGAAAAAATTTTGGATGGATCGGCCATACATTGAGAAAGAAGTCCGACAGTATTACAATAATGGCGCTAGAGTGGAACCCCCAGTGCTCAAGAAACCGCGGCAGACCAAAAACACCTGGAGACGCGCGGTCCTACAAGAACTAAGGCTTAATGACCTGAAAAGGGAAGACACAAAAACATCAGCGGAGAATCGTGTCAGATGGAGATACTTTGTGGAAGTAATGGAAAAAAATGTGATTTTTTTATAACCACGTCTTTAATACAAAGAAATTTTTTCGAATTGCCAAAACCATCTTCTACTGAAGTTCATAAGCGAGTAAAATTTCTTGGTGATTTTATTACAAGGTGCGCAACAAATACAAACTACTCTAAACTTTTCTATTTGGAATCGGAATTAATGTTTTTTAAAAAGCTAAATTAATAACATTCATGACTAAAACATTGAAAAAAAGGACTAAAATACTTTTCTTCACTTTGCAATGTTTTTCTGGCTTTTGCAATTCAACACCAGACAATTAATGGTTTCGCCTGATTAAACAACACTCTCCCAGTCGTCTATTGTTCATAAAACATATTTCTGTGTCAAGTCCAAATGGGAAAATTTTGAATGCAAAATGTGTTGCATCATGTTAGTTCGGCGGTGGATCCTACATGGTATGTTGGGACGGTCTACACATAACTGCTCAATCCTATCTAGACACTTTAGCACTTACTTACCTGCCTGGGTGAGAAATCCGAATTATAGATGGTGAATTTTGTTTTCGTTTAGAAGTCACCGTAGTATAGTAGGTAGCGCGTGATCCTACGCCTTGCTCAGACATATCGAACAAAATGAAAAAATATTTCAAAGGTGACTTCCTCTCAGCAGTATTATGGTGAAAAACCCTGAGAGTAAATAAAATCGATGTGAAAAGTTTCTCAGAAAAATCTTGTATTTTGGAGCTGGAAGGGTCAGTCACTTGTAGACAAAATTAACACACACAACGTGGGTGGTGTTGAGAAACTAAATGAAAAAACTTAAAGAAAGTAAGAAGAATTTCGTTCTCATAAATGATTATGACCCTAACCATACCAATAAACTTAAAAAAATGGCTCTAAGGCAACCGCTAGAAAGATCTTGAGGTCCCAGTTAGTCGATTTTAACTCCACCGAACATCTCTTGGAAGTTTTCAAAAGAGCTCCTGGAAAGGTTGAACAATTTTGTAGCTTTGTTGGTATAGATCCAAAAACTATAAACATTTTAGCCATGCCATTTAGAAATAAATACATTGAATTGTAGTCATAGACGAAAGTTTATTAACCCTGGACGGTTACTCTTCATTTTTGTAAATTAAGGTTACTCTTTGTTGAATCGACGAAACTTTAACCCTAATTGGTAACTGTGCGTCGAATCGCCGAAGCTCATTTACTCTTTGTCATATAACTCTTTAATGTTTGACCAAATTTCGCTCTTTTTATCAACAATGTTGGTTGATTAGATTATGGCTTGTACATCTATCTCTCAACTACAATCTTGCTCTGATACACCAAGATATGGCATAAACTGATACATACCGCTTTCGTTGCTCGTTTAGTGAATATTTCGCAGAAATATTATTCGTAGTAAGCAATCAGCAATAAAAATATTGTTACGTTTTTACCTTCTTAAAAACGTTTAAAATATGAGTTCGTTGATTGCAAACAAATTGTTTAAGTTCAATTAAATCCTTTATTGTTCGGACTATTTTTGTGTGCGACTGTATACAACTTGACGAATACAACAATAATTGCTTGTTCATTATTCTTCTTTGCTTACAACGCAGATCTTTTCAACGGCGATCTTCAAACCATGGCTGTTCTTTTCACACACAACGCTTCTTCACACAAGACTGACTATTCTTACTACTCGTTGCCTGCTTTGTCTTGCCTTTTTGTATGCCCCCTTAATCAGTCTAAAGAATGTCCTTGAAGTCGAACGTTCGTGATTTCGCCTTCTCGGGCACTCTATCGCGACTTCATTGGTATTTGTGTATTTTCTTCACGTTGCTTGCTGTTGCTTTCTTGCTTACTTATATATCTCATTTTCTTTCATACTGATGTTGTCGGTTTACCTGTAAACAAGTTCGTTGTATTTGTTAGTGCAGCTTTGGTTTATTTTAATGTTAAACGATGTACACAGTTTCCATTTTCGTAAAAATATGTTTGCTTAATATGTACCAATAATTGAAGAAACTTTCTGTTCCACAAATATTTTCAGATAAACTACTCAATCCGAAATGAATAAAAAAAATTAAATTATTACGTACGTATGTAAAGAATAAAATATTTATTTAAAATACTAAACAAATTTAAATAAATAAAAATTTTAAATTATAAAAAATTTTAAAAGAAATAAAAGGATCATCAAACCAATGTCAGTTATGTAATCATTACCGCATTTTTAATTATTTTATTTAATAAATTCTATCCTTAAAGCATTCTCTTATAAAAGATGTGTCTTTCGCTTTCAACTATTTTATTTGTTCCAACTACATTGCCGTAATAGATTAAGCAGCAGATAATGGTAACTAATTATTGAAGTTCGTGTACAACTCAAACAGTGGAGATGATTACTAATCATAATAATTATTTCACTGGAAAAAGCTAATAGAATGGAAAGCTAATAAATTCATTGGGAGAAATTAAATAATTGTGAAAATAAGAGAAAAACCAAATAACGGAACAGATAAAAGCAAATAATAATAATAATTTCTATAGAACCTTTAGATAAATAGATGATAATGATGCGAAAATATTAAACTCTTGAGTATATTGAAGCAATTTATAGCACAATCATCAAGATGGATAGTTGCGTTATTACGTTAATGATTAGCAATAACAAAAGTTATTATCAAGAAGTCATTTTTAGTCTTAATTGCTTAAATATAGGGAACAAGATAAAGTGTGCAAATGCGGTTTTATGATGGTGAACGGTGGAAAAAATATGGAATCAACCGAATTTGATTAAAAATAATCAAAAAGGCAACACTGTTCGATTATAGGGAACTAATATATCATACCGTATGACAAAGCCAGCGAAAACAAGGTGGGGAAGTTACTTCTATTCAACGCAGAGTGTAATAAAAACTAAAAGCATCCCTTCAGGTCTTAGCAGTTCATGAACTCATTAGTCTACAAGCTAATATAAAATCACAGCTACTTAGCGAAATCTTTTGGAAGCAATTAAATTTAAGCTCAAATATATTTGTTTGCATTGCAGAATGGATTTGTAAGCTCGAATCAAGTAAATATAATGTATAATGTACACAGGGTATATTTCGCGCTTAAGGAAATTAAAAGAAATCTTGAATTAGAATTCATTCACACAATGTCACAGGCGCTAAACATAAATGTGATGCCAGATTTTGCCAATTACAAGGCCAAAAATGGTTTCTGGGCAAAATCTTTTGCCTGAAACTGTTTGGATGAGATTGCTCCATTAACTTGGTGGCAAGGAATTTGTGGCAGTACGCAATTAAGCAAATTAGCTGTTCGAATTTTAACAGCTCCCTGTACTTCAGCTGCTACTGAACGTTCCTTTAGCACCCACAGCTTCATTCACTCAAAAAAGGAACCGTTCAACAACATAAAGAGCAGGAAAAATAACATATACATCGTGCAACTGGAACTTGCTTTTTAAAAATAGTTTATCACCTTCAGCAGAAAGCACGCACTCCACTCAATTTGAAAATAACATAAATTCTTCACTAGCATGTACTCAAGGCGATATCCCTTCAACTTCAACAGGAATCACGCACTCTACTCGATATATGTTTTTATCGGATACGGACAGCGTGACAGCGATTATAACTAAATTTATAAATTATTTCGTTTGTTATTAAAAAGCTAATTCATAATAAAAAATTAAATTCTCTTAATTTATTTAAATTTTTCTTTAATTTGATTTATACCCACATTTTGGGTAAATTCACAGGGGCTAGGGTAAATACCTGGGAATTTACCTTTCAATACCCAATTTGCCATTTGGGTAACTCAACATTTACCCTTGTCCCATCACTAGTCATACGTCGTAAAAAATTGTCCGTGCCCTGTTATAGCAGGGTTATTTGCATAAGAAGAAAATATTTTTATAATAACTTGCAATTTTTTTGGTGTGCGCATATGAGAGGTGTCCTTTAGGAGAAAGTACTCTGTATTCCAAAAAATTTCTATCATTTAGGAAATAAAAATAAAAAAAAATAATGCAATGAAATTTATTATATTTTTCACATTCGATTCCTATTGTTTACATATCTTATGTATATTTCAGTTGTACAAAATGATGCTTAGAATTTTATTTAAATATTTTATTGAAAATTATTCTTCCCATTTTAGACCATATCACATGGGTGTCCAATTAAACAATTTTAATAGAAAAATGGTAAATATATAACAAATGCTTGTAGCGTGCATGGCCTTCGTTAATACAAATAGACTAAAGCAATAAAAAATAACGTGTATAACTGTATTGATATTTTAGTAAATAACAAAAACTAAACAAAAATATATGCAATTAATTAACCTACATTTGAGCCAAAAAAAAAAGAAAACAGTGTCAATATCTGGATGAAGGCTGATAGATATAAATTATTTATGGGAAATAAAATGAAATAAAAGTAGTTCAGTAAACAAACACAAATTAAAAGTGTTTAGTTAACTTGATTTTATTTTCCCACAATTTTTTTTAAATCGTTTACATAGTGTTTCTCATAAATCTTAAAAAATTAATCACATTTTTCGCACAATATACATTATATCATACTTACTTAATAGGTCAACCGTTTAGTCTGGTTTACAAATTTTTAATTTCATTTTAATTATTATTTATTTAATTTTAATTGTTAATTTTTTCAATAGTGGCGGGATCTGCAGTAAAATTAATACTCCGAATAAGAGATTTAAAAATTTTTTTATGCAATTTTAATTCTACTCTCAGAGAGGATGTCACCGATATATTTTAGATGATTGAGCCGGGGGTTGAACTCGTCTAATAAGCCAGCACACTACCTACTAGACTACAGCGACTGCATTTATTATATCATAACATTTGTTTAAACAAATTATTTCTCGTATAAGTTAAACTTTTGTTATTAAGTTGAATTTGAGAACCATCAACAACAAAAAATAAAAATTGTACCCGAATAACTATTATATCCGCCTTCGAGATGACTCTAACTGGGGTTATTAAGTTCCATGATGATTTCCGCTTATTTGCAGCTCAGTTCATTCTCAGTATTTCTTCTCAAAAAATTACAGTTATCTTTTTCTGGTCTCATCTTGTTCATAATTTTTTTCCGACATCAGCGACAATACTATTTCTGACTTCAACTCCAAGGTGATGACTGTTGTGTTATTTAATATTTCTTGTCATTATGTTTCCTTCACCTGTCTCTGCCCATGTAGGGGACTAGTTTACGCATCAACCTTCCTCGAAGGAAAACAATATCCCATCGGACTTGCCACTTTCGCAAATTTTACATCATTCAAATTACTACATCATGCACTTTTCTCGAATCGAATAAGAACTTGAAAATATAAATTTCGCATTTACCTACATACATATATTCGAAGGAAACTTAGGAAATACTATACTGGTATGTGGTTTTATAGGTGGTCATCTCTAGACTATGTGATTGCAATCTAAGCCCTGAATGCATGTATGCATTTAGAGCTTACATCCACGAAATCCTTTTCTGGGAACTGCAATGCCAACTTCTGAGAATTCCAGTTTATTATAGCTTGAGGGCGAGTATTGGTTGGTGCAATATTTGAGAGTTCAATGATTTTGAAGTGTTAAGAGGTGTGGGCAGAATGTGTATGACAGAATCAAAAAATCAATTAATTGACTTAAATTTAAAATATAATTCATCACTGTACGGACCATATTGATCGGTGGAAACCGCGTTGAACAGCATAATTCTTAAGCTCGATTTAAAAAAAAACTCAATAGACAGAAAAAAATTGGAGAAATAAATAAAATCCTTAAAGGACAGTTAAGGAATACTTAAAAAGAGGAAAAGATCGCTGGAGTATCAAAGAACGATTTGTATTACCAAACATTTGTCGAATGATTCAATGTCCCGCATACCTGAAAATTTCAGCCATTACGAAACTTTAAAATTATGCGGATAAAGGTAATTTGTTTGCTAAATAATCTTTTAGTCAAGATTACGACCTAAGTTCTCACACCGCTTCTATTGTGTGCGTTAATGTTATCCATGAGCAGGGGGGCCTACTGTATAAAGTCGACTTCGAACGGCATATATTTAAGAAACTTTTCATGGCAATTTCATTTACTCTCAGATTTATTGCCAGAAATCTCCTGAGAGGAACTTGAAGATGTCTGAACTGTCGCTTGAACCATGAACTCGAGTCTAATAAGCCAACACAAAACCTATTGGACCACGTCGGCTTAAGTGTTTTCTAAACACTTAACACAATCTTCACTTTCAATTTAAAGATACAGAAACCAATTGCTTAACTCAACCAAAAAATCTCTTGGAGTGGATAAAATAAGGAATAAGGTGTTCATAAAATAATCGGCACGAATTACATAAATGAGTAATGTTATATTTAAGAGGAACTAAACTTATCTATTACTTAAAAGAGTTATTAATTGACTATGTGTCTGGTTCCCAAGTGATTGCAGTTGGTGTTTTGAATGCCAGGGTGTCGTACTACATTTAATATATACTTCGGACATGTTAATAATAAGTCATCCTCACATATCTACCTTCACGTATTAAGATGACTTCCTCACCAAAAATAAAAACCTTCGTTCATAGTTCTCACACCACTTTTGTTGTGTGTGTTAATTTTATACATGAGTGGCGAGACCTACAGTTTAAAGTTGACTCCGAACGACAGAGTTTTGAGAAACCTTTTATAGCAATTTTTATTTACTATCAGAGTTTTTGCCAGAAATCTGCTGAGAGGAAGTCGCTGAAGATATGCTTTTTGTGTTTTCTTTCAATGTCTGGCCTGGGGCTTGAACCCTGGTTTTTACGTCTAATAAGCCAACTCACTACCTACTAGACTACGGCGACGTTTGACATAACATAAGTTATAAAATACTCAAATGCTGCTCGATAACTCCTTTGTATATTTGAATTACAAACATATCCAAAAATTAAATAATTGAAGCAAACATAACAACTTTAAATATCTTTTATTTCTGCATCATGCCATTATTATTGTTTCACACTCGGTAGGAGCAAAATAAAAGTGACACTAATTTAAAAGTGTAAAATATATGGTAATTTATTTTTGTTTGTATTTTTATGGCACACGTAAAACTTGTATTCAACTCTTATGAGCTTTATGCCATAACCTAACATTTGCCCGTGTATATTGTAGTATGGTACATGTACACTGACGACCCAAAGTGTACGAATGCAGACGAAATTGTCATGTTCTAGCCACAGAATATTTAATACAAATGCAATGGAGAAGTAGCGAAATCCTTCAATATTTTTCATACCACACTTTAAATTGTTTGAAAAAAGGCGAAATATAAATTCAAAGTACCAAATTGATTGTATAATAATGCCTTCATCGTATGGAAGATAGTTAAGTGCTTAAAATGTCAACATTCATATACTTTTGCACGCTAGTGTATAAACCTGTACTCATATACAAGAAGTAGAACACACATATCATATATTAAATATGCAATATTGTGTACAGAAAAATAAACGTAGTATGAAAGTATTTGCAGAGGTAGCAGGTTAAAAAGTTTCAACGCAAGAAAACTTTCATTTTTCTCCATTTAATGTTCTATATTTGTATACCCTACAGCTTATATTGTAGTTATTCTGATTGACACATATCCTTAAATCAAGTTTGTTAAGAAAGTTAATTCATTCCGTTGTAAATGTAAAAAATATCAGTAATTCCACTATACATGTTTTCTTCCTCGACTCATACATTCAATAGTTTTCTTATTCAGATTCCTTATCAACATAATACGAGTATATCCAGAACTATCCATAACAGATCCGGCCTCAAGGTTTCAATATCGTCTAAGTAAGGAACTGAAAGCAGGTGTGAGAATTAAAATTCCCAAGCAAGGATTCCCAAGAATTGGATCTTGATTATTACCGTCTAAATTTCGTGGCTTATCAAGCGTCGTGTGTAAAATAAAGGAGTATGCTGTATATGCAAACGTATGCAGTTTATTGAACGCCAATCCGAGTCTAAATATTGTTTTTGTGATTCGTTTTTCTTATTACGATTCCTATTCTGAATAAATATTATTTGAGTCGAAAATTCAAAACTGAAGACTACACCCCTCGATATTTCAAAACAAAAATCAAATATTTTCCCTCTGTAATCATCCAGCAAGAGTTTAGTGCAAAAGATCCTCTCCAAATAACAACAAGTTCATCTTCCTTCTTATTGGCCTGAATTTCCACATGTCTTGAGATATAGCAATGAATTTTCTTTCCTATGTGATTGAGTTTACCCAGACAGTTCCATACTAATTTAGATTGAACTTCTAATGAACTAAGACTGTCTGATAGCACTCCAATGACCTTTTCTGTGTTCTTTCTGCTAAAAATGAATTGAGAATGAAGTAAAATGTTGCTTTTTAATGTTCGGATTAGTTACACTGATGTGAACAGCCCAGCTTTTGTCGCACTTGTCTTTAATCTTTCCGAATACCATATGCTCCCTCTCTTAAACAGTATGCACCTTCCAATTGGCTTCAAGTTTAGTTTCTCTGGCTGCAAAGTATTTCCAAAAATTAAATAAATAGCTTGTTCTGTCCACAGCACAGTTAAAGAGGGGTTAACTGTCACTCGATTTGCAAAGTCGCATTGCTTTCTAAAATAGATACTTAAAAATAAATAAATAATTGGGCATTACAACCCTTTAGTCAGGATTACGACCTAAGTGGTGTGAGAACAGTTATGTTGTGTGTGTTAATTTTATACATGAGTGGCGGGACCTACAGTTTAAAGTCGACTCCGAACGACAGTTTTTGAGAAACTTTTCATGGTATTTTACTTACTCTCAGTGATTTTGCCAGAAATCTGCTGAGAGGAAGCAGACAAAGAAATATTTTTTCATATTTTCGTTTCGATGTCTGACCTGGGATTTGAACCGTGGCCTTACGTGTAATAAGCCAACACATTACCTACTAGACTAGGGCGACTTCGAACTCTTCAAACTTTCTATTGAAACTATCGCATAGGCTTGACAGTTAACGCCTACCTAAAAAATTCTTCTCTCTTGAAGTAATGTTTCTGTCAATTCTAATTCAAATACTATTGCAAATGAGTTTTAAATTTATCCGCTTTACTAAGAGGCATAAATCTGAAAATGTTAAAAACTTATGCAATAACTTGATAGTCATTTTACCATATCCTAACAGTGTAATCATACATACCCAATGTAGAATTTCATATACTTATTTTCATTTAACTGCATACATTGCTTTGTAAGACTTCTTTTAATTTATTTTGAAATATGACACCTCTTTTAAAATATTTTTTTTTACGTTTGAATTTTGCACCATTCAGTTCCATGATGCTCCTAACTGTTTATTTTATGACAATGCAACTTAAAAAGGGAATCATATAATAATGTAAAACAAAGTTGTTAGGAAATATTTTTGTTATTCCAATAAATTGCACTGAATTATTTTTGATCGTTATTTATGTAATAAATTGAATTGAATTTTTAAATATTTCTGTTATTGTTACATTTATGGTAAATTGCTGTTGAAAGATTAAAGGTTCTATGATGGGTAAGACTAAGATCATTTGGAAGCTTGCAGAGGATGTTTAACAAGGCTACAAATAATTTACAAAAGTCCACATACTTCTTATTCAATGGGTTTAAAAATCAAACATCAAAGCAAGCATTTGGATAGGATTTCTGTAGTAAACTAAGTTTTTCAAGTCGACATCGAAATCATAGCAGCCAGATTTGACGATTTATCGTCATTTTGAAGATTTTGAGCTCCAAAAATATCATTTTGACGATAGGACGATTTATGCCCTTATTTTGACGATTTTTGAAATCAAAAATTTACGTCATATTCTTTACTTTAGTATATTAAAAGCCACTTTAAGCTTTGCATTTACTTTGCAATTGTTATTAATCAAATTTTCCATCAACACATTCAGCAGGTCTTTGAATCCTACATTGTTTACATCCTAATATTCATGGAATTTGTAAAGGACACATGATTTAACGTCAAACATAAATATTTTAGTATGTATAATTCTTTATCTCAGGGAGTGATAGTGGATTCGATTCATGTCGATTAGATCTTCGCTGTTACCTTTCCATGGATAGTTTCTCCTCTTCTAGCACCAAAAAACGAAGATATATGCTGCTCGTTTTTTAATATTTGTATTTTGCTTTTCTGTTTGTTTATACAGCATTTATGACTAATTCAAAATAAAATCATTTACTCTCAATATATTCGCAATACCGATTTTTTTGTTATGGGAAAAAAAGTTTAATCCCGTATAACTTATTCCCATAATATTCACGATAGGGGTGATTAAGTTGAACTTAATATTATGATATTATTAACGATTTAATATTCTAATTTCACTGATTTAAAGTATGACTTAACAGGGATAATTATTGAGTAACTATAACACGTATTTAAATTTGTTCAGTTCCTAGTGACCGTAATACTGTCACATATAAAGTTGTTCTGGCAGCACATTATTTCTATGCTAGTAGTACCACACGTATGAAAATAAACATCAAATCGTTCTATTTAAAAAATATAAACAAACTATATTGCAATGAAAAGAAATACTTCGCAAAAACATTCTTATCAAATTATTGCCATATGTGTGAAATTCTGGAACATTCTAGAATAGTTCACGTATTCATTGAAAAATGCATTTATGACCGTAAATATATCCAATAAATTTCGAAAAGCTTACAGTTTGGTTTGTATTTTGGGCTGGCATCAACATCTGTCCATATTTCTATGAGAAAGCGGTGAGCACTATAAGCCAATGATTAAAAAATTCTTTTGGCCTGAATTAGATGATCGAATAAGCCGCAATATACAGCTGTTCTCAAACCTAACATAACCCATGTCATCAATAAAACTTGGCCTGATATCATGAAAAATTAGACGTTTTGAATGCGATCCACCCAGACAAAAGTCTCTCATGGACTTTTAAACGATGTTATATTCCACACATAATTGCTATTTCAAATGAATAAAAAATATCAGTGATGTCCAACACACACTTTCCTTCACTTAAACTAAATAGGAAGCGTTTGCAAATGGGACTTTATAGCTTTGTGAATGAATATTCATTAGATTGGAAGATGGATAGTCACCGGCAGCATATTCACTTCTGACATGAGACCATTAGACCCACTGGGCCATTTAAAAGTTTATATTTAAAAATGCAATGAAACAAAAACGGTTTGAAATTTTGCCAAATTAATTTTTTTGTTGTGAAGATGATGCATTACCTACTAGAATATAGCATAGAATTGCATAAAATCGAAAAATCATGTAGCTTAATTCCAAATTTATGTTGTATACTGTTTTTTAATTGTATTTGAATTATATTACTCATACGCATCATATTACATGTACTGGAATAGTTTCACTAAAAAGTATGCCATAAAAAGCTTCGATTTTGTCTTTATGAAACTAATGGAATTAAATATAACTCATACGTCACATATGTTCTCAGCATTATGAATTATCAGATACGAGCATAATTGTTGCAAATATAATGGGTTGGCGATCTGAAAGTTTAAATTTAAAAATGTAATACAACAAAAATAGTTTGAAATTTTGATAAATTTATTGTTTTGCTGTGAACTACAACTACTTCGGTTGCAAATGATTTTTTATTTCATTTATATGGCTGCCGCGGATTTATGCCCTTATGTTGACGAGTTTTTAAAATTAAAAATTTACATCATATTCTTTACTTTAGTACATTAAGCTTTGTATTTACTTTGCAATTGTTACTATTGGAAATTTATGTTAGTAAAAACAAGGAGTAAATTATTATATTTTTAAGTTACTTTCGAATACCTGTGATGATTTGTCTGTATTTTGTTCCTTTTTAACCACTTAAAAGCTGAAAAATTACAACTCCTAAATAACCTCGTAGTTCTAGTATAGCTTCTAATATTGTCATCGGAAGAACAAAGGCAAGCGGCGTTATTTTTTTTTCGTACGACCAACACTCAGGGGATGAAAAATGTGTCAGCATTACACTGAATTTTCATGCTGAGAACATCAAAAGCTTATGACTCCCTAATATCTACACCGCCCATAGATATAGATGATGTAATATTATTGCTGCACTTATGTGTCAATAAACAACTTTGGGATAGATTGTTTAAACCTTAAACAATTTTTTCCTGAAAATAATCCAAAATTCTCCATTTATGGAAAAAAAATAGTAAATGATGATGAGGGACACTAGCTTTTAATTTCCCATAAATTCTTTGTTAATTGTTTTATTTTTGAACTCAGATGTGTAGATACATTGACTTCATATGTTTTACTACAATAGAAATAATTTTGGTTTTGAAATGATTTTAATTTATTTATTTATATTTTCTGACGATTTTTTTACGATTTTAATAAACGTCTTTGACGATTTTAACGATTTTTTCTCAAATATTTGACTATTTGGTGCCTGATTTATATGGCAGCTATGATCGAAATACATACTACACATACAGTGGAAAGCAAAAAATCTAGGGGGTATAGATTATCCGTAAAATTAATTAATATTTTTTATATTTATTTTATTATTAAATTATTTAATTTTTAATTTAAATTATTAAATTCTAATTATTAACACTATTATATTTATTACTTAAAATTCAAGAAATCGCTAAAATATATTGGGGTACTTAGACTTTTGTGTCCAATGTGTATGTCCTACAATATCACCATATCAACATTCGGAAATGTAATGGATCCTGGACTATTAAAGGCTAGTATTAAAAGCGCCTTCATATACGTGAAGCACTTTATTGATTGTGAAGAACTATCTATCAAAACATTATCTTAGACGGACAGTGGAAAGTGAAAAATTTTTGAAGTCTGCGAATCCTTTTATAATGAGTATAACACAACACGATCTATATCATAAAATTTTAATTATTTTTATGTTTTTACCCTTTTAAAAACGTTTAAATTATGGGTTCGTAGATTGCAAATGAAATAAAAATAAATTTGTGTTTAGTTTCAATTAAATTCTATATTGTTCGCGCAATTCTCTGTGCCACCGTTCACAACTTGATGTATACATCAACAATTGCGTTGTTTGTTATGCTTCTTTAAACTCTTTTGCGTAAACACTAACAATTGTTCGGCAGATCTTTATAACGGAGATCTTCAAACCACGATTATTCTCTTCACACGCAACGCGTTTTCACACAAGACTGACTGAATTATTACTTTATTATTACTCCGTTACCTGCTTTGTCTTGCCTTTTATATGCCAACGTTAACAGTCTGATGAATGATCTTGAAGTCGAAGGTCCTTGGTCGTTGTTTCATTATTCTTATTTGTGTATTTTTGTTTACATTTATTCTTGCAGTGTTTTTTGTTTACTTGTTTATCACTTTTATTTTATATATGGTGTTTTGTTGGTATATTTTTGTTTACTTGTTTATCATGTAAACAAGTTCTTAATTTTTTTGTAGCTTTTGTTTATCATTTTAATGGTAAACAATTCACCATTTCCACTTTCGTAACATTATTATCGAGAAATACAAATTTAAAATCGTTATAATAATAAGTTAACGATCAATAATTAAAACCAAGTATAACAGTTGTTTCCTAGCTACAAAATTCTAGAAAGAAGGAAAAAACTATTAATAAACTAAAAAATAATTAAAGAACGAACAGTAAAAGGAACTAAATTAATAAGTTTATCACATAAAAAGTTACATACAATCCGGTATTTTATACATTAATTCGCCATCAAACCTGTTTGTGTTGCTAATAATGCTGTTTCTGTTGAATTAATAACCGTCCTGACTATTCTTAAGACTTAGAATAGATAATATGGTTGCCGAAAAATTAATGTGTGTGAAGATAAATTCGAATTTTTAAACCAAAGCCATAAACTCACAATTTTAGCTGCACCATTTCCAGATTTTAACAGACCACTGTTAGCTGTTTAAAAGAACAAATCTGAAAAAGTCTATAGAATTACAATTACATGATTTATACAAGGCATAGGAGTGCAAGAAGAGAAGAGAAAAGTTTAAGAAGAAATCATCTGGTTTTATGTCATAGATCAATGTCACTATATAAGTGTTATTAAAAATTATTATTGTAATAAGTCTTTTAAAATTAATTCGTAAAAGTCTGACAACAATGTCTGTATATGAAAATGCAAACAGTACGCTTTACCGAGTAAACTGTGTATTTCGAGAGGTGTTAAATGTTTTGCGACCCATATTTGTACCAAAACTAGTCTATATAAGATTATACTATGTTCAGATATGCACTTTTATTGAGTCAATATTCGAATAATTGAGTGCAATATTTTAAGTGTTCAGGCATAGTAATATACGGAGTTCAGCTGTATATTCAATATTCATTTGACAGCTGGTGAACGAAACAGTTGGTTGTTTCAACAACATTGTTTTTATTCTGGTCGCCATTTTTTGTTTGTGGTTGTTGACATTTGAGTTGTAAAATATCAACAGAAACTTATAACAGTGTCGCATTTTAGGTTTTACTCAATATTATAACAATTTGCGTATTTATTGCGCACATTTTAATTGAAACTTTATATAAAATATTGAGCTCAATAATGGCGTTTATTGCGATTTACGCAATAAAGGTACATATTTGAACACCGCATTACAATGAAAGCTTATTATTAAGCAAAATTCCTAAGTTTTTGCAGAGACTAACAAATAAACGAAAATAGTCTTCGATTTACTTCAATTAAAGTAAAGTCCACTATTCGCAGATTAATGTTTAATCCCATATGAACAATCGTGCAGCGATGGTTATCATTTGCCACGAATTTTTTAAAAATCTGTACATAATTAGCGTACTTCAAAGTGGTCATTCAAATCGTTTAAATCATAGATGTACAAACAAAATAACAGAGGACTGAGACTCAGTAGTCGGTGAAGTAGACCAGCAAGTCTATTTGACACAAGTGGACAAACTGTACCAAAAGTTTTACGTATATGCAAAAGGACTAAAAAATATACCATACCATATTCCTGTCAAGATTAATGGATGTAAATTAATATTACAAGAGTTGAATGAACAATTCCAACGCATTTTAAAGAAATTTCCGATTACCAATGGCAACAGAGTTTATTAAATTGATGGATGAAAAAAAATTGATTGCCTTAAAATCTCTGAAAAGGTTCTTTTTATTAGTAATCTTTTATTTCTTTTAAGCAACATGGACCTCTTCAAAAGCGTTGTGCCTTAGCTTATTATATTTTGTTAGGCTTTAGTTTCATTAATCAAGTTTACCGGCACAGCAGTTTATTGGTCTATTGTAGAGTAATGCGTATAATGGCATTTTAAATTCTGTCCTTTTTCTGACCTAAAATTATATGATTAATTTTTAATTAATTTTAGTATTAAAAGCATAGAAATAATTAAATGTTTAGTTGAGTATTTGTTCTATCATGAATTTTTTTCTTTTTCCGCCTAAACATGATGGAAAGTAAAAAAATATTTAAGATTTTTTAAGCAGAAAGTTTACAATAAAAAATTTATGATATACTCGTACATACTTTTGTTCCTTTTCTTTGTTTTGACCCTTTTTACTATCAATTATTTAAGGTAAAACAAAAGGACAAAATCTTACAAATGAATGTCAACTAATTGTTTTATTGTTTATTTTCAAGATAAGACTGCCTATCTATTTTAAATCCACTACATATTACGGAAATTTTTGACCTTTGTCAAAACCGTCGCACGTTTACTATCCATCTCTTTTATTATTGTCAACGAACACGAATTTTATACTGAGTACACGTTACTTATAATCAAAAACATTTAATTAAAGTTGAAAATTTCAAATTATTTTGGTAATAAAGAAGAACATACACATAGGTTGCCAACACAATGATATATACCCCCTCCGAAAAAGGTGGTTTCCGATATGACGTCTGGAACAGAATCGAAAGGACAGGGCATAAAATTGTCAATATGTTATATTTCCTGTCCACGGGAAATAAGATTAAAATATTCAAGAGCAATATTAAGTTCGTACTGATAGATTTTCTTCTCACAATATTGGGAATCTATTTCATACATACATAATTGGTCATTACAACCCTTCAGTCAGGATTGCGACTTAGCTTCTCACACCATTCATGTTGTGTTTGTTAACTTTATACATGAGTGGCGGGACCTACAGTTTAAAGTCGACTCCGAACGACAGATTTTTGAGAAACTTTTTATGGCAATTTTATTTACTATGAGAGTTTTTGCCATAAAACTGCTGAGAGGGAGTCGACGAAGAAATATGTTTTCATATTTCGTTGTTGAGGTCTGACCTGGGGTTTGAACCGTGGCCTTACGTCTAATAAGCCAACACACTACCTACTAGAATACGGCGACTTCGCAGTGTGTGGAATCCAGGAATGGTCGCGCCAAATTCTTTAACACTCGAAATCTGCCCGCATAGTTGGCTCTGGATGTTATATATTCTTAAATAATCGTCAAGATATAATACAAGACTTTGTTAAGGTTGCCTTTCAATTAAGTCAATATCTAAGAACTTGCAAGATATAATTAACAATGCGAACGTCGATTCAATTTGGCAGAAAATATAGAAAGAGCTAAATGGAAGGCGAACAACAAGTCTGCTTAAACTCTAAAGAAACGGGTTCAGTATGGTTATGGGCACACATGCAAGCGACATCGGTCTCGGACACCATGCAAATGATTTCTGCAGAAGCTGCAGAGACCTTCTCCGTGTCGCTTGAGAGATGAATTATTTTTGTTGCAATTCAGCAGCGAATCATCGAAGGTAATTCGGTTCATGAGGCATTTTACGTTTAAACGTTTCTGATATTAATATTTCAACATTATTCTTTGAATTTACTTAGCCTAGTGTAATTTCCCTTCCAGTAGCCTAGTGTTACTCAAACTATGACTATAAATATGGTTCGAACTTTTTATTAATTAAATTTTAATTCATTAAATATGTATCTTAATTCGAAAAAAGTGGATTCCAGTTTTTGAACACAAAAATTGTTTGATTGGAATATTACTGCACTCAGTTGGGTATAGCGGCGGAATGCAAATAAAAATGTTGGCGATATATTAGCTGTTTTATAATGGGTGTTTCCAATGAATTCCAAAAGTTATAATGTTCCTAACGCTTTCAAGAGAAGAAGCAAAAAAATCGATTTTAGGAGATAGTGATGCTCATAAATAATACGAGTAATACCACCCGAACCAAGTGTGGTAACAGATTGGAAAAAATATGACGATTGGTAACACTTTGTGGCAAAACAAACTAGAAGCTATTTAGATGTAAGGAAACCGATAGTGAAAAGATCAATTGATTATTGATGTTTGTTAGATATAAGGATGTCAAGAAACAGCTTCATGATCTTACCGAGGTGCAAATTTTTATCAAAATTTTTGAAGAAGAAATTGTAAAGTTGATTATCACAAACTAAATTGCATATGCCAATCAAAAATAGGTACAACTTTCGACTGAACTTCACCAACTTATGAAAGTTTATTAGTATGTTGATATTATCTGGCTGCCATAAAAATCCAGTGAAAACTATTCCTATGGGTGTTCACAGATAAAGGGATATGAAAGGAATATCTACATACATAATGACAATGCGAGTGATACCAAAGACGTGTTTGAAGTTCGCCCATTAGCTGATAATGTCTCTGGTTAGAAATTTTGGTCATCATCGCGACAAACAATTAATCAAATGAAAGCTTTTGCGGACTTAGTTTAGAATCTTTCACTTTTAATGTTTATTGCTAAAAGGATTCCATTGACCACTTAGGATGAAGAGTAGGTAAAAAATACCTCCAAAAATTGGACAGAACACGAAATATTTTTCCATCATTTTTATGAGCTATAATCTCTAACAAGGAAGGGGAACCAAAATGTGCCCTCTTAAAAGCACAATGTTGTAAAATGTTGATCTCAACATTAAAAATTAGAAGGTAGTAAGGTTTCAAATCTAAATTGGATCACTCTATTTCACTTTACAGAGAATATAAATAGATATTGCAAACGCTTGACGCCTGCATGTACTGAGTCGTAGTGACACCAGGGATCAAACTTTATTCCCTCACAATATTGCTACGTACTACTAACGATAAGCTATTCGAGGTAATTCTTGACCTTCATATGTTCCAGGATTACTTCAACACGGCTTAGGTCACCACCCTAAAAGAACTCTAAACTCCAAAAAGAAGTCAAGAAGAAGTGCAAGTCTTTCCTGCAATTAAAAAAATGCTTACAAACTTTACGTGCAGAAAAAGCATGTTTTGAAAGTTTTCATTTGTAAGACGTCACTAATCGAGTACACATTCGTCTTACCATACCTAATATTTTTTCTTTTATTTGTATTCATTTAGTTAACGTTTGTGTTTAATGGATTAAAAACAATTCCTAGAAAAAATGTTGATCTTCGCCCATCTTCAAATAAGCCAATCAAAAAAAGGCACGTAAGCCAAATTCTTATAGAGATTTGCTCGTAATCAAAGGACAAAGGTCAACAAGTTAAATATGACAAATCGATCATTAAGTGGCTTCCTTATGGCTTCGTGTTTCTGCAGCAATATTCTAATTGGTAAGAACATTTCTTTGTGACACTCTTTTTTGATTAACTTAAACAAAGTTTTCTTTAAATGTTAAGAATAAAGAGACTGTAAAAAAATCTAACAAGTACATATCATACAAAAATATAATATTAAGTCCTTTTAATTGAAGCAAATTTCACTGGCATCTTTTGCTTTTATTTTATTTTGTTTAGTTTTTAGAAAAAACTACATTAAATTATTCTTTTGGAAAACCATATTTTTGGCTAGTGACTCAAATTTGTACTGTATAAACATACACAAGAATATCAAAAGCAGAGATTTTAAAAATTCTGTCCTTTGCCAACGGTCAGGAAAAATAATGTGAAATATTTAATATATTCAACCGAAATTTATTGGCTATTAGATCAACAAGTGATTTGAAGTCAAATGCTGTAGCCACCAATTTGGTAGCTATTATTATGAAACGAAAAAAGTAAAAAGGCAGTCTAATTCACTTTAAATTTTTAAATTGGTAAAAATATATTGTATACAGTTCTATTAAGATAATATAATAATAATACTAGAATGAAAAAATTTAAAAATATTTTTGTAGTATTGGAAATGTTCTTCGAAAGAATATATAGCTTCTCACAACACTTATGTTGTGTGTGTTAATTTTATAAATGAGTGGTGGGACCAGTTTAAAGTCGAAATGTTCTTCGAGAGAATTACTTACATAATTTGTCTTTAATACCCTTGAGTCAAGTTTACGACCTAGTTTCTCACACCGCATATTCTTCGTATGTTAATTTTATACATGAGTTTAAAGTCGGCAATCGCAGAATTTTTTATAGAAATCTGCTTTTTTCGTTTTGTTGGCCTCACGTCTAATAAGCCAACACACTACACTATTAGACTACAGCGGCTACATGGGTTAAATGAATGCTGGATGAAATTTCTGATTGCCTTCAAAACTTTTTCTGACCAACATTTTCTGCCGAATCCTTTCAATATAGAAAACTTGTTGGAAGTGTAATTTGTGGCAAATTTAATATATAACGAAGGTTAGTCCCCAATATGTACATATATCTCAACAATTTAACGTTGTAAAGTTACACTAAATGTAAAGACTTTTCATGAACATTTTTCTTTATGAACAGCATGTAAAACTCTCTTGCTTTCCTTTACTAATTACTTCTTTATTTAATTAAATCTTTATATATTTTAATAAACCCTTTATTTATTATAAATAATTATTAATTCTATTTATGATCCTTATTGAAAAATATCAAAATTTTGACGTTTAATATCAAACTTAAGCTTCATCACAGAATTGGTCCTTCGCTCTATTATTACGTGTTTAATATTATGTCTGGTAGCACCAGAAATTTTGATTATGAATTGTTGTTGTTTGATTTTTGATCTTTGTTTTGTTCCCCTATCGTAATTCTGATTACCGTACGATGATGACTGTTGTCAGTTTGTCTTATTTACTTATTTTCATTTGCTTTATTTTTACCCGTCAAATTATCAAGTCTATGAAAATACCAACACCAAAGAGTACATTGTCAATGCCAGTTTTATGTAAACTTAAACTTAATTTTAATTTTTAAACTTAATTTTCAACTTAAACTGAATATAGTAAGCACGATAACCGTGATGGATTAAGTAGTTTAAAATTATCAATTACGTTAGTCCACATTATATACTAATAATCTCAAGCCACCACAGAGCATCTTCAAACATGTCCTTTGCTATTATAACTATGTCGTCTGCATAGCGCTTACATTCATTTCATTAAGAGTTCGTCAGTGAAGAGCCTAGGAATGTTTAAAGGCATAAGGTAAATCTCTGATGGTGACAACTCTCATCATTTGGTTACCCATATTTGTTTTTTAAGATCCAGCCTTTAAATCTAATGCTATAAACACAATAAACGGAAGTGGAAGTGATTATTTTAAACGCGACGCGACAACTAGCAAAGATTCTGCTGCTTTGGTTTTAGGCAAATTTATATTTTTATTCGCAACATTGAGAAAATTAGTGCTCACAGTGAGAGGATTTGTGCTAGCAATGCGAGGATTAACGATGTCAATACAATAACATTTATAAAATAAAAGTTTTAAAAACGCGATGTGTGAGACATACCGCGTAAAAAGGTTTTAGTGGCACCATTGATAAACAGTAAATGAACTGTTTATTTTTAATTAGTTTGGCTTATGCTTTGCTGCCGCTGTCTTTATCATAATGTATATGCATGCAGCTTGCTGCATTGCGTTTATTGTTCTTATACCAAAAGTTTGTAAGTCAAAGAAACAAAATATTAAAAATTTCATTATTAAACATTATCACACTTAACATTATTACTCATATACGTAGTTTCATTATACTGTACTTTATTACACTAAATTTTACAAGGCCAATTGATGCACATTAGTATTATAAAATAAATCTGTATGATCGTTTATTTGGGTACATACATAAAGTGTTCAACTTTGAAAACACAAATAATCTTCTATTTATTTTATTTTCAGTTACATACACATGTGCATATGTACGTAAAACGATTATAAATACGAATTATGTTTGTGTCTCTCGTTTCCGATTGCTATCCATTTTGAATATGCTTATTAGTACATATACGAGTACGTACTTACACTCGGCATACAAATTCTATGTACATAAGTATATCAATTTCGCTTAGTAACTCTAAAATAAAAAGTACCAACAATTTTTAATATAAAAATTATATAAAATGGGAATTAAAATATGTTCCTGGTGAAGCAACAAAATATAAATAAAAAGATTCAATTAAAATTAATTCTGCGTTAAAGGAAATTTAAATCTTATGATAATAGCTGCTAGGGTAGCCTTTGCGTGTCAAATCCTGTGCTAATCTCTCTGAACTAAGTTTTCAGTGTATTCTGGTTTTATAGGATTAAAATTCTGCTTCATCAACTCTTTTAGCATAGATTTGGAAGTTACTTGATGGTTCCTAATTTTCTGTACGTATAGATCTCACAGACATTCAACGGAATTGTGGCTGAGGAAGCGTGCGCAATTGTTTACGGACATTGTATAGAACCCATTGTTTCACCATATCAGCAGTATATAGTAGATCTAATAGGTAGTGTGTTGGCTTATTAGACGCGAGGCCTAGCTTCAAACCCCAGGTCAGACATCAAAACGAAAATATGAAAAATATTTCTTCGGCGACTTCCTCTCAGCAGATTTCTGGCAAAAACTCTGAGAGTAAATAAAATTGCCTGGAAAACACGCACAACACCAGTGGTGTGAGAAGCTAGGTCGTAATCCTGACTAAAGGGTTGTCATGACCAATTATGTATGTATACTGCTGAAAGATGAATTGACAATGATAACCTAATTTAATCATGAAATATTGAAAATTCTCTCCCCATCCATAATTTTTTTAATAAATTGAAGCAGACCTATCGTCACAGCATCACCACCATGCTACACAATGGTAGAAAAATGCTCTCTATAGAGAGCAGAAACCCGTTTTCTCCGCACTGTTTTTCTTACTCTAGTGCTGAAAACATTATACTTGTTATTATCCGATGAAATTACCATTTTCCAGAACTCTGGAAGATATTTACATGCTCCTGTCAAACTTAATTCTCTGTTATCGTTTGTAGAGCAAAATGTATAGATTTATTCGTGATATGCAGCCATGATTATCACTTTTTAGCGTTTCCCAGATAGTGAGCCTGCAAACTGTTTGAAAACTGCATCTTTTCCTCGTTGTATAGGTTTAGAGGAAGGACTTTGAGATGAAATCTTTTGCTTTCTTGCAATTACTTATCAATTTTTAGAAAGAAGAGTAAGATTTTTCGTTTCGCCACCTTGTCGAACTTTAGCGGAAAAAGTGATATACGAGCTCTTTTTGATAATTAAAAATTATGTAATAACTTGAATTTAAACGCAAATTGTATAAAAAAAACGCACTTAACTGTAACAACAGTTCGAAGTATCGTTCCTGTTTTATCTGCGCAGATTTCTTCTAGGCCGAAAAATCTTTTTTCTACCCTCATGCTAATAGCCTACCACACTACCCACTAGACTACCAGGGCACCCCGCTGGTATATTATTGGATGCGGTTTCACAAAAAAAAATATTTTTAAAAACACTTTTGCAAACAAAACGTATACTTAAAAGGCTTTATTAACATAATTGGCTTTGGCCCATATTATGTAAGAAGAATTATTTCGTAATATAATTAATTGTAGATTTATTCCTCAAATTATCCACGTTCTTGAGTTTGATCACAAATGATTCCAATTATTTCATATAAATTAATTACACATACATGCAAGTATAAAATTCTGCTTTATTTTAGATTAAAATAATATATATTTTTTTGTTTGTTTGTTTTAAATTTCAATTTCTCAACAGCTTTTTTTTATAACTAAATTGTTGAACACTTTCAATGGAATGACGAAAGAACTTTCTACAATGTCACTCTATTTTAAGCTTTTTCGATATCGTTCATATACATACTACTGATCGTATAAGTAATCTCAAATTCAAATCATATCACTTATGCGTCCTGTAGCACAACAGGCGTTAATGAAATACACATGGTACATTTCATATGTATAGAGAGAACACTCTGAATTTAAATATTTTTTATTAATTATTAATATATTTCATAAATCAACTTTAGAATCTAATTGTTATTTGAATGTACTATTGATTGGCACGTTAGTCGTCTCTATTGCTGCTGTAATTATTAACGTAATTGGTCATTACAACACTTCAGTCAGGATTATGACCTAGTTCCTTACACAACTTTTGTTGCATGTGTCAATTTTAAACATGAGAGGGGGTACCTATGTTTTAGGTCGATTCCTAACGACAGATTTTTAAGAAACTTTTCATGGCAATTTTATTTACTCTCAGAGTTTTAACTTTAACACTCATCAAAATTAAAACGTAAATTGTGTTACACGCATTTAAACCTTTTATAATAATTCTTCTAATAAAACGTAATTTAATAAAATTGTGTTAAATTAATTAATTGTGCGACCTGCCGTCAGGTCATGGTTAGAACTCCAGACCAGACATCTCCAACAAAACGAAAATAGATTTCTGGTAAAAACTCTGGTTAGGTTAGTGTAATAGCTTCATACCAAAAGCTTGAGCACGCATAGCGGCCCGTTGTGATGCCACAGGTGAACGCAGTTCCCTTACTGACCGAGTTCCCCCGAACCCAGGAGGGGGGTCGGTCAGCGCAAGATCTGCATATCCAAAGCACGACTACCCCGCTATATCCTTGACATCAATGGACGATAGCTCCGTCAAGCTGACAAGGGTCGGAGAGCCAAATAACCTATATCTGCAGCTCGGAAGAGATGGGCATTGACAAATAACTGGTTGGTACGCCTTCTATCTATCCGGGGCCAGGTGAGTCTAGCGGTAGAGCAGGACTTCTCGTTGATCCAGGATAGGTTGGCGTCTCGGAAAAATTTCCGCGCGATGGCCAGTTTAATCGAGGCAAGTGGCATTCCTAAGTCGACTGAACAAGATTCCGGAAGTAGTGCGCCAGCTCTTGCTAGCTCGTCGGTTCTGCAGCTTCCCGGAATGCCACAGTGTCCGGAGACCCAGCCAAGTGTGACACTGAAGCGCCCAGAAAGAAGGTTGAGGCAACGGCAACATACCCTGACGATCCAATAATTATTCGCAATGTTCGAAAGAGACTTTATGGCAGCCTGGCTATCCGAAAAGATCGAGATGCGCGTGAAAGGAACACAGTATGCGAGGATCCATTGTGCGGCCCGGTAGATAGCCATTACTTCCGCCTGGAACACGCTGCAGTAGTCCGGCAGTCGGAGTGAAATATTCAAATCCAATTTCCTGGGGTAGACTCCGCTACCCACCCCGCCATCGAGTTTGGAGCTGTCCGTAGTCTGGAGTCTGGGGTCCAATCACTTCTGCTCGGGATCAATGAGTTGAAACCCTGTCAAAACAGTATTCCACAGGAAGATAATCGATTTCCATTGGGGTCACCGGGTCGATCTCCAGAATAGGGGAGTGACCAGAGGACACGACGCGCCAAAGAGACAGGGTAAAAACTCTGAGAGTGAATAAAAAAGTTTCTCTAAAATCCGGTCGGGGTTGATTTTAAACAGTAGGTTTCACCACTTATGAATAAAATTCACACACAAAACATAAGTAGTGCGAGAATGCTAGATTGTAATCCAGACTGTAATGTAATGTCCAATTATGTATGTATGTTTACTCCAGTTGCACTATCTTTCTTTTTCGTAATTAGTAATTTCCTATCATTCGTAAGAAAATTTAATTTCTATACACTGAGGCTATAAATATTTATGAATATATCATCCTTAATACATACATACATAATTGGTCATTACAACCCTTCAGTCAAGATTACGACCTAGTTTCTCACAACACTCATGTTGTGTGTGTTAATTTTATACATGAGTGGCGAGACCTACAGAGTTTTTGCCAGAAATCTGCTGAGAGGAAGACGCTGAAGAAATACTTTTTGTATTTTATTTTGATGTCTGGCCTGGGGCTCGAACCCTGGCTTTTCGTCTAATAAGCCAACACACTATCTACTAGACCACGGCGACTTCATATCATCCTTAATATCAACTTAAATTTCCTTTCATGTAATTCATACGTTAGCATTTTTACAGGTTTTCATTATAGCAACTTCTTCTAATCCTCTGTTTCAAACAAACGATGTAAATTTTGTATGTTCAAGTAATTTAAATATTTAAACACTCTGAAAATTGTTAGGTGCCTCTTGTCTTTGCAAATAACTTAAAGGACCTGATTTATTACTTTTTGTTTTTTGATAAACTTTATAAAAGAATTTTAATTATTTTTGTGCCATTAATAAAAAATTTGGCCTGACATTGCATACATATTTCCTGATAAAGTAAACTTTTTCAATAGAAATGTTTTCATTATTTAAGGTCTTCTAAGTTGCATGGCAATGGAAAACTTCAAATACTCCTATGCAGTTTGTGATATCATAGAGTGACAAGCATAATTTGAGACAAAAAATGAAATTGCAAATATTTTGACGAAATCCGAAGCACAAAGTTTTAGGAATAAATAATGGTTTTTATTGTTATTTCATTAATTTATCTCTATTTTATAATAAAAAAATGACTCATAAATTATAATAAAAAAATCAACAAATTAAAAGAATAGTAAGGAAAAATTCCTGAAGACTTAATAATTTTTTTAATTCCTTTTTCGATAAACATGTTGTTTACATTTATTTTTTTTTTGATGTTGTATTTTCGTTTACATTTATTCTTTTGTTGTTATATTTCTGTTTACATTTGTTCTTGCAGTTTTTGTTGCTGCATTTTTGTTTACTTGTTTATCACTTTTTTATACTGGTGTTTTGTTGGTATATTTTTGTTTACTTGTTTATCATGTAAACAAGTTCATTGTTTTTGTAGCTTTTTTTACAATTTACACGATGTGAAAGCATAACACCATTTCCAATTTCGTAGCAATATTTGGAAATCTAAAGTCTGAATCGGTTCATGGGAGCAATTGTTTAAAGATTTTTTTAAATAAATGTACTAATAAAGATGAAATGTAGTTTCTTTTATGCGAATCCAAGGGACATTAATGTTATAAAAAATACAAAAACATATCAATATTTATACCCAATAGATAAATAAGACTTAAGAATTTAAATAAATATTTATTTTTTCTCTTGTTTGGTTTACATACATACATACATAACTGGCCATTACAACCCTTTATCAGGATTACGGCCTAGCTACTCACACAAATCATGTTGTGTGTGTTAATTTTATACATGAGTGGCGGGACCTACAGTTTAAAGTCGATTCCGAATGACAGAATTTTGGGAAACTTTTCATGGTAATTTTATTTACTCTCAGAGTTTTTGCCAGAAATCTGCTGAGAGGAAGTCGCCTAAGAAATATTTTTTCATTTTTCGTTTTTCGGCCTTACTAATAAGCCAAAAATTCTTAAAAATTTATTTTCTTTTGATTGGTTTAGTATGATTCCAATGTGACTCTTATTATTTGTCTGTAAAAATAGTAGCTAACTTAATATGAAAATTTCATACTATAAACTTAAGAGACTAACAAAGGACTCAATTGCATGTATAAAAACTCGACACGAAATTCAGGTGAAATATGTTAAATAAATTGCTGGCCTTTCAAAAAATTAAAATTATTTTTCACAGATAAGGGTTGTAGTATTTATAGTTGATGTGAGACTTGATAAAATTAATGGTACTTTAAAATTTTAATACAATTATTTTTAGCAAAGTGTTTATTTTTATGAAATTTCCATTAAAATATGTCATATGGAATTATATACAGAAGTTGTTGCACCTTAATGTTAAGTGTTCACGACATTCGAGCTGAAATTAGAACGAACTTTGCTAAGAAATCAGCATTTTTTATAGTAGTTTGTCAATGTGTTGTATTGTCCATGTATTACTTACTTAGTTACTTAATTTGTCATTAACAACCCGATTAACGGATTTCGGATAGCTGCAACACATCCTCCCAGGCGCCTCGGCTTCTTGCGCGCCTACGCCAGTTGGTCACACCAATCGATGACAAGGCTTCTTCGATTTGGTCTTTCTAACGCATACAAGGTCGTCCTCTTCGTCGACTTCCGCAGATCCCCGCATCAAATACCCGTCTCGCCGGAGCATCCTCCTCCATTCGAACGCCATGACCGAGCCGGCGCAGCCGCTGCATATTGAAACCCTGCACAACGTCTGTGTCGTTGAGGAGCTCATAAAGCTTACTGTTGGATCGGATGCGGAAATCATCGCCAACTCGCACTGGACCGAAGATCCTACGTTGGACCATTCTTTCGAATACTCTCAAGGCTGCTGCATTAGGGCTTAAAACAGCATTTAATATACGGATATAAAATTCTAAAATTACAATTATTGCTATATTAGGCAGAAATGTCGCTATCAACCACTGTTAAGATTTGTGTCAACAGCTACGTATTCGAGATGGTTTTGCGTTTTACAAGTGCTCTGCCATATTTAACTGGCTATGGTGAGTTATCTATATTCTTGCCACTTATAGCAATAACCTCATACACACGTGAATATCTATTTATCTTCTATTTTAGTGTTATTTTGACTCCAATTCTCTTGAAAAAACTATCGACCGAAGGCAATACTTCACAACGTAAAAATTCAACGTAATACACGACAAAGTATTAGAAATATTAAATTATCCGACTCTCAATGTATCTAATAGTTTGCATATTAAAAACAGGCTCTATCTGCCCCATCAGAATTACTGCACATGCTGCCATGATATATAGGAAACGGAATCGGTACCATACGGACCATTGCGTGAACTTGCCTGTAAACGCTAACTTATTACTATACTTATCTTCGTATATGCACTTTAATTGAGTGAATATTCGCTTCATTGAGTACAATATTTTAAATGTTCATTCATAATAATATACGCAGTTCAGCTGCTTATTTAATATTCATTTGACAGCTGGTAAACAAAACAGCTGGTTGTTTCAACAACATTGTTTTTAATTTTTTATTTTGTTTATTTTTTTTTGTCTTTGTTGACATTTGAGTTGTCAAATATAAACAAAAAATGTTCTGTTAAATGTAATATGCCCACTAAACACACTATTTTAAGTTTTAATCAATATTATATTATTTATTGCGCAATTATTACTTCAAACTTTATATGAAATATTGAACTCAATAATGGCATTTATTGCGATTTACGCAATAAAGCTACATATCTGAACACCGTATAACTTAAACTTGCATATTAAAAAATAAGAACAATGAAATCCTGCCATACATAAAAAGTATTTATCTATTCTGATGGGCAAGCAAGAAACGGTCATATTAAGCACAGAGAACGCGATAGTGGTATAAACGGCAAACTGCTGACCGTTGGAATAGATGAAGGGTCCTTTAACGTGATTAAAACTTCGAGCAATACTCAAACGACTGAAAAATAACATCTGAAGTGTAGTTCGTATGGATGCAGAGCAAGAAGTTAAAAAGTCAATCAGTGGTGAAGAGGAGAACTTAGTGGAGAAAAACAAATACTGCGTAGCGTCAACAGTTTGGTTAGTGGCCTTCCTTTTAATCACAACATATAAAACTATGTATAAAGACAAAGTCAATCTTACTCACGTTAACATCCACCATGCAAAAGATGACTCGGTATTGATTGCAAGGACATTGTTGAAAATAAGCCTGAGCATGATATTAGTCCAAGAAGCCTAACACTTTAAATACGCAATCACAGGATTAAGCTGTAATAGTGAAGAGTTAATGTCTTATAACAGACACACATCACCCAGAGCCTGTATCTTTATAAGAAATGATATGAATTATTTTTGCGTTACAGGATTTAGAACGAGTGACCAGCTCTTAATAAAATCTACCATGAACAGATAAGAGATAGTGCCGGCATCAATGTACTTTATGGAAGATGAAACTTTAATCCCCCTTTGGAAGTAAGATGATTTGTGGAGCATAGTTGTAGGCCAAAAATGCCGGAATGCGATGTCAATCCTCGCAATATCATATGGGGCAATGCAGGCATAGACTATAGAGGGAGGAACCTTTTATAATTTATCTAAGTTTCTAACCTGGACTTTTTAAATGAAAGAAACAGACCTAAATTTGAAACTAGGGTTAGAAGTAGGGTTTTGAATATTACCATAGCGAGTCCGAGCATTGCTATGTCTTGGAGAATATCAAGCGAGAAATCTTTATCAGATCACAAGATAATAAAATTCTCGCAAGGAGATCTAGGGATCTCGATACCATCATATAGACATCCAAGGAAAACTAATCGGACAAAATAAAAAGAAACCTTAAGTTATAATCGGCAACGAGAAAACAAATACGGAATCAGTTTGACCTCGTTTAAATGGGCAGAGCTAGATGGTCTTTGTAGCTATCCTTAAATACTAAGGAAGAGAAAGACGAAATCTGATGAAACAGCCATCATTGTACTTTTCGAACGGAAGTTCGAGGGCTCGGAAACAGAGTTGAGCGTAACGGTCATAGGCAGGAATATAAGGTGAATCTTACAGAAATAAGAAAGGCTGAAAGGGACATCCCTGAAGATCTAAAATCTTTACTGCAGTAATGAAAGATGCGAAAGATGGATCGAAGTGATGATAACGTTAAGAAGAGAAGATTGTAGCTATAGAGAAAAATAAAAATTACTGAATTGCTGTCGTGCACAATTTTCCTAGGAATTGAAGAGGATAATAGCCGCAGTGAAAAAGTAGGCCAGTTAAGTCTGATAACATAAATAGATAAGTTGCGGCTTATATTCATACATATGTATCGGAGAAGGGATAAAATGTATTTGTGCACCTTTCTACTATGCAAGACTCCAGCAAGGTATAACATTGCAGTAGCAGTTAATTCTATAAGTGGAAAAAAATGGCAATCCACACTCAAAATCCTTTGGAAGATACTTGAGAAAATTGTAGGCAACTAAATATATAAGATGCGGAATATAGGAAAGGCCACTACATCCTAGGCAACAGGCAGATACAGCTCTGGCATATTTAGTGGCAACAATTTAGGAGTCTTGAATGTGAATGATATAACCATATGTACATTTCTCTACGTAAAGTCGCCGTAGTCTACTAGGTATTGTGTCGGCTTTTTAGACCTAAGGCCACGGTTCAAACCCCAGGTCAGACATCAAAACGAAAATATAAAAAAAATATTTCTTCGGCCACTTCCTCTCAGCAGATTACTGGCAAAAGCTCTGAGAGTATTTTAAAATTGCCACGAAAAGTTTCTCAAAAATCAGTCATTCGAAGTCGACTTTAAAGTGTAGGACACGCCACTCATGAGGCTCAGAAAGTCGCCTAGAGAGGTCATAGGAATGTCAAGAGAAAAACCCAATCAGCAAAAGTTCCGCAACAAAAAGTGTTCCTTTTTTCATAAATACTATGAATTTTATGTTTTGGAAGCGGTAAAAAAAACTGAACAAAAATATTTTGGACACACATATATAAAACTTAAAAGAGTTTATGTTACCAAATAAAATAATTGTTATCTTTAAAAATCTATGTTCCCTTCATTTCGAACTTATTTACCCGCTCTCGTACATTATAATTTTTGCCAAACTCTAAACATAATTACAGAAAAGTTTAATCTTACCATATATTAACAGTCATGTGACACTAAATATTCATACTGTGGAACGTAATGCAATTTGAAATTTTATGTAATCTATTGGACCTCTGAGAGCGAATAATATATTCAGAACACATAATAATAAAATTTTGAAAACAATTTTCTCAACTTTTGTATCCCAAGAGTAAACAAAAGGTATTAGTTTACCTTTATTTATGAGAAAATAAAGCTTTTGTTACATAATAGGATTTACGTTACCTTTTTTAAAAATAAACGAATAAAACTATCAATTCAAATGCTAGAAAAAGAACTTTTTATGCAAATAATGTCATTACAATATCCTTGAGTTCTGCGGAAATTTTTTAGTGAAAAGAATTCTCATACTCAGCTTAAATTTCACATTTCAGGTAGCAATACATAATAAAATATGAAATTCAGTTACTTTTAACAAATAGAAGGTATAAATATGTATATGTATGTACAACCATATGTTATACGTCTGAATGTAAAATTATTAATATCGATGCATATTAAGTTATACTATGTACTATATATATCATCTTTAAAAGAGGTTGCAAATAAACGAAAAAAAATCTATCAAAACCAAGTAATATTAACAAAAAAGATTATTATGTACGAAAATAATAATATGCAAATAACACACATATACATACATATATAAATTCATTTTGAAATAGAATATATATGTATGTAGGTAAACATTTGAAAATGGTAAAAGAAAATATTTTATAATGGGCGTGTCAGAATTAATATTTGAATCAATTTTTAAAATAGATTCTCACATATACCGTCAATGTTATGCAATGGATGAAGAAACATAAAATAGATTTTATAACCCTAGATAGATAAGGTACATTCGTCTGGGAGTCGTAAACCTTTTTTAATTTCTTCTATTTTTCAGTAGTTTCTTATAAGAGAAAATTCTCATTCTCAATATTCTCAAATGATATCGTGTTGTTGCTTATGGTAGTTTTGGCGCAATAATTTGATTATATTTCTGAAATATTCCAAACAATACGACTTAGTTATCTTTTCTTCGGTGACTTCGTCTCAGCAGATTTCTGGCAAAACCTCTGAGAGTAAAACTGCCACGAAAAAATACTCAAAAAATCTGTCATTAGTAGTCGATTTTAAACTGTGGGTCCCGCCATTCTTGTATAAAATTAACACACAATATAAGTGGTGTGAGAAGCTAGTTCGTAATCCTAACTGTAGGGCTGTAATGACCAATTATATAGTTTGGATGAAGAAATCTGAAAGTGAGGTAATGAATAAATATAGAATTCGAAAACACTTCCCGTAGGACTTATCAGGTTTTTCTACGAGTATCCTCTTTCAAGTCTAAGACATCTGAAATGGTATATCGGTTTTCTTTCTGTAGTGAATGCCATATATTAGTATGTATTATAATTAAACAAAAAGTGGATTCGATGCATACTTATAACTAAATGTATTCCATGAGGTTATATTTAAGAAATTTTTTGTTCAAAATTCTGCCCTGGTCACTACAGGTAATTTAACCAATTTTTGTGCCAAAAAATCATTTTTCTCGCATTCAAGAATGCTATTTTTTGTGTTGGTATTGATAATCAAAGCCAATAATCTCATATTGTTTTTCCAAAAGAATTGTTTAGCGGGTGTTCAAAATCATTGTTTGTGAGCAAAGTTTAAAGCCACTTATACTGTACTTTGGTCATTTTTTTGAAATATGAAATAAATCATAACATTCTGAAAGTGCATTATCTTGTAAAGAAATTGACACTTCGTTGGATCAAATCGGACAAAAATTACAGTAGTTATTATTTAAATAGTCGTGTTATATTTTTTATATGTATATATATTTTCAAATGAACTGAAAAATTTTGATGAATCTTGATTGTTTATCGCAAAATGTGTCAATTTTACGTTTGCACGACTAACAGAAGTCGGCTAATATTTGTGTTTTTTGCAAATATTATTATTTCGCTTTGCGCAATTATTGGCCAACTTCTGGGGGTCAGTAAAACGTGAAATTGACACATTTTCAAATAAACAACCAAGATCCATCAAAAATTCTGAAAATTTGTGAACTAAAAAAAAAATATACATATATATGAAAAATATAAATCGACTGTTAGACTAGACTCTTTAAATAACTACGGTAATTTTTGTCCGATTTGATCAAACGAAGTGTCGAGCACTTTCAGATTGTCAACACTTATTTAATATTTTGAATTTTTTTTAATTAAAGTTTGCCACTATGTGCGGACAAACTTGAAAAAATATGAAAAAATTCGCATTTGTTAAGTTTACAGGATCAAACCTTTTAACATATTAAGTCAAATAATATATGTATTTATATCGTTTTAAAGGCCCATCTCTTTGCTTTCTAATAGGGTTTAAATTTTGGACCTCAGTTGAAAATTGTGGAATCAATAAATTTGTGCGTAAAGTCAAAAAAAAACTGTTGTTAAATAAAAAAATTTTTAGGGTTCAAGAAATATAAAAAAATATTTTTGAGTTTTATTCAACAAAACTCACAACTTCCACCATGTCATTATCTGGGTGTATTTCATCTTTTTTATTTAATCGCATAGTGTAATTAGCAGGATTCCATGGGAGGTTCTCGTTTTATTACAATATCTCTATAATATTGTCTTATTATTTTCGCTAAAATGTATTATCTTCCTTTTGAAGCTGATTCTGTTAAATTGCTAATTTTCACCAAAAAATCGCCTCCAGTAGGGAAGTCCATTTCTAGATGAATGGGTACGTGAAGAAATGAAATTGTCGAATTAAACAACCTATCCGTATGTATAGCTCTCTTACTGTCACCTATAAATAGATTCAAATCTAATATTCATTATCCCTACCACCTATTTCCTCCCTCCCATGGCACATTATGGTTTCCAACATAATATACGCTGAGTATTGTTCGTAAATAAAAATAATTTATGTTAAAGGGTATGTGCAAAGAGAGAAAAACATAATTTTATTGTATTAGTTTTAAAAATGGTTTTAGAAGTCATATTGTATGTAAGGTACTGAGTGATCTTATGATAGGGTGAGTTAATATATTCATTTTAATTTCTTCTATATTATCGTCCTTCTAACGGTTGTCCTGATAGTCTTGTGGGTAGTGTATTAAGTTATGAGGAGGGTGGTGGGTTCAATTCCCACTAGAGACTCTGATCTGTTAAACAACATCCAGCAAAAAAATAAAATTTCTTTTACATTAAGTTATAAATTTTTATAATACACTTTTTATTTTGTTATTCGTGAAGCTATTAAAAATGTTGTGAAAAAGGATTTGCTTAAATTTTGTCAATCACTTTCAAGAAAAACGGATGGCTTCACTATTCCTTTGATATGACTAAAAGTTATTTTATTTAATACACAGTAGATCGAGCGTATAATTGAACACTCGCTGAGTGATAATTCAATTTTATATTTTTTTTCACTTCAATGGAATACAATTTTTAGGCAGAATAACCGATTTTAAAAACAATAAACAAAACTATCATACTTAATATCAAACACATAACTGGACAGTCAAATATAAGACAAAGATTTTGTACTTGGGAGCTAAATCTTTTGCTTTGGGCACTGATCTTAAACATTCGAACATCGCCTGCATGAATTTCTGACAATAGTTTGTAGTAATTGTTGTTCTACACGTGTTCTACTCCTTGCTTAATTTGCTCCGCTGTGGTGAAAGTAGACTTATACAATGTGGTGTTATACTTGTTCTGTAGCTACCTTTCCAAAATTGTACAAATATTATGCCTTTTATGTCATAAAAAATAGAGAACAAAATTGTATTAATAAAGAACTGATTGACTTGATATTCAACCATCAAACACGATACATTGCAGTGGCGACGAGGGTTTAAATAAGTTAAAAAAAAAAAAAAAAGTGTGCAAGTTATATAAAAAGAACAGTTAATTTTTGGTTTATATACAAAGTTTTTGTATATAATATATGTAATAAATATTACAAGATAACCAAACTTTTTGAGTGTTAACTGATACATTTCGTGTTATACTTGTTTGGTGGTAATGATGCGAGCTGCAGGTGATACAACAATAGTGCACAACGAAAGCCTTTGTGCAACATCCATGGCAACCGGCATAAGAGAATTCCGGCCGGTGATAGATAAGTGGTGTCATTGGCAAGAGGTGTTGGATTCACATTTTGTGGAGGCGGCGGTTGATGAAGACCGTATTAAAACGTCAACGTTATTGAAGGCTGTTGGTCTTGAGGCGTATGGCTTGTTGAGGGAGTTGTGTTTCCCTGATTTACCTGCTAAGAAGAAGTACAAGGAGTTGTGTGACATGCTAAAGATGCATTATTCGCCCCCGGTTATAATATTTCGTGAGCGAAGAAATTTTTTGGACGCAAAAAAACGGGAGGAGGAATCTGTGGCAGCCTGGTATGCACGTTTAAAAAAATTGGCGATGGAGTGCAAATATGGTCAACAGCTAGAACAATTTGTGCTTAATAAATTTGTAACTGGTTTGGAAGGCAGAATTTTTGAAAAATTGTGTGAGGAGGACGAAGGTTTAAATCTAGAAGGTGCGTTAAGAAAAGCATTGACGATGGAGGCGAAGCTGTATGCACAAAGAGGGGAAAGTGAAGGTGTAAATTATGTACAAAAAAGATATGCGAAAACTAAGAAGAACAACAACAACAACAGCAATAAGGGGAACGGCAACAAGGTTAACGGGTATGAGAATAACGGCAATCAGGCAAAGAAGAAATGTTCGCATTGCGGATGGAAAAATCATGCCAGTGAAAAATGCAAATACAAAAGCAGTGTTTGTCACAAATGTCGTAAAGTTGGACATTTAGCAAGTGTGTGCAACAATAATCACGTTAATGTGGTCCAAGTATCAAATGAAAATTTAAATGATGATAATGATAATTATTCTGAAACATTAAATGATTGTAATTTTTCTATTTATAGTGTAACGGGTGAACTTTCTGCTGCTCCGTTTACGTTGGAAATTGAACTAAATAACAAAATGATGGATTTTGTGTTGGATACTGGAGCAGCTTGTTCGTTGATGTCGAGTGAAACTTTTTATAATTATTTTAAAGAGGTTGGATTGCATCCCTCTACAAAAAAATTGTGTGCATATGGAGGGGAAGGCATAAAAGTTATGGGTGAGTTTTTAGCAATGGTGAGATTTAGGGGCCAAGTTAAAAATTTATCGTTTGTAGTTACAAATGCGCGTAGCCCTCCCATTTTGGGTCGTGATTTTATGTCAATGTTCGGTGTCGGTATCTCAAATGTTAATTCTATAATGGACATGAATGAGGGTGTACAAAGCATAAAAAAGAGATTCAGCAAAGTTTTTAATAAAGACTTAGGTTTATATACGGGTGGAACAGTTACCTTAAATTTAATTGAAAAGGTGAAGCCAGTTTTTTGTAAACCAAGGCCGGTGCCATTGGCATGGCGAGCCAAAATTGAATCACAGTTGCAGGATTTAGTGGAGAAAGGAGTGTTAGTTCACGTAGATAATTCTGAATGGGGTACACCATTGGTGCCCATTTTAAAACCCAATGGTCAGATCCGTATTTGCGGGGATTACAAATCTACCATTAATAAATATTTAGAAGATGTCAAATACCCTCTGCCATTAATTGACGAATTGTTCGCTTCTCTTCGTGGAGAACTTTTTACAAAATTAGATCTTTCTAATGCTTATAATCAGCTAATGCTGGACGAAAGTTCACAATTATTATGTGCGTGGAGTACTCACTTGGGTATTTTTAAAATGACACGTTTACCGTTTGGGGTAAAACCAGCAGCGGCTATTTTTCAAAAAACGATTGAAAATATTTTACGTGGAATTTCCAACGTAGTAAACTACTTAGATGATATTATAATTACTGGTCGTAATTTGGAGGACCACGTCAAAACGATTGAGTTGGTGTTAAGTAAGCTGGAGTCGGTGGGTTTACGTCTAAATAGTGAAAAATGTGAATTTTTTAAGCATAAGGTATCTTATTTAGGCTTTAACATTAATCGTGATGGTCTCAGTTTGAATAAGGATCGTATTTCTTCGGTTCTGGATGCGCCAGTTCCTAAAAATGTGTCGGAAGTTAGAGCGTTTGTGGGGATGCTAAACTATTATTCAAAATTCATTCCTAATTTTGCTCATAAAATGGCACCTCTTTATGAACTTTTAAGAAAAGAAGTTGAATTTAAATGGACGAAAACTCGCCAAAGTGCATTTGAAGCGTTAAAGGAGGAGGTGACTTCGGACAAAATATTAGTTCATTTTAACCCTAGACTACCTATACTGCTGTCGACAGACGCATCTAATTTTGCGGTAGCGGGTATTTTAGCCCATATAGGGGCGGATGGGTCGAAGAAGCCCATAGCATTTGTTTCTCGTGCGCTTAGTCAAACTGAGAGAAATTACAGTACCATACAGAAAGAAGCTTTGGCTATTGTTTTTAGCGTAACAAAACTCAAACAATATTTATTGGGTATTCATTTTACGTTGGAATCGGATCATAAACCGCTTTTAGCCATTTTTGGGGAGAATAAAGGCTTGCCAGTTATGGCAGCAGCTCGAATACAAAGATGGGCTTTTATTTTATCAGGTTTTAACTATACCATGCGTTTCGTAAAAGGTATAGAAAATTCAGCAGATCATTTATCTCGTTTTCCTCATCGAGATAGAGAAGAAGATAGTGAAGACTTCGGTTTTATAAATTATATAGGTAGCGATAATAAGCTAAATTTGAATTTTAGGGATATTTCTAGAGAAACTAGAAGAGATCCAATTTTGGCAAAGTTAAAAGAGGCCATTCAGGTGGGAAAAATCGGCCTGTTAAAGGGTGATGAATTTATTCCATTCGTCAGTCGTGAGAAGGAGCTTTCGGTGGAATACGAATGTATTTTATGGGGATTCAGGGTGGTGATTCCACAAAAATTGCGTAACAAAATTTTAGCGCAATTGCATTATTCTCATTTTGGAATTGTTAAAACTAAGGCGTTAGCACGGTCGTATATGTGGTGGCCTAAAATAGACCACGACATTGAAAAATTAGTTTCAAATTGTGTTTCATGTAAGGTAAACCAACCAAGGCCTGAAAAAGCTCCATTGATTCCTTGGGTACCAACGGATACACCGTGGTCCAGGCTTCATATTGATTTTGCGGGTCCAATAAAAGATTTCCATTTTCTTTTGATTATTGATTCTTACTCTAAATGGGTCGAGGTTTTTAAAACGAAAAATATAACATCAAGTTTTACTATCAGCAAATTGCGTGAAGTTTTTGGAAGGTTCGGTTTAATAGACACTCTAGTGAGTGATAACGGGCGGCAATTTACGGCTGAAGAGTTTAAAGTTTTTATGAAATCGAACAATATAAAACACATTTTAACTGCACCGGGTCACCCGGCTACTAACGGTCAGGCTGAAAATTTAGTCAAAACTTTTAAAAAGACTGTTTTAGCGAATCTTCGAGATGGAGAAAATCTCGACGATATTATAAGTTTATTTTTATTTGATTACAGAACAACGAAACATTGTTCTACAGGAGAAACTCCTGCCAAATTGCTATTAGGTAGAGAGATAAAAACACGTTTTAGTATGCTTTGTCCACCTTTAGTCAGAAACAAAATTGTTGAGAGTCAGTTATCTAACATTAAAAATCACAGAGGGGCACGAAATATAAATTTTGAAAATGATAAAAAAGTTTTTGTTCGGGATTATTCGAATCCGAATAAAGCTTCTTGGCAAGAGGCAACCGTTAAAAAGCGATTAGGTCCGCAATCTTACCATTGTATTTTAACGCGAAATAACAAATCCATAAAAAGACACGTTAATCAAATGATTCGTGGTACTCAAAGTGCAAGTGAGAATGCGGATATCGACGAACAAACAGGCCCAGAGGTTTCCAATAATAAAAATGAGCCAGAGTCTGAAAAATCAGTATCTGAGAATGACAGAGGACAGCAGAATGTTACTCCGGATACAAAAGAGATTAAAACTCGTAATTTAAGACGTTTGCAACGACCAAATTACAAAGAATAACTTTTTAATTTTTTTTGTTATACTAGGTATTATATTTCAACATTAGTTAATATTAGCAATTCACTAAAGGAAAACTTATATTTACAAAAATATGTATATATTTATAATTGCAAAATTGATAAATATTAGTAATTAAAACCAAATAATTTTTTTTGTTTATGAATGTAATTAAACTACATTTTATGAATTTCCTATAAACGTATTTTTAATATTTATAGTATTATTACAACTTAAGAGGGGAGTTGTGGTGTTATACTTGTTCTGTAGCTACCTTTCCAAAATTGTACAAATATTTTGCCTTTTATGTCATAAAAAATAGAGAACAAAATTGTATTAATAAAGAACTGATTGACTTGATATTCAACCATCAAACACGATACATTGCATACAACATACGGCTAAGTTCTTTTGAAATATACTCAATAATGTTAAGATACGGGAATTGAGTCGGTGTTTGCAGAAATATCGGACAATTAAGAATGAACGTCATCTTCGCAACGTGTGATGTGTGTTTCTAATCGTAAGGAATTGTGTCAAATACATTTAATTTATCGCCGCTTTCATTCACATTTTCTTTTAAAGTTTATTTAAATTTTGGATTCAATTCATTTTACCTTTAGTAAACAGAACTTATAAAATAATGGACAAGATTAAAATATGGGACGTATTAAACACGTATTTTTAAAAATTACCGTTTTCCAAATGATTTTGAATAAATCAGGTTATTTTAGCTCAAACATTCCTATCAATTGTGGAATTTTCTTGTAATTTTTTACCGTTTGTTATAACATTCAGGTCGGAATCGATATTACTTATATACGTACTTACTTAATTAGTCATTACAACCCTTTAGTCAGGATGTATTAATTAAGTCCATGAGTTGCGCTCCGCATACTGTTTAAAATCGACTCGAATGCTGTGAGTAAGTCGCCGAAGAAACTTTTTTATATTTCATTTTGTTGATATCTGAACACACAAGACTACGGCGAATTCAGCCAATATTTTAATATCTTAATCGGATTGTACCAACATACTGTGATTAGGGCAATAATATTGTCACGTTTTTATCTTTTTAAAAATATTTAAAATATGAGCTCGTAGATTGCAAATAAAATCAAAAAATAAATTTGTGTTTCGTTTCAATTAAAATTCTTTATTATTCGCACAATTCTATGTGCCACTGTTCAAAACTTGATGTAAACAACACCAATTGTTTTTTTTTTTTTTTTGTTAGTCCTCTGTTTATACCCTTTGCATAAACAATAACAATCACTAAACAATTATTCGACAGATTTTTGTAAGGGAGATCTTCAAACTACAATTGCTCTTTAAACGCACCGCGTCTTCACACAGGACTAAATGAACTTCACTAACTCAGTCGCCTGCTCTGCCTTGCCCTTATTTGACAACGTAAACAGTCTGATGAATGATCATGAAAGCGAATGTTAATGTCTTCGCCTTCTCGAAATCACTATAAATTTTGTGGGGCTATGTTAAAGCTCATGTCTATACTGAAAAGCTCGCTTCAGTTGACGCATTGGAAGACAACATTTAGGCAATTATTCGTGAGATACCGGCCGAAATGTTGGAAAGAGTATGCCAAAATTGGACTAAGCGGATGGACCATTTGAGGCGCTGTCGCGGTCAACATTTTCATGAAATAATCCTCAAACATTAAATTATATGGACCGTACTATCGATTCAAATAAAGATTTCATGCATTTTTCTGATGTTTTTTTTTAAGTTTTCCTATAGCTCTTAAAAAATCGCCCATTATAAACATCGTTGTTTACATTTATTCTTGTAGTGTTGTTGTTGTATTTTTTGTTAACCATTTTTATGCTGGTGTTTGTTGTTGTATTTTTGTTTAATTGTTTAAAATTTTTTTATGCTGGTGTCTGTTGTTATATTAAGCAGTACGATAAATTGCAAACAGGCTTGTTTACTGCATTGTTTCGTTTTTGTAGCTTTTGTTTATAATTTGGATCTTGGACTGCAAAAACGCGATTAATAACTAATGCATTTAGGTATCGGCGCGCATTATATGGGTATTTAGACATCATGGTTTCGTCATGATCAATAATTGATAATCTGGCAAACAGAGCCAATGTATTACATACTTGGATAACCCAATGCCATTAATTGTATTGAAGACCCAGCTGAGAAATCAGAGGAAAACCTCTCAGAGTTTATTGCGGAACAATAAGCTAATGCGTATTACAAAGATATTCGTTGAGGGGAAAACCGTGATAATTTTTTATTTAAGACTGAAGAACTGTGATTGGAGAACACTAATTAATGTACTCACGGAATGCTCCGGCTTATATGTATGTACTTCTGCATCGCATTGGCGTGGTGGAAAATGATGAATACAGGACATGTGGTGAAAGTATCGAATCGATGGAATGTGTTTTATGTCATTGCCCAGTATTCGTAAGCTCGAGATTCAAATATTTTGGGGATCAGAGACAACTCGTCTCAGAGTAGTATACTGGAAGAAGTAAAGAACTTCCTATAGAAAGGAACGTACAGTAAGCGTATTTGGTGGATGAGACCCTGTTAGGTCTGCTCTTTTTCTGTCTCCCTGCGTAGTCGTATTGTAGGTTCTAAAGTTAGCCTTCCTCCCTAAAGAATCATAGTATTACTTAAGAATCTCAAGAACTGGAGTAAAACTTATTACAATTTTGGAAGAAAATGGTCCAAAAGTGGTTAAACCAATAGAAAATCTATAAAAAAATTCTTAAAAATGGGAGGATTAGGAATTTTTTTTTAAACGAGAAATCTCGATTTCCCATACGAATATGTTCTAACTATACTTACATATTAGGTGGTTATTCGCATTAGAGTAAAATTCAACTCACACAGCAAAAGAATTCAAAGGCAAATGAATCCTTTTACAACAATAATTTGTTATCTACATTGCGCGTCCAATAATGCATTTGTTACGAAACTTGCAAGTATCATTTTCTTCTTTAATTTTAAAAATTGTTTTAAATAAAACATTCTAAGGGCCATTATTGCAACTTGCCATTAAAGTTTGGTTTATTTTAAGGTAACTTTAGCTAAAGTGAACTGTAAAGTCAGCTTGAACTTCTTTGCGTTATTACAACCTAATGATAAAATAAAGTTAACTTTATTAGCAACATGGCAGTGCCGGAATAATGTCGATAACATTGCTCAATTGAATAATTTTTTTTTAAGTGTTTTTGTTGTATTTGCTCTTTTTGTTTATATTTGAAGATGCCATATTAAAAATAGTATATATGTGTGGTAAGATCAAACATAAACTTAACTTTAAAAGTTACGGTTAGGATGATCCTCCCTTTAAAAACTCACTTCTAGCTTATTGTCCACATAAAATAACGAAAAACAATTTATCTGAACGTTAAAATCCTCCCTTAAGTTAACGACAAGTTGCAATAATGGCCCTAAGTATTATACGTCCTTTTAAAGTTTTTTTTTCCAATAATCTGATAAAAATTTTAAAATTACTTTCATTGAAACGTTAAAATTGGCAATTTAATTATCTTCATATCGAGTGTCCAATTATACTTATGAGCCACTGTATATTTATGTTCCTTTTGTACTTATTTTCCTTTCAAACTGCAACTCAAAAACTCATACACTAGCTTAGGAATTTGTAATAACGTAAACAAAAATGTTCTAAAGAAACGAAAAGATAATGGTTTCCAAGGGATTTTCAAAAGTATTTTTCATTTCAAGATAAAATGTTGTATTTTATTTATTTCATTTTCTATAAAAATCCTCAAAAACATATAAATCTTTGCTTTGCAAGCTTTAAATCTGGAAATGCCAAGTATAGAAATCAAAAATAAATATAAAAATAAAGCAAATATTAAATGGGCACAAGAAAGATTTTGTAAATGACACATTCATTAAATATAATATGCACACAAACTTTATAGTAAAAGACAAAATATATTTTGTTTCCAAAAATTATTAAAAATATTAAAAAATGTTACATGATGGCTATTAAAAAATTCAAAGATTTTGTAAAATATAAAAAAAGTTTAGAATTGCACATATTCGTTTAGACGCATAATTAATTTTAAAAATCTGATTTTAAAAGGTATATAATAAATTATATTTTAATTAGTATGTTCTCGGTACTCCTCTGAAGGTATCATGAAAGTTGTGGTACCCATTACGGAGGTGGAATTCGAATTCATTATCATATCAAAGACATACATATTTCTTCATTACAACCTTTCAGTCAGGATTACGACCTAACACCACTTATGTTATGTGTGTTAATTTTATACATGAGTGGCGGGACTTACATTTTTAAAGTCAACTTTGAATGACCGATTTTTGAGTAACTATTCATAGCAATTTTATTTACTCTCAGAGTCGGGAAGTCGCCGAAGAAATTTTTTTTTTATATTTTTGTTTTGCTGCTTGACCTGAGTTTGAAACCGTGACCTTATGTCTAATAAGCCAATGCACTACCTACTAGACTACGGCGACTTAATATCAGAGACATTAATCACTTACATCTATCGTATGGTTTTTGTTTGGTGTAAAATAGTGTTTTGGCTTATTAGACGAGAGACCGTGAGACCATGGTACAATCAACGTTTCAAAAATTTCGAGCAGAACGATAAATGAAGAAAAAATACTTCTTTCGGTCTTCCTCTTCTGGCAAAAACTCTGAAAGTAAATGCAATTGCCATGAAAAGTTTCTCGAATATGCCGTTGGGTGTCGAAATTAAACTCCTCAGCCCAGGCTTTATCAACAATGTAAAGGAGGTAAAAGATGCAATTAATTTCATATGTGGATTAGTATTCGAAAAGAGTGTACCTGCTGTAGCAAATTCATCAGCTGAACAATTACCGACGATCACTTTGTGACCAGGAAGCCATATTAATTGTAGGTTGCTGATCCAGTTTGGGCTCATCGCGTAGTTTTTGTGTAACATCCATTGAAAATATTGCTCTTGGTAGCGTATATCTTTGCTTTAGATGAGTTACAGTAATTTTCTACAAAATATCGACGTTTAGCAAGATTGTTTTCGTTCCAGCAGATGTAAATAATATAAAAACATTGTAGACGGATATGTCAATAATATTGGTAAATACCATTTCAGGACATCGATTATCTATTTTTTTGGCAACTATAACATGATAATACTTTATACATTACATTACAATATACAATATGTTAATGAGTGGTCGTTCACCGAGTATTATTGCTCTCGAAAGATTTTTTAAATCTTTTTAATGGCAAAATTACTCTAAAAAGTCAATCATTATTAAAAATACGCGTACCTTCAGTAATATCATCTGCTAGACTTATTCAGTGGCTTAGTTTTTATTAAACATTAAAAAAGCGTTGAACAATGTTAAATGTGATATTTTTATTGAAAGTTATAAGGGGCGATATACTTATATTCTGGATTTTTGATAAATGAAATATCGTTCAACATTATTCGGTGATTATCTCGAAATTTCTTATCACTGTATGTCACATTTTTAAAGCCAACTACACTGATGCTGATCAGCTTAGAAGGATGTCTAACTTATTTCACCGACTGTATATTCGTTCTCGATGGATTTGAACATCAACAACTAAAGCATTTAACAACGCTTTAAAATTTTTTTAAACCATTTCTAAAATAATTCCTGTTGAAGAAGTTTCATTTTACGGTTAATATAATCGGCCTAGTGACCAGGCAATTCGTGCAGGTATATGCAGGTCGCAGCGATAGCGATCATCAATCAGAATACGTAATTGGCGGAACTAAGTCCCCTTATTTTGCTTGAGCAAAATCCATTGTTATAGCGATATAACAGCGAAAAACAAGCCACATTGCAACGATGCTCCAATGACTCAATAGAGCTGGATACCCTACAGCCATTAACGAGCAACTTCGCACTCGGTACGCGGTCGTAAAATCTCAAAATAGATGTTGAGGCACTAGCCAATACATAAGAGTTATATTCCCTTCTCTTTCGGATATAAGCGTTGTAAATAGTAAGATCAAATGAGGTGAAGCATTTCTTATACCATCTTAAGAAGCTAAAGCACTGAAAAATGTATCGATTCCAGCGAACATCACACTGAATTTTCATGCTCAGATTATAGAATCAGATGATGCAATATTATTGCTGGTCTTATGTGTCAACAAAGAACCCTGGGAAAGACTGTTGAAACCTTAAACAATTTTTTCCTGAAAATAAATTTTTGGAAAAAAAAAATCCGAAATGAAAATAAGAAATGGTAGCTTTTAATTTATAGCCTTGACAAAATTTATTAAAAAATATTAGTGTTATCACATTCTACAGCTAATGTAGAGAGAGTACTAAGCCAAGTTAATTTAAATTAAACTAAATTCTTTAGAAGCAATATTATATAAAAAGATTGTTTAAATCTTAGCAATCGTAACTGCTTGGACTTTAATATTGTATCTGATTTGATTATTTAATTATAATATAATAATATGATAATAATAATATACATATATATAAATATGTACATACATGTTTTTAAGTTTTTTTGTTTTTTTTTAATATGTATAAAACACTCGGTTTTAAAGTTTATTTTTAAATTTATTTTAATTATTTTTGAATTAAAATATTTTTATTTCAAAACAATTTTTTTTTTAACTTTTTTTTGATAATTTTTTTTTTCTTCTAATATTTGACGATTTTATGCTTTTCTTTCTGGCAGCTATAGTTACATCCATTAAAAGTGACTGTTTTGTAAAGTTTACATGTTGGCCTTATTTGTATCGAAATGAGTAAAGAGTAAACAATAACGAGTCATTCTGACTGAATTTTGGTTTCCAAAAATTTATGAGTAAAACTAAACTACATTTGATTTCAAAACAGAACTTTACATAATGAACGCCTACTCAATTTGCTAAATTAACTTGGTTGAAATGTTCTTTTCGGAAGCAATAGTAATGATTCTGTGTGTATGAAACATGTTTATTTTAATGTTTTTGTTTAGAAAATAAATTTAAATTTCATTAAAAACCTACTACATTTTGGTTTCCTCCATTTGCATTCATTTTAATGTCGGAATGACAACAATTACAATCGAAAGTGCAAATGGCGCAACAATTGCAAAGAGGCGTCGTTGTTTGAAATAAACTTGATCGAAGCAATTTGTTATTGATTGACGGTAATAAATTAAATGAATAAATTCTCTCGTACAGTATTTGAAATTTCAAAAAAAAAAAATAAAAATTAAAACAATTTTAAACGAAAAGTGAAAAATTTTGTTTTTTATTTGTTTTGTCGTCCGAATAGTTAAAAACTTGTATTCATCATATATTTTATTCGTTTTATACAATTTTTTATTTTCTTTTTCTGTTTTTTTTTATTAGAATAATCGAAATGTTATTTTTTTGCGGACATTTTAAGTGAATAGTAGAATAACTGAATGAAAAATTATTTTTATTGAATCGAAATCCATTCCGTTCATTTGTTCTCAGCTTCAAAGTGCCATTATTAAGCAATGTAGTTAAATGCTGGCCCAATCTGGACTGTAGACATGCTGCTATTGTAGGTCCAACTCAGGACCTTGGCCTCAAAAACCAGATGTCCCCAATGGAACACTTGAGATTTATAATGATAGCTCAAAGATGGGTGACAGGGTGGGTTGTTGTATGTTTATTAAGGGTTCTGACATGTCTGATTATGTTAATGTGACTGACAATGTTTTCCAGGCAGAGGTAACGGCAATTTTGAAAGCGGTGCAATGTTTGTTGAGTGGCGGAATTTTCATGAAAATCTATTGATTTACTCGGACGGCCAGGCTGCGCTTAAGTCCCTCACGAACGTAGTATCACCATTTGTCCTTGTCCATGAATACTAAGGATTTTTCAGGGAAATTTCAGATCACTGAAACGTAATTCTTATATGGGTTCCGAGAAATAGGGATATTATTGTTAATCGCATTGCTGAACTCACTTATTTTACAGTAGCTCAATCTCATTGGAAGCAAGAGGGTACGTGTAATATTGCTCTACTGGACATGTATCGAAGGAAGAAGGACTGACGCACTTCTGTCCTTAAATCGATAGCGATTTTTACGGGCCTATGTCTTTTTGGTAGACATGTAAAAGAGGAAGAGAGAGAGTGTCAGTGTCCATTTCTTGTCATAAAGTGACGGATGTTTTTGACATCTCATTGTCTTAAATCTTTAATCGAGCTCTCTAATTTATAGATTGCTGCGATTGCAAGATTTTTATTGAATTCAGGTTCATTTTCTCCAGGGAATTTTCAACTCTCGCTTAGAATAGATTGTGGTATAACAATGGGCATAAATGCTGGCCTAAGTAGAACCTCTTCCCGTTAGTTGGGTCCATTACCTAACCTAACCTAAAGTAATAGAAATGACAGCTAATCAAGCAACGACCGATCAACTATTATTATTAATACTAACAAACTGTTTTAATCTTAAGTTTAAGTTTGAAAATTTTGTCCTTTTTTTTGCTACCCTCTCCTTTCTCATGAAAGACATACCACTTGAACTTGTTAGAGTTTATAAGTGAAAGCACGTTTAAACAATAAAAAACAAACTGCACACTGTTTGCAAACATGTTTTGTTAGAGTTGAAACGAACACCCCACTCGTTAGTTTGTGTGACTCAGTCGGAATACAAAAATAAAATTATAAAAATCACAGACACAAATATTATCAAAGGAAACTTATATCAGCAATTGTCGCTCTTATGTTATGCTATTATCGGTAATGACAATATCTCTGCGTATATCACTGCAAGCGTTATTTTATTTATTGGGGTTTCAATTAGTAATTATAATCGAATAATAATTAATTTCGATTTTAGCTTAAACTAGACAAAAATAAAGGGAAATTATTAATTCTCTTGGAAGGTATCATCTTGCTTATCAAATGCTCGTAAAATGTCTGCAATGTTTAAAAAAGAAAATGAGACTTTCTAATGCACGTTTGTTGCGTAAACCGGTTGAGTGGTTCTCTAGTTGTAACATATATGTATGTATATACAGATCATGTACATACATATATACAGATTTACTTTTTAAATATTATTTAATTTTGTCATTTGACTCCGTATTTAGTCCATCAGTGAGCACCAATTTTACCGTAATTTTTCCAGGGTTTGGGCCGGTTCCCACCAATGCCAGCTCTAATATTATTGCGGCGGGTTTGTTCAAAAAAAGTTCAGTCGACTACTCTAAAACAAATGATTAATTACTTACCAAACTCAGTGTGTTACTTAATAAACATGCAAATTAAATGTAATTTGCTCGATACTTTAATACACTGAACGTTGTGATTTGTATCGTTTTAGAAAAAGTACAGATCAATAATTCCATTGATCCACAAACCTCACTATTGGTTCCATATTTTAGAGTGTATTGGCATTCTGTTTGCTCTTAAAACTGAATTTGTTAATTCTGTTTGATGACGTACACATTGAGAATTTTGTTGGCGAAGATCATTCTTGAAGAATATGCATGCTTTGTTTGCATGTTGACAACTTTTTGAATTGCTTCAAGTCACGATTTTTTATATTGAAAATATTTACACTCAAAAATCAAACAGTGAAAAAAATCATCCTTTATATTTGAAAAAAATTAAGTATTGTCTTTGTAATTAATTAATTATTATACTTATATTTAATTAATACTATTCTATGTTGGGTTTAAATCGAGAAGCAGGAAATGCGTTTCAATGGGAATTTGTCTTAATCATTGTGTTCTCACTTGTTTTTGTTCTGTTTTTTTATAGCATTTGTGTGATGAGAATAAATTTATAAGATTGCTTTGAGTTTGTGTAAATGTGAATACATTTATATGTACATATATATATAACTGAGGATGAGGGCAATTTGTATATATTAATACACTGAACACGATTCTACTTAGAAACCATCGCCAACATCGGCATTTCTCAAATCATTATAGGATAATGCTAACCATATGAATATTATTCGATTAAACGTACATATGCATATGACCTTATGAGTTTTAAACCACGTACAAAAAAAATATAAAACAGACACCCAATAAGCAATTTAATTAATCATTCCAATATGTATTGCTACTACCGCAATTTTACGTTTCTAAAAGAAACAGACATACTTGATAGTCAGTCATTGGTACATATATATTCAAATAATTTGAGACAAATTTCTAAGAAATCAAAAATTATTTATCGTTGGCTGCAGAGTTCAGACCTGTTCTAACTCCAATCTTAAAATCAATACCAGCTGATGATATATATGTGTAGGTATGAAATGTGTGGAGAGACCTTAAAACAATGATGTTAATGTAAATTCAAGAGAAATCGAAATAGTCAGAAAATACATTAATTCCTCTTGAATTTTTACAGCATCAAAAGATCATTCGCCAAGCATTCCATTGAATGTTGAATATTTTTCCCTACCAATACAACTATTATTACTTAATACAACATTAATAATATTATAAACTTGCTTTATATTATATAAAATGTCAAAGGAAATAATCTTTCCAACGCATGTATTGTTTCGTTAAGTGACTTCCGAGCCTCATGACGAACATAGGACAACTTACTTATACTGTCTCTTTGGTAAAGATAAACGAAAGGAAAATAAGTTAACAAGAAAAACAGACAACAACAAAATACACACATCGAACAGTACACAGAATTACACAAATTAATACGTAGAGAAGAGAATCAAAAGGAAGATTAAAAATGCAACAATTATCGTGAAATTGCCATACGATATACATAATTGATCATTACAACCCTTTAGTTCTCACAGCACTCATGTTGTGTGTGTTAATTTTTATACATGAGTGGCGGGCCCTATATTTTAAAGTCGACTCTGAACGACAGATTTTTGAGAAACTTTTCATGTCAATTTTATTTAATCTCAGAAATTTTGCCAGAAATCTGCTTTAGTTGGAGATGCCTGACCTGGGGTTTGAACCAAGGCCTCACGTCTAATATGCCAACACACTACCTACTAGACCACGGCGACTTTCGTACGATATAAAGACAATAAGAATTGTGTATGATAAATAGAGAATTCTAAAGAAAAGTGCGCGTTAAACCCGCTGGTATTTTAACACCGAGAATTTAATCTTTGTTAGCAAAATTGCAAGTAAAATTAATAGCACAGTATCATCAGTAGAAGTTGAAATAACGATCAAAAGCAAATAATTTATTTTATTTTAATTGCGATTGTATGCGAATCCAAGATAAATAAACATTTTTACAAATTTGAAAAATCTAACAACATCTGTAACATACATACAATATAAACTCATAACATTTACAGCTTTATGCAAAGAAAAAATAGTATTTATTTACGTCTTTGTACATACATATGATGTTCATGCTTATTGGGTAAATGGACATATTTGCAATCGTTCGATATGTTGAATAAAGCTCAGTATAAAAGTCTTACCGAAGAAAACGTGTTGAAAATGGAAAATATGTTAACACATCTCCACTTTAAGACAAGTATGTGTGTTAATTCACAGAATTATGCGAATCCTTAGTGTATTGAAAATATGTTAGAAGCTGTTTAAAGACACTCAAATGAATTTGCTTTTATATTAGGGAATTGTGTGTGTGTATTTTTTATCTGCCTTCCTTTCTTTTTTTTTTTTTGTTTTTGTCTTGTTGGAACTGAAATTTTATTTTTATTTATTTCTTCTGTTTAAAAATTTGCGTTTAATCCGCAAAAAAAGAAAAATTATTAGACTGGACATAAACTAGACTTTTTTTATTAAATTGTACTTTTTATGGTTAATATTTGGTTAAAAACACAAATTTTGCACAATTGAAAGTATGGTCATGAAAAATCTTGAATTGATAAGAATATACATATCGACTACAAGGAATTTGAATATGTTTTCGACTTTGCTAGGTAGCTGGTGGATGCTTTTTTGATAATGACTTACATCCTCTAGAGAACTTTATCCAAATATTTACTGTTGAATCCAGATCACGTGACGGATTCAAATGAGAAATCCGTTCAAAGCAACTAAATCTTAGATTACCGGACTATAAGCCGGTATCTGGGTATATTGTGCGGTGTTTTACGCATATTTAGATCCCCAGAGAATGCATATACCACATCTTAGATTGTCAAATGAGTTCCTATAGGCGTGGACTTACTGTTAACCATTAAAAGAAAATACCGCTACTTTCTTCTATGCAATGTGTCACAATGAATCATCGATATTATTTCGATTTATCACAAAATAAATTGATGTTTCCTGTATGTCGATTGATTTTGTATAAAAATGGAAAAAAAAACTTATTTCTACGTCTTATTGTTCCATAGAGGCAGTAAAGCATCACGATCAGACGATTATTCCACTTCCCTCAAACCACATATATGTATGTAGGTTAGAGGATGTGTACTTGTCAATTAAGACAAGTATAATACCCGGAGGTCGAATTGACCCATTTTACTACAACATATAAGGGTAGCTCTGAAATGTCTCACCCAATCCTATTGCCTTGACAGACTACAAAATGCTGTTTGGCGTTAGTAATTATTACATGGTAAACACTTATGTGTTTTCTTCTCTATAAATTAGGCTTGAATTGGACAATATTATAAAAAAGTATTTTTTAATCCGGTGAAATGCCGATTATTAGCCTCAATCAATCAAATCAATTTTTATTGCGATTAACCTATAAAAGTTTTGATAATCTCAAAATTGTTTAACTTCAGAAGAGTGTAGCCTCTGCACGTCATTGTACTTTCATACGTAATTGTTTTAAACGGAAAATTCAATTGAATTTAAACATGAGACTGACATTGCTCTACAGAGGAGCAAACAAATGTTGTTACACAAACTTAATTCATGGGGGGGCCAAACAGCCTGACAAGATTCTATTTTAGAAATCTAATACCATTTATAACGGAACACTGGCGTCTAGATGCATACGTCAGAAAAATAGAAATATTTTATAAGGACTTCTACAGAAGGTGTATCGGTAAAGAAAAAGAGTAGACCAGAACACTTTATTTGTCATTGTCTAGTGCTTGGGAACATAAGAAGAAGCATTCTCGGGCACCCAGAATTAGTTGATGGAATATATATAAATAAATACTTTTCTCAAACCACATGCAGTGGTCTTAGTACGGCAATATATTTTAACACAAAGTCCCCACAGGCTTAATACTCTTGAGGTCGCCGTAGTCTAGTAGGTTGTGTGGCTACGAGCTCCAGGCAAAACCTCTGAAAGTAAATAAAATTGCCATGAAAAAGCTTCTCAAAAACTGTAGGTCCCACCACTCATGTATAAAATTAACATACACAACATAAGTGGTGTGAGAAACTAGGACGTAGTACAACGGGTCAATTCGAAGTCCGGGTGCTGTACTTGTCTTAATCGACAAGTACACGACCTCTAACCTAACATAACCTAATACTCTTGCACAAAGTCCCGATATGAGTTCCAGAGAGTATTTAGGAGATCATTTGAAAGAACGGTTACGTAATCGCTAAACCTCAAACAACAGTCAACCGAAAAGCTTACTCATGGTACCACCAGAAAACACTAAACAAAACTTGTACATTTAATTCCAAATGAATTAAATTGAGTGCTTGACCTTAAGGGTTATTCTACTAAATACAAGGGATAACATTTTCATATATTAGACCCTTGAATTTTAAATATACTCAGGGTTCTCCTTCGGGGTACCTATGGAAGCATTTGAAACTTTTCCTTATTTTTCTCTTGTTTTATGAAAAACATTAATAAATAATTAATTCCCGTCCCGGGATTTCCCGTGAAAAATACTAGTTAGCTCATTAGATATAAGGCCTCGGTTCAAACCCCACGTCAGACATCAAACCGAAAATATTAAAAAAATCTTTCTTCGGCAACCTCCTCTCAGTAGTTTTCTGGCAAAAGGTCTGAGAGTAAATAATTGCTTACGGACGATGTTAAATTGGGGGTTGAGGCGAAATAGTTATATATGCTGGCAATACGTTTAATTTCAGGGAAGGAAAATCTTACGAATGTTCACATATATAATACATTGCTCATTACAACCCTTCAGCCAGGATTACGACCTAGTTTCTCACAACACTTATGTTGTGTGTGTTAATTTTATACATGAGTGGCGGGACCTACAGTTTAAAGTCGACTCCGAACGACAGATTTTTGAGAAACTTTTCGTGACAATTTTATTTACTCTCAGAGTTTTTACCAGAAATCTGCTGAGAGGAAGGCGCCGAAGAATACTTTTGTATTTTGTATTGATGTCTGGCCTGGGCCTCTAACCCTGGCTTTTCGTCTAATAAGTCAACAAACTACACTTCGATGTATATATAGTATATGCTCCTTTTACTCCTCTAGGAAACATAGGGCCGATGTAATTAAAACGAAAATAATAAAAATATGTGTATACTACATAGAACTAAAGCATCACAATTTTAATTATATGTACGTAGTTACAGATAAAGTAGGTCAAATAAAATATTTAAGCTTTATTATCGATAAAGAATAAAACTTTAAATTCCATAGCGCAACATAATGTACAGCAGTTCTTTGACCAGAATACTTAAAAATGTTCCTCTAAAGTGGAATTATGTGGTTACTTAAGGTAATTATTGTGGATACTTTACGTATATTGTGGTGTGAAATTACGACGCTCTTTAGAATTTATAAATTTGGTAGACAACAAAATTGTTAATCCCGGATACATAAAACGAAAAATTAAATGAAATTTCAGTAAACAACTTGTGTATGTAGTTTTATTTTCCAACAGCGTTCTAAACTAGGAAAACAAACAGTATAAGAAAAAGAAAAAGAAATAAAAGACATAAAAGAATAGCAAAAATAAAGTTGAGTTTTTGTTTCTTTCATACTCTGTGCCTCCAGTGTTGTGAAATTTCTGCAATAAAAAAATGAAATAAGAAGAAAAAAACATTTTGAAGTCCTATAAAAAGTTTCAACATGTTTGCCGCACTGTAACTAAATAAAATAAAGTTTTCATTCTTCCTGCAATAAAAAAACCTCATGTCTGACATATGAATCCTTAAGGGAAACACTTTAACTTTAAGAATAGTAAAGGCCTGACGACAATTGCTTACATTTGTTTCACTAAAAGAAAATTTACTTGTTTCACAAAATTTTGTGGGTTTTGTTCATTAATGTTTAAATTTCTAAAAGATGCCGTCATTAATATTTCAGTACGTAGGATACTTCAAAATGTTAAGAAATTAAATTTACGTATACTTTAACGTTTTTTTAAATTGTAAAGACAATTATAGTAAAACATTATATAAACTAATTAATTAATTTTGATTTACTCGTATTGTTCTAACAAAATATTTTTATGAATAATATTTTTTTATATGTAGTCTGATATTTCTCTTCATGAGAGTGAGAAAATATTTTTTACGAACAACCCTCAGCTCGATTTTGTTTAACAGTAGATCGAGCCTTAAAAAACTTCATTTTTCCAGCATAGAATTGTCTCGATTGTTGATAGAGTTTGTTAAAAAAAATTAATATTTTGATATCTTTTATTTCATTTTAATAAAACTATTTCATATTATTACATTTATTATTGAAATTTATATACGTACATATATATATATGAAATTTACACCAAAATTTTTTAAATGATGTACATTGCAGTATGACTTTTTATGTAAAAATCAAACACTTTATGTCGGCTTGGTTTTTTTTTTTCTAAATGGTAACATTTTGATATCTAGCACCCTTGCTTTGTAGAGACTTATAAGTTTCCAATTGTTTAGACGGAGCAGCTTATTGTCACTGGCATCAGTAAGACTCTCAAATGAGGGCAGGCTGAAACCTGATTGTACAAATCATTGTTATATTCCGTTAGAAATATTTGTTATCAACGTCATGTGAGCTAAAAAAGTTTCCCGTTGCAATAGAACATCGATTATGTAAATAACAATGTTCTCTCTTTCATTCCTCTCTGGTTTCCCAGATACAGGTTTCGCCAAATACGGCTGTAAGTACTTGCTACGCACGCATCACGTACTTGAGTTTAAAACTGCCAATTGGATTTCTGTGGACAACGAAATTCATACCAACCATAACATTCAATTCGTTACTAATCTACAGCGACAAAATTATTGGTGTTATTAAAAGCTGAAAGAAGAGCTGAGAGCCTTCAGCAGCAGGAATATTACATACATACATACATATATAATCGGTCAACACAACCTTTCGGTGTAAATTGGAAATGTCTGAACTGAGGTTTGAACATTGGTTTGACGTGTAATAAGCTAACACGCTACGTACTAGACTACGACTACTTCAATCAATATCAAGAACAGAAAATTTAACATTTTCACTTTCATCCAACATTCAACTTTCAACTCCTTCTCAAATACCATAAATAATGTATTATTTACGACAAAACTTCACAAAATCTTTGAAAACTTCAAAAATTTACATACTCAGCACCAAAGAATCCCAGGAAAGTCGTATGTATCAATAGTGATAAATAAACCAGAATTATGAAGTTTTTGCATTTTTTAAGTCCTGTTTCAAATTTTGTTTTTTTATTTGGTTTAAAATAATGGCGATAACAATGCCAAGGTATTAAAAAATATCAGGCATCTAACTTTTTCTCAATTAAAGTTATAATGTCTCGAAAATTGAAATGTATCATTTATGATACAAAGCTCGATCTATTCTTCAAATACTGCCAACTACTGTGTGCTGTAAACCCAATTCGACTAAATTTCTCGTTTAAAAACGACTTCAGATTTTTTGGTGTTCTCTAAACCGAATTCACATAATTTTTCTCGTTTTAAAACCGAGTAAACAAATTCTGTCGAAAGTAAAACGAATGTAATATTATTCTAATAAATTGAATAAAAATTTTTTTGTTTTTAAATACAATTTATATAACTCAACACAAACGCTCCAGGCATTTTAAATACTTTTTAATGTTTTTACAGCCTTTTTAATTGAAAATGTTTTTCTTTTTCAATCAACAGCTGATTTTGAAGTTTGAACTAAAATTCGTGGTTAATTTCGAATTATACCAAAAAGAGAGATTTCTAGAACACCAAATAGCAATTTATTCGCTTTAAAAATCTGTCGTTTTTCAAAACGAGTCGATTTATAGAACAGACATGAATTAGAACGCTTGCAAAGGCGAAAGTAACTTGTGCTTAATTTGAAAACCTAAATCGATTCGGTTGGAAGATAATGCTGTGTGTCTGGCGAGACCAGAAGGGTGTAATTTATCACGAGCTCCTTAAACCTGTTGAAACTTTGAATATAGATCGCTCCCGAGAACAAATGATTACTTTGTGCCATGCATTAAAGTCTCCGTAGTCTAGTAGGTAGTGTGTTAGCTTATTAGATATAAGACCTCGGTTCAAACCCCACGTCAGACATCAAACCGAAAATATTAAAAAAATATTTCTTCGGCGACTTCCTCTCAACAGATTTCTGGCAAAAACTCTGAAAGTAAATAAAATTGCCATGAAAAGTTTCTCAAACATCTGTCTTCCGCAGTCGACTTTAAACTGTAGATCCCACCACTCCCACCACGTATAAAATTAACACACACAACATAAGTTATGTGAGAAACTAGGCCGTAATGCTGACTGAAGGGGTGTAATGACCAATTTTGTATGTATGTATTGATCGAAAAACGACTAGAATGAGCCACAAGACACGACAGAGCATGATAATGCAACTGTACACGGACCAAAACCAGTTTAGGATACAATCAAAGCATTAGGCTGAAGGATACTACACCATCAGCCGTGTTTTTCAGGCTTGATTCCTACCGACTACTATTTGGCTACCATTCGACTACCATAATTACCAGGAAGATGAAAATTGGGTGACGAAAGACGAACAGTTTTATTGGCGTGGAATCTACAAATTGCCTAAAAGATGGAAAAAAAATATTTTGCCAGAATTGGCTAATATTTTGAGGAACTCACCTTGTCATATAAAAACAACAAAACTGAGAAATTTGTTTTAAAAAATTGTTCAAAATTAAATGAATACCGCTTCTCACAGTAGTACAGTGCGCAAAAAATTTTTTTTTGTTACTGAAGACATGAAAGGTATCGTGTGATGCCTGATTAGTTTTTAACATTTCCTTTTCCTTAAAGAAACATAATGTATTCAGTACAAAACAAGTTTTATCTTTTCCTTTCCATTAACTTTTTGTTTGTGTTCGATTGGTCTTCCATCAAAATGTTGACAGTTTTACGAAAATCTTCACTACAAACATATTTTATTTTCCTATATAAGTAAATCGATTTATTTAAAAAGACAAAAAAATTTTTACAATTTTGTGTGAATATAAAATGTTTTAACTTGAGGCCTAAGATACGAAAACAATTTGAAAGACTTATGACCACATCAATAGAAGCAGAAACAACATTTACTTTAAAGGTGCTAAAAGCTTATTGGAACAAATTACGATTGATGATACTTTACGTTTTTATCAACTTTTTAAGCCCTGAAACATATAAATTTTAAGACGAAAAAAAAATATTTTTTAAACAAAAAATTACAAATGTTTACATCCTGTTTACGGAAAAATATTTCCTTTCCATATATGGTAAGTATGTATGTGTATATAAAAAGCATTGCTTAGTTTGACCTCATCAAAGTTATATTTAGGTGACATTGTTACAAATATATTTAAATTATGCCACACTTTGTGACTTGTTTGATTAATAATTCTAAGGTTTGAATGACTTATTGCCGGGTAAGCCATAAAATCGAAAATATCATGAATGCGAAGTGAAGAAATTTTTGTTCTTTATCTTTAGAAACGTGTGTATGATGTCGTTAGCTTAAAGACTTCCGTATTCCTTTTCAATATTAAATGTGTTACATACATACATAATAGGTCATTACAACCCTTCAGTCAGGATTACGACGTAGTTTCTCACACCACTTATGTTGTGTGTGTTTATTTTATACATGAGTGGCGGGACCTACAGTTTAAAGTCGACTCCGAACGACAGATTTTTGAAAAAACTTTTCATGGCAATTTTTATTTACTCTCAGAGTTTTTGCCAGAAATCTGCTAAGAGGAAGTCGCCGTACTTTTTGTATTTTGTTTTGATGTCTGGTCTGGGGCTCGAACCCTGGCTTTACGTCTAATAAGACAAAACACTACCTATTAGACTACGGCAACTTCTAATATTATATGTGTTAATGACACAGAAAATTCTTCTCATATCATAACTCTTCTGGTAGTTGTGCCACTTCGATAACACAAATTTTGATCAAATAAGTTTTGAGTTTTTCGCGTTAAAATCGATAACAAAAATGAATTGGAAGGTAAAAGGAGAGGGTCGTGAAGCAAATATATAACATAATTTCTTGTAATACCCATGGATTTAGCATAAACTCATCTGATGGGTTGCTATTTATAACAACCCGTATAGTAAAACCCCGCTAAAGCGGTGCACTATATAGCGCGGTGTATACTATGTACCTTTTTCAACGCTCTTTTGTTAGTCTGTCCAGAATAACGATTCCAACTGCATTTTAAGAAGTCGGAATCACAGTACGAACGCATCTTTCCTGCGTCAGAGTTAATTTATTAGTTGACATCAACGTTACATATACATACGTATGTATACATATGTATGTAAGTGTTAAGTTAGGCAACTAGGCATTTAACGCTGTTTCATTTAGCGCTGGAACTTACTGGAACGTATCCCCGAGGGTTTTACTGTATCGAGGGTTTACTAATCCTTCGGTAATGTGGTTTCTACTTTGGGAGAGCAAAGTCATCAGGTGAATAATAGAACGAATCTCATGGACACCATCTTTACTGATGAAATTGTAAACAGAATCCTGGAAAGTGCGGAGCAAAAAACATCATTTCAGCAAGACGGAAAAATATTGATACAATTTAAAGCAAGTTTTGCTAGTGGATATGCAACTGCTTTATGGCCAGTGTTGCAATACCATCCGTAACAAAAGAGTTGTTGAGATGAGTATGAACTTAAGGGAAAAAATTTTGTTAAGTCTCGACCTACAGAGAATAGCTAATAGCCTTAATGGTAATTGAGAAACAAACAACGAACGAAAGCCCTTGAAAATACAAACAAGCAGTCAATGACGGATTTTGGCTCTCCTCAATCTCGTATACAAAAATTTTTCATATAGCGAGCCTGGAAACAATAATATAAAAGACTGTGTGTTTACTTTTTAACATGTATGTGATTTAAAATGCATGTGAATAAATTTGTATTTTATTATCATGAAGTAACCAAAGCTTAGTAGCTAGTGTGATGAAATTCAGTATTTCCAAAATATAAAGAAAACGAAAAAAAACAAGAATTTAAGTCATGAAATGTAGCTTCCTTGCAGAGAACCATAAATACAATTCCCTTCTGATAGAATAATTTACAGATTTGAAACTGGTTATTAACTGATAACGAAACAATTCCCCCTGAATTTATCACCACGTGTTTTGGTTTAAAAAATAGAAGAATTTTTAGCAGTCAACAATTTTAAGCTCAAAAATTTAATTACAAATTAAAATAACGTAAACCAAGAATAATTTTTTCTTCTTTTTATAATTAAATGTCATGAAAAAGATACAAATGAAATGGGAGTAAAAAATGAGATTGGAAGTTATAATTTAATTCATAACTACATTTTTAATTAAGCAGCATAACAAAAAGACAATGAAATTCTGTTTCATTTATAAATATTAAGAGATGGTAACAAAAGAAAAATAAAATATATGTAATTTATTAAATCTCAGTTTATATGAATTCTTTGGAAAACATATTTTTATAAGTGAGGTGTGTACAATAAAACAAAGTGTGAGTGAAATATCATTGATATTTTTTTTTATTCATTTGAAAGATTCATTGATGCCATTATGTGTAATATAGTGCCGTTCAAATGTCTGTCAATGTTTCCTGAGAGAAGCTCATCCAAAATGTCGAAATTTTCATGACTCATGAGTCGTATAAATCAGGCTTAATTTGACCGTGGCGTGTATTATGATGGTTCTGATAACCGCTGTGGTTTGTGACTTATTTGCTTATTTAAAAACCACACAAGAAATATTTAAACGTGGTCAAATGGCACAATCTTTGTTTCCAGTTCACATTAACTTTACGCGAGATGACCATGTTATTGGCGTTCAGATGAAACACTCCAGGTCAAATAAAGTTGGCAATCATCGACATATAGTTGAGAATGATGGCCTGACAACTCGTTCTCAAATGGATATAGACCGAAGACGCCGTCAGTCCAGACCAAATAGTCACTTTTCAAGATGCATTGGATACTCTAGTCTCTCATATGGATGGGTATCCCAACAAATTTGACAATTTCGATTGTTCCCGCACCCTTTCTTTCAGAAATGGGTCTCATTGCCGGTTGATGAGGGTAATTGGTCCTTGTCTATCCATCCAGGGTGATTTTATAAAACAGTCTGAATAAATGACATACTTCAGTAGACTTATGGTAAAAACACTTCATAGTTCGAAGTCTACATTAAACAGAAGTGACGGGAACTCATTTTTAAAATTCACATACACAACATGAAAGGTGTGAGAAGCTAGGTTGTAATCCTGACTAAAGGGTTGTAATCAAGTAAGTAGATAAGGAAACTGTCATGTAGCAGCATGTAAACCGCATAGATGATACGAACCCTAACAATGTAATTATTAATGAATATAATTTTTACAGTGCTGGACAATATTTAAATTGTAATTACTCTTCTCCCAAAAAGGTAAGGCGTTTAGTAAATCCAATTTTTGTCTGAAATAAAATTAAATCTTCTAATTTTTTTTTCATTACTTCATACAAAATTATTAAGATTATGTATACATAGTTGTCATTGGAATAGACAACCATGCCTTATTTTTAATTCGAAACAGTGTGTTTTGACGCCGACGTGTTAGCTTCCGATATTTCAAAATCAGGTGATTGAGAGGATCACTGTTATTATCTTAGAAAACTCTTCTAAATTGGAAGTGACATTAGGGTTAAAATCATGTTCGAATTTTTAATGTTGAAACGTTTTGTTATCTCCTCCAGTAATTCCATAATTGCGACGATGTTTTTCAAAGATCCTAAGTAAACCTATACCGTAACAGGTCCATATCCATGTTTTACTATTCGAGTAAAATATTTATGATTTAATCATTTGTTTTTCTCTTATACGATCAGAATCAACAAATTTAAATTTAAGATTTTCCCGGCACGTAGATGTCTTCTTTCCTGTTCTATTGGGTTGTTCGGAAAGTAATTTCGTTTTTTTTTTGTGGAAATGAAAGACAGTTTTCGTATAATATCAATCAAGTGGTCATAAACTGTTGAATTTGATAAATATAAACTCAATCCGATCTCACGTATTGTTATTCGCCCGTTCGCATCAATTAATGCCTTTTGTGCGTCCCGAACGTGGTGCATCTTAGACATAAAAATCGGATCGAAATGTAGCGAACCAGTTCTGGGAATGACGTACTGTCAACACACCTTCTCCATACACATCGGCCTTTCTGGCTTGAACTTTTACCTTTTCTATAGTAAAACAGTAAGATATGCCGAAAACGTTGCTTATCGCTCTCCATATTTAAAAGGGCACCAACCAAAATACTGCTGCGTAGAATTAATTGGAATTTTTCACACACAAACCTTGCTATATGCGCTGTCAAACCGCATTTCTCTCTGTCGGAAAAAAAGAAATTACTTTCCGAACAACCTAATATAACTTTTTTAACATTTCGTGTACTTATTATCATATTTAGAATATCTGCAGCTCTTGGAACTGAAACATGTGGATTTTCTTTCTTTTTTTCACAATTTAAATTTACTGCATAACACGTCGTCAGCCACAAATAAAAAGTGTCTTAAAATTTTTCTTAATTGAGTTTTTCTACAACGAAATGTAAGAGATAAAGGCAAAAAAAAAAATTTTTTTTATTTTAATCTACAAATGTTTTGGACAAGTTAAAACAAAAACATAATTAACATAAGCAAACAGAAACCCTCATATTTTTATTGCATTCAAATGTACACGTTATATAAGTATATAAACAAAAAAACTTTTCTCTTAATCCTCGTCAACATATTTAAATTTTTTGTTTTGCTTATATTCTGTATAAAAACTGATACAAACTTAACAAGATAATTGTTTCACAGAGACAAAGCAAAAAAGGCTGTCTATTCCAAGTGCAAAAACAGTTAAAAACAAAAACTACAATTCTCCAAAAGACGAATTTGTGAGTCAAAAGTGCTCATGAGGCCAAACCATTTATGGAAGTCGTGTTAGGAAGATTACACTTGGTGACATTTCTCAAGTCAAACAGGTTTGAGACAATCTAAACATCGTACACATTTTACTTATTATTTTACAATTCAAGCCGAATATGTAGAATACGTAATGAAAAATGAGGCACTAGTACACGTATTTGGAACCTGTGAGGCGTTATAAGAGAATGAATTTATTCTCAATTAACAGATTTATTTTGTTTATTTATTAATTAGAACAACTACAAATTATATTACAATTTTTACCAACTGGGTACCGCAGACCCTATGCTCGGTGTAGTGTAACAATCCAGACTTTTTAAGAAGTCGCCATAGTCTAGTAGGTAGTGTGTTGGCTTATTAGACGTAAAGCCAGGGTTCGAGCACCAGGCCAAACATCAAGACAAAATACAAAAAGTATGTTTTCGGCGGCTTCCTCTCAGCAGATTTCTGGCAAAAACTCTGAGAGTAAATAAAATTGCCATGAAAAAGTTTCTCAAAAATCTGTCGTTCGGAGTCGACTTTAAACTGTAGGTCCCACCACTCATATATAAAATTAACACACACGACATAAGTGGTGTGAGACACTGGATCGTAATGAAAAGTTTCAGAAATATAATTCCGAGTGCTCCCGCTCTTTAATAAATAAAAAAAGTATTTTAAATTTTCTTCATGTTTAATTTGAGTATAAGAACCCATTTTTAGACTGTCGGTATTACTTTGTTTTCGATTAAAATGAGCGCACAGGAAACAAAACAACAAGTTTTACTTTCCAAAACAATTGTGTTTGTACAAGAAATCCCTGGCTATGAAAACAATCAATTGTTCTGTTATTTATTTGTAATTTTTTTGGCATGGAACAAAAAAACTTAAATGCTCGAAAACTATGTAAGTTGTGCTGTAAGCAAAGAATGGATGTCCCATAATTAACTTACGGTTTGAATCTGAAATTTATTACTTGCTTATTATACAACAGAATACAAAAACCTAAAAAATAAGATAAAATTCTGAATTTCATTTCCTCAAGAATGAACTGTTGACAATTTAATACCGTGTATAAATTGCTTTGCACTTGCTTGTGGTATATATGTCGATGGTACGGTGGTAAAGAGGATGTTACGGTGTGGTCTTTCTAAGCCACAAGATGCAAATTCTAAAAAAACATTTTGTAGAATGAAATTACTAAGCAATTAAATTAAAGGTAGTAAAGTAAAGCAGTGTAAAGAATATTAACATTTTGTAGAGAATATACATATATGTATTTACTGAGGATTATCTGAAATAAATAAAATATTTTAATGAAATATAATTTTTTATGCAGCAAGCAGAAAAATATGTAGGAGTGGATTGTTGTTCATATAGTTGCTGAAAATAAGTTGAAAGAGCTGCTCATTAACTTTAGATATGTTAGACTATAAAGTTAAAAACGGAAGAACACATTTATTAATTTCTCCATGTGTTTTGTAATTTCACTATCAATGATATCTTATTGGATAGGAAAATCTTCATTTTCACCATACTGATGGTTTTATCGTAAGATTTTGTGGATTTCATTCAATTTACTTTTAGCTAGACTAAAAATCATTTGTACCAAATGCCGCACAGCGATCTGTAGTCAACTCTCCTTCCTCGTTATTGCATCTTGTGCATTGCCCCGTTGTGAATACTATGATGATCTGAATATGGATTCACGTAGGTTTTATACAGATTTTGTTCTGCGTAATTCCATAGCCGGCCAGACGTAGGTGATCTTTTAAAAGCAGGATCAATATTCTCATTAAGGCTGAAAATTACCAGCTTAATCGGTTAGTTTACAATCTAAAAATCGACTGTTCTGAACACAACTGTTTACTACACAAAGTTAACATTTTTGCTTACATCTGCATCCGATTTGATTTAATAGTTATTCTAATGATTTCTGAAAATGTTTACTTTAATGTGCCTCATATAAAATTAAAATTTCAAAAATATAGTAAGCTTGTTAACTTTGCTTTGCTACTATTTATGTACATACATACAGTGGGCAGCAAAAGTCTACGTACCCCAATATATTTTAGCACTTTCAGGAATTAATTAAATTAAGCAATAATATGTTCCACTACTGTTTAAAATATTACACGAAGCACAAGGCAAAGGTAACAGGTGGCTTTGCTAAAAATACATCAACTGTCCAAATTGGCCTATACAATCGCCAGATGTTATTTATGAATATGTAATAAATGGAATATACTGAAAAAGAAAATAATAATAAAAAATCAAGTTCCTCAAGTTTAAAGAAAAATATACCAAAAAGGTTAAGTTATTAAAGCAGAAAAAAATCTAAAATTCAGTTTGAAAATTTAAAACAGCCAGATTAAAGTTGCGTTACAAAACTGTTCAAATAGTTTAATTTTTTTAATGTTTACAATTTTGTTACCTGTTTAATTTATTACCAAGTAAGAAATGTTCTTATAAACAATTGTCGAAGTCGTTCTTTTTATTTTAAGAAACAGACGACGTCTTTAAATATTGAACTTTTTATTTAACCATTGGATTCTATCAGAAAAATGTGTGAAATAAATTATTATTATTTTGTTATTAATTTTATTTTATTTTTGTTTGTTTGTTATACAATTCTACTACAATAACTTTCCTCAAAATTGTCAGCCACAACGTCCAGTATTTTAGAAATTTCCTGTTTTTGATGCTATTACATACCTTTCAAGTTTCTATTCTCTTTTTTTTATTATTTTTATATTAACTCATACTTAATTTTATTTAAATTCAGTCGGAATACACTCAACTAATAATATAATGTAGGTTGTGAGTTTTGTTAAGTAGAACTCAAAAATATTTATTTTATATTTCTCGAACCCTTGTTTTATTTAGCAAAAACGATTTTTTAATCTTTTCACACAAAATTATTGATTACGCAAATATTTTTCAACCTATTTTCAAAGTCAATAGTTTATTGAAAAGAGGACAGATGAGCCTTTAAAACGGTATACACAACCAAATGATTCAAACTTACATGTTATGAGTTTTGATCGGGTAAACTTAGAAACAATTATTTTATTTTTATTTTTAAAGTTTAGCCATCCTTAATTGCAAAATTTAATTAAACAATATAAAATAAATAGTGATATTACGAAAGTGTATTATCTTGTGAAGAGTAAAATCGGACAAAAATTACCGTAGTTATATTTTTTTATATATCACCTTTCAGTTCAAAAGTTTTCAAAATTTTTGAAAGATCTTGATTGTTTACGCAAAATGCGTCAATCTTACGTTTGGGAGACTATCAGAAGTCTACTAATATTTGTGTTTTCTGCAAATATTATTATTTCGCATTGCGCAAACATTGGCCCACTTCTGGTGGTCGCTCTAAAGTGAAATTGACACATTTTAGGGAGTGCCACCCTTGGAGGTCAAGCTCTCTACCAGATTACGGCATCTCCGTCTGGGGACCACTTACCCCTGACTCTTAACCGAATCCAAGTGCAGTGGGCTATTAGATCCTTTATCAAGTCCCCGGGACAGGATGGTATTATTCCAGGTGGAATCCAGCAGGGGGAGGAGATCATTCTTCCCTGGCTGCTTGCCATCTATAACGCTAGACTTAAGCTCCTCTATATTCCGTGGAGCTGGAGACCATCTAGGGTTATCTTCATTGCCAACGCTGGGAAACCGTCCCACACTAAGGCCGGTGATTACAGACCTATCAGCCTTTGTTCCTTTCTTTTGAAGATACTGGAAAGAGTCCTTGATATTCATATTAGGGCCTCGATTGATCCATTACTTCCTCATCCCAGCACCCCTACACGAGGGGTAAATCAGTGGAGACTGCACTGCACTCCCTTATCTCTCGGGTGGAGAAATTCTTGGACGTTAAGGAATACACTCTGGCCATTTTCCTGGACATTGAGGGTGCATTCAACAACTTCAACCCGGATGCTATATTTGGGGCTCTTAATTCCCTTAACCTGGATCAGAATCTAGTCAGGTTTACTGAGCTCCTCCTCAAATCGAGAATAATAACCTCCACAGTGGGGGCCTCGCAATGTCAGAGAATGGTCTGCAGAGGTACACCACAAGGTGGTGTTCTATCTCCACTTCTCTGGAATCTCGCAGTCAACTCACTCCTGAGAAGACTTGAATCCTCTGGTAATAACGTCATAGGCTATGCTGACGATATTGCCATTGCTGCATCGGGAATATGCCCGCAGACGCTGTCGGATAAACTGAACTTGGCGTTGTCGATTGTACTGGACTGGTGCGGGGTTTTTGGATTATCCGTTAATCCCACCAATACAGATACAGTTCTTTTCACCAGGAGATGCAAGGTCCCGACCTTCACCCTCCCTAGTATAAATGGGACTAGGCTCACGCTGAGTCCCGAAGTTAAATATCTGGGCCTGATCCTCGATCCCAAACTCAACTGGAGGGCCAATCTAGGTGCTAGGGCGCGAAAGGCGGCCTGTGCTGCTTACTGCTGCGGCAGGGCATTTGGATCCAGGTGGGGTCTCGGTCCAAGGGTCATGCGCTGGATCTATTCTGGGGTCATCGAGCCCAACTTACTATACGACGTTACCTTCTGGTGGACTACCCTGGACAAGCTGCGCAATGTCAGGCTCCTAGACAGTGTCAGAAGGTCTGCAGCTATTCGCATCACTGGTGCTCTACGAACCACCCCCACAAAAGCTTTGTTCGCAATGCTCAACTGTCTCCCTTCTGAACTCCTCGCTAAACAGGTGGCTAAGTTCACGGCGACGAGACTCAATGCCCTGTCTCGTTGGCGTGTTATTGCTTCTGGTCATTCCTCTATTTTGGGGATTGATCACGTGGCCCCATTTGATATTGATTATCTTCCTGTGGAATACTGTTTTGATAGCGGTTTCGATTTCCTGATCCCGAGCAGAAGTGACTGGACCACTGACACGACCGTTCCACCTGAACTCCTGGATGTCTACACCGACGGCTCCAGACTCGATAAAGGGGTGGGTAGTGGAGTATACTCTGGGAAACTGGACATGAACATTTCACTCCGGCTGCCGGACTACTGCAGCGTGTTCCAGGCGGAGGTAATGGCCATCTGCCGGGCCGCACAGTGGATCCTCGCCTACGGTGTTCCTGTCCCTTTCACCCGTATCTCGATCTACTCCGATAGGCAGACTGCGAAAAAGTCTGTGTCGAACGTTGCGGATAATTCCAGGATTGTTAGAGAATGTTGCCGCTGCCTCAATCTCCTTTCTGGGCGCCTCGGCGTCACACTTATCTGGGTTCCCGCACACTGCGATATTCCGGGAAACTGCAGGGCGAACGAGCTGACCAGATCTGGCGAATCTTCCTCGATCAACTTGGGAATGCCACTTACCTCGTTCAAACTGGCTATTGCGCGGAAATTCTCCCGGGATGCCAACCGGTCCTGGAGCAATGAAGAGTCCTGCTCCATCGCTAGGCTCATATGGCCCCCAATGGATAGGAGGCGTACCAACCAGCTACTTGGACTTGGCCGTAATATCATCTCGATCACAGTGGCCATGCTTACAGGCCACTTTTTGGAAAATATGCAGCCCTTGCGCTGACCAACTTCCCCCCCCTTGGCTCGGAGGAACTTGGTCAGTGCAGAGGTTGCGTCCACCTGTGCCATCACAACGGGCCGCAATGCGTGCTCAAGTGAGCTTTTTGGTAAATTAAAGCTACCACGCTAACCTAACCTAATCTATTACAACCTTCATGAATAAAAAGTTTAGAACGTCGACATTAATATTAATTGTTTTTACTTATTTTATGTTTTTTCATAAAATTTCCATATATTTACCAAAAAAAGATAAATCCGCGTTTACATAAAATAAGTGCAATAAAATTGTATAGTATATGAGGATGTAATTTAAAATTTATATTATCTGAGGAATATGTGACCACATATGTTGTGCGCTGCCCATAAGAGCTGGATTATTCATTCGTTTTAGCGAATGAATAATAAATCATTTACTGAAACATAGAATATGGAATATGAAAATTATATTTTTAACTCACAAAAAAAATTTAGTTTCAAGTGAAAATAATATTGTTTTAATTCTGATGGATATTATGATTATACGATATAAATTTAAATTTTTGCAGAAGAACTGGAAAAAACGCATAAAAGGTATTAAAACAAATTTCAAAGTTTGAAATATACATTTGTTTCGGATTTTATTTACAAAAAAAGTTAACAAATATTTATTTTTTCTCAGATATAAGCAATCCAAAATTTATTAAAGAGGAGAATTTGTCAGTAAATTCTTAAAATAAAAACAGAACAATCTACATTAATATTTATCGTAACTTAAGTTGAGTACGAAATCTGTACGAGTCTTTTGAGAGAAATGATTCTATGATACGGAGACCAAAAATTTTTTACAACCCGTTTTAAATACATACGAGTTTTATTTAAGAGATTAAGAATTTCAAATGGGATTATCGGGTGTTCCAGCAATGTCTTCCGAATTGTAACAATTGATAATGGTCATTTTTTTGGCTCACATCACTGCATATGAAACATTATATTTCTCTTATTGATCAGCCGTAAATAGATAACCTCGTTTAAGATTTGATTACTAATTTTCATTATTTATATATTACTGCTATATTATTACTATAAATACAATAGATGCAAGCAAGTACAACAATTTTTTAATTGCAGCCTTAAGTAAGATAAGCATTAATTATAATAAAGACAGCAGCAAACAAATACAAAATAAATGCGTTTTTAAAATCTCTAGGACAATTCATACAAGCCCTTGCATCGTTGTATTGACTGAATTGTTGGGCGAATATACGACAGTTAGTTGCCGTAGTTAAGCAGGTAGTGTGTTGGCTTATTAGACGTAATTGAGCGGTTCATACCCCAGGTCAGACATCAAAACGAAATATGAAAACAATATTTCTTCGTCGACTTCCTATCAGCAGATTTCTGGCAAAACTTCTGAGAGTAAATAAAATTGGCACGAAAATTTTCTCAAAAATCTGTCGTTCGGAATCGACTATAAACTGTAGGTCCCGCCACTCATATATAAAATTAACACACACAACATGGGTGATGCGAGAAGCTAGGCCGTAATCCTGACTGAAGGGTTGTAATAGCCAATTATATATCTATGCTATGTGCATACAAAAGTGTACGCATGTTTTTGATAATTTTCATATAAAAATCCGATACATTTATATACATTTTTTTCATATTGTTACATAAATCGAAACGACCTAATATCGTTTAACAATAAAAACGATAAACAAAAGCCACCAGCTACGCCACCACAATACACACGACACAAATACACACTAATGAACTTGTTGATTATCTAAAGCTGCACACACACATGTGTACAACGAACCTGGTAACCAACAACAACATCCATGTGAAAAAAAGGGATGGACAACGTAAGCAAAGTATTATTACAATGTATTAGCAATGGAGCTCTCGAGAAGGCGATATCAGGAACCTTCCACTTTTAGAATGTTCGTTAGACTAGTTGTGTCGGACTATTAAAAGGGCTGGACAAAGCAGGCAGTAGTCAGAGTTATAAGTCAGTCAGCCTTGTGTGAAGACGCGTTGCGGTTTGAACGTACAAGTGTTATTGCTTGCAAAAAGTTGTAAGCAGAGAAGATCTAACGAACAGTTGTTAGTGTTAACGCGGACAGAAGTGTGAAATAGAATAGTGTATAAGCAAATTATTGTTGTATCGTTAAGTTGTATACGGTGGCACACAAAAGTAGTGTAAAGAATAAAGAGAGTTTAAGAGAAATTAAACACATTTGTTTTTACTTTATTTGCAATTAGCGAACTCATATTTAAACATTTTTTAGAAGGTAAAAACGGAACAATATGTTTTCAAAAGTTGTATTGGTTTCGCGCTATCAGTTTATGTAAATGCCAGTACCAAGAAGAAGAATAAAAATGGAAAATATTAACTTGAGTCAACAATAAACATTTCAAAATTATAATGTTCACACAGATAATTAGTTAATTTACTTTTTTCCGTAATATTTATCCTATTATTGCTTCAAAATAAATGTATGAATACTGATATTCTTCTTATCGCTTTTTGACTTTTAGAATACGAAATACACAATACAGCATAATACTGAGCATTCACAAACAAAAAGTGTATTCAATACAATATACGCGATACAAAGTCGGGTAAATTGGTTATCTGTTTTATGTATATTATTGTATTGACAGCACTAATTCCCTAACTGTTAACACCAATTCTCTCACTAATGCGAATAAAGATAGAAATTAGCCTAAAAGTATAGGAGTAGAATCATTGCTTTCTGCCGCATTGCTTTTAATATATGCCTTCCATAAACTACTTACCTGCGTTACCTCTATTGTGCTTAAATGATATGTAATTTACATAATTTTCCAAAGTTCCTACAAAGCGCACGATGTTCTGGTGTTAATATTATACAAAACATTTATTTTCGATTGTGTTTAGAAAATTAGTTTTTATCTGCCGATATTATTTTCATTGACAGAACACTTCAGACAATAACTAACACATAATAAGTTGATCAGTTAACATTAATTAAAAGGTAAACTCCCAATGGTCTGTACCAAAAAAAAATATTTTGATTAAAATTAATGAACAATAGACGAATAATAATTATTTTCTTTTAGGGTTTAAAATATATGTACCTACGATATGTGTACTCGCATGTTAAAGAGAAGCTGCCTTTATGGAATTTCATCTTCGTTTTGTATAGAATTTATGTTCTTATATTTTTTTCCTCATCATATCACTGAAATAAGTTGATCTAGTAAAATAAACGAACACCCATTCGCAGCTTGCTTAATATGTCCCATATTTTTAACTAGAAAACCACATTGTGGTTCATAAACAAGAGCGTAATGTGTAGAGGGTAATGCAACTTATTGTGACCACACACAAATAATGCTCCTAACGATAATCTGATTATGAGTTTTTATAAATAATGTTGATGCTGTTCAGTCACAATTGTAAACAAGGAAAGTTTCAATTTTAATGCTGCATTTTACGTAAAACTAAACTCATATTTATTCCTACAAATACATTCTGTAATAATTGCGAATTTTAATGTTGCCCCATTTATGGTGAAGGGTATCTTGGTCTTCCTTTGTATTGCATTTTAAAAAGAATTCATTGCATTTTTGAAGTGCATTTAAACCAGAAAAACACAACATAAGCACAGTTGTTTCCCAATAAATAGTACTTCATTTGCTATTCTGATATACATATTTTGAAATGCGGTCCTATTAGTAGTTTAACGCTACATATGTATGCTGCACACAATTTGGTGTAGAAGTAGGAAGCAGAATATTTGAAAAAATGAAAAAGAGCATGACATATACAGTAGCCTGCAGTTTGCCTTTTTCAAGTTTCGTTAACGTTCATTTAATTTGGAATTACATACGGTCTTATAATAGAGATTTTCGAACTTTGATAGTTAATAACGGTCATATTGTTGTAGCTATATCTGTCAAATTAGTTGTCATTCATTCATTCTGATTTACTAAAATACCATAAATGAAGAGAGTATTGAACAACATGTGCAGATAATAAGTCTTTTGTCAAAAAGGGCCCTCTGTCTAACATCTAACAAATATCTTCAAAGATGACAATGTATTTTCTCTGTCCTTACACGGAGCACCGTGAGATTTTTGTCAGTGCGTAGGCAAAAGTGACTTGGACAGAATCTACAACTTCACAGAACAAAGGGGATGGCTGAGAGGTGCCAACCAGTAGTGACAATTTTATGAATCGGAACTTTCGATGTTAAAACGGGGCCTTATAAAACCCAAGTAAACAGCCTGTGGAAGGAAACAGGGAAATATAAATTCTAAATAATCGTATGACATTTTGAATAAGATGATGTTCACCGTAGTCTAGTAGGTAGCGTTTTGGCTTATTAGACGTAAGGCCGCGGTTCAAACCCAGGTCAGACATCAAAAAATATGAAAAAATATTTCTTCGCGATTTCCGGTCAGCAGATTTCTGGCAAAAACTCTGAGAGTAAAGTGGAAATCATCTTAACTGAGTTCAAAATTATGATTGAAAATATATAATATCCAATTTATATTAATATTTATTATTTCATTTGTATATACATAGTTAGTATATGTATATCTTATAATTATATAAATATGTATATTAGTATCGTGAAGTTAGATTAAACTAAATCCTATTAGGAGTTGTTTATATAACATTTTTCTCCTTTTCTTAATTAAAAATTTAATGTCCTTAATTCTCCCTTTAAAAATTAGCTAATTTAGTTTAAATCAAACGAAATTTTATCTATTATTTATAAATTACACTATGCGACAAAATAAAAAAATAAATACACCCAGCTAATGACATTACACTATGTTGTGAGTTTTGTTGAGTAGAACCGAAAAATATTTTTTTTATATTTTTAGTGCACGGTTTATAGAATATTATTATTTATTAAACGTAAAATATTTTTAATGAACAGTCTTTCTTTTCATCTCTCTTTTGATTTTTTTTTAAATAAACTAGCGAAAATAATTTCAGACCATAAATGAAGATTGTTTTGTGGAATCTGTGCATTAATAACTTCTTACGTTTATGGAGCTTATGTATCTATTAAATTTGATAAAACGCAGGAAATCTAAATACACAAATGCTAGAGATTTACACTCACAAGAGTAAAACAGTGAATTTGGACCTCTTTGCAGCAGCGATGACGACGAGAACTATTCGTCGTACTAAACTCACAAATTTTCGTTTTTTTTTTTGGAGAATCTGGACTATTCTCTTGGACGTGCCCGTAACTAGGAAATGCAGGTGATATGAAACCATCCGCAAGGTTAGGTTTTAAATTGTTTTTGTTTTTCGAATTCTTACAATGAAAAAGTACATTTTAAGAAAAGTTTCCATTGAATTGTCCAGCACTTATATATATATATATATATATATATATGTATATGTATATATATATATATACATATATATATATATATAAAATTCGATAAATTATTATAAAATTAGTGTTATATAATTGTTATAAACATAACATTTTTCTCCTTTTCTTAATTAAAAATTTAATGTCCTTAATTCTCCCTTTAAAAATTAGCTAATTTAGTTTAAATCAAACGAAATTTTATCTATTATTTATAAATTACACTATGCGACAAAATAAAAAAATAAATACACCCAGCTAATGACATTACACTATGTTGTGAGTTTTGTTGAGTAGAACCGAAAAATATTTTTTTTATATTTTTAGTGCACGGTTTATAGAATATTATTATTTATTAAACGTAAAATATTTTTAATGAACAGTCTTTCTTTTCATCTCTCTTTTGATTTTTTTTTAAATAAACTAGCGAAAATAATTTCAGACCATAAATGAAGATTGTTTTGTGGAATCTGTGCATTAATAACTTCTTACGTTTATGGAGCTTATGTATCTATTAAATTTGATAAAACGCAGGAAATCTAAATACACAAATGCTAGAGATTTACACTCACAAGAGTAAAACAGTGAATTTGGACCTCTTTGCAGCAGCGATGACGACGAGAACTATTCGTCGTACTAAACTCACAAATTTTCGTTTTTTTTTTTTGGAGAATCTGGACTATTCTCTTGGACGTGCCCGTAACTAGGAAATGCAGGTGATATGAAACCATCCGCAAGGTTAGGTTTTAAATTGTTTTTGTTTTTCGAATTCTTACAATGAAAAAGTACATTTTAAGAAAAGTTTCCATTGAATTGTCCAGCACTTATATATATATATATATATATATATATGTATATGTATATATATATATATACATATATATATATATATAAAATTCGATAAATTATTATAAAATTATATTCAGAAATTAATAACAAACATTTGAAATGCAATTAATTGGACTTTTTAAAGCAATATTTAAAGTATCAAATAAAATAAATTAAATGAATTTCTTTAACAATAGAGACTTCCATGCCTGTATAGTAGATATTGGCAACATTGCTGATATACTCTGTAACTATATACATGTTGGAGAACAATGTTTAAATGAATCTCTACATGTATTGCTAGATGCTTATTTTCATATGTATCTAAACTTAATTTTCCGCAACATTTGTTTAAAATATATTGAAGTTATTTCTTAATCAAAAATACTTGAAATTGTTTGAACACTATGGGGTGGATGCTAATAATTTTAAAAAGAGATAACAAATTTTAAAATTTAAACCATAACAAGAATCGATCACCACATGCTATGAAGTCGTTTATTGCGATGAAATGTCGATAATAAATTTACTTATAAATCTACCTATTCTACAATAGAGAGTATATCCGCACATTTGTACATACAATTTTACATCGATTCTTTAAAGAAATTTTCATTTAAAAAATACATGCTTTATTTAATTTAATCAATTCTGAAAATTTTTTTGCCCTCTTTAGCTCAGGATAACATATGCTAAGCACATCCAGACCACCTAAATATATCTTCTATTTACCACAACCTGAATGAGATTATAAAAACAACTACATAAACCAACGGATGATAAGTCAAGAGCCGACATAATCCAATAAATCATTCGATACTTGTGTAACAATGAAAATGTGCCTCATGCGGTCACTAAAGGAATACTAACGAATCATATTTGAAATTTAGATCCCATGAATTTACTATCGACCATTAAAAATGTTTCCACCATATCTACGTTAAAACATTGACAGATTGATGATGGACGGCAACTAAACTTCTGTTCTATTGCAGCTTGCTTTATGAAACTTGAACTTATTTAATGAAACTTCAACGCATTAACGAAATAAAAAGAATATAGTGATGCTTTGTGACAGTCTTAAAATACAAAAAGTAATAAGAAATTATCAAAGTTAATGTACTGTAACTGTTATACTACGATTTTTGTTTAGTCTGGTTTCATAATATTAATAGTCCAGTTTTATAAAGATGCTATTTAGATATTACACAAAAATTATTTTGAAATCTCTGCAGTACGCTTTAGCGTATGAGTAATATTCGTTTATTAGTGTTCTCATACGCTCCATTTTATATTCAGGTAATATGGTACATTAAGTAAGCTGACTCTTTCATTGTGAAATTAGAATTATGTATTTCAGCTAAAAATGAAAGCCATGCTTAAAAGATATCAACAAAAATTGTTCTCTTCCTTTGCCACAAGTGGCACTAAAAATATATGGGTGTCACAGCCTTTTCGCATAAAAAACTGGTGATAATTTCTAGCTTTAAAAACAAGTTTCTATCACATGTTGGACCAATAAATTTTATTTTCAGCAATTTCCCGAAACCTTTTGTATTCAATACACATTTCAACAATCAACTCGTTGATGTCTATATGAATTTTTTTTTTTGTAATTTTAGTTATTTGATGTTAAATTTTACAATAAATAAATAAATTTAATAATAATAATAATAAATTTAAATAAATAAAATTTCAAAAATATAGTTCTGTGAAAGAGGGGTACGTTTGTCTCTATCTAAGCTGTGCGAAGACATAAACATTTTGCTAGAGTTAGCATTTTGGAATTTTATTTGAGTTTTTTATATAAAAAATAAATTGAACTTTTTAAACGCAGACTTTGCATTTAGTTTTTATAAGCACAACTTGTACTTTTAAAACAGTTTTACTTTATTCAGTTTTACTTTATTCAGAAGATAAAAGATAAAATGTTTATAAGTACATTCACATTACGTTTACAGTGAGAAGTGGAAATTGTCCGCTCATCAAGATTAATGGTGTGACAGTACCAGAACATAATAGTGTAAGATATCTGGGCATCCATTTTGATCGTCGCCTTATCTGGGCTCACCATATAGCTGCCAAAATTACCCAGATCAAACTCAGAACAGGACAGCTTTACTGGCTTATTGGACCTAAGTCAACCCTTGATTTGGAACTAAAATTGCTTTTGTAAAAGGTGTTTTTTATAGAGGTATAGAACTTTAAGTTGCAATAAAACAACGATGGATTATTCGATTGACATGAATTTTATTTATCCGAAAGATAATCTTGTGGCATTACATTTTAAATATGATTTCTGGCATATGACTGCCACGGCTGGCGCGGATGTAGTCCAATCTAGACGTCCAATTTTCGATGACTTTTTCCAACATTTGTGGCCGTATATCGTCAATAATACGGCGAATGTTGTCTTCCAAATGGTCAAGCGTTTGTGGCTTTACCGCATAGACCAATGACTTTACATAGCCCCACAGAAAGTAGTCTAGCGGTGTTAAATCACAAGATCTTGGAGGCCAATTCACAGGTCCAAAACGTGAAATTAGGCGGTCACCAAACGTGTCTTTCAATAAATCTATTGTGGCACGAGCTGTGTGACATGTTGCGACGTCACACCCTTTATAAGTCAGTATTGAAACCTATTTGGATTTATGGTATCCAACTGTGGGGAACAGCCTCAGCATCCAATGTAGAGAAGCATCAAAGGCGGCAATCTAGACTTCTTAGAACATATAACAGGTGCCCCTTGGTATATGAGAAGCAGTAACGTCCACAAAGATCTGAAGGAGCCCTTAGTTCGAGAGGAAATATAAATAGCAAGTGTCAATTACATCTCTGGGATTACAGAGCATCCCAACCGTCTTGTAAGAGACTTACTTGTATTCAAGGGTCACCGACGTCTCAAAAGAGTTCAAACAAATTATCTGATCAGATAAATTTACTTCTGATGAGCTCTATTAGTTGTACGTCGCAGTGGCAATAACAACTTTTAATTTAGTATTATTTTAGGTTAAGATTTGAATACTTATTGTAAATTCCGAAAGGAAAGATTCAATAAAAAATATATAAAAAAAGTAAAAAAAACTTTATTCAGATCTTGTAAGTAATTTTTGAGCAAGTGTATGTCTCTATACATATGTACATAGTGTGTACTAGGTGGTGAAATTTGTATTATTATTTGTGTTCTGGATACAAACTATTTGTCATATATAGTCATAGAAAAACTTGACAGACCCCCAACATATCTTTTATGTATAGAAAGCCAGCTTGGTTTTAAAAAACTAAACTATTCAAGCGATTGTTTGCTTGATCTTCTGCTGCGATATCCGTAACAATGTAAACTTGCCGTACTTCTTTTGTTTATTTCTCTTTTAATTTTATTCTTTTTATAATTATTTTGTTACTTATTGATTTGGACAGGTTTTTGAAACTCTAAATGTAGAAGAAATGCTGAATTATTTAGATTTTTGTTCATGACTGTATATTCACGGTACACTTTTTTGTTTGTTCAATATTGTTTCTGAAATGAATTTTAATGAATTCAATACTTCTGTTACTCTATCTGACTATACGTACTACTACTTATCCTTATCAGCGCATACATGAAATATACTCGAAATTGGAAAAATGTAGAATAAACCTAGAGTGCTATGGAACGCCATTCGATACAGTTATATATGATTGATTAGAATGTTGGTTTATGTTGTGTACGAATTTGTATAGCTTAGTTCGCTGTTGTTGCTAATCAGTATTTAGATTGGTATGAGTATTGTTTCCATTAATAGAAAACCAAAAATTAATGGCTTTATATTCGGTTCTATCATATATTATTATGTTATATGTATTAACAAGAAATGAAAAATCCAAATTGTTTTTTCTATGTCTAATAGTTTTTTTTATATAATGTAGGTAAGTACATACACGTGCACGGTAATTTAACAAATTTTCAAAGTGAAATTTAAAGTTTTGGAAATATGTATTCATTTCATGTTGTATTGCTATTTTGTGTCTTTATATATTGGATGAAAGGATTTAAAATTTTGTGGTAAATATTTTCATTTAAATACCATACGAAACAATATATTTTAGACTGTTGTCTGTCAAAACATTAAAATACAATTTTTAAATGGAAATAAAAGAAAGCTTCATTAAATTTATTTCGGATTTTTTTTGCAGTTAAATTTAAGCATATTTTTCGAATGAACACAAAACCTCCATTTGGAATTGCGGCTAATCATATTTCTTCATATAACGACAGAGCGTTTAATGATTTGGATTCTAACAATTTTTAAAAAGGCAGACGACTTCATACTATCAGTTGACCGTAACTCTACAATAAATACAACAATGCAAAAACAACAGGCATTTTGTTTTTGTTAAAAAAAATTAACCCTCAAACCTTCATAGGAAATTAATTAATTAAGTAATTAAAAAAAACTGAATAAATTTTATATATTGAAAATTCTTATGATTTTTATGTCATGCTAAATTACACAATAGTGCGGCGCATATAAATTAAACAAATTTATTTCATGCACTCAATAACATTTGCACTTTAGGTAAAGAACATGTTTTTATATGGCCATATAGAAAAATGGCAGCTGCAAACTTTATTTTTTATTTGTCATAGTTTAGCCACATAGTTGGAGAGACCGAATTCTTTTTTTGGTAATTCATCACTCTCGTCTAAATAAATATAAATATAGTAAATTTAAGTTGTAACTTAAAAGATATATGTGAATTTCTAGAGTGTGTATCGTTCAGGATACATGCGGTACATATGAGGGTTTATGACTAATATAAATACAAAATTGATTATCGGAACAAAATACACAAAAAACAAACATTTTTTGACAACGACGATACTCAACAACCGTTAACTTAAGGCCACCTGATATATGACTTCGATTTGAGGCAGACAATTTGCAAAATGAATGAAATGAAATCCGGGCTTCGTTTTGAAAGATTTAAAATTTCAGTTTTTTTTTTTGCTCATTTTTGCTTCATTTTTTTCATTTTTGCTCTTCTATGGCTAGCTTGGCCATATATATACACAAACAACATATTTGGTCATTAAAACCAAACCTTTCAGTTAAGATTACGACCTAGCTTCTCACGTCAGTTAAGTGGTGTTAAGTGGCGGGACCTATAGTTTAAAGTCGACTCCGAAAGACACTTTTTTGAGGAACTTGTCCTGCATATTCTAATTATTTTCAGAGTTTTTGCCCGAAATCTGCTGAGAGGAAGTAATCGAAGAAATATTTCTTCATACTTATCACCTTATCAATTTGGGACCAAAACTGACAAGCTGTCTGGCCATCTGCTACTCTCAGTATTCGCAGTATCACGTTGAATTTTGAGTTTGAAGGTATAACAAATACACCTACTGCTTCCAAATCTTGTTCAACTATCCCGTTAAGAGTCGAGAGATAGTCTTCTGGAAAAAACTATAAAAGTAAATAAAATTGCCATGAAAGCTTTATTAATTCTATCATTAGTTATCGACGGTAAATTCAAGGCCCCGTTATTCATGGGTAGACTGGATATACGTTATGAGAAGCTTGATTGTAATCCTGACTAAAGGGTTGTACGCAAGCAATAGAGTCTAAACGCTTAGCGTTTGGGAGAGCGAAATTACATCGTTTTAATGGGTGGGGACAAAAGTTGTAATTCTGTTCTAGTTACGAGTGATGTCTCAGGTTTGAAACTGAAGACCTACTTAGTAGCGCTGTCACAATGAACATGGAAGTTTAAGTGTGGCGAATGAAATGGGTATGTACTTTTAACCACGCTTTACCTTTATGAAGTGCATTCCGTATGTGTTAATGTTTACATGTCGATCTGTTTCTGTATTGAAAGTGTGTCACTAATGTAAGTACATATATAGAGTTTAAAAACAAGATAGTGTACAAAACTAAACAAAAAATAATTTTTTTCTTTCCTTTTTTCATAACGACCGAACGAACGTGTGCACGTAAACAAAAGAAAAAGTTCACTTTTGTTACTAAAAAAAGGAAAAATTTGTGTTCTTTTAATTTATTTTCTTGAATCACGCGTTTTCATTGAAAACTCGGTAAGAAATTTGTTAACTTTTTAAAAAGTATATACAAAAAATATATTCAACACATTTGAGTAAGAAATAAGATGCACAAATGAGAACATGTTTGTACCTTGTGCACTTATTATTGCATAAAAATGAAAATAATAAAGCAAATCCAACTTTTTCTTTATAATTTATTTTATGTTGATATTGAACAAAATAATTCAAAACGATACTTATTAAGTTTCGAAAACTTCAAAATTTACCGTAAGATTTACACGTTATTAATTTGTTTATTTTTCTTTCTTTTCGCTTATCATTAGTTCAGTATTTGTTTAACTAGGTAATAAGGTGTTCAGATATGCATCTTTATTGCTTACATCGCAATAAAAGCTATTATTGAGTTTCAACTAATAATTGCGCAATAAATATGAAAATTGTTATAATATTGAGTAAAACTTAAAATACAGCGCTGTCATAAATATGTTCATTGAGAACGTTACAACTTATGCGAACAAATTGATAAATGGCGAGTGAGGTGGAAGGTAAGTTTATTTATATTAACACTAAATCTACTGATATTCTTGTATTTCGAAACCTATTCCATTCTCTTTCTACTATATATTATATTAAATTTCTAATGATTTAAAATATATTGAATGTTTCGAAATTTTGGGGATAAGGACTATTAATTAATTTTAATCTTAATTTTTATTAAGAAAATAGCACTAGAAACTTTTACTGTAATACTCGCTTGGAGTAGAGTGAATATCAATTTGCCAAAAAACAAACAATATACCTCAATATACCGAATCATACCAGGCAATGCCAAAACTGTCCAAAACAGTGGTTTTATATCACAAAATATGCAAATCGAGATACCGAATCTGTACTCAGGGCAAATAACTTCCCGCATTACATGCATTTCTCAGTAAAAAAAGTACAAGATAGGAGTAAATCTTCAAAAATATATTCGATGTAATTTTAATAGAAGTCGTAAAGGCAAATAGCGGTGTTATAATGTTTATTTAAGAAATTCTGATAAAAAAATCTTAAATGAGTAATTTTTCCCTTCACGGTAGTTTTAGTGTTAAATTTATGAATTTTTATAAAAAAATACAAAAAAAATGTTCTTGTTTTCCAGCTGTCAAATGATTATTGAAAAAGCTGATTTGCATATGCCTGAACACTTCAAATAATTTCTTCATTTAAACAAATATTGACTCAATTAAAATGCATGTCTGAACTCGAAAACTCGTTCTATTGTCCCCAAACCAGTCAGGGATCGTAAAATGTTATTGACCAATGCAGACACACGTTTTATGATAAACCAAATGAAAAGACACAAGGTTTTAGCACCAAAAGATGCTTCTGTGCCAATAAACCTACCTGTTAGTCGATGGACAGTAATTTGACAATAGATGACGGGAAACATGTGACTATCAAAACAAAATTTAATTGTTTTAAATCCGTTTTAAACAATGTTACTGTTGTCGTATTGGGGAAAGAATACAAAGACACTGGGGGCGTAATGGTACGAAGTTGTTTCACAATAATGGGAACAAAAGACTATCTGAAAACTCATGTTTCTTATCCTGCAGAAGAAGTAATTTTACAGCACAATGACAATCCAAAACATACTTCCAAAATTGCTAAGCGAGCAAAATTTCCTATTAATTCCGTGACCACCTCAATCCGATTGAGAATTTTTGATCAATTGTGAAGACACGGTTGGGACAATTCCGATCTAATCATTTTGGACATACTTTGGTAGCAAATTCTGCTTAAATGGGAGAGTGTACCAAAAAAAATATAATTGAAAAATTTGTAGAGAAAGTGTTAAAGGTTAAAAGGCCTTTGGACTAAGTATTAAAAGTACCATCATTCAATAAGCTTTTGTATGGTGCAAAATTATGTACAAAAGAGTTGTTTTTCCTTCTTTAAGAACTTGAGAAGTTCAGTTTTGAACCATAAATTATTTTCTTCAGTATTCAACTAAAAATAAGTGGCAAAAAAATTATTGCATTTGCTTTATTATTTTCATATTTATGAAATAAAAAGTGAACAACGTACAAGTATGTACTCATATATATACATATGTATATTGTTTGTTACATACATACATATATAATTGGTCATTACAACCCTTTAGTCAGAATTACGACCTAGTTTCTCGCACCACTTATGTTGTGTGCGTTAATTTTTATAAAGTTTAAAGTCGACTCAGAACGACAGAGTTTTGAGAAACATTTCATGGCAATTTTATTTAATCTCAGAGTTTTTGCCAGAAATCTGCTGAGAGGAAGTCGCCGAAGAAATACTTTTTATATTTTATTTTGATGTCTGGCCTGGGGTTCGAACCGAGGCCTTGCGTCTTATAAGGTGACATACTACCTACTAGACCAGGGCGACTGGTTTGTTAGTATTTTTTTAATTTTTGTACTTCATTGTATTTGGATTGACCTCTTTATTATATTACATTTTATATCGTTTAAACAGTTCATCATTATTTAATACTTTATAAATGTAATAAGAATTTCAATAATTGTAAAATACTGTACATCATTTCTTCGTGTGCAATAAATCAACATAAACCTACTGCACAGTATAATAACGTGAATATGAGTATAAAAGAGAATGCTATTCCTTGACAATAACAAATGATGCAAATTTGCATCACAAGAAATAACAACCAACAGTACAGATGAGTCTTCAAAGCAGGCAGTAAGTAAAATTGAGTATATTTCAGCTACTTTCTCGTACATTAATCACAATCATAGTCATTTTTAAAATTTCCAGCAATTCAAATCATATGAAAATCTTCTGTAGTTAAGTTAAGGAAGTGTACGTTTCTTTTCTATAAAATTGATTATATTGTAAAAGCTCTAAAACTATACTGACAACCTAATTTAATTTAAATATTTTTTTATTTTTTATTTTCGTTTTTTGAAACATTTCAATAAAATACGGTTTTAGTGAAAAAAAAAACGTTTAATACGTTTACCGCCATGGCAGAAAAGCAAGCAATCTACGAGTGATTTCGTATTTCGGCAGTCAACGTTACAAGCATACATACATAGATTGGTAAAACTGTTTAGTTTTTGTTTTTTTAATTATCTGTCCAATAACTTTAATCATGTTAAAATCCTATTGGACAGTAAAATAGTGAGAAATATAAGTAAACAATCTAGAAGCCAAAAGCGTCAACTGCACTTGAATGTTGCTAAAAACAATAGACCTGATAGTATACCGTTCGTCAAGAAAATGTTTTGATATACCAAAAATTATTCGAATTTAACTTTTCTAAATTTTAAATTTTTCTTTTTTGTATTAACAAAATCTATTTATTATTAACTTTTATTTTATAGACTTTATTTACCACATCATCTCAAGCGTTAACAGTTTCAGATCAGACATGTTGGGAAAACAAATGGCAGGTGATGTAGAAATGGAACTTCAGAAGTATACAGGTATTAAAGCTATGCCAAAAATTTTGCGTATAATTTATTTAAATTTTCCTTCTAGGCTATAGAACATTTAAACAGAGCTTAAGTCGAATTATTCCTTTTAGGTGTGATAATGCTATTCAACTCCCAGAGAAAATAAATCGAGGATTCATGGATTCAAATCATATGAAGAAGGCGGTTATTAAATCTTTACGGAGCAGTTGAAAATTAGGTATTCTCCTAGACTATAGTAGCATTAAGGCCGAATTTCTATTATAAAGACTGGAGCTGTAAGGTCTTATATTGTTTAACATCTTAATGATTGTATATTTGAGTTTAAGAAAGAAGTTTTAAAAAAAATTTTTAAAAACAATTAATGTTAGTTGTAGCATTTTAATACCACTTTAATTACTAATTAGTGACAATGTTGGCATCAAACGAGTAAGAGAATAATACATTTAGCCTCAAAACCATTATTACAATTAGTGCTGCTACAGTTAAATTAATTCGTTTGAGCTTATAGTGTTGAAAAGAGAATGCGCAAAAATTAATTTGAAGGCTTTGGAAACAAAATTTGTTCATGACAAGTAAGGCAAAAATTCTTTTGAAAGTTGCACAAACTGGGCAATTATAATCGGCGAAACCGACTATTTGTTATCCTACATTGTAATAAAATATTTTAATTGAATTTGTAAATTAATTAAATTTAATTTTATAAATATTAACTGAGATCGTAACGTTCAACCATTCGTAGCGAAGTAATTACTCGAAAGTGTAGAGCTACATCCCAATGTAAAAAAAAAATTTTATTTCAACTACTTGTAGTACTTAAGTTTTTAAAGATAATTAATAAAAAAAATGATCGCACTCAAATTCAAAGAAACAGACATTCTTTGGACATGATTTTGTCCATTCAATGGCTATAATTCCGGCTCGGCCTGGGTTGGTCCTTATCAACTTCAGTCTTATGAACTGATAGACGATCGTGGCACTAATCTGGTATGGATCGATCGTTTTAAAAATATTGCCTTTTGTGATATAACACTTAAATAGAGCTTTAACGGCAACACGGTTCTCATTATCAGACCACTCCACGGTAAAAATTATTTAGAATTCTCGATACAGAATGATGCTTTACAGATTATATTTCATAACCCACGTGGTAATAACGTTATATGTTCCATTCTTCTACTAGAATGAAGGTGTTCAATATAATTACAATATGTACAAAGAGCATCAAAAAAACTGTACACTAAGGAAAAATTCTAACAATCACCAAATTCTACTTTTACCTCTTAAGGAGAGTACCCGAAAAAATTTGACAATATTTCGAAATTTTTTAAATTTTTTTTTATCCTTAAAAACTGGCAATAAGACAATTTTAAAATAAAAATATCGGTAGTTTATTAAAGGATATTTTTTAATGTACAGTTTCTTTTGACGCTCACTATATGTATGGCCCTACACAGTTATGTGGTGCACTTTAATATAAAGGACTACTACAATCAAAAGAAAAAAAACTAGAACAAAATCCAAAACATAAAACAAAATGTGTATTAAAAAAACTATAAAGTTGATTAAGAAGAAACGTTTGTTTCATTAATTTTTGATTTAATTACGTCGGTAATTACTCCTTTGAGTTAAATGCGTAAATAGTAAAACGAGAAAAGCGAAACATGAAACGTAATTGGCCAATTCACACGACTTTGTATCGTGTATGTCTGTTGTATTGAATACACTTTTTGTTTGTGAACGCTCAGTGCTGTATTGCGTATTTCGTATTCCAAACGTGAAAACGCGATAAGAAGAAGAATAATTTGATTTTCAAGCTACAAAATAAAAAATATTACGGGATAAGTAAATTAATTAATTATCTATGTGAACAATATAAGTTTGAAATGTTAATTGTTGACAGCAGTTACATAGAAAATATTTTTTTTTAAACAGATGATAAAATGTGTATAAGTGTATCAGAATTTTATATGAAAATTATCAACTTCTACTACTAATATTGTAATTTCGTCAAACAATACAATGCATACAACGATACAAGAGCTTTTGTGAATTGCCTAAATGAATTAACAATTACAACATAATGAAGGAGCGATAAATTAGTGAAAACAAATTAATAAGAAAGTGTTATTTGCATAAAGTTGTATCAATCGTGCGAAATATTCCCTTCATTGTTGAAATTACATGGCTTGTGTCAAAGGAAATAATAAAGCACAAGTCAGTAAGGAATCCATGGAAAACTACCTCATGCAATGCATTAACGTGACAAGTTTGAAAGTATTGTTACGAAAATGGAAATGGTGTTATCGTTTAACATTAAAATAATAAACAAAAGCTAGAAAAAAAACAATGGACTTGTTTACTTGATTAACAAATAAACAATAATCTAGCAACAACATCAGTATAAAAAAGGGATAAACAAGTAAACAAACAGGCAACCACAACACTGCAAGGACAAAGGTTTACCCTGCGATATAAACGGCAAGACAAAGCAGGTAACGTGATCAGTAAAAGTTCAGTCAGTCTTGTGTGAAGATGCGTTACGTGTGAAAAGAATAATCGTGTTTTGAACATCTCCGTTGTAAAGATCTAACGAACAATTGTTAGTATGTACGCGGAAGAGTGTAAAGAATAATAGCAAATAAAGCAAATTGTTGTTTAAATCAATTTGCGAACAGTGGCACACACAATTGTGCACACAATAAAGAATTTATTTAAAACTAAACAAAAAATGTATCTTATTTTTATTTGCAATCCATGAACTCATATTTTAAATTTTTTTAAAAGGGTAAAAACGTAACAGTATTTTATATATACTCCACCAAGGAAGGTTGGTAAGCATTTGATTGTAATTTTTTTTATAAAGGATACTCAATTTTAAATGAAATCACTTTTTATTGAAAAATAATTCCATTATTTTGCCAATCATTGAATATAGGAAGTTATGTGTAGTATTGATGAATAATTGGTAATAAAATTAAAAATAAAAAAGAAATATAAAAATAAAAAGTGTAGGAAAATTCTTTGTTCGGAATAATTTCCAAAAACATTAGTTACAGTAAATATATGCCTTAAGATAATAATAAATATCTCAAAAAAAAGATCTCAAACTGACTAATTAATAAGCGATCTCAGTAACATCAGGTATATACGATTATTTCCGCGAATATTGAGCGATACACTGGCTTGAGTGTGCTTGTAAACAAGTAGATCGAGCCTTAAAAAAAACTTCATAAACCTAGCTTATGTATCAATTTTGATACATACTTGTATTATATGCGCAGTATTGTCACGATTATTGATCGATTTTTTAAAAAATCTAAACATGCTTATTTATTTTAATTGATTTTAATAAAACTCTTTTGTATTATATTTATTCTCACTTTTATGAAATTTACGCTAAAATTTTTCATATGGTGTACATTGCAGCATAGTTTTTTACGTACAGCACAATATACAGTTTCGCCAAATATGGTACTACTTGGAACAGAGAACCGTATGTCTTTAGTAACTTGGGAAGAGAAAATATTACCAATTTTCACGCCGACTTGTAGCAGCTGTTTCTTGAAATATTGTAGAGTCTTTATTACTGCTTTTCTCACGTTCATCTCACGTGACAGACAAACATTATATATAAACATAGTATTTCGTCCTATGTTTTATTTCATAGATATTACAGGTGATAATATTTCGGCCAACTACGTACGTATGAGGTAACAGAATCATTCGCTTTGATAATGTGCTATTCTAAACTGATAATAAATTTACACCTATTACGCATTTTCGAAAAATGAGATGAAAATGAGTTGTTAATAATCGCAATAATTTTATCGCTATAGATTAGTAACGAATAGAATTTTATGGTCGTTATAAATTTCTTGGTCCTTCGAATTCGAATTGGCAGTTTTAGATTCAAGTACATGCAACGTACGTAGTACCTACTTACAGCCGTAACCTGTGTCCCGAAAAACCAGAGAGGAATCAAATAGAGAGCATAGTTATTGACATAATCGATGTTCTATTGCAACGGGAAACTTTTTACCTTACATGAAGTTGACAACGTATTTTTCTAACGAAAAATAACAATGGTTTATACCATCAGGTTTCACCCAGGCCTCAATAAGGGGCAATAAGTTGCCCCATCTTAACAATTGGAAACTTATAAATCGCAGAAAGCAAAATGTTACCACTTAGAAAATAATAAAATCATGCTCACATGAACTGTTTTACTTTTTACTTAAAAAACCATGCACATTTTTACTTATTGCAAAGAAACTTTAAAATTTTTTAGCATGATAATAATATTGCTACCTACAGTTTGTAGACCCAACACGCAGAATAGTCACTGTTGGTTGTTGAACGAGACGTATGAGTGATATTTTCATCATTTGCAGTAAATATTACGCACGCTCTTGATTTCAACAAAATTAATACGTAAGTTTAAAGAGCTTTGAGATAATGACGAACAATAGTCGATAACAAGCAATAATTATTACGATTTTATTTCTGAAAAACTTTAAATACGAGGAATTCTTTAATTTTAATTGTTATTGTTTATTTATTTACAATTTATTACTTGATCTTTTAATTTAAAACATCAAATTCGCAGTGTATAGTAACATTTTGTTTAAAAGTCATGCTTTTTATTACAACACTCTAATAATTATCAATGTCGACTCTTGACTAACGAAAATGTTCGTAATTTCTTATTCGAAATCGGAATTATCTTCATTCTTAAAGTTGTTCTTTACTGCTCCGCACAAACAATTTTCTTGGCAGATTTATTTAAAGCATAATAAGAGGGTCACAGTCTCCTCTATTCGACTATGTTTTTGTTAACATTTATTTAGAAGTACCATCACCCTTTTGCGGCATATATATACCAAGTACCATACGGACAAAACTTAAAAATTCTTAAATTGATACTCTTAAGAGTCAACAAATTAAGGGCAGAAAAACATCAACACATACTTACTATATTGCAACTAAAGAGACATAGTAAATTGCACACAACTAGGGGAGGCCCCTTTTTAATTCCGACTATTAGATATCTGATCTATTGTTGTCCTGTAAAATTGTTGGCAGACATTAAACGCTTGTTCACGTTTTTACGTGGTAAGATGAAACTACTGGTAATCAAGCTATTTATTTAGGAATTTCCATAATTACGCTTGATTAGCTGATCACTTCTTCTATTCTTCTTAGATTGAAGAAATTCTTATCGTTTTTGATTATTTGCAATCGATTCTCAAACTGTGTTTAGTGCCATGAGATGAATTCATGTGGGAAATCGGTGTAAAAATACGATAATTTTGTATTTAACTTTAAATACAAACACAACAAGCAGGTTGAGATCATTTGATAAAAAAAGCTCCATTCTTTTCACTCTGATTCTATTATGGAGTAAAAACCAAAATTTGCTGCTGAAATGTTTTTATTTAATTTTTAACAATTAAACTGATTAAAAGACGAAGTAAGTAATGAATGAGCAAAAAAGAAAATGTAGAAAAAAGAAACGTGCATACATATATCATTTAATTACAAGTAAAAATATTAATTTTTCTTTATTGTAAAACCTTAAAAGGTTCTCTTTAATATCTCTTGGCCGTATTTGAATTTGAACAAACTTTAGAATTCTAAGTTTAGTGACATGAAATGTACATACATACATACATAATTAGCCAATACAACCCTTTAGTCCTAAGACCTAGCTTCTCACACCAGTGAGAATTTTATACTTGAGTGTCGGGACCTACAGTTTAAAGTTAACCTCCGAACGACAGTTTTTTTTTTTTGAGAAACTTTTTCATGGTAATTTAATTTTACTCTCAGAGTTTTTGCCAGGAATTTGTCACCGAAGGAATATTTTTTCATATTTCGTTTTGTTGGAGATGTTTGACCAAGCCAACACACTACCTACTAGGCTACGGCGACTTTAACCGTGAAATGTATCCCCAATTATTACATAAGATGATGAAGATGAACTTGGGTATTATCATTATCATTATTATCAGGCCATTCAAATGCTAAAAACTTAAAAAAAACCTTAGAAACAGATAAAATAATTCATAAACGTACCAATGATAACACCAGTTATACCACCTGGCACCAGTAAAAAGAATTGCACAATTATGGTTAACATTTGCATCATTGTCACGATCTTTTGTGGTAAAAAATGAACCCACATGAGAACTAAATGAGCCTCCTGCATCGCCCGTATAAATTTCAACTTCATTTCCCACTTGGAAATCGTTGTACTTCGCATATTTTCTACCGGCTATAGAGATGTAGTTATGACACACAACTTGACAAAGTCGATTAAGAGTTCTCCTCTAATGTAACCAAAGCCAGATTTGTACTCAGACCAACCGCGATACAAATCCACCGCGCCATGGATGCATCGTTAAATAACAATCCAGCCACCACCGTCTACACTGTTATTACAAGCAACGACAAATTGTTTGGGTCCATAGAGACGGTTGGTAATGCGACATTTATTATCTGCATAATAATTGGCATCGTAATCTGCATAACTCATTGGACATGATTGACTTTCGCTAAAAGTAATTGATGAGGAGGAGAAATATATTTATTTGGACAGTATTCTTGGAATATTTGAAAACGTAACGTTTACAGTGTAACTACCATTTCTGTTCGAAATGAAAATAATAAGAGTTAACGAGAGCTCGTTGTATTTCATAGAGAAAGTGTTCTTAATTTCTGTATTTTTGGATGAACTTTACTTTCTCATATCAATCAAATTACCAGACAATCGTTTATTGTAATTCGTTTATAGTCGCCTCACTGCCGTAATATATACCTTACATCACTAGTAGAAACTGAGCTCATGGGCGTTTTTTAATTTGTCTCTCTTCTTTCGAGATTTTTCTTTTTCTAAGAGATTTTCAGTTTTAATAATGGTTGTTAATTGCATGCTCACGTTGTTCAGTAAATGTGATCAATGTGTACCAACAGGATGTCAAGAAAGCAAATTATTTACAATTGGTTAAGACCCTAAGAAAGCATCGGTAGTTGACACGAACAATAATTTGATGGTTTCACAACTTTTATTTCTGTCCATACCATACCTCCAAAATACCCTACTAGAACTACAAAATCTAAAGAATTATTCACAGGATACTACCAAATTAGGCAATGAGAGTAAGCAAATATGATTCTCCTTATTGACTACAGTAATCCGCCTTCGATACTGGTTTTATAAGGAAAATGCCGGATAATGGTATGTACCTCCAAGAAAACATTTACCAAATACTCACTGACAGATACAGATCACACGATAAAGTCGGACGTTTAACATTTGAAAATTAAATTCTCTTTCACTTACATTTAACTTGGATTTTATCCGCGAATTCCTCTACCAGTCACTAACCCATTCGTATACCAGATAAGGGTTACATATTCTCCTGAAAATATGTATTCTCCTGGAGATGTACCTTCCAATTTGCTTCATTCGCATTTATTACCAAATTCCCAAATTGATAGAAGCAAACTCTATCAGAGAAGAGCTGTTGAGACGCGATGTCCTCAAATGTATCCAAGTACGACCCGGCTCCCAATATCGTTACCATATTGTTACATTTTTACCCTTTTAAAAACGTTTAAAATATGAGCTCGTAGATTGCAAATAAAAACAAAAATAAATTTATGTTCAGTTTTAATTAAATTCTTTATTGTTCGCACAATTCTGTGTTCCACTGTTAACAACTGATGTAAACAACAACAATTTGCTTTGTTTGCAATTCTTCTTTACACTCTTCTGCGTACACACTAACAATTGTTCGGCAGATCCTTATAGCGGAGATCTTCAAACCACGATTATGCTCTTCACACGCAACGCGTCTTCACGCAAGACGATCTGAATTATTACTGCTCACGTTGCCTGCGTTGTCTTTCCTTTTATATCGCAAGGTAAAGAGTCTGACGAATGCTCTTAAAGGAAAATAACTTTGCCTTTGGGAAATATCTGTAAATGTAAACATATTATTTACGTTATTGTTGTTTGTGTATTTTGTTTACATTTGTTCTTGCAGTGTTGTTGTTGTCTGTTTGTTTACTAGTTTATCCCCTTTTTTATACTGATGTTATTGCTATATTTTTGTGTAGTTGTTGATCATGTAAACAAGTCCATAGTTTTTGTTTTTGTAGCTTTTGTTTATCATTTTAACGTTAAACGATGTAACACCATTTCCATTTTCTTAACAATATGTAACTACTTTGCTTTTCGCTAAAATGTGTGGTAGTCATAAATTCAAATTCTAGTGCCGTTGCAGAAAAGATTTTCCTGCATTTCAACTGTTTTCAAGATCGGCCTGGTCGTGATAGTATACCAAGTTTTCCTCATATCATTAGAGCATGCTTAGCATTCTCTTTCTTTTATACCTTTTCTCTGTTTTCCATAACATTACCCCACTTGGGAATCAAATATTTTTTTTCATTTGATAAGTTTTATTCTTTTATTGCGGGTTAATTCTCAATTACTATGATGTGATCCACCCAATTATAATCTCAAGACTTTGAATAAAGGAACAAAGCATGTTTTCAACCCAATTTTTAGATTATAAAACAATTTAATCTGCATAGGACTGACAGTTTATTAATTTCATTTCGTGAACTGCCAGACCTCTTTAATCGGAAAACAATTCCAAAATTTCCCAAAGAACAACTTATGATTGTGCTCGTCCTTATAATATCATTAGCTGCGTTTTTAAACCTGTATTTATTTTTTTGCACAAAACTGAAATTGAAGTCACAAAAAACAATTGCTCTGCTATGAGTTATATGTATGTCCCCTGTTTCCGATTGCTATTCACATGTGATTTCCGTCAACTTTTCGTTTCTATCGGTCGTTTGGTAAAATAAAATTAGAAAATAAAATAGAAAAAGTATATTCGTGAATAAAATTGTGTTCTAACTGAATTCAGATTTTCAACTTTTGCGTTGTTATTTAAAAAAAGTTTTTTTTTTTAATTTTCAAAGTGCAATAGCAACAATATGTCGCTTTAAGATAAAAGCCAAACACTTTATAATATTTCAATTTTGTGCATTCGTATATACATTTTGCGAAACTCAAACAATGTAAGTTTCTTTAGGGCTAAGAGAATTTGATAAACTGCTTATCTAGTATTGCCCAAACGAATGTTGCAATTAAATCGTCAATACAGAGTCCTTGGTAGCTCCAGTGCGTGGTTTGCTAGACTATTGAGGATCGTATGCTCGATGTAGAGCAACATTGTATTGAAATAAAAAATAAATATTTATTAAACAAACAAACAACAATAAGAACATCTAATGTGTGGACAAAGTAAACAAACATTTAAACAGTACACGATTCAAAATTTGAGTCCATGGTTATAATTCTTGTATCAATAAATTGAATATGTATCCTGTTACATACATAACATACTTAATTGGTCATTACAACCCTTTAGTCAGGATTACGACCTAGTTTCTCACACCACTTATGTTGTGTGCGTTAATTTTTATACATGAGTGGCAGGACCTACAGTTTAAAGTCGACAGCGGAAGACAGATGTTTGTGGAACTTTTCATGGCAATTTTATTTACTCTCAGAGTTTTTGCCAGAAATCTGCTGAGAGGAAGTCGCTGAAGAAATACTTTTTGTATTTTGTTTTGATGTCTGGCATGGGGCTCGAAACCTGGCTTTACGTCTAATAAGCCAACACACTACCTACTAGACTACGGCGGTCTCAATGTATCCTGTTAATTTGGCTAAACATCTTGTTATTTTCTTCAACGTTTTAGGAAAAACGTTTTCTATGTTTGGAAGTCTGCAGAAAACAAATTAATTACTTTACTCTATTAATGTTGCGGCTAATACTCGCTAAATTGTGTATAATTTCAGATATTTAATACGACTATGAAATTTTTGCTTTCTGTTAGGCTGACAGTCTAAGAAAGTTTTTTTAGAATACGGTACTAAGTTATATATAAAATGGTAACACAAAATCCTAGGTACCACAATACGTGCAAGTAATTTAGTAAATTTTAAGCAATAACATGTAAAAATAATTTAACTTTTTAATATTTATTTTATTAATTTATTTTTATATTATTACTTATTATTTATTAATGTTTTTCACAAACCATAAGAAAATTTATTAAAAGTTTCCGCCGACTACATTTTTTTGAACCGCAAAAGTGTAGGTACCCCCAAAAAAAACTCTAATTCTATTCACTCATGACCAAGTTTTGCGATGACTTTTGTTTGAGGATAAGCGAGTACGCAACCGTTCTTCCAAATGGTCTCCCAAAAACTCTCTTGGAGTCTTATCGGGACTTTATGTAAGAGTATTAAGCCTGTGGGGAATTTGGTAGGCAAATCACATCTTCATATTAGAAACAGTGTTAGGTTAATTTACTTGTTGGAAGTAATAACCATTACGAATTTTTAATTCTTTGGAATTTAATTCTTATTTGAATTTGTTTTTTAGAATGTTTAAATACTCTCAATTATTTATTATTTCTTCAATAAATTCCATACATTTCACACCTGGTGCCGATAAAATCTATACAGTACTGTACTCCGAGATCACTATTTATTTCAATAACAAACAGCGTGTGTGAGATATTACCAATTTTTTTTTTTTGAATTTGAAAGTGTCGTTGATCTCGTTATAAGTGGAATATAACATTGTTCAAATGTCCGTAACGGCATCGCTGGTGGGAGCGCATCCGATATCTCTAAATTTGTAAGAATTTGAATTTGACCTATGGCATTAGTTACGTTGGCTTCGTGGACAGTTGTGTGACTGAAGAAAACCCCACGAGAAAAAGTCTAGCGAGATCAAGTTTCTCGATCTTCCTTGCCAGTTGACCAGTGCAGTATATGCGCACATAGCACCGATCATCCAATTAAGGTCAAAATTATTTGGTAATCACCGATCAATAATGCTCGACAGTGATGGCTAGTAATGGTCAAGCCAACGTCTTTCTTAAAAAATATGAACCGTTGACCCCGCCAAATCAAAACCCATACCAAATACTGACTTTTGCCGGATGCATAAAAAGTTTTGGATGTTATGTGGTACCGTTCCAAATTTGACAATTTTGTTTGGTCACGCAGCCATTCATTTATAAATGGGCCCACGAGATCTTGAAAATGATTTTTCAATGAAAATTAATGGTCAGTTGCCAACTGCTCAAGAGCGCATTCAACAGACACATGTCGTTGTAAAATGCCTCACAGCTTATTTCAACCTGTTCTTACAAAAATTATACTAATGTAATTTCGAAACGAAGAAAGATTTTAAAAAAATGTGTTATATGTTATTGAATATGTTCCGTTTCTTCCACGTTATGGCGCAGATCGAAACTGCCAATGCCCTGCATTTCGGGACAGACATCATCGGTTTTATGGTGACAGAATGTTGAAAGATCTGGGCACGGTGCTTTATTAATTCTCAAATAGAATGGAAATGAAAGGAAAATGGGCTAAAATAACCCCCCAAACCAATAGAAAATCAGTGGAATTTATTAACAAATTTTAACTGCTATAATATTACATATTGTTACGTTTTTACATTCAAGAACATTCATCAGTCTTTTTACGTTCCATATAAAAGACAAGACAAAGCAGACAGCTAAGTTAGTAAAAATTCAGTCAGTCTTGTGTGAAGACGCTGTGCGTGTGAAGAGAATAATCGTGGTTTGAAGATTTCCGTTGCAAAGATCTGTCGAACAATTGTCTAGTAATTGTTATTGTTTATGCAAAGGGTGTAAACAGAGGAATGACTAAAAAAGCAATTTTTGTTATGTTAAGTGGTGAGAAGTGGCACACAGGATTGTGCAAATAATAAAAAATTTTAATTAAAACTAAACACAATTTATTTTTATTGTATTTGCAGTCTACGAACGCACATTTTAAACGTTTTTAAAAAGATAAAAACGTAACTATATTATAAAGCTTTGCATTAATTCAACTTATTGGCAGACTATTTCAATTGGTAGAGTGATTTGAAAACAAAATTGTATTAGTATTGGTAACTTTCTTACAACACTCAAATGTTATTTTTGCTATACAATGCAACTTCAATTTTGCAACCATTTTTGAAAGTAATATATAAAACTTCGATATTTTTTATGTACGAATATATCAAGAAAAGTTATCAAAAATTAATTCGAATGCAAGTCAAATACCTTTCAGTTTTAATTTCTTATTAGGAATATTTTATCTAAAATAGGAAATCATTAGAGTGACTAAATTATATCTGCACCTAATTAATTGATTAGATGCTATAAACGAGGAAGACGCATCAAAAGGATTTAGAAATCAGAAAATTTAAATGATTTAAATTTTTGGAATATGTTACCATGAATCATGGAAAATTTGACTTGAATTGGCTGTTTAGCCAACACACATATTTCTCAAATAAGGAAAATGTCGATAGCGTAATCATTAATTAAAGATTAAATTTAAAGATAAGTAATTGACTTGAAAGTAATTAATTTTTTTGAGACTGTAATTAAAATTTATTAATTTTTAAATAATATGTTTCAATAACACCATGCAGTAAAAACAAGAAATTAAATGCAGCCCAATATTTTTTTATACTCCTTAAACTCTCCAAACTTGTTTTATTTGAAAAACAAAATTTTTACAGATTTACACAATATTATTGAATACTCATACTTCTTTAGATCGATGGAATGAAAAATTCAAGTTTGTTGTAGAAAGGGGGGGGGATATGCCCTTAAAACGATATACATTTGTATTGTGAGTTTTGAACGTGTAAACTTGGAAAGTTTGACCATTGTTATTACAAAATTTAATTTAAAAATAAGTGCTCATATTCTTAAAGTGAACTTACTTCTGAAGATATTGATTCTTCGCAGAAATTCTATTTTGGAAGCTATACTACGAATTGCTGAATTGGTGGTATTTTACGTCATTCATTTCTCACATCAAAATCATTATCTATGAACCATAGAAACCATCTTCAACATGTTGCTTCTGATAGCACATGATCAAAATGTGACACGACAATCGTTTGATGCCACTCTCCAGCATTTTTATTTACATGAAAACTAAAATGTTCGCTGAATGGACTCTGTATCATCATCTCATCAAATCATATTCGGCGATGTGGCCCATTTTTTTATGAATGAAAAGAAAAAAATGTTCGAGTTTGAACAATACCATTCCTCATGGCCTCCAAGTACGTCCAATACAACGTAAAACATGTCTCAACAAACATTACATTGTCTTACATGAGAAGAGTTTTTGTTTTTGTTTTTGTCCTTTCTTTCATCGAGTATACTCGACGATGAGCGATGTTAATTTTTATCGGCGATTTCCCCTCAGCAGTCTTCTGGCTACATGGTCTCGGTAGTATAATACTGTGTGATGTGATGGATGTGTGTTTGCACCAGATGTGTGAGTTTGGAATTTATTGAGAATATAATGAATAAGAGAAAGTATTTAAACATTCTAAAGAACACATTCACCTAAAGTTCGGAAGAATTAAGAATTCGTAATGGTTATTACTTCTAAAAAGTCAATGAATCAAATAATATTCCTGCTAATGTGAAAAGCTCCCACAGACTTAATACAGTTCCACAAATTCCCTATAAGATTCCAAGAGAGTGTTTAAGTTATCATTTGGAAGAACAGTTACGTAGTCGTTAAATCTCAAACAAAAGTTAACTGAAAAACATGTTCATGACAGAATAGCGGCAAATGCCAATAGAATATACAAGAAAAAACCGGTACATACGATGCCAAATAAGTTAAATGGAGTGCTGGAGCTTAAGGGATATCCGTAAGGCTTGATATAAAAACATCAATTATTTGTACATAATATTGCTTAAAACTCCTGAAATTGCTAAAATTGTTGTTATCCCTCAAGGCAAAAATATAACCCAGCATGATTTTAAACATGTAAAATTTATAACACAATATATTTACGATGTTACTTTACAATACATAATTTGTATAAAGTCGTCTGTTTATTTTCCATAGCAAATATTACTTTTTATTTTTGTTCATTTAAAAACGCCAAAACATACTTATTTGCATGAATGTCACTTATTTTAAATAATGCTGTTGCATTTATATTACATGCAATTGTATATTTAGTTACAGTTCTCGTTGTTTTTATGTTATTTATGTTTTAAAAAGTAGGTTAATTTAGTTGGTATTTGTATTCCTTATTGTGGAATTAAAAGAAGAAAGATTATGCGGAAAATGTGATTACCAGAAGCCAACACCAGTTCTGCGTCGTTTTAATAATTTACCAGTTATGGCTATATAATTACCAATTCAACAATTAATCATGCGTGATAAAGAGCAAAATTATAGTAGAATTTAACTTTAGAATCAAAACAGATATGAACATCAATTATATCATGTGGTCCATCTAACGGTTCAAATATGATTCATCGGTTATTTCAAATCCGGCAATACTTCTGTAATTCTATTCTGTCACAATATTCAGTATATAATCTCCGCTGTACTTAATGAATCGATTTACGCTTAAGCAACATTGTGATTTACTGGAAATTTATTTCCAAAGAAAAACAATTGGTCTGAAATTGCACGACAGGAGAAAAATATATGTGGGCAATATTATTTACTCCGAAAAGGAAAACTTGCCGATAGTTATCGAGAAGCCAGGGAAAAACAAAGAATAGAGGCAAATATAAAAATATCATCATCTAATTCTAAGACATATGAGAAGAGGCAATGAAGCTACAAAAATTTATCTGTTGTTTTTGAGAAATACGTTTTCGGAAACACCGTAGTCTCTTCCCACCTTGGGGAGTTGGAGATTCCATCTTCTTTGGGAGGTACAGGACTGCACCTAAAGGGTGTTTGTCTGTTCATCTTTGCACGCAGAGCACTCGACTGTCGCGTCTTCTTGGTCCTGAATTTCGAAATGCTTTCACTGACCTAATTAATAATTTTACTGTCTTAGTTAGTAGAAATGATGGTATTAGTTTGATTTTCATCTGTAGATCCGGATTGTCCCCTCTGTATTTCAAGGTTGGGATAGCTTTGAACTCGCCACAGCGTTGCACCCTATCCTCATATTTTAATAGTGCGCATTTATCGGTTGAATTTATCCGGTGATGAAAAGAGAACGAATCAGTTATTATCGCGATGAACTTTAGTTAGACTTTACATACATACATAATTGGTCATTACAACGCTTTAGTTAGGATTACGACCTAGTTTCTCACACTATTTATGTTGTGTGCGTTAAATTGTATAAATGAGTGGCGGGACCCACAGTTTAAAGTCGACTCCGAACGACAGATTTTTCAGAAACCTTTCACGGCAATTTTATTTACATTATTTATGTATTTAAATTTGTTCATATTTCGTTCAGTTGGAGATGCCTGACTTGGGGTTTGAATCGAGGCCTCACATCTAATAAGCCAACACACTACCTACGAGACCACGGCGACTTCATACTTTACATAACGTAATTATCAAAAAATGGCGCTGCTTCTTCGTTATTAATTGTTGTAGATTTACTGCTAGACAGCGTCGATAAGTTTCCGGACAAACTTTCAAATCTTTGGTGCAGTCTATCACAACAGAAGCTGTTGGAATTGTAAAAAATGGAAGAAAATTTTTTAAAATTTTACTTATATGTATGCGTCCTTGAGCAAATTTGGGTACACCCCTTTTATATACTCAAAATAAATTACCTTTTTTTGTTTTCATTTAGCTTTGTATTTTGAATTTTATATAAATAAAGAAAGTTTTGGTTTGGCGTTAAATGAGTTAATATTTTGTAGAGACTCTGGCGTTGTTTAAAACTAGCAGACAGTGTCTAAGCATATGGTCAACAAGATTTTAGCAAAAACGTAACTCAAAGCTTATCACAATTTGTGAGAGACTTCGCTAAGATAGTGTGTACCGGTGTAATACATTAATATTGTTGTATTCGAACCATTTCTTAGTCGATTTTGCAGAATATTAGGGACATTATCCTGCTAGATAAATCGACTAAGTGGCATGTTTTACGATTATATAACCTGTGACTTTCACATTGTGTTGTATGTACAAGATATTGTTAACTAACACCTTAGTAGGAAAACTACCTTCAAATTTATTTACTTTATATTTAAGTATACACAAATAACATCTCTTTTTTCCCTTTTTTTTATTTTGTCTTCGTTTTAATAATATGTATACAAATTCATTATTAATAATAATGATTAAGTCCGATACGTGAAAATAGTACTGAAAACAAATTGCAAACAAATTAAATATTTAGCTTTAATTAACTTTTGAGCACTGCAAGTTAACATGAACAGAAAATGTAATTTGTTAACACATAAAGAAACATACAAATGAATGTATATCAACATGTTAAACCCAATTAACTAATTTCTTCTTCAAACGTACGTCATGTAGTGTTTATTTTAGTGAAATGATGTTTTCATTAAAACATTTCTTCGATTAATTGCAAAAATAACATTTCCATTATAACAGTTGATTAAAAGGGTTTTAAATATAAAATAACAATAAAAAATAATATTCACGTCAATTAGACTGCATACGAACTATAACATATTGTTACGAAAATGGAAATGGTGTTTTGCTTTTACATCGTTTAACATTAAAATTATAAACAAAAGCTACAAAAACAAAAACAACGAATAAACATAAACAAGTAAACAAAAATATACCAACAAAGACCAGTATAAAAAAGGGATAAACAAGTAAACAAAAATGCAACAACAGACGCTGCAAGAACACATGTATACAAAATTACACAAACACCAATAATGAAACAACGATGTTTACATTTATAGAGATCTCGAGAGGGCGAAGACACGAACATTCGACTTCAAGATTATTCATCAGACTGTTTACGTCGCCATATAAAAGGCAAGGTAAAGCAGACAACGGATTCACTAAAAATTCAGTCTTGTGTGAAGCCGCTGTCCATTTTCGTGGTTTTATAATGCCTTTTACAAGATCTATCGAGCAATTGTTATTGTTTACGCAAAAGAATATAAAGAGGAATAACAAACAAGCAATTGTTGTTGTTTAGATCAAGTCGTGAACAGTGGCATACAGGTTAGGTAGGTATTTCATAAGTTCTATACAATAATATGTAAAAATAATTGATTGTAGTTTTTATATTTATTTTATTTATTTCTCTTTTATTATAAAATAAAATTTTTTTGTAATTGGAAAATAACGGAAACTTTGTCCTGACCCCAGTAAATAGGAAATTTAAAGGCTCAATATATAAATATGTTATATCCATTATTTAAGGTCAAACACTCGATTTAATCCGTTTTTGGTGGAAGTAATAACCATTACGAGTTCTTAATTCTTCCGAATTTTAGGTGAATTTGTTCTTTAGGATTTTAATGTACGCTGTTAAGAATTTATTAAGAAAACAGTAAATAAGGGAGGTTAATTAAAATTCTAAACAACAAATTCACCTAAAGTTCGGAAGAATTAAGAATAGGCAATGTAATAACCATTCCAACAATCAATTAACCCAATCATACTACTGCTAATGAGAAGGAGTGATTTGCCTAAATAAATCCTCTCAGGCTTAATAGTCTTGCACAAAGTTCCGATATAACTCCAAGAGTATATTTAGGATATCATTTGGAAGAGACGTTACGTAGCCGCTAAGCTTTAAATAAAAGTCGATTGAAAAACTTCCTCATGAGTGAATGGCGACAAATATATAGTGTACAGAAAACTCTAAACAAAACTTGTATATTCAATGCCAAATGGGTTAAATGCAGTGCTTGGCCTTAATGAATATCATACATAGTATTGGGTATTACATATTAATATATTGGACTTTTGAATTTTAAATTTACTCTGATATCTTCTTGGGGGTACCCACAGTTTTGCGGTAGGAAAGTTTAAAGTCCCCAGAAAGTTTCCCTTTTTCTCATGGATTGTGAAAAACTTTACAAATTTTTTTGTTTTATTATAAAATGGAAACAAATAAATGAAATAAATATAAAAAACATTAATTATTTTTAAATATTATTACTTAAAATTCATGAAATTGATTGTACAATTGAGGTATCTAAACTTTTGCTGTCCACTGTATGTAGGTATGTGTAAAGCATAAATATTTAAAAATTTAGAACAACAATAGAAAATTAAAATGTAATAATAAAACAGTATTTAGCTTCAGTAATTAACTATAGAAGTGTTAACATAAACATATAAATTAATAAAAGTAAACTTTTTGGCATGTGTTCCCAGAAAATTGTTTTATGAAAAAAATTGTGCTGTTGATTGGTTCGCGTAGCCTAAATTTTAACTAGACAAGGACTCTCAGTCTACGCCTCCATCTTGTAAAGAAAGGAAATACGTAAAAAAAATTCGCAAAAATCTCTTTTTTAGTAGTTTTATTTCAAAATATAGAAGTCAAAACGATTTGAATAAACGAAAGTTTCAATATATGTCAAATGTAAGTGGATTTGAATAAACGAAAGTTTCAATATATGTCAAATGTAAGTGGATAGATATTCGGTATTTAAAAATAGTAAAAATTGTATCTAAGAGCACGATTGATGTGCATCAAGCTTGGTTTATGTCAAGTATACACTTACCTGCTTTTTCGACCTCTAACCACATGATTCAATCAAACTTTGATTTATAAAACATTACGCAAGAAGACGTTGATAAAAGTACTCTTAGCATTATATCCAATTCCATCGGCAATGTTGACATTAATCCTAGTTTTATTAATTTGATAATGCCGTAGTGTACAATGCCTATTTTCTTGCCAAGATAATACCTTGACCTGGATAATACCAAACAACACAAAGCGTCTAATCGTTATTGTTAATGTTAAATATTACATTTAAAACCTTATTAAATAAAATAAAAATATTTCATGGTTTTACACATGCTCACTACTCGCTCTTTTCCTTAATGAATTGGTAGCACACCTATTGTCTATATGAATTTAGTTTTTATTTTTTATAAATTTAAAGTTGCCACGATTTAAATTTTTATAATAATTTATTTATTAATTACAATACAATTACAAATTATATTTAAATTTTATACGAGCGTAGTAACTTTGACCATATGCTGGGTGTAGTGTCACAGACCGGAGTATCTGGTGGGAATCGAACCCACGACTCTCATGCTAATAGTCTAGCATACTATCTACTAAACTACCAGGGAACCCACTTATAATAATTTAACGTTTTTTATTCCAATTCCTTTCTTTCAATTTGTTTCTTTTACTTTCCTTCGTATGTTTTTATTTATAAAACAAAACTCAATTATAATAAATAAAAACATTTTACGCGGTTCATTTGCAAAGTAAGTAACTTTTGTTTGCTTATGTACTTTAAATTAAGCTACGCGACCGTAAGTTTCTGTGAATATATGAAAATATTAAATTTTGTACAATAAATAACGATAAAATCGCATCGTGCCTATTTTTTTGGTTAAAATTCTTTAAACGTTGATTTATTTTTATTAAGTTTTAATAATAAATGATAAATACAATGTTTCAAAAATGGAAATGGTGTTACACCGTTTAACATTAAAAATTAAACTTGTTTACTTGATCAAGAAATAAACAAAAATATGGCAACAACATCAGTAAAAAAAAGGGTAAACAAGCAAACAAACAGGCAACAACAACACTGCAAGGACAAACATAAACAAAATACACAAACAACAATAACGTAAACAATATGTTTACATTTATAGAGATTTCGCTAAGGCGAAGTCATTCTCTTTCAAAAGCATTCGTCAGACGGTTTACCCTGCGATATGTAGGCCAGAAAAAGCAGGCAACAGGGTCAGTAAAAATTTAGTCAGTCTTGCGTGAAAATACGTTGCGTGTGCAGAGAATAATTGTGGTTTGAAGATCTCCGTTATAAAGATCTGACGAACAATTGTTAGTGTTTACGCAGAAGAGTGTAATGAAAGTTAATTGTTGTTGTTTACATCAAGTTGTGAACAGTGGCACATAGAATTGTGCGAACAACAATTTACTTAAAACTGAACATAAATTTATTTTGATTTGCAATCTACGAGGTCATATTTTAAACGTTTTTAAAAGGTAAAAACGTAACAATATATAAAAAATCCTTTCAGGACAACTAACAGTAAATTTTATTATAAATCTGTTTCTGTTTAACACACAGTCTGTTGCATAGAGATCAGTTGACTATAATGGCGTTACAAGCACGGTTCAAGCACGGTAGAGCAACGATCATCATTGTGTTGATAAAAATAAATATCACTTTTTAAATCCAGTTTTCTTCTGTTTCAGGAAGAGAGGTTTGCAAAGTCTTAATGTGATTCCTGTGATTCTTAATACTCTGATCAATAATGTAAGGATTAGCTGACACAGCAGCTGAAATTGAATCCCATTCTATAAATGATATTAAAGCATGTTTAACAGTCAGTCTTAAATTTCCTGCTAAAACCCTACATACATACATAATTGGTCATCACAACACTTCAATCAAGATTACAAACTAGATTCTCACACCACTTATGTCTGTGTTGTGTGTTATGTTTATATATGAGTAGCGGGAGTTTAAACGGCAGATTTTTGAGAAACTTTCCGTAGCAATTTTATTTACTCTCAGAGTTTTTGTCACAAATCTGCTGAGAGGAAATCGCCGAAGAAATATTTTTTTATATTTCGTTTTATTTGAGATGTCTGACCTGAGGTTTCAACCGAGGCCTCACTTATAATAAGCCACAGACTAGCTACTAGACTACGATGATTTCAGTCTTACAAATGTAGTCAAAATTATTTAAAATAAGGCATTCACGTATACTTTCGTAAATGACGGATTGGTAGGATGAAATTTAAAGATTAATTTTTGATCAAATTTTATCTTTCTTAACAGTCAGTATGGGTTCGCAAATAATAAAGCTTTATTGATTCCTTAAAAATTTTGGTAGATTTTATTCTATAACACTGTTCTAAACAAAAATGTGCAATAAATTTTTAAATTCTAATTTTTAATATACACTTTAAGTCCGTGACGGAAACTGCTCCTCTTTTTGGTAAAAATATTTTGTTAATCAATAAAGAAAAACCATTTTCAACAATTTCCTGAATTGTAACGTTTGTTTAGGAAAAAACTATACAAATCCAAATCAATACAATACGAAAAAATAAACGCCAAAATAAAGCAAATGATACAAACATACAAGATTATTTTTGTGGCAACAATTTAGATTTATAGCCTTTCAGAGTGGTACTCTTAATCGTGATTTTTTGTTCTGTTTCCCGTTTCGTTTTAAAAATATTTCTTAACTAAGAGAAGGGGACAGAACGTGCAAAGTGGTTGAAGAAAATCTCAACATTTCTTTTAAGCCGACAGCCAACAAAAATTCTATGCATGCATCGCGTTGGTTTTGGCTTTTCAAAACATAAAAAGCAACATGTGTTTGGAAAACAAATGGATTGGGCTTGAGGATATATGTATTAATGGTATGTATGTATGTATGTATGTATGTATGTATGTATGTATGTATGTATGTATGTATGTATGTATGTATGTTTTTTTTTTTTTTTGTCTTGAGCCGGAGGTTGGAATCTTCGAAAGACACTTTTGTTCCAACAAAAGAGTGCACGATTCACCATCACTGGTGCCTACGTACTAAACCCACCCCCTACACACTTCAACCACTCTCCCCCCCCCCCCCCCCCGGGACTGCCGTAAGGTATTACTTCGCGGAGGGCTGGTTAGCTTGAAAGCTTTATCACGTTAATTCAAATTTCGCCTCCGTTCCTCCAGTCTTCGGAATACTATCAAAACTTCAGCCATTCTCTGGCTATATTGACTCATAGAATCCTACAGTTCAACAGCTCTTCCATTAGCCGGTTTGGTTCCAAATTCGTTTCTCCCGGCCATCTAAATCTGGGACAGCATGTAAGAATATGCTCCGCATCTTCCTCCTCATCTACACAGTTTGTGCATATAGGAGAAGTGTCATGGCCAAATCTGTGCAGGTACTTCCTGAAGCAACCATGACCAGTTAGGAACTGGGTCACGTAGTAGTTCAACTCGCAATGTTCGTTCTTCATCCAAGGGTTTACATCAGGGACAAGACGAAATGTCCATCTTCCCTTTAGACTGTTCTCCCATCGTGACTGCCATTTGTGCATGGAAGTCCTTCGTTCCTCCGCTTTTATAGCCGATATTTGTCCCGAGTACTCGAGACGGCGAAGGTATATCCTTCTCATCTCATCCGCCAGTATATCTATTGGTATTGTCTTTGCCAATACCAAAACTGCTTCATCAGACACTGTCCTGAAGCCACTTATCCGTCTAATCGCGCTTAGACGATACACCGAGGACAGTATCCTCCTCGTCGTCCCCACTGAGAGTGCCTCCGACCATATTGGGCAAGCATACAGCATTATCGACGTTACTACCGCCGAAATTATTCTCCTTTTAAATGGACCTGGTCCTCCAATATTTGACATCATCCTCGCCAGTGCTCCCTGTGTTACAGATGCTTCTTCACCGATGTATTTCACGTGCTCCTTGAAGTTCAACCTGTCGTCGATAATCACTCCTAGGTATTTTATCGCCCTCTTCGATTCGATCCTTGTGCCTCCAACGGTCAATTCCATCTTCTCCACTATCTTCCGGCCGCTTATCAAGACGGCCTCCGTTTTATGTGCAGCAAGTGTCAAACCTGCCTCATCCAGCCATGCTCCAACATTTCGAATCGCTGTGTTCGTTTTCTCCTCTATCTCTCCTACCGTTTTAGCTACCGAGACTATGGCAATGTCATCTGCAAAGCCCACAATTGTAGTCCCGCTTGGCAATCGCAGTCGAAGTACTCCATCGTACATAATGTTCCATAGTAGTGGCCCAAGTATGGAGCCCTGAGGGACTCCCGACGTCACTACGTATTCCTGCTCTCCTTCATCCGTTAGGTATATTAGCTTCCTATCCTGAAAGTAATTATTCAGAATCTCCATTAAGTATGGCGGCGTAGCCATGTTAAAGAGGGCTCTCATAATACGCTCCCAATTCGCCGAGCTGAACGCGTTTTTAACGTCAAGTGTGACAACCGCGCAGTACTCCTTGTTGCCAAATCTCCATCTGTCGCCTTCTATTGCATCTCTTGCAATGTCGACCACCCTCCTTATCGCGTCAACAGTGAACCGTCCTTTCCTAAATCCGGATTGCAGGTCCGAGAGAGCTCCTCCAGCCTCGGCACATGACAGTAGTCGATTGTATATTATCCTCTCCAGTATTTTTCCCATCGTGTCAAGTAGGCAGATGGGCCGATACGACGATGGTTCCCCTGGCGGTTTACCAGGTTTTGGAATGAGAACCAATTTCTGCTTCTTCCACCTACGTGGAAAAACAGCCTCGACGAAGCACTCGTGGAACACCTTGGCGAACGTATCCGGTCTGAGATGGATAGCCGTCTTAAGTGCCCTATTCGGGATTCCACCCGGCCCCGGTGTTTTCCTATCTCCTATTCCAGTACATGTTGCGAATACCTCCTCTCCTGTTACCTCGGGTATGGTATGGATGGCCTCCGGCTCCCTACTTATAAAAGTGTAGGGCTGGACACGTGGGAATAATGTACCAATGATCTCCCGTAGCAAAACTGGACAACCTAGTTTAGGCTGTTCTCGAGCACCGATTCTCTTGCAGACGACTCTGTACGCCGTCCCAAAAGGATTGATGTCAGCTTCCTGGCGTATCCGCTGAAAGGATAGTTTCTTGCTCCTTTTAATGGCTCTTCTAAGTTGACGCCTTAGATCCTCATATGAAGCCCGTTCGACTTCCCATGTCGGTCTTCCTCTCGTGCGCTGGGCCCGTCTTCTCGCCCCAAAGCACGCAGACCGCAGTCTTCGAATCTCGTCATTCCACCAGTAGCAGGGGGAACGTCCCCTACACACAGTTTTCCTAGGCATAGCAGCATCACATGCAGTGTTGAGCATTTCGTATACGCAGCTCACTAATTCCTCGACCGTGCTGCCCCAGTCGTATGAAAAGACGACAACATCAATCTATACGTCTCCTCGTCAAAGCGGGAGTCCTTCCATTTAGGCCCCGTAAACGTCGGCAATCCGTTTCCTCTCGTGTTGCGCCCAGTAACCGTCATCACGATTGCCTGATGGTCACTATTCGTGAAGTCCTCAGTTAGCCTCCATGCGGTCCGCGAAACAAGGCCATCGCTCACAAACGACAAATCTATTATGAAGCTCGATCCAGCTCTCCTAAATGTGCTTCCTCTTCCGTCATTCATCAGCGCCACAGGAAGGGAAGCGAAAGTTTCCAAGAGGCAGCGACCCCTGGCGTTAGTATATCTACTACCCCATTCGATCGCCCAAGCGTTAAAATCCCCTCCAATAATAACGGGGGTGTTCAGGCGCACGTGTGACGCCAGCCTCTCCAGCATATGTTGGAACTCATCCATTGACCACCTCGGGGGTCAGAGTGCTTCCCGTTCGCAATTCCCAGCAATATGACCATCCTGTCCACACTTGCGGCATGTTCCCGAGCGGTCAACTTTACTCTCGCACAGGCGGGCTATATGTCCAAACTGCAAGCATCGGAAGCATTTCGTCGGAATGTTCCTTTCGCGAATCCTGCATATGACCCAGCCGATCCTAATTCTACCTTCTTTCAGAAGAACAGCTGCAGCGTCGGCATTAAGGCTCACTGTGGCCGTTTGCGTTCCACCATATGCTCTCCTGAGACCAACTATGTCGGCAAGAGCGAAGCTCTCAAGACCTGGAATGTTCTGTATTGCATTATATACATCTTCCTTCTTCGTGATATCATCAATGTCCTTTATCTCAATTGTCCTCCTCTCTTTTAGAGTGCGGACAGTCGCGCATTCCCCTAGGAGCTCTCCAATGGCCCCTCTGAAGTGCTCCGTTCGCTCGCCGTTCTTGCCGAGCTGAAGTAATAGCTGCCCTTTGACAGTTCTCCGAATTTTCGTAACGTTTTCACCTAATTTGCAAAGCTTAGGGTCCGCTTTAACCCTCCTCAAAATGTCAGCATACGATGTGTCATCCCTCGTTGCTATCATTATTGCATCAGGTTTTGTTTTCCTCTCCTGAGGTTTCTTTTCCTTCTTTTTCCTTTTAGTGACTTTTTGCCATCCTGGTTCTCCAGTTGATTCCTGAGTGTTTACCTGCCGACCCAGGGTCGTCTCAGTAGTCCTCTTTGCCAAAGCTTTTGGCGCAGGATTTGGAGTTCTCCTCTTTGCTTCGGGAGTCTCAACAGTATCCTCCTGTATCCTCTTCCCCTCATGATTTCTCATCCAGGGCGAAGTCTGTGTTGCAGAACTGCTGCAACCCTTCTCATTGATTGACTGCCCCTCAACTCAGCTGCGTACAGATCGTATAGGGTCTTAATAGCGTCAATTGCATCTCTCATTGGTTGGTGGATTGATCTCCTCTTTCCATCCTCCATCATATAAACTAAGCTCTTAATTTGGTCTCCGAGTTGACAAAAAACCCCGCTGGTCGATGCCGTCGGGTTGCTTCGCGTTGGTTCCGACTCCGATGCCGCCAATCCTGAATATTCTCCATTCACTGGGGATCTCGGAGTCCTCGTACTCTGACCGAACGGGTTAATTTCCCGATTCCGCACAGGAGATCTCAGAATCCTTGAGCTCTGCTTGAAAGCGTTCAGCTCCAAGGTATTCATATCATTCGTCGTCTTATTTGTAGGTTTATTTTTGTTACTATTCATTTCATTTGGGCCCCAACTCCCGGCCGCTATCCTAATCCATCGTTGTAGTCGTCACAAAAGACCCCGTGGTTATCTATGCACAAGCAGGGAGGCCACGCGAGGGTTGACACATAACCTTATGGGAATACGTGTTCAGAGCCAGGTCGACGTAAACCAGGGATTCACATCTGGTCCTACAACACCAACTTAACGGTGATAAATCAGGAAAGTACCGACAGACTTGCCATCATTTTAACAGGGCGGGGGCATTAGCCCGACAGCCATTTCAGCCAGCTATCACACCGCCTACTAAAGTGCCGGAATACTGCCATCGTCAGCCTATATCACCAATTCAAATCCATTTTCAGGTATACCATAATTAGAACCTTACCGGGCTCGGTTCTAATGCCCCAATCAAGGGCGTCGTAGTTCGCCGCTTCGGTGGAACTGAGGGAACCACGGAGTCGTTACTCTCCTATTTTCCCATCTCTTGAGGGAACCCCCTGTGGGATGATGCCTAGCTAATGGCGGCATCGATTCGCGATGTCGCAGATAACGTCTTCGGTCACTTGTACCTTTTTGTAGTACGCCTCCGTATCTGCCGCTCTTGGTCGGGGACTGCTTATTGGTTATTCGCAGCTAGCCTACCTGGGATAGGCCGTTCAGTTATCCGCCACCTACTGATCCCCATGGTAGCCCGAAGCTAAGCCCCATGTGTATGTATGTATGTATGTATATATATATATATGTATGTATGTATGTATGTATGTATGTATGTATGTATGTATGTATGTAAATTTAAAATCCTTAAAGCAATAAAAAAGAGACATATATATAAAAAATTTCTGTTTGTGCTGTATCGGAACATGTTATAACGTTCATATAACGAGTAGCTTGTCATGGCCGTAGCATGGACTCTGCTTTGCACCGATAAATATTCCAAGAAATCTTCAGTCCACACTACAGTATAGTATAGTAGAGTATAGTAGAGTAGAGTAGAGTAGAATAGAGTATAGTATAGTATACTATAGTATAGTATATTATAGTATAGTACAGTACAGTATAGTATAGTATAGTATAGTCTAGTATAGTATAGTATAGTCTAGTATGGTATAGTATAGTATAGTATAGTATAGTATAGTATGGTATAGTATAGTATAGTATGGTATAGTATAGTATAGTATAGTATAGTATAGTATGGTATAGTATAGTATAGTATAGTATAGTATAGTATAGTATAGTATAGTATAGTATAGTATAGTATAATATAGTATAGTATAGTATAGTATAGTATAGTATAATATAGTATAGTATAATATAGTATAGTAGAGTATAGTATAATATAGTATAGTAGAGTATAGTATAATATAGTATAGTAGAGTATAGTACAGTATAGTATAGTATAGTAGAGTATATTATAGTATAGTATAGTATAGTATAGTATAGTAGAGTATAGTAGAGTATAGTATAGTGTAGTATAGTAGAGTATAGTAGAGTATAGTAGAGTATAGTAGAGTATAGTATAGTAGAGTATAGTAGAGTAGATTATATTATAGTATAGTATTGTATAGTAGAGTATAGTATAGTAGAGTATAGTACACTATGAGTTGGTCACCGAGATTATGCTTTGTTATGTTGCAGGTGTATGTGAACAAGCTAAAAAAAACAGCGGTCCTTGAAGCCAACACAAACAATGCCTTCGAGCAAATTAAGTCTTAAGCCAGAGTCATGGATAATTGTTCATTTCGAATGCGCTTCACCCAGAGAATCCATGGCAGACATTAAAAGCAGACAGGCAAATATTTTTATAATTTTTTTTATGGCTTATAACCCAAATTTAGCAATCGTTACTTTTAAGAATCGCCAGAAAAATTAAAAACACATTTTAATCGGATAAAATAGGTATTTAGTTCAACAGCACAATAAGGTTATGAGCATCTAAGTTATCTTTTCGTCTAATCAGAATGATCCCTTAGATACCCAAAACACTTTTTTAAGCCCAATTACCAAAACCAATAATGGGTTGTCCAATTGTTTTTTGGAACATATGTTTCCCCATGGTCGTTAAAAGAAAAGTAATTGCTTCTAGTATTCTATGGTACTAACATATATTTTGCAATGAAAAATTTGAAGCTAATGACATTTAAAAATTTTGTGGTGTACGATCACTTGTATACAAATAGAATTCAGATAGGTAATCAGTACACGCATCGCAATGCTAGCAAAGTCGGAACCCCCAAAAATTAACGTTTCTACGGATATCTTAAAACCAAGGCCTTGGCGTAATGTTCAATAGACCAGTAATATCTAAATTATGACAAAATATGATAACCCACGAGTAAATTTACTTAAAAGGAATTCATTTGAAACAGAAAAAACATTCCGAATATATGCTGTCTGGCCCCATTTAAAACAGATTAATCGTTACTAAGAGGCAGAAAACCGCGTTGAATTGAAAAAGTTGAAGGCTTAGGCGATTTTTTCTGATAAAATACCGCATCTTTGATTTCATCACCAGATACTCCTTGGTCATCTTCTTGTGTCTCATGCCCTTGATTTATCTTTCTTCGTCGTCACTTTTGTCAACCATCAATATATACAAACATACATAATTAATCATTACAACCCTTTAGTCAGGATTACGCCCTTTTCACATCACTAATGTTGTGTGTGTTAATTTTATATATAACTGGTGGAACCTACAGTTTAAGGTCGACTCCGAACGTAAGATTTTTGCGAAACTTTTCATGGCAATTTTTTATTTACTCTCAGAGTTTGTGCCAGAAATCTGCTGAGGAAAATTCGCCGAAGAAATATCTTTTTTAAGTTTCGTTTTGTCGGAGATGTGTGACCTAGAGTTGAAACCTTGGCCTCACTAACTACTAGATTACGGCGACTACTACCATCTATCATCAACATATGCGTCCTCTGCAAATTATATTCTACAATACCAAATAAATGGTGGTAGTAGTACAGAATCATAACCTCTGTATGCTAGTAGATCTATCCGAACTTAGTATTTACAATAAATTGTTTAAATTTTCAACACTAATAACACGGTCAGACAGTCAAAATACACCCAGCTAATGACATAGTGTAGGTTATGAGTTTTGTTGAGTAGAACTCAAAAACATTTTTATATATCTCTCGAACATTCCAAACTTTTATTTGACAAAAACCGGTATTTTTGTTCTTTTCACACAATATTATTGATTAACCAAATATTTTTTAACCTATTTTCAAAATCCAAAGTTTTTTTGAAAAGGGGACAGATGAGCCCTTAAAGCGGTATACTTAAACACATGGTTCAAACTTACATGTTATGAGTTTTGATCGGGTAAACTTGGAAAATATGGTTTTTTTCTCTTTTTTCAAGTGTAGCTATTCCTAATTGCAAAATTTAATTAAAAAATATAAAATAAGTGATGATATTCTGAAAGTGCATTATCTTGTGAAGAGATTGACACTTTGTTTGATCAAATCGGACAAAAATTGCCGCATTTATTTTTTAAATACTATAACAATCGTGTCCCTATATTCGTTAAATTTAAAAGATTGACATTTTTTTATATATAAGGTCATTGTTGCTTTAAATATTTTATGTGGCTTTGAATAAAGTGAATAAAATATTTCTAGTTCTTTAACAACTCACAAGCCATTCTAAAATTGCTTAAAAATTCCGTGAAATAAACTATACAATAAAAATGAAACATAAAGCAAGAATAGTAAAGAGTTTCCATACAATGTTAGGAATGCCTATGTTAAATACAGAATATTTTTTTATGCTATTTATGCTGGAAAGAAAAAAATGAAATGAAACAAATAGAAAAATGAACATAACTAGTAAGGATACGGATATAATAGGACATTAAAGTTGTCGCTAACAATAATTTTATTATACGCTGAAAAAGAAATCCGCATTTTCAAGGGTCCTTTAATAACAGATATTAAAATGCTTTTTCATTATGAGGATAATTAACAGCAGCAGATTAAATGAATTTTTAATTCTACAAGGAATAATAATGAAAGAAAAAGAAAGAATTTGAACAATGTTTTGCCGTTGCACAATATAATGTTAATTTTATATTATTTTTTTTTGTTTTATAAAAGAAAATTAAATTAAAGTTTAATTTGTGACATAAACTTTCAACTGAGAGAGTGGAATTTATTCAACGAAACAATTTTGACATTTGAGTTAATTATTTTTTATTTGTTTATTACTAGACAACCTAATAATAATCTTATGTATGAAAGTACTATGGGAGTACACCAAGAAAAAAAAATAATAACAAATCATTGATTATATAAGTAATGAAATAATGTAGAAATAAAAATGAATAAGAATATGTTAAAATCTCGGAAAGTAGCAGTCCATACAAAAAATAAGGATAAAAATAAGAAAATTACAAAGAATAAGATATACAAGAAATATGCAAGCAAAGTAAAAATATTTACAAGTTAACAATGGGTTAACGAGTTGTTTTACTTTACTAGATTTCTCTTCATTCATTCTTATTATCTTCTTTGTTGCTAAGTAGAGTAATAATTATATTTATGCTTTTAATTAATATTCTTAACTGTTGCTATGCAAAACAATTTCATTGATATTCTTTTTCATTGATCTCCTTTTCTATTGAAATTTTTCATTATTCCTTGTTACTTTAACATATTTTGTCATTCATTAAAAACTGAGTTCAGTTCAACTCACGCTTCGGTCAGATGAAGACGTTTTGAAAAGATGCACATAGTGGATAAAATAAAGAACAATGTGGAAATAATTATAAATATAAATAAAAACCAGCTGTACACTCGCCTGTTGCTGCGCCACCAACTAAAATAAATTTGAAGGAAAGATATTACACAAATGTCCAATTAATTTTGAATCTTTTTATTGATTTTGTTTCTCGTTCTCCTGAGAACGATGAACCGGCCTGAGTAGTACGCATTCGATCAGTTCGTAATCTCACTTCTCGTTGTTCAAGTGGTTCAACCGAACGCGTCTCAGCGGCATATACTCGAAGATTTTCCAGTCTCAATGCTCGTCTGATTCAGAGGCTCATAATTCTTTTTCCTTCCGTGCTTGAAGTAAAGGTCGACCAATTGCTTGCCATTCATTTTGAATAATTTTCATTGACGCCATCCACCGGAAATTAATCGCACCAACCTCCGTCGACTGATGCCCAACAACTTTGTTAAAGAATGCACAGTTTACGATTTAATTCATTTTGAGTAATTTTCGGTGGCACCTCCTGTCGGATATTGGTCACACCAACTTAGAAACCTTCGTCGGCTCATGCGCAATAACTTCGCTAAAGATCATAAAATGATCAAATGCATAGTTTACGATTTAATTGATTTTAAGTAATTTTCAGTGGCGCCACCTGCCGGAAATTAGTCATACCAACTTAGAAACCTACCCCGGCTCATGCGCAACAACTTTACTAAAGATCATAAAATGATCAAATGCATAGTTTACGATTCTATAACGTACATACAAACAAACATTCATTTTTATATATGTAGACTATGAGAGGTGACACGCCAACTATAGTCAATCCGTCCATTTTGTTCATATATACGTCAAAGTCGTCCATACAAAATTTGAGGACTCTAGCTGTTGCAGTTTATAAGATATGCGACATTAAATACTTATTGGGTATGTGGGCGTGGCACATCGCCTACTTGAAATGTTAAAATAAAAAGTAGCCTATAGCTCCTTCGAGACATACAGGAAGGTACGGTTAAAATTTCAAGAAAATCCGTCCAGCCGTTTAGCCGTCTATAGATTTCAAACAAACAAACCCACAAATAAATAAACACACATTCATTTTTATATATGGAAAATTTCGTGTCAAGTGACCCAATTTTTAAAATCGATGTCTTCCGATTTGGATAACATTTATGATGATAAATTTTTTTTTTTCAAAATCTTATTCTTGAATTAAAAAATAATTTTTTTTATATATATCCCGCTCGCATCCTATAAGCCATTATAAAGGCCTTAAAGGAAATTGTATAAGCTTTCTTTTGAGCAAGAAAATATAAATTGGCCCATTTTAAAAAAAAATTAAAAAAAATTAATTTGAAAAAAAATAAAAAAAATTTTTTAAAAAATTAAAAAAATTATTTTTGGAAAGGTTGAAGAAATAGCTATCTAATATCATTCGTAAAATTTTTGCTAGGACCAATAGGTGAATAGTTACACACATTTTAAAAATTCCTGTATGACCAAAATGTCCAACTTTGGCCCCCTCTATCTCCGGCAGTTCTTGATGATAGAGCTGAAAATTTGTGTCTGGCCAATAGTACTAACCTTGGTGCAAATTTCATCCAAATCGGAAGACATCGATTTTAAAAATTGGGTCACTTGACACGAAATTGCCCATACGTATACAGTATTGCGATTTTTTAAGGAAATTAGGGATTTTTGAAACAAACCCAAGGAGTGACATCTTCGGCAACACGAAATATGAAAGAATATTTCCTCGGCGACTTGCTCAGCAGATATCAGACAAGAACTCTGAGAGTAAATAAACAATTGCCATGGTAAGTTTCTCAAAAAATCTATCATTCGGAGTCGACTCTAAACTGTAGGTCACGCCACTCATGGTGTGAGAAGATAGGTCGTAATACTAACTGAAATGGGTTAATGACCAATTATGTATGTATGTAGGTATTCCTAGAGAACCTGTATCAAAAACTTGAACGATGTTATATTACACACATATTTTAATTTAAAGATGGGAATGAAGTGGCTACGAATTTCCCTCTTTAAATTCTACATCCCTAATGTGATGACCAGGCTTTCCTATGATGTTCTTTATGGATTTAATTTACCCTAGGGATCTAGGAGCATCTAGAACGCTAGATGCTTCCTAAATGGATTATTTGCAGCATCTTAATTTTCGAAATTCGAAAATAATATTGAAAATAATATCAGTCAAGAACTGCCGGAGTTAGAGGGGGTCAAAGTTAAACATTTTGGTCATATAGGGTTTTTTTAAAATGTGTGTAACTTTTCATCTATTGGTCCTAGCAAAAATTTGTGTCTGGCCTGCTATCCATTAGTACTAACCTTGGTGTAAATTTCATCCAAATCGGAAGACATCGATTTTAAAAATTAGGTCACTTGACACGAAATTGCCCATATGTATATTATAATATTTATTTGAATTTGTAATTTTATTACTATTATTATTCCCAATATCATGGGTATTTTGTGATCTGGAAATACCTGTTGACCGCAGGTTCCATTATAGAAAATAATAGATACCGTTTATAACAATGTTTTACCACTCATAGAGGCAAAGACCATCACCCACTCTATCGAAACAGTTTAATCTTAAATTAATTGGAAAACGGCATGACGATTTAAATTATCTCTAGGTAAGCATCTCACATCTATGATAATTCAAGTTCTATAGAGAAGGAAGCGTCAACGTTTTCTCTCATGTAGTTTACTAAGCACCGGGACATTTATGGTGGCAACATAACACATATGTATAGCTGGTACACAAGGTTATTATAATTCCACATTTGATAATACTGTAACGAATATGAAAAAAATTTAGATTCTGGTGTTTTGCTTTTACATCGTTCAACATTAAAATTACAGACAAAAGCTGGTAAAACAAAACAATGAACTTGTTTACAAATTATCGCACTGCAGAATATAACAACAAACACCAGCATAAGAAATGGTAAACAAAAATACAAAAACAAATACTACAAGAATAAATGTAAACAAAATACACAAACAACAATAATGAAACAACGATGTTTACATTTATAAATATCCAGAGAAGGCGAAGCCACGAACGTCCACCTTCAAGAACATTCATCAGACCGTTTAGCCTGCCATATATATAAAAGGCAAAGCAGGCGAATCAGTTATTAAAAGTTCAGTCGGTCTTGCGTGAAGACGCGGTGCGTTTGAAGAGAGTAATCATGGTTTGAACATATTCGTTACAAAGATCTGTCGAACAATTGTCTAGTAATTGCTATTGTTTATGCAAAGGGTGTAAACAGAGGAATAACAAACAAAGCAATTGTTGTTACATCCAATTGTGAACAGTGGCACACAGAATTCTGCAAATAATAACGATTTTTAATTAAACTGATTTATTTTTATCTTATTTGCAAGCTACAAGCTCATATTTTAAACGTTTTTAAAAAGTAAAAACGTAACAATACACAGTCAAATAGCGGAAACTCTTACGAAAGATCAATATATCGAATACATTTTCACAAAGCACGCTGTTTCCAGGAAGTCACGGATTTAACCTGCTGCAGTAGAATACTAAACGGTGTAAGGTGGAATATCCTTGTGATAACCTGCGCTGCTATGGTTGTTTATTCTCCTTACCTTTTATAATACAATTAGAATTTAATTTTAATTTAAAAGATTTTCTTATTTCTATCCAGCAGAATTTTTTTCTTAACACCATCATACCTCAGACTTTGCCCTGACGATATTGTTCCTATTTTAACAGAATAAAACATTTTAAAACAAAGAAGACAAAGTCGTTTTCAACAAGAATGACTATGAAACTGTGACTGAGTGAGTGTGTAAGTGGGAAGTTGAGTGTCGTAATGTTCCTCTTCCACAAAAGAAAACATTTTTGTGAAAAGAATCCTCTTGCAATGACTGTAACTAAGCTATTCTTCCATTCTATATGAAGTAGTGCTTGTTTTCTGAGAGTTGACAAAAAAAAAAAATTCTTGATGAGCAACAAAAAATTTAATTCAAAGTCATCTTACTGAGATCTCTAAGAATGTTGTTTGCAAAACAAAATTTAAAAACCTGCAATAAGAGAAATTTAAAAATAAATAATGAAATAATCACAGCTATCGCGAATATTTTTTTCAGAACCTTTACCCTGAAATTGCCATCGCGAATAATTTTCATGTAAAACATTTCTTCATTAAGAAAATTGAAACTGAAAAAAATTAATTAATTTGAAGCTAATTCTCGCAGGAGATCTCATGCGAGAAACCTTTCATGGCTATTTTTATTTACACTCTGAGTGTTTGCCAGAAATCTGCTGACGTCGCCGAATAAATGTTTTTCTTATTGTGTTTTGATCGATATGTCTGACTTGGAGTTTGAATCATAGCCTCACGCTTAATAACCCAACACATTGCCTACTAGACTACGACGATTTTAATCAGAAATCAGATCTCTCTTTAGAACTATAAAATGTTGGATCTGTTAAATATTTCTGCAATGTAGTCTTCGACCTATTGATTCTTTTCGTCAAGTGTAAATTCCATGGAAGTTTTTATGATAAAACTAAAAACTAAACTAAAATAATTACAAAACTTTTAACTAAAATTTATAAGCATGCTATTTACTAACTTATCAACTATCACCAACGCAACTCATGTGTTTTAGTTCTGCAATATATAATTATTTCATATTACAACAACGATATTAAAAGTACGAACTGTAATACGGTGTTCAGATATGGACCTTTATTGCGTAAATCGCAATAAACGCCATTATTAAGCTCAATATTTCATATAAAGTTTCAATTAATAATTGCGCAATAAATACGCAAATTGTTATAATATTGAATAAAACTTAAAATGCAGCACTGCTATAAGTATGTTACTAACCTATCAATTATCACCAACGAAACTCCTGTGTTTCAGTTCTGTATCACACGATTATTTCATATTAAAACAACGATATTGAAAGCATCAACTGTAATACGGTGTTCAGATATGCACCTTTACTGCGTAAATCGCTCAATATTTCATATAAAGTTTCAATTAATAATTGCGCTATAAATACGCAAATTGTTATAATATTAAGTAAAACTTAAAATGCAGCACTGTCATAAGTATGTTCGTTGAGAACGTTACAACTTATGCAACAAATTTTGTTGATATTTGAAAATATCAACAACGTCAAATAAAAATGGCGAGTGAGGTGGAAGTTTATTTATATTAACAGTACCTACCGATACTTCTTGTTTTCCTGTTCCTACTCCATTCTCTTTCTACTATATATTATATAAAATTTCTAATGATTTCTAATCTTTTGAATGTTTCGAAATTTGGCGATGAGGACTATAACAAAATAATAATATAAGAATTTTTATTTACAAAATAGCACTAGAAATTTTTCCTGTAATACTCGCTTGGAGTAGAGTGAATATGCATCCGCCGGAAAGCAAACATTATACCGAATCATACCAGGCAATGCCAAAAATGTCCAAAACAGTGGTTTTATATCACAAAATATGCAAATCAAGATACAGAACCTGTGCTCAGGACAAATAACTTCCCGCAGTTGTTAGGGCAGATTACATGCATTCCTCAGTAAAAAAAAAATACAAGATAGGAGTAAATCTTCAAAAATATATTCGATGCATTTTTTAAAAGAAGTCGTAACGGCAAATGTTATATTGAATAAATTCTGATAAAAAAATTGTAAATGAGTAATTTTTCCACTTACGGTAAGTTTAGTGTTAAGTTTATGAATTGTTATAAAAAAATAAAAAAATGTTGTTGTTTTCCAGCTGTCAAAAATCATTTTAAATAAGCTGATTTGCGTATGCCAGAACACTTAAAATAATTTTGTCAATTAAACGAATATTGACTCAATTAAGTATAAATAACGGTAAATCTTACAGCTGTTTGCTGTTAAATTTTTTATTTTTACCTTATCCCATAAATTTAGATGCGTTTATACAAACTGAATAAAACTTACGAGAGTTAACAGCCGTTTTTATAAAATTGTAAAACAGTTTTTTAAAATATTGTTAAGAAAATTTCTCAAAATAACTTTCAAAACACATTATTTGTTACGTAAACATATCGTAAGGTTTCTTTAAATTTAAAAAATATAAAGTACATACAAATTCTCTTTGACCCTGCTTTAAAGTGAAATGAATTTGAATTGTGCGAACATCAAAATTAAAATTTACGTTCATTAAACAAATTTTCAAAAATATTATTTTTTATATGTATGTGTGTAGATTAGTGAAGTATAAAGAACAAAACAAATAAAAATATATTCGTTATTCATATTTTAATTTTGTTGGTGCTTAAAAAATACGAGCCATAAACATTCATATGTATGTATGTACTCGTGTGTGTTTTATAGAATTTTATTTGCTTTTCTTAGATGAAGAAAGTGCATCAACTATTTATATTTTTATTTTTCTTTTAAACAATTTTTTGTCATAAATCATAAATGTGATTATTTGATGAAAAATATTCATTCTTATTAAATTCGATGTGACAAGTGTAACAAATGCTTTTAGCAACATAAAATTAAAAATCTGTTTAAAATTATTAGCAATTAAAGTACTCTTTTAAAAAAGCATTCTTAATAATTGATTCAACAAAAGTGTTCTTTGAATAAAAATGTTCTTATATTTTTTAATAAGTAATAGTGTAAATGATTTACTGTTTTAACGTTTTAAGGGCCATTATTACAACTTGCCTTTAACTTAGGTTTAGTTAAAGGTACCTTTAGCTAAAGGGAACTGTAAAGTTACCTTTAACTTATTTTCGTTATTACAACGTACAGATAAAATTTTTAAAAAATATGGCATTGCCGGATCAATGTCGATAAAACTGCTAAAATAAACAAGTTTTTGTTAACGCAGTGGCAATAACGGGCTTCGTTTTGTTGTTGTATATGATCATTTTGTTTAAACTTGAAGTTGCCATAATGAAAATAATATATAATACGGCAAGTTCAAACATAAACTGACCTTTAAATGTTAAAGGTAGGATGATCCTCCCTTTAGCTTAACGATCATTTCTATCTGATTGGGTACTTATAATAACGAAAAACAATTTATCTGCCCGTTAAAATCCTACCTTCAGTTAACGGCAAGTTGTAAAAATGGCCCTAACTGTTTTATTTTGTTTCAGAAAACATTTTCTGCTGCTTAATTATTATCCAGCAAACACCAGTCGAGGAAACTTATTAAAATTTTTCTGCTCGTAAAATTAGTCAATTATGGCTAAGAATCAAAGTTTGCTTGTCAGTCTTTTAAAACATATCTGGTGCGCCTCACATTTATAAAGCCTATTCTATTTTCCAAATATCTCTTAAAATATAACTTTAATCGATTAGTATGTAACATTAATCACACAACAATAATAATAATGTATATAAATATAGTATTCCTTCGAAGCACATGAAAAGATAAATAAATCGTCAAAAGGAACCTAATCGATTGAAGTAATATTTTCGAAGATATTTGTAAAATAGAAGTGACATTATAAATGTCAGATATGTACTATATATTTTTGTTTGCTGTTAAAAAATATAAATATTTCATTGGTGAAAAATATATTATAGGTATATAAAAATAAAATTAAAATTAATACAAGCTATTGTTTGTTAAAATAAATAAGGTTGAAAAACTAACGAGTGTTCTAAATTATGCATATCTCAAAGGAAACTAAACTAACTAAACAGATTCGTTGAATAATAATACGAATGTTAATTTATTCTTCATGACGAGTTACTCAAATTATGCGAAAAGTATACTTCTAGCTCCGACGAGTATACTCGACATAAACAGTTAATATTACATACTGTTACCAAGTTTCAATTAGTGTTATCAATTCTTCGTTTTTATATACAACGTAAATATTATGCAATCATTGGCATATGGTATACATATTAGATTCATATTTATCAATACTTACAAAGATGTAAAACTTCGGGCTTAACTGAGATTTACCATATAATTATTTCATATCTGTACTTTGCTTTGATGTAGCCACAGGTCATTGACATCAGATTTTTCGTTAAGCAGTTATAGCTGAAAGAGAAAAGTAGTCATTGCATACGCATTTTGGTAAATGGAACGCCAAAACTTTTTTATTCTTTTTGAAATTATATATTTTGTTACGTTTTTAACTTTTTGAAATATTGTTAAGTGACGGAGAGTTCATATAACTCCTTACTTTGCCATTATAAATTTTTGGACGGTAAGATAATAATTCTTTGTTCAGTAGATCATTTCTACTGATTCTATCGATTTCTATTTTTGTTATCCAGACATCAATAATGCATGCTTCGCTGTCAGCTTTGGGACGACTTGCCACGCAGTAATACCTTTCTGGTAATAGTAGTCAGAGTAGTAATGAATAGACAGCAGTTTGGAAGCATAGCTGCCAGACAAATAAAGCATCAAATCTTCAAATATTAGAAAAAAATCGTCAAAATCGTCAAATCGTTCATGGAAATCGTAAAAAAATCGTCAGAAAAAAGTAAAAGCTAAAAAAATTGTGGTGAAACATATAAAGTTAAGTCAATGAGCACATTTTAGTTTAAAAATAATTTAAAAAAAAAAAATTAACAATAAACTTTAAAAACGAGTCTTTTATACAATATATTTGTATGTTAAAAACATATAGGTTTATATATTAGAATTAAACATTTTAATCAAATAAGATACAATATTAAAATCGAACGAGTTACGATTGCTAAGTTTTAAATAATCTTTTTATGTAACGTTGCTTCTTAGGGATTGAGTTTAAATTAACTTGGCTTAAAACTCCCTCCATTTGCTGAAAAATGTTATAATACTAATATTTTTTAATACATTTAGTCAAGGCTGGAAGTTTAAAGCTACCATTCCTCATTTTCATTTCCGAATTTTTTTCCAAAATTCGAGAAGTTTTATATCATTTAAAAAAAAATTGTTTAAGGTTTAAACAGTTGTTAAGCAGTAATAAACAGTAATAATATTGCATCATCTAAAACTATGGGTGGTGTAAATATGTATCAGAGAGTCAGAAGTTCTTGACGTTCTGAGTGTGAAAATTCAGTATGATGTTCGCTGGAACCGACATATTTTTTAGTGCCTAAGCTTCTTAAGACGGTGCAAAAAATACTTCACTTCATCTGATCTTCTTACTATTTACACCACTTATATCCGAAAGAGAATGGAATACAACTCTCATGTATAGGCCGGTGCCTTGAAGTCCATTTTGAGACTGCTCGACTGCCTACAAGAGAGGACGAAATAGCTCGTTAATAACGAAATTACTCGTTCATTGGAGCATCGTTGCAATGTGGCTTGTGTTTCACTGTTCTATTGCTATTACAACGGATTAAGGGGAGTTATTACCGAGAATCATGTATTCCTGCGTAACAGGACGAGCACATCCGTATGTGGTCGACTGGCCAGGGTATCGCACACTGCATTACAGACAAATTCGTTCTTTAGTCGGACTACTGTTCTGCGGAACTCCCTTTTTGCAGAGGTTGTAATTTTTTGGCTTTTAAGGGATGAAAAAGGATAAGTTATAGAAAAATCATCACAGGTCTTCACAAATAACTTAAAAATATTTTACTTTATTCCTCGTTATTACTAACCTAAATTTGTAATAGTAGCAATTGCAAAGTAAATACAAAACTTAAAGTCGCTTTTAATGTACTAAAGTAAAGAAATGATGTAAATTTTTAATTTCCAAAAATTGTCTAAATAAGGGCATACACACAGCCACAAAAGTTTATATACGGATAACAAATATCAGAAAGTTTTTAACTAATCCGTTTTCGTTGAAAATCTTAGTAATTGTCTGACAACTTTGCTCCATTTTAAGACGGTCTTTTGTATTGGTTCAGAAATTTGTGAAATTTGTAAAGCGGATGCATACCTTTGTGGGCCTGTGCAGGGCCACAATTCAATTCAATTTTAGAAATTTTTTAACCTATGCAAAAGACCGTCTTAAATCAAGGAAACTATAAAGATTTTCAACGAAAACGGATTAGTTAAAAAATTTCGGCAATTTTTTAACCGTACGTATAATTTAGTAACTGTGTGTAAATCGTCAAATCGTCAATATGATATTTTTGGGGCACAAAATCGTCAAAATGACGATAAAATCTGGCACCTATGTTTGGAAGTTAAACAAGAATTAATTCCTTAGAAATAAAAAAAGGGAAATAATTTAAGCCTTAACTTATCTGATAGGATCTGTTGTCGTTTCTAGCAACTAGAGAAACAAGTTTTGATAAAAGACACCATGACATATTTATCATGTCCAAGTACGATTACAACACCCTACCAAAGTATAAGAGTAAGTAAATATGTTAATTGATTAGAATTTAAGAGATAACTTAGTGCTCATTATACAGAAGAGGTACGGTTCAAAAAACATTGGATTTTCAAAATCGGTTCAAAAATATTTGAGCAATAAATAACTTTTTGTGGGAAATTAAAAAAACAATTGGGCAAGTCCGGAGGAATTGTAAAGTATAAAAAAAAATATTTTTGAGTTCTACTCAACTAACTGTACAACTTAGACTATGTAGTTACTCGAGTATATTTAATTTTTTGTTTTTTGTTTTTTGTAATACTTTCAACTGTAGGTAATTGTAAATAAATATGTAGATATACTAACTTACGAGTACATACAGACATATGTATATTATTATTTATCAAAATATATTTACTTAAATTCTCACAATTTTAATGGGGTTTTCATTTTCATTTTTTACGTCGTATGTTTATATTTATTTTTCTGTATTCTAAAGTTAAATATAACAAAAATGTCTGTAAATACAAAAACAAAACGAATATTTGTTTGTTTCTCAATTTTTGAAAATATATATGCCAAGTTCAATGCTTCAATGAACTTCTAAGAATTTTTAATTAAACATTCCTCATTTTGTGCTCTAGCCTCTGTGGATTTTACAGTAAATTTAACATGAAACAATCAGAGTTCAATTTAATGTAAATAATCATACAGCCGTGAATATTTGAATGTATTATGAATTTTTTATACACTGAATAATGAAAATATTTCTTTAATATTTTTTAGCTGTGATCGAGAGAAAATTAAAATAATATTTTTTTAAGATAAAATTCTTTGTAGTTGTTGGAACTTAGTATTAGAAAGATATCAAACAGATAAATTAGTATACAGTCTATTTCTTCTTAAACATTACATAATAAAATAACTTGACGTTAGCTTTTAAATGCTTTAACTAAATATGAATTTTCATATGTCTAAATACGCGAGAAGTTATGTTTAAAGGTAAGTCCGGCAGTTTACAATATGTTTACAGGATTTCCCACAATACCAAGCAAGGTCAAGATAAATCCAACTACTGCTAGGTAAATCCAATGAGTCGTCACTCTTCTGCAGCCTCATTATCTCTCCAACACTATTAAAGTTTTTTTTTCATACAGCTCAAATCTTTTTTTACTCACTTTTCTTTTAGATTCCAGAGTTAACATTAAGCAGTAGATCACGTTACTAGCATATAAATTTAAAACACATAACATGGTTTGTGTAAAAATATGAAATTGAAATATAATATCGCCAATAAATGAAATTGAAATGAAATATGAAACTTGTTGAACAACAGTCGGTCAAAATACATTTGAAAATACTAAGGGTACCGGTGTGAAATGAGAATCTTTTGTAAAAAAAAAGCACCAACTTTTAAGTGGAAAGTAAAAAAAGTTATTTTAAGTATTACGGCTGCATATTTTTTCCATCTTTCAATGCTTGATTTAAGTAGATTATTTGTTGTCGGGATCGAAAAGAGTTAACGGTTTCATCAGTTTTTAGGACCTCGTAGGTCCATCAGACACACTGCTTTATATTCCAGTCGAATCGATTTGGTTTTGTTGATGGTTGTCCCGGGTTCCATTTAGGACTCCGAAAAAAGAATCAATTTTCTAATTACCAGTAACAATTATACGCAAGCGTGATTCTCTTTACAGTTTTCCATCTGTCTGCCATTCATTCATGTGTCATCCATTTGCCACCCTTTTGCCACTTTCCCACAGCTTTTAAATTGTCAAAAATTGTTTTTGCGCAACGTTTAACATTTCCGCTCTTTATTTCAGAATTAAGGCGTCATCTTCACCAATTACTTATTTACTTAATTACAACCCTTCAGTCAGGATTACGACCTAGTTTCCAACACCACTTATGTTGTGTGTGTTAATTTTATTCATGAGTGGTGGGACCTACACTTTAAAGACGACTTCGAACAACAGAACTTTGAGAAACGTTTCATGGCAATTTTATTTACTCTTAAAGATTTTGCCAGAAATCTGCTGAGAGGAATTCGCCGAAGAAATACTTTTTGTATTTTTTTTTTTGTGTCTGGCCTGGGGCTCACACCCTGGCTTTACGTCTAATAAGCTAATACACTACCTACTACACTGTCTCACATGTGGTTTGAATTAATAAGCCAATACATTACCTATTAGATTACGGCGACTTCATATTCATCCAACATTGTATGCCATACGAACTTCGTTTCTCACGTCAAAATCGTTATCTCTATTGCTCTGTCGTTATCATGTTACTTTTCCTCAAACGAAAACAAAAAATTAATGCTTTCGAAAATCATCCTTTTCTGGTACAAAATTTGACATCTTTGGCAAGATGATTAAATATAATGTTTTTGTTTACTGATTTGATGTTTGATAAATGTCATCGCCAAAACAAAAAAAAAGGAATTAAAGTTCGTTCGCAATAAATGTTCTCCATGTAAACATTTGTGTCCTGAAGCTCACTTCAAACTGGTATACTTGGTACACCGGCAATAAGTTTTGTTGTTGTTTTATCTTTTAGGAATTATAACTGCGAAAACTGAATTCTGTACAAAAACTTTTGTATAACTTTAGTTCTATAAATTTGTATATGCAGACTATTCTACAAAAAAGAAATAGAAAATTTAATGGAGGTTGTGACTATTTCTTGTTGTTTTATGTGGCATTTCCATGTATCACAAATAAGTGAATTTAATTTGTATAATATAGATTTATAATTGTTTGTTAACAACAAGATCTTTTAATACCCTCTTGTACGGTGTTTAGGTATGCACCTTTATTACGTAAATTGCAATAAACGCCATTATTGAGTTCAATATTTCATATAAAGTTTCAATAATTGCGCAATAAATACGCAAAATATTATTTTTATTTATTAATTACAATACAATTACAAATTATATTTTAATTATAAACGAGCGGAGTAACTTGACCATATGCTCGGTGTAGTGTCACGGACCAGGGTCTCTGGTGGAAATGGAACCCACGGCCCTCACGCTAACAGTCTAGCACACTACTCACTAGACTACCAGGGCACCCAGAGATTGCTATACTATTGAGTAAAACTTAAAATGCAGCACTGCCATAAGTTCAGTGCGAACGTTACAACTTATGCGAACAAATTTTGTTGATATTTGAAAATACAAATATAAACAATATCGCATAGTGTTATTATATACTAACAGTCTAGCACACTACTCACTAGACTACCAGGGCACCCAGAGATTGCTATACTATTGAGTAAAACTTAAAATGCAGCACTGCCATAAGTTCAGTGCGAACGTTACAACTTATGCGAACAAATTTTGTTGATATTTGAAAATACAAATATAAACAATATCGCATAGTGTTATTATATACTATTTTCGCTTGTAAGAAAAAATGTAAAAAAAATTTAATTTTATTTGAATATATTTTTAGTATAATTGTATTGTTTAATAGCTTGATCTAGACAGATTGACAAATATGTTGCTTATATGTTACTCTGTGATTGCGGATGCAGCAGGCCAACTCTTCTTACTAATTCTTAATGAGATGTATGTCAATGGAACTTGAGGACAGTTACAAAGATGGCATTCTTGAATCAATTTCTATTTGTACAGTATATCGTTCTTTTGATAAAATTTGAATGCTTTTAAGATCACAAAAACACGATAGGCTAACGAAAAATAGTTTGACGTAATGTGAACATCTGGTTAATGATGCACTTACGAGTTCTGAAGCCGCACTGATAATTTTCAATCAGTGTTTTGACGGGGTGGCTTCAGTTGATCACACAATACCCTAAGGACATTGTATGATATAAAGTGAAGGCTTATACCCCAATAAATCACGCGGTCTCCCTTTGTAAGGACAGAGACAGAAGACACCAAATTTCTTGGAAGGACCGCGTGCTAATACTTCCTGGCCTTGAAGAGCTTATTCCATGAGTCTTAAACATGAGATTTGTGTCTAGTTTATTCCCGGATATTTCGCCTCAAGGTTCAAGGAGGTTTATGAGGTAAATGGTACTACTGTGGACTACATGGAATACCATATTACAACCTCAAGATTCTTTTGATTAATGTCGTAAAGGGCCTTTCAATTTTTTTCTCGCAATTATTCGACTGCATAAATTTGTTAGTCAATGCCCGGCTTATACCCTCCTCCACTGTTCATATTTATTTTAATGAACTGAGTCATGTTTTTCTTTATCTACACTATAGCCTTTTTCTCTCATGAGTTCCCATTTCAGCTTTTGCTATTTGAAAATAAATTTACTAAGTTTAACAAAATTTTGTACACAGATTAAGTGAATGTTTTAATTAATTGTTTAATTTTTATTATCAATGAGAACAATGGAAATAATTAAAAAAACGCAAAATATATGTTCTCATCGATTACATCCAAAAATTTCCAATGAAATGTGTTTGATTTATTTTTTTTTTTCAATAGCCTTAATACTTTGAAAGGGCATGAATTTTAATTGAATCAATATTCCTTTAATTGACAAAATTATTTTAAATGTTCAGGCATACGCAAATAGCTTATTTTATAATCATTTTACAGCTGGAAAACAAAATTTTTTTATTTTTTTTTATAACAATTCATGTATTTAACACTAAACCTACCGTAACGGGAAAAATTAATAATTTAAAATTTTTTTTATCAGACTTTCTTGAATATAGCATTATAACACCGCTTTTTGCCTTTACGACTTAGAAGTCGAATACTTTCATTGTTTTGTTAGAGTCCTTATCCCAAAAATTTCGAAAGGTTAGAGGACGTGTACCTAGCAATTAAGACAAGTACAGTACCCGCAGGTCTACTGCGTATGTTGTGTGTGTTAATTTTATACTTGAGTGGTGGGACCTATAGTTTAAAGTCGACTCCAAACGACAGATTTTTGAGAAACTTTTCATGGCAATTTTATTTACACTCAGAGTTTTTACCAGAAATCTGCTGAGAGGAAGTCGCCGAAGAAATACTTTTTGCATTTTGCCTTTGATGTCTGGCCTGGGGCTCGAACCCTAGCTTTGCGTCTAGTAAGCAAAAACACTGCCTACTAGACTACGGTGACTTCAAAGAAACATTCGAAACATTCAAAATATTTTAAATCATTAGAAATTTTAAATAATAATATAGTAGAAAGAGACTGGAATAGAAATAGAAATGCACGAAGTATTGGTAGATTTACTGTTAATATAAATAAAGTTACCTTCCACCTCTGTCGCCATTTTTATTTGACGTTGTTGATATTTGTATTTTCAAATAAAAAAAATTGAAATACACTCAGCTAATGACGTAGTGTAAGTTATGAGTTTTGTTGAATAGAAATCCATAACCTCCAAACAGGTTTTATTTAAAAAAAACTGTTTTTATGGACTTTAAGCAGAAATTTATTGATTACACAAACTTTTCTGAACCGATGTCCAAAATTTAAAGCTTATTGGAAAGGAGATATATGTATTATTTGACTTAATATGCTATCAAATGCTAATTTCTTCATATTTTTTCAAGTTTGTTCGTGCTTTATCTTGTGAAGAGATTGATACTTCGTTTGATCAAATCGGAATTACCGATAAAATTAAAAAATTACCGTAGTTATTACTTAAAGAGTCAGTCAATCAAGTTATATTTTTCATATACATACATACATATATATATTTTTAAATTAACTTTTAGTTCAAAAATTTTCAGAATTTTTGATGGTTCTTGATTGTTTATCGGAAAATGTTACAATTGCACTTTTGTAAATTTTTGAACTGAAAGTTCATTTGATGAGACGACAATCGATAATGTGCTCAAAAATTTGACTGATCGTGTAGGCTACTGCATGGCCAGCCGAGGCAGCCATTATTAACCAGAAGGATTGTACTTTCAAATAAAAAAAGAAATTTGAGACAATATTCAGTAGCTTTTTTAAAGCATTTTCAAAAACAAAAGTTATTTGGCGGACCTTTTATGTGTGTATATAATATTCCTGCTGCTGAATATTCTGAAGAAGAAGCTCATCTTATGAAATGACGAAAGTCCAGAACAGAGAATTATTGAAATAATAACAATTTTCCGGAAATGTTGTTGAGTCTTTCTTACTGCCCTCCCCATATTTATTTGATAGATATTACATATGGTAATATTTCGGTCAACGACGTACGTATGAGATAACAGAATCATTCGCTTTGACAATGTGCTACTCGGAAATGATGATAAATTTACACCTATTACGCCTTTTCGAAAAATGAGCTGAAAATCTTTCAGCTTCTAAAAATCCCAATAATTTTGTAGCTGTAGATGAGTAACTAATTGAATTTTATGGTCGTTATAAATTTCGTGGTCCACCGAAATTGGATTGGCAGTTTTAGATTCAAGTACATGCTAGCAACTCCTTACAGCCGTATTTGGGGAAACCTGTATCCGGGAAAGCAGAGAGGAATCAAAGAGAGACCATTGGTATTGGCATAATCGATATTCTATTGCAACGGGAATTTTTTTACCTCACATGACGTTGACAACAATTATTTTTTACGAAATATAACAACGGTTTGTACCATCAGGTTTCAGCCAGCACTCAATTAAGTGTCTTACTGATGCCAGTGACAATATGCTGCTCCATCTAAACAATTGGAAACTTATAAATCGCCACAAAGCAAGGGTGCTAGATGTCAAACTATTGCCGTTTAGAAAAAATAAAACCAAGCTGACATGAAGTATTTGATTTTTACATAAAACCCATACTGCAATCTACATTATGTCAAAAATTTTGGCGTCAATTTCATAAAGGTGATAATAAGTTGTAATTATATAAAACAGTTTTATTAAAACGAATTAAAATAAAAAAAATAAATTTCTTAACAAAATCAATGATATTCGTGACAATTCTATGTACTATAAGTTATATCAAGTATAAGCCTTAATTTTGAAGTTTTTTTAAGGCTCGATCTACGGTTAAACATTATAAAGACTAAATTCATCAAAAGTTTGGAAGGATTAAGAATTCGTAATGGTTATAACTTCCAACAAGTCAATGAACCCAATCATATTGCTACTAATGTAAAGATGTGATATGCCTACCAAAGTGCCAACAGGCTTAATACTCTTACACAGAATCCCGATTATGCTAAAATATTGCTACGTTTTTACCTTTTTAAAAACGTTTTGAATATGAGTTCGTTGATTACAAACAAAGTAAAAATAAATGTGTTTCCTTGTAGATAAATTCATTATTGTTCGCACTACTTTTGTGTACCACCGTTTACAACTTGATGAATCCACCAATAATTTGCTTTATTCGTTATTCTTCTTTACATTTCTGTTCGCGTACACACTAACAAAAGTTCGGTAGATCTTTACAACTACGATCTTTAAACCACTGTAGTGTGTTTGACTAGTTGAAGTTACAATACCCTTTGTATGTGACTTAATGTCAACATATTCTTGCTGATATTGTCCACACTGCATAAATGTTGGCACAGCGTGTATTATGCTGTGTCAGCATATTCCCACCGCACACATAGTGTGCTAGAGTTAAGAATTTAGTGTACAGTTAGTTTTAAGAAGGGAAATAAAAGTGAAAGGAAATTAACAGTCGCACAAGCGGCTGTTCATAAAATAAAATAAAACCGTTATATTACACCACGACTATTTTCATCACACGCAACGCATCTTCACACAAGACTGACTGAATTCTTCTTCTCGTTGCCTGCTTCGTCTTGCCTTTTTTATATGCGCACGTAATCAGTCTGATGAATGCTCTTGATGTCGAACGTTCGTGGTTTCGCCTTCTCGAGAACTCTATCACGACTTCATTGGTGTTTGTGTATTTTGTTCACATTGCTTGTTGTTGCGCTCTCGCTTACTTGTCTATCTCCTTTTCTTTCCCACTGATGTTGTTGCTCTACTTGTATCTAGTTCATTGTATTTGTTTGTGTAGCTCTTGCTCATTTTAATGTTAAACAATGTACACCGTTTCCATTTTCGTAACAATACATTGGGTGTAAAGGGTGTTTTTTTATAGAGGTATAGAACTTTATGTTGCAATAAAACAACAATGGACTATTTGATTGACAAGAATTTTATTTATCCGAAAGATAATCTTGTGGCATTACATTTTAAATATGATTTCTGGCATATGACCGCCACGGCTGGCGCGGATGTAGTCCAATCTGGACGTCCAATTTTCTATCGGCAATAATACGGCGAATGGTCAAGCGTTTGTTGCTTTACCGCATAGACCAATGACTTTACATAGCCCCACAGAAATTGGGGAGGCCAATTCACAGGTCCAAAACGTGAAATTAAGCGGTCACCAAACGTGTCTTTCAATAAATCTATTGTGTCCACATCTCCTGGACATCATGGTTATTCAATTCAGGAATGAAAAAGTTAGTAATAATGGCTCTATACCGATCACCATTGACTGCAACGTTCTGGCCACCATCGTTTTTGAAAAAGTACGGACCAATGATTCCACCAGCCCATAAAGCGCACCAAACAGTCAGTTTTTCTGGATGTAACGGTGTTTCCACATACACTTGAGGATTACCTTCACTCCAAATGCGGCAGTTTTGTTTGTTGACGTAGCCATTCAACCAGAAGTGCGCTTCATCGCTAAACAAAATTCGCTTATGGACGCAGTGCGCGATACGTTTTCCGCACAGAACCATTATTTTCGAAATAAAATTGCACTATTTGCAAGCGTTGTTCAGGCGCGAGTCTATTCATGATGAATTGCCAAACCAAACTGAGAATAAATCACTTGACAGATGTTAAATCGGTCGCCATCTTGAAGAGTAATGTCAACTTAAAGTTCTATAACTCTATAAAAACACCCTTTACTTAGCTCTAGCTGAAACTTAAGTCCAATAATAGCCAATGATTTGTAAATGAAATCTACAGTTATCTGAATGAAAAACATTTATAAAAGAAAAATATGAGTAAAATACCTTTTCCAACTAACTCGCAGAAAAATAACAATTTTGTAAACGATATGAATTTTAATTCCTTTCCTTCTTTCGTAGAAAAGTGTTAACTTTAGTTGAATCCATAGGTACTTGAAACAACAATTGCACGTACAAAAAATAAATGCTGAACAAGTTTCAGAAATCTTATTGAAGGCAATTATTTTGAAATTAGATGCGTACAAGTGCATGTATGTATTATACCTACATATGTATGTACATACTTGAGATACATACTTGAAATCCAACTCTTCTTATTCGATTAGTATTTCATTTCCAACTTCATAAATTAAATTCAATTTCGAAAACCAAAATTGTGTTTTACGGTTCTTACCAGTGACAGACTTTTTCGAAGGACTTTCAAAACAAAACATTCAATTTGCAGTGCATGAGTGCTCTTGCATACACTTGGACACTTCTATGAAACTTACATACCATATGTGTAAAAGAGTTGCAACTTAACACATCAATACTGCACAAACCTAAATGAAAAAATAAAAATCTTCCATTTCGTATAAATTAACAAGGAATGTTTGATTGTAATTGGGGTTTAAAATTTCAAAATTAAAATCAAAATCTGTAGTATGAATTGAAATGAATTCATGCATCTCAGTCTTGTGTTGTAAAATGATTTTAAATTTTACAACGTACACTGAATATGTTATAAATTGAAATCATAAAGTTTTATCATTTCGTTTAACACATATGCGGTTAAAATATCCTTTGGACAGAATCTGGCAAAGTCTAGCCGAATTTTATGTGTTAACAACTGAAACACAGAATTCTTTTCAACGTTCTTTATCTTGACGATGACACTTTATATTCCAACAGTTTCTCTAGGTATGGCTGCCAGAATTCCCGTTAGTAGTATTTACTGAACTTCTCATCAGGTTCTAAGACCTATCGAGAGTGTTATATTTCCCATTGTAAAAATACTCTTCTAGAGCAGGCAATTGAGCAATGCACCCTAAAAATCTTTCGAGTCCTTCTACCATTCTAGCGAAAGAATCGGTCGATTCTTGAGTAATGTTAGTTTCAGGTAATTTAAATACCAGAAATTCTTCATATATAATGGAACTACTTCACATTGGATTGGGGAAACACTGCCGTAAATGCTCTCTTGCAAAGAGGTATCTTTATTTCGAAAGTATGGCAAAGATCAGTGAACTCCAAAAATTTGAATTGCTTCTAAAAGCTGTTACTGTTAGCAGGACGACTATTTAACGATCCAATGAGGAAAATTATCTGAGTGTTATTCTAAATAAGAGCCACTGCACTGCTGCTTAGTAGAATACATGAAAATGATGCAGAAATCATCTGGGACAACTGTGGATTTTAGACACTCTACACTCTGGGAAGACTTATTGAATATATTTTATATATATAGGCCGCTCATTACATGTGTCTGCCTCTTATGATGACTTAATCGAACTGATAGGCCGCATTGATAGATTTTGCTTTTATTGATGTTGAACAAACGGGTTATAGGGTAGGGTTAGTATGAGGGTAAGAGGGGGTAGGATATATAAAAGTAAGCACAAACCTTTTAGTAAGTATATATGTATAAATAATAAGTGTTATATAGGGTTTTATTTTTGTTTGTATTTTCTTCAAACTTTATAAAGTGTATGTCTATTTATTTATATTTATAACAAAACTTATTTTAATTGTTAATATTTAATTTCACAATTTATATTAGTTCACAACTCTTGTTTTAATTCTTTTAATGTTCACAATTTTAGTTTTAAATTTATTAATGTTCACAATGTTTATAATTTGTTAGATATTTACATATTTAATATAAATTTGTTTGATATTCACTTTTTGGTACGCACGCGTAGAACTTATTGGGTTGTTCGTCTTCTAAGGATCGATAATCAACTGATCTATAAAAGCTGTGCAATATTATGTTGAAGATGTTATGAATGTGTGTATGTTGATGTGTGCTGTGAATATTGATGTGTGTTGTGAATATTGATGTGTGTTGGTGATGTTATTGTCATTATGTAGAGAGGATATTGGAAGTTGGAAGGCAGGATTAGGGTTGAGTAAATTTTTTCACTCGTGTGAACAGATGTCACGGTTGACTGGCGAGTACTTTAACTAACTTTAATGACTCTATATAGCAAGAAAAGTTATCTTATACCATATTGTTACGAAAATGAAAACACTGTAACATCGTTTAACATTACAATGATAAAAAAGCTACACTAACAAATACAATGAACTTTTTACAAGTAAACCAGCAACATCAGTATGAAAGGAAAGGGGATAGAGAAGTAACCAAGAACGCAACAACAAGCATCTTTCGAAGTCGATTGTAAACTATACCTCCCGCCACTTATTGATAAAATTGACATATTGGCATATCGCGCTTATGGTGCAAGAAGCTCGGTCGTACCCCCGACTGAAGGGTTAAAATGACCAATTAAGAAAGTAAGTAAGTAAATCGAGGGATTACTGTAAAAATACTGTTTTTAACAGACACTATTGTTCATTTTATTATGTTTATACTAAAATAAACTATTCACCCTCAGACAACTTCCTTAGGATTAAATTATGATGAAAATATCCGACACTTCATGTTCCATCATCCATCTTACAAATTCTACATTGAAGCAACTGATGTTAAGTTGAATGACTCAGCGCTGACCACTTCAACAATCAACTACTCCTATAGCGTATTGTTACGAAAATGGAAACGGTGTACATCGTTTAACATTAAAATGAGCAAAAGCTACAAAAATAAATACAACGAACTTGTTACAAGTAAACCAACATCATCAGTATGAATGAAAAGCGAGAACGCAACTACAAGCAATATGAACAAAATACACAAACAACCATGAAGTCGCGATAGAGTTCTGGAGAATGCGAAACCACGAACGTTCGACTTCAAGATCCTTCATCAGATTGTTTACGTGGATATATAAAAAAGCAAGACAAAGCAAGCAACAGTAGGATGAATTCAGTCAGTCTTGTGTGGAGACACGTTGCATGTGAAGAGATCCGTTTTAAGATCTTCGTTGCAAGCAAAGAAGAATAGTCATCGAGCAATTACTGTTGTATACGTCATGTTGTAAACAGTGGCAGACAAAAATAGTCCGAACAATAAAGAATTTAATTGAACTTAAACACCAATTTATTTTTATTTTGTTTGTAATCAACAAACTCATATTTTAAACGTTTTTTTAAAAAGGTAAAAAAGTAACAATATTCTAATGGCAATATATTGGGAAGAAATCACTTCTCTTCTTTTAATCTCATAGATAGAGAGGGCGCCCAAGCCTAAAGATTGCACTGAGGTATCATTTCAAAATATGAGATTTCTGCATACTCGTAATACTTTGAATAAATAAATATTTTTTTTCCGAGTAACGTGTTACATCAGATTAAGGTCCGGTTTCTGTAAGACGAATGGTTTCGACTAACATCTGTTTGTATGGAATTCAAATAGGCGTTCGTCTGAGCTATTCTTCTTATAAAAGCTCTGTCACAAATGCTGTTGGCACGCTTTTATTTTTCACCAATGTAGATAATATTCAGTATTCAATTTGAAACAAATTGGGGATGAATAATTTGTTTATAAATCTCCTTTAAATCTCTTTTAAAGAAAGAGATCTTTAGGAGATGTGGATTGTAATTACTCGTGAGTAATTACAGTCGTTGGGATGCGTGGTGTGGGAGAGAAAAAGGAAGAAATGGAATTCAATTTCTTGGAATTTTTGAGAGAGAGAGAGAGAGTTTTTTACCTTTTCCTTCCAGCGATGAGAAACCCTTTGTGGTTTTTACAAAATTGGATTTATTAGGGATATTCACTTTATCACAATATATTTTTTAGTAAAAATTAAATTTAATTAATTTAACAGAGCTTATTCAGGTAAGCACAATTTAATGTATATAATTCAGGTAAGTATAATTCAATGTGGGTAATGCAGATAAGTATAATTTAATGTAGGTAATTCAGGTAAGTATAATTTAATGACAATTAATGTAACACTTGAGGTAAGTATTAAATTCAAATAGATAATATTTAAATTTTAATACATCTATATTTATGTAGGTATATTTTAATTAATATAACATTTGAATTGATGATTATTAAGATAAAATTTAGATTTTAATGCCACTTATAGATGAGTTTAGTAAATAAATTTTCAATATAAACTTCGGTTTTTATATATGAATTTTCACTTAGATGTAGAAAATAGATTTTTGTTTTAGTTCACTTTAATAACAAATTTAACAATTTGATTAAAATATAAAGTAGTCGCCGTGGTGTAGTAGGTAGTGTGTTGGCTTACTATTCGTAAAGCCCGGGTTCGTATCCCAGGTCAGACATCAAAAATGAAATATGAAAAAAAAAAAATATTTCTTCGGCGACTTCCTCTCAGCAGATTTCTGGCAAAAACTCTGAGAGTAAATAAAATTGCCATGAAAAGTTTCTCAAAAATCTGTCGTTCGGAGTCGACGTTAAACTGTAGGTCCCGCCACTCACGTATAAAATTAACGCACACAACATGAGTGGTGTGAGAAGCTAGGCCGTAATCCTGACTGAAGGGTTGTAATGGCCAATTATGTATGTATATGTATGTATAAAGTTGTCGCTGACGCGAATGCAAGATGAGAAGCGATTTCTGTATGCATTTTCATTCTTCACCAAACTACTGCTCTTCTTAAACCAGTTGGATTAAGAGTAAATTACGGAGACATTCCCTGTGTTTTTACTGGAAATGTGGAGACATTCCCTTTGCTTAATGGTATTGGAATGATGGGCCATTCTCTTAGTTGATGGAAGTTCTATTGTTATTGTTGGAATTGCTTATAGGGTATTGTGTGATTAAAATTAAATATTCTTTTAAACAAAATATCGTCTTAACTGCATATATGCATAAATCCCTTCCATTTTTAACTAAATGATACACATGTACAGTGGTGTGAAAAATAACGCGGACTCCTATACGACACGTAGAGATTTGATGAAAAAGTTAGCATAACGAGAAAATTGTTATTCTCTGCAATAAAACTTTTTCATATAGATATAGCTGTATCCTGCACTGTTACTGCGCCACCAACTAAAATAAATTTGAAGGAAAGACATTACACAAATATCCAATTCATCATTTCATCATTTTATCATTTTGTTCATTTTATTGATTTTGTTTCCCGTTGTCCTGATGATTCAGATGAATGGGCCTGATTAGTACGCATCCGATCAGTTTCTAATCGCACTTCTCGTTGTTCAAGTGGTTCAAGCAAACGGGTCTCAGCGGCATATACTCGAAGATTTTCCAGTCTCAATGCTCGTCTGATTCTGAGGCTCGTAATGCTGTTTTTTCCCGTGCTTGAGGTGTAGCCCGACCAATTGCTTGTCATATCTTTTGAAAAATTTTCAGTGACGACATCCACCGGAAATTAATCGCACCAACCTCCGTCGACTCATGCGCAACAACTTTGTTAAAGAATGCACAGTTTACGATTTAATTCATTTTGAGTAATTTTCGGTGGCACCTCCTGTCCGAAATTGGTCATACCAAATGCATAGTTTACGATTCTATAAGGTACATATAAAAAACATTCATTTTTATATATGTAGACTATGGGAGGTGACACGCCCACTATAACCAATTCGCCCATTTTGTTCATATATACGTCAAAGTCGTCCATACAAAATTTGAGGACTCTAGCTGTTGCAGTTTATGAGATATGCGACATTAAATACTTATTGGGTATGTGGACGTGGCAGCTCGCCTACTTGAAATTTTAAAAAAAATAGCCTATAGTTCCTCCCAGACATACAGGAAGGTACTGTTAAAATTTCAAGATAATCGGTCCAGCCGTTTAGCCGTCTGTAGACTTCAAACAAATAAACAAACCCACAAACAAATAAACACACATTTATTTTTATATATAATATAACCTGAAGATACTTTTTAATCAAAGTTATAGGTGTCACACTGTTATTATTTTTCACATCACTGTATGTTTTATTGTGTGAAAAATGTTCATTAGTAAAGCGTGATAGTAGTCTGCCGATATGTGCATGTATTAGATCTTGTATTAAGCCCTTTCTCTCCTTAAATTGAACTAAATAGATGTGTGTGTGTGATATCATCGAAAATGTTTAATTGTTTGAAAGACTTATTGATAAAGCTAATGCAACAAATGACCCCAATCACTACCCTAGTTGGAGCGCATCAAACATGTCTAATTTTTCTTTACCGAGTAAATCAGATAGAATTTAACATATGGCATGAATTATATTGCGATTAAAAAAAACCCATAAGAAAGAGTCTAACAAAGCCAAACTGTACAATCCCAGTGGCCAGTTCGCAATATCTCCGCGTAAGATGACCCTTACCTGAAATTGCTGAAATGATGTGTGTGGTACGTAGCGCCGTCATATCGATGCTGATAAGCATCAACCTATAGTGCTCGCCGTTGGCAATGAAATTCTGGCCGACATTGTTTTTTAGAGGAGTATGACCGATAACTCCATCAGCCCAAAATCTATACCAAACAGTGGCTTATATCATGCGGATTGGTGGCGTCGCAAATTCGTACCCATTCTTACAAACATTGGCCTAAACGCTGAAGAAATTTTTTGGGAAAAAATGACAATCAATTGCCAACTAAACAAACATCCCACTATGGTGATTTTCCATAACAGACTTAATACATGACAGATGTAACTTCAACAAAATGGCCTACCAAATGTAAATTTTTGGAAGTCTCTGTTGGAAGACCCTCTAGGTGACTTGACCCTATCAACCCTCCTTATATGTCAGTGCCCTTTCAACTAACTTGTTTTGATAGAAAATTGATACATAAAAATGTAAGTAAAAAAGATTAAGTCGATAACCTCCATATATTCATACTCTTAATTAAAATTTTAGAAAACAATATAAAAAGTATGTAGTATAACAGAGCCTAGAGCAGATACAACTTATGGATACATTTTCAAAAACTCGGAGGAAAATTAAATTATGTACACGTACTACTTAAGAAGTTTTATTTACAGTAATACCCCGCTTAACGCGGGGTATACGTTCCGATAAGGACAGACTAACAACATAGCTATATAGTGCACTGCTTTTGGTCGGTACATGGCCGTTTCATTTGCACACATACATATACAACAAGTATCAATACAGTGTGCGATTTAGGGGAATCCCAATACTACCGCGTAATACTGAAGCAGCGTTAAGAGCGGTCTTACCCTAAAAATAAATATATAAAGTTGAAGGTCTCATTGAAGTTTCACACTCAAATGCTATGCCACAAAGTCCACAAAATATCAAATTTACAGAGAACGATAATCTTTTGAAGATCATTTCTGTATTTCCTATGTTCAATGAGTCACCCCAAATGTAAATTTTATTTTTTAATAAGCCAGGAAAAAAAACAAAAAATACTGCTGTACTTGTCTAGAATGTATAGAATGTATAGAATATTTCAAATTTGTCATTACAATTCTTCAATCAGGATTATAACGCAATCAACCGCGGCACTTAAAGTGTACGGACGTGTAGTCGGCAAATTATAAAAATATTTGGAATAAGGTGTTTTATTACAAGTAAAATAAAAAAAAATATAAAAAACAAAACAACTTAACTTAAGAAAACTGCATAAAGACAAACAACAATCAAATAATTAAAAAAAAATATAAAGGCCGTTAACCTAATTAATGAGTGAGCCAAGTGCAAGTGCTAATGAACGCAGACTGAGTTTTAATGATAGAAATGCTGACTTGATCATTACTTCAAAAGAATGTGAAACAGTTAATATAAATAAAAAAATTGATGAAGTGAAAAAAAAATCAGCAATAGCGCGAGTGGTCAAAATTTAAATAAGTGTGTTGGGCCAAATACGAATCTACCCCATAACCCTCTTTTGGGTAATCATAAGAACATTGAAGGTATTTTTCAATCACCGGACGACAATTAAAAAAAGTGCAGCGAAGACTGAGAGCAGTGAAAAAGTCCTCATAGGTATGGACCATTATATCACAATAACGAAACGTAAGTCCAGCCCTAGAGCAGCCTCCACGTTAGAACCGCATCCAAAACAGGCAAAAAATACCACTGACAACGCAAACCGTTTTGCAATTCTTGCAGAAAAAGAGAAGGAACACAATACACCTGCAAAAAAGAACTTCAAACCCCCACCACTGTACCTACGAGAGCCCACTACCAATGCCTTGGTAACCAAGTTGACACAGCTTGTAATATTCAGGGTAATCAGGTATCACAGGGTAATATTCAGGAAATCAAAATCCAAGCCAAAGATGAAAAGATTTTTAGAGCAATTGTGAACAAGTTCGATACTGAAAAGAAAAACTACTATACTTATCAACTCAAAAGTGCAAAAGGTTTAAATGTAATCATTAAAGGCATTGACAGTATTAGCGATATTAAGAATGCCCTTCAATCTGAAGAGTATGAAGTCAAATCAATCCATAATATTTTAAATAAAAATAAAATTCCACAACCGCTTTTTAGAATCGAAATAGAATTTAACTCGAACAATATAAAGAAAAAAGGTGACAATCATCCTATATATGGATTACGGTATCTTCTAAACCGTCGAATATATGTAGAGGAACCCATTAAACGTAAAGGCCCCCCTCAGTGTCAAAATTGCCAATAATTTGGGAACACAAAATCTTTCTGCAAATTACCGGCAGTATGCGCCAGCTGCCGTGGTCTAGTAGGTAGTGTGTTGGCTTATTAGACGAAAAGCCAGGGATCGTGCCCCATGCCAGACGTCAAAATAAAATACAAAAAGTATTTCTTCGGCGACTGCCTCTCAGCAGATTTCTGGCAAAAAGTCTGAGAGTAAATAAAATTGCCATGAAAAGTTTCTCAAAAATCTGTCGTTCGGAGTCAACGTTAAACTGTAGGTCCTGCCTTTCATGTATAAAAGTAACGCACACAACATGAGTGGTGTAAGAAGCTAGGCCGTAATCCTGACTGGAGGGTTGTAATGGCCAATTATGTATGTATGTATGTATGCGTCAGCTGCGGAGACGTACACAGAAGCACTGAATGTCCCTACCCGAAAACTGAAGATAGCTGTAAAAAATGCAGTAACTGCGGTGAAAACCACACGGTTAATTATCGAGGATGCAAAGTATACTTGGAACTCAAAAATAAAGCGGTGTTCAAAAGACCTATATATAATCAGTACCGTGAATCAAACTTCCCAAGTATACCTCAGCCCAACATTCCCCAACAGGCAAACTCCAAAAATGCTGCCCAAACCACGAGTAAATTTTCAGATGCTAAAAGAAGGCATTCCAACTGCACATTCGAATTCCCAAAATGCAATTGATTCTCTAATCCAAACAATGAGTAATTTTATGGCTAACATGCAGAATATGTTGCAACAGCTGCTGCAAAACCAAAATATGCTTATGCAGATTTTAGTAAATAAGACATGAACACCCTCAAGATGTGCTTTTGGAACGCCATCATAAAAACGAAGTACAAAACTTCTTATATGCTTACCAAATTGATTGAATTTGGGCGCAACGAAAGACCCGGACTACAGTTTATGGAAGGCAGTAAGAAAAATGAGGAGACCTACTTTGCATGAACCCCCTTTACGACTACAGCACGTTGATTGGGCGCTTTTGCCAACTACTTAGAAAATGTTTTTACACCAAACAATTCTGTTTCTAGTATTGCCCCAGTTACAATCGACGATGTGGTTAGTTGGCCGATCAAGTTCCGGCTGTCTGCAGTGATTGCCGTCATCCAGAGCCTAAAGCCGAACAAATCACCTGATTGTGACAAAATAACTGCGACAATGATTGAAAATTTGCCTACATCGGCCGTGCGTTTTATATTGTTCATCTCTAACTCTGCATCTTGGAAATTATCTGATTTAGTGATGATACCTAAACCAGGCAAGGACATAACGCAAGTATCATCATATCGTCCAATAAGTTTACTCCCAATACTTTCTAAGATGTTCGAAAAAAAATGCTGCTTAATAGTTTAATACCGCATATTGATACCAACGCCATAGTTAGGTGAAAGGTACGAAGGACTTCTTTTTAAGATCACACAGTTTTTACCAAAGAATGTGCATAAATTGCTAAAAAGTTACTTATGGGATAGATATTTCCAAATAAAATCAAAAGATGTCACCTCTTCCCGCAGAAAGATATCTGCTGGCGTACCACAAGGAAGTATTCTAGGGCCTTTCCTTTACTTATTGTTCACTGCAGATATGCCTACAAGTTTAGTGACTCGCACGTCTACGTTTGCGGATGATACGGCATTTTTAAGTATTCATAGAGATTCTACAGTTGCATCATAAAGACTTCAATCTCATGTTAGTGATTTGGAAAATTGGATGCTGAAATGGAAGATAAAAGTCAATGTTTCTAAATGCATGCACATCACGTTTACACTGAGAAGGGGAAATTGTCCGCCCATCAAGAGTAATAGTGTGACAGTACCAGAACGTAGTAGTGTAAAATATCTGGGCATCCATCTCGACCGTCGCCTTACCTGGGCTCACCATATAGCTGCCAAAATTACCCAAATCAAACTCAGAACACCACAGCTTTACTGGCTTATTGGACCTAAGTCAACCCTTGATTTAGAAGTAAAACTGCTTTTGTATAAGTCAGTATTGAATCCTATTTGGCTTTATGGTATCCAACTGTGGGGAACAACCTCACCATCCTATGTAGAGAAGCTTCAAAGGCGGCAATCTAGACTTCTTAGAATAATAACAGGTGCTCCTTGGTATATGAGAAACAGTAACATCCACAAAGATCTGAAGGTGCCCTTAGTTCGAGAGGAAATAAAAATAGCAAGTGTCAATTACATCTCTAGGATTACAGAACATCTTAACCGTCTTGTAAGAGACTTACTTGTATTCGAGGGTCACAGACGTCTCAAAAGGGTTCAAACAAATGATCTGATCAGATAAATTTACTTTTGATGAGCACTTTTACTTGTACGTTGCAGTGGCAATAACAACTTTTATTATTGTATTATTTTAAGTTAAGATTTGAATATTTATTGTAAATTCCGAAAGGAAAGATTCAATAAATAATATATGAAAGAAAAAAAAGTGATTATAACCTAGCTTCTCACAGCACTTACTATGTAGTGTGTATTAATTGTATTCATAAGCGGCGGGATTTACAGTTTAAAGTTTAATTTACATTCAGAGTTTTTGCTAGAAATCTGCTGAGAGAAAGTCCCCACAGAAATATTTTTTCATATTGGATTTTGTTTGTGATGTCTGCCATGAGGTTTGAACCGAGACCTCACACTATTTACTAGACCACGGCGAATTTTTTGAAATATGTTCAATGTTTATTTAAAATATGTTCATAATTTGTAAATTGATAAAGTATTTCATATATTTCCTGGCATAATATTTAAAAAGATTATTTATTATGATGATATCACAATCCACAAATGTAATCTAATTAAGAACCAATTCTTCGTAACGTACACATACTTTAAAGAAATTGTTTAAAATTTAAATTGTTTAATTAAAAAGCTCATAATAGAAAATATACAGGGAAAATTTAACCGTGACACATTTAGCAACTGAATTGCACAACTCATTTATTTTTCTCATTATGAGCTTTTCATTAACACTTTCCTGGAAATTAAAACCCTACTAATTTACAGGTGCTCTATTCATCCGTCTTGTATTGTTATTTCATTTCACCACAAAATGAATACATAATATAAAGTAGAGTAAAGAAAAGCAAAAAACGTAACAGTTTTCTTCATTAATGACAATTATGGTAACGTGGTTTTTAAAGAACGTTTTTCTTTGGAGGGGAAATTTATAAAAACAGTTGCATTTAATAGATGCTTACTTATCTGCCATTTTAAATTGAACATGAGAAAAGAGTGTGCAATAAATTATAGTTTGTTTTCTCTTTCAGTTGTTGCACATCAGAAGTTGATTATTAAGGGACCAAGGTAATGGCTTCATCCAAATATTGAATATGTATGGAAATCATTAACACTAAGTATACCGAGAATTAATATAGGGCGGGAAATTTAAAATTTCAAAATGCAATAAAACTAAAACGGTTTGAAATTTTACCAATTTTTTTTTTTTTTTTGTGAAGTCCAATTGATCCGGTTAGAAATGCAATATTACTTCATTCACAAGGCTGCCGCGGATTACCTCATAACTTCTCATTCGATCGGACCAATTTTCGTGCACTTTGTCGAGTTAATGGGGCATCAGGAATGTTGGCCTTCAAATGCTCAATTGTCTCCGGTTTGCCGGCATAACACTTTTCTTTAACGGCGCCCCACAGAAAATAGCACAACGTTTTTAAATCACAGGTTCTTGGCGGCCAATTGGTTAATTAAACGGCCATCAAACGCAATATTGTGGCATGAAATGTATTGGCAAGTTACACTATCCTGTTGAAAGCAAACATTGTTCACGTCAATACCATGAAGATCGGGTGCAAAAAATCGGTTTTCATGGTGCTATAGGTGTCCACTTTGTTCGTAATGGTTGCGCGATCCTCATTTTCAAAAAAAATATGGGCCAATGATGCCTCTGCCCCACCAAACAGTCACACGTAATGTGTGCATTGGCTTCTGTAAGACCACGTGTGGATTTTTTGAACCCCAAATACGACATTTTTGCTTATTAACGTACCCGCTAAGATGGAAATGAGCTTCAACCGGAAAGATTATCTTTTTTTTGACAATATCGTTCAGTTTCTGGTTGGGCTAATAAATCCCAATATTGTTCAACCGTAAATCGATTCATTACGTTCAGTGGAGATGAATTTTGTAACAGAATAGAATGGCATAAGTATTGCCAGATTCGAAACACCCAATGATTCAAATTTAAACCGATAGATGGCCCACCCGATATATATATATATATATATACATATATACATATATATATATATATAGATATATTATTAATAACCAGCTTTAGAATAATGAGTGGTTTACACATGTTTATCAGGTTTAGCAAATAAAAATACAGTGAACTCGCGAAAACGTGAATATCAAGAAACGTGAACACTCCCGAAACATAAACACCTATTCTATAACGTAAACAAATGTTAACAGCTTTGAAACGTGAGTTTAAATTTTCAAGGAATTTTTATCTATATTCTAACCAATGATGTTATTAAAGATATGGATGATTGAGTTTAGAAATTTTGGAAATCCCCACATAACACACATCACCTTTTTGTTTTGTCTTAGTTTACCAGACACCAATTGTAAATGTGAACAAAATTGAAAACATGAACATCCTTTATAAAAAATTATCCACGTTTCTGCAGGTTCACAAGTATACACGAGTATACACAAATTGCCTTTAAAGGGCATAGAAAATAAAAATTTATTGTGATAATTTATTTAATGATGTTTTCCTTTGTTTAAAGAAAGTTTTGTACGTAAACATATTAATAAATAAATAACACAAAATTAAACGAATAAAAAAAGTTTTCCTTACGTAAAAAAAAATATATACATATATATACGTATATACATATATATAAGTATACCATATATGTATATGCACACAGTTACTAAAGTATACATACGGTTAACAAATTTCAGAAATTTTTTAACTAATCCGTTTTCGTTGAAAACTTTATAGTTTCCTTGATGTTAAGGTGGTCTGCAGTGGTTAAAAAATTTCTGAAATTGAACTGAATTGTGGCCCTGCACAGACCCACAAAAGTTAACAGATTTCACAAATTTCTGAACCAATGCAAAATACCGTCTTAAAATCAAAGAAATATGTCAGACAATAATAAATATTTTAAACAGACCTACAAAAGTGTACATCAGACCCAAAAAAGTTAACAAATTTCACCAATTTTTTAACCAAGACCGTCTTAAATTCGAGGAATGTTGTAAGACAATTACAACGATTTTCAACGAAAGCGGATTACTTAAAAAAAATTCTGAAATTTGTTATCCGTATGTATACTTTTGTGGCTGTGTGTATATTAATATATTCAAATATTTTTACGTGAAATAACTTGTATTTAAGAAAGAAACTCAATCTGTATACTATTAGACACAACAACAGTTGTGGAATAGCTGTTTATATTCTCCAGATTCAGCAACATTTTTGATATTTATAAAATTATCCAGAAATAGATTGATTGTCACCGCATTAATTTTTAGCTGTATTAGCAACTATATTTGAATTGCTGTCGCGCAATGATTTCGACAGGTCGAAGAGCTAGCTTTGATTAATAAAGCTCACTTGAGCACGCATACCGGCCTAGGAAAGCAGATATACCCTAGAATATGTCTTGTGCCATGAACACAATAGACGCAAAGAAGTAAACAAAGCAATCTCTCAAAAATAGAATAGATGATGCTTTGCATTTAGTCTAATTCGCAGTCTTTATTCGCAGCAATGAGAGAATTAATGCTAACAGTGAGAGGATTCGTATTGGCAATAAGAGGATAAGTGCTGTCAATAGAATGACATACATAAATTGCAGATTTATTTGAGGTTTATTTATTCACTAAGTGACTAACAGCTTGTTGAACATTCTGTAACTAGGCAGTAATGCGTTCCTCATCCAAACTATACTATACGTATCATTACTGTTACAATTTTTTTGAAAAGGTTTTATTTTTGGAATTAAAGTTCGTAAAATAATTAATATTTACAAAACAAATATGAAACAGCGAAATTTAGCACAATATATATAAGACTTAAAGTTTGTAATTTTTTTGAAATATAACCAAATTATCGCACTAAAACAATAACCATAAGCAAATAAATACACAATTAGAAATTAAAAAACTTTCTATTATAATAATCAACAGAGGAACAGTACAAAGTAGAAAATGGTATACGTCTATACGTTCCCTTATATTTGGTTAAAATCATGATATCAAACGAGGAAAAGCCATAACACTTTATGAGAAATTTCCAATAAGAAGTCTGTATATATACGTATACTAAGATTGGAACGATACTACAAAGTCTACAACCGGTCATTTGACCGGTCATGGTACATCTAGAGTTAAAAACAGATTCGACTTTAATCTATCTTAGTTTACCTTAGTATAATTCAATTTTGGATTACATAATTTAGTGACTACATTTTTGTCATAAACTTTTTTTTTTGAGATTCAAAAGTGTTAAAATGTATGGAACATCTAATATTTAGTAGAATATTCCTTAAGGTCATCCACACCATTTATTTTCGGTTGTTATTTGCTGCCGTGTACATACATATCCATAAGTAAGTTTTGCAGTTAAGTTTTTTTTCGATATGACTTTGTGGTGGAGTATTAACCCTGTGGGAAGTTTAGTAGGTAAGCCTAACCTTCAAATTAGCAATGATAATGATTACGAATTCCTAATTCGAACTCTAGTTGAGTTCGTTCTTTACATACATAATTGGTCATTACAACCCTTCAGTCAGGATTACGTCCTAGTTTCTCACACCACTTATGTTGTTTGCATTAATTTTATAAGAGTGGCGGGACCTACAGTTTAAATTCGACTCCGAACGACAAATTTTTGAGAAACTTTCATGGCAATTTTATTTACTCTCAGATTTATTGCCAGAAATCTGCTGAAAGGAAGTCACCGATCATGTCTGACCTGCGGTTTGAACCGTGGCCTTACGTCTAATAAGCCAGCATACTACCTACCAGACTAGGGCGACTTCGTTCGTTCTTTAGAATATTTAAATATACTATCAAATTCATTGTTTCCACAATCAATTCCAAAATTACCATCATTTATCCACCGATAAACTAAGTTCTTTGGCCAGTTTCATATCAGCAAAAATGCGACATAACCAATGGTCATTTGGCTTCAATTCTTCAACGGGTTGCATTTTTTAGACACGTTCCTAACGCAAAATTTTCCAGGTTGCTGAAGAACAAAGTCCTATTAGTTGAAAACTACAACGAATTGAGATTTCGAACCACCGCAGTTATATGCCTGACGAAATCAATAACTTTACGACTTGTTTTGTTCTTTAGGCTAATTATGTTGACACTGAATTGGACGAAGTTCCTCTTTGTACTACGTAAACAGACAAAGCCGGCAGCTTAATCTAGAAGAAAAAGCAATGCAAACAGTATTTTGAAAATTTCTATATGGTTGCTTAGTAGCCTGTTTAGATACTATCACCAAATTAATGAAAACTATTCTTGATTTTGAATCAATTTGTGTTCTAACATGTCTTTCGTTCAAAACAATTGCATCCCTATTTATAATTTACATTATTGAATAGGCTGACAATGTACTGTGGCGCTACAACGACGTTTTCTGTTGGCATTGCTTTGAAACTATCGCTTTTAACTTTAGCCAGCTAACAGCTTTATTCGTTGCGTTGCGTTCCGCATTATATATTTGGGCAATTCACACAAGCCCTTGTATCGTTGTATTGAGTATATTGTTGGATGAATATACAACAGTGTATGCTTGTTGTTGATAATTTTTATGTCAAAATCCGATACACTTATACACATTTTTTCATATGTTTTTAAAAGTTGAATTGGTATACGCTATCAGTTTATGGAAATACCAATAATCAAGGAGAAGAATAAAAATACGAAATATTTTCTAGGTAACTTGAGTCAACAATTAACATTTCAAAATTATATTGATCGCACATATTGTTGCTTTAAAGTCAATGTATGAATACTGATATTCTTATTCTTATCGCTTTTTGACGTTTGGCAATACAGCATAAGACTGAGCGTTTACAAACAAAAAGTGTATTGAATGCAACATACGCGATACAAAGTCGTGTGAATTGGCCAATTTTATTTGTATATTATATTGTCTTATATTGCATTTTAAGTTACAGTCTTTTTATGCATTATGACTGGACTCAAGGATAAAATTATTAATTTTTGAAAAATGATATATTATAGCCATTATGCCACATCATATGAAACAATCATAGTTGAAAAATTTATTACCCCATAAAGGCAGACATTTTTATTAAGAAATATTTTTTGTTATGAAACTATTTCAAAAAAAAAACCATACCGCAATTAAAAATTTCAGTTTGCACTTTCGGTTTTGTTTCGATTGCAATTTAAAACGAAAATTATTTGAATTTTAGTAAAAGATTGCATGAAATATATTTCTAAGTATTAAATTATTTTGCTTGCCTCGTATCCTTTCTAAATGCAATCTATGGAGAGTAAGAAAAACGAAATAAAAACTTTAAGTAAAATTCTTTCTCATTTGATAGCGGTCCAAGTACGTGATGAATGTACGCTTTTCAAAAGTATTTTAAAAAATTCTCAATTTCCGAGCTTATTTTCACAACTTAAAAATTAACAGCATTTGACAAACTTCTCGATACTCGATAATGAAGTGAATTTCTTGTAAAATGCGTTCGTTGTATTGTGTACTGATTTTGAATGTGTACATCAGCAATAAGAGAGACGAAAATAATAAATTAGATTTGGCTTTGATTTGCATAAATAAAATAAAAAACAAAAAAGAAAATGAATAATGCAAGACAGCATTTCTATACTAAATGTTGAGAAAAGTTTTAATGAAATCAAAAAATAAGTGACCACCACTCAAATAAAAGCTGAATGCTTAAACAATATACAGTGGTGGCCACGAATTTAAGACACGACATATGACTGACTTGGTTGTGATAATATTTGCAATCCTGTAATATCAAATTTGATATTCTTTATTCTTCTATGTACCCTGTAATATTAAGAAAAAGTACCATTATTTTATTTTGTTTCTTTTTACATTTTGTTGCTTTTTGATCATATTATTGTAAAAACGTTTATTTGAAATTGGCCACGAATTTAAGACATTTCAGAAATATCTGATTTTTAAGTGATTTTTTGGTGTTTTTTGAAGCTAAACGTTGAGCAACTAATGTTTTATTTTATTTTATGTTGGAATACATAGACATATTTAATTATAAATGGCCAGAAGTACTTGGAATACCGATGCCGAGCGAAAACTGATCCAACAACTAAAATTTGATGGAAAAATAATAATAGAGATATCCAAGCTGCTTAAATGTTTTAATTGCAAGATTTACAACGCGCTGGAACACATCAAGCAACATGGTACCACCAAAAATGTCAAACAGCAACCTAGAGCCCGAAAAACTATACCCTAAAGCAGCTGCTAATAATCCTTTCACGAACTCAAGTAAAATAAAAAATAAAATTGCATTGGATTTTGGTATTGATATTTCGTCTAGGTCAATAAGAAGATGTCTAAATGAGAAAAACATGCGTGGGTGTATTGCACAACGAAAACCACTTGTGTCAAAAAAATATCAAATCCTGACTAGCATTTTGTCTTGATCTATATAATATGTAAATAAAAATTCTTAACCAAATATAGGTAGCAAAATATTATTAATTTTTCTTCCTAATATTACTAATATATTAAGAAAAATATCATGGACCTAAAATTTTTTTGATAAGATTTAAAAATTATCTCAAATATATAAGTAAAATGTCGTGTCTTAAATTCGTGGCCACCACTGTACATATACTTTGGACAGACTTAAAAAAAAGAAAAACTTGAATCGCTTAAACAGAATAAGATGCCAAATGACTGACGAATTTTAATCAAATACCATACATTGCTTGACTGAAGAACGCAAATAATTTTATAGTATTCAGTGTTTTTTCTTTTCAGCATTTATCTTCTATTAGTGATTTTAAATTGTCCGCAGGAAGCATTAAATCAGTAGAACAGAAAAAATGCTTATTTCTTTGTCAGTTGGCTATTACAATAACAAAGGGCAGTTATTAGGTTTTGAACATGCAAATAAATACTTTAGTCTGAAAGTCACAAAAAGTAAGTTGGAAGACACTGTAATACTTTTACAATTTTTGTACAGGAAATTGCTCAAATTTGTGGATTTTTGAATAATTGATCCCATAACATGGTAGATTAGTATAAAGACTAATATGTTTAGCTAGAGCCCATCTGAGTGGTTTGATTTAATGCAAATCATTTCCTTTGTATAAGTAAAATTGCCGTGGAAAAGTTTCTCAATAATCTAACGTTTGGAGTCGACTTTAGATTGTAGGTTTTGCCATTCATGGGTAAAATTAACACACCCAACATAATTGGTATGAGAAGCTAAGTTCTAATCCTGACGTAAGGGTTGTAACGATCAATTTTGTGTGTATATATGTCTCCTTTGTATACCCATAAAAGGCTAGATTCCTCTGGCACTCTAAAAACAACAGTACAGTAGAGAATTTGATATACATACATGTTCATTTGAAGTTTTAATGTTATCTGATCGACCTGGAGTATGCTGGAAAGATTTGTATGTTTACTCACATATGCCTTTAAATGCCTTTAACCCATTTACAGCCAAACAAAAACTACAACTGAAATTTTTTAAATTTCAATGTTCATTTATTTTTAACAATGCAAAAAAAATAGAAACGTAAAAAAAGTAAAAAAAATAAAATTCAGGACATTAGAGGGGTGTACCCAAATTGGTACAATGGCCACTTATGAGTGATATTTTGCAAAATAATTTTTTTCAACGCAGAGTGTTTTTTGCATTTTTTGCAACTCCAGCGGCATCTATTGTGGCAGATGACACAACGCACACGCTTAGGAAGCTTGAGTAACTCAAAACTTGTAAAAAAATTATAAAAAAAGATTTTGTGGTTGGCATGATTCATGGTCAATTCTTGTAGCAGCATTTTCACAACCCTAGTACCCAATGGCTCAGAAACAGGTTTAGTTGATTTACCACAATAAATATCAAAGCACTAACAATATCCAGAGGAACCTGCTGCAACACAGTTTTTATAACCAAACCGAATAGGTTTACCTCGAATATACTCTTTTGCTGAATGGCGACCGTAATATTATATGGTAATAGTTCACCATGGATTCGTCGCTAGAAATATGTTCGTGGAAAACACCCCTTTAGTTAAATTTTCTGATAACAATATCAGCAAGTTGACGTACTTTAAACATTTTGTCACTAGTTTTTGCAGGGCCGTTAGTAGTGTACTTGTGGCCATTGTACCCAAATTGGAACAGCATTATTATATGTTTTCTAAGATCTTATACATTTGTTGAATGAAACTAAAAACGCTTTTCAATGTTTCACTGTTTATTGAATTTTATATTATAATACAAATAACGACTATAAGCCTTAGGTAGAAAATATAACTTTGGTTACCATTGACCGGACTCTACATATGTATTGTTAACGAAGTTTAATAGATAATTACAACAATAACAATAAATGTAGTTAAATTGTTTCTTTAATATTTATTCGGAGCACTTTCCACTATTCAATAATGCAAAAATAAATAAACTTGAGTAAACAGTTTTTTTATACAGCCTTAATAATTAAGTGTTCCCAAATTAGCACAGCGACCGTAAATGGGTTAAAACAAAACTGAAGTCCATAAACATTTTTCCCTACCCAAACAGCACTGGCAATGAAAAATGTAGTTGAGAGAGTAATTTCGATATAATTTTTAAAATGTTTTGTTAATTAGAAGAATTTATCTGAACAGCGTTTAATAAAAAATTCCTACAACTAAAGTGACCGCCAAAAAAATTTTTTTTTAAAAAATGTTTTGAAAAAAAACTACTGAATATTTTCTCAAATTTCTTTTTTATTTGAAAGTACAATCCTTTCGGTTAATAATGGAAAATAATTTCATTCTAATGGCTGCCTCGGCTGGCCATGCATTCAGAGTCTTATTTACTATGTGTTCCTTTTACTATGTGTTCCTTTAGACACATGAAAACTATGGTCTTTGATAACTATGGGTTGTGTGTTGAAATGTTTAGCAGTGTTTGTTTTGAAACAAATAAATTTATTCGTCAAGTTTAGAGAGCTTTTCGTCCATTTTATGGCAAATATAAGCGCTAGTAAACTGGCAATTCGTGCAGATTATTATTTATTTATTAACCACAATACATTTATAACAAGTTGTATTTAGTATAAATGGTGGAAATCGAAACTACGACACTCAGACTAATAGAATACCACACCATCCACCAAACTGCCAGAGCCCCAATTAGTGCAGTTTTTGTCACTTCCCACACTAATTTTGCTTTCCTAGATTCAAAATTATTCAAACGCTAATATAGGAATTTGTTAAAATTTACATGCTGACAGTACAATTGCTCCTGATTTCTCTTGAAATTAGCAAATGCTAACTAAATTTTTGTTTACAAACCTTTATTAGCTAACATTCTAACAAAATGGCTCAACTTACAATATAGCGGGCTTAACAATTTATTAGTGGTGAACGTTATACAACGATGTTTTGAAAGCGCTCAATTTGCTGGCTTTTTATTAATCAACATCGATTAAAAATCAATGCTGTCTGCAATAAAAACTTAATACACAGGTGTCCTGTTAGTCTAATGAGTAGTGTTCTAGATTATTAGCGTTATGGTCCTGGGTTCGATTCCTACCTGAGCATAAGGTCTAAGTAACTCTGCTCTTTATATTAAGTTGGATAAGCTGGTGTGATGGGATTTCGTTGATATAATCGTTCAATGAGAACCTGTCTTATAATAATGCGGTGATAACAGCGAATCGAGAAACTTCTAACTGTAGGAATTCTGTAGTGTACGAATGCGTCAAAGACATATGGTGTGACAAAAGTGGTTTTTGGTTCTACATCCAGGCAATTCGAGTATATCGTCCAAACGTTTTAAAAATATGCTAAAATAAAAAATGTAGTATTATATACTGTTAAAAGCTCTTTTAATTATCTATAAATCCACATCAAAATTTTATTGAAATATTTCCGTCCAATTATACGTTTGAGCCAATGTAGGATAATTGCTTTGACTATTGATTAGTGTTTATGCTAAAACAAATTACAGTTCAGGTATTAAATGTGTAAACTTCAATGCCTCAATTCCTAGTATTTGATTCATTCATTGTTAAAGTTTTACGGCAGAAAATATTTTAATTTAGAAATCTTTTCACGGTTTATTTTAAATCTCTTTAAGCAACCACTCAAAATAAATATTTATTTTTCATTTCTGCAAATTTAATCCAAAAAGATTTAATAAAATCCTCGCCCACAAGTAAATTAAAATTCAAAAAGCCTGTCTATTTAACGAACATTACTGTTATTATTATCTGACGATAAGAGAAATGACAGCCAAAAACAATTAATGGCAAACAATTAAGTAAACAGCTGCATGAACAGATGTACAAACAGACAAACAATAACAGATAATGTGACACAACATAAAAGTATCGAAAATAATTAAAAAAAATTACACAACAAAAAAATTGCTACTGCGTTTCTATCGAATATCTTAAATAAGATGAGAAAAATCAAAAGGGCTGACTACACTATGCAACAAAATAAAAAAATTTAAATGTACTCAGCTAATGACATAGTGTAAGTTGTGAGTTTTGTTGAGTAGAACTCAAAAATATTTTTTTATATTTCTTGAACCCTCCAAACTGGTTGGAGTTGATGTTGATTTGAAGACGCCGTAGTCTAGTAGAAAATGCGTTGGCTTATTAGACGTAAGGCCTCGGTTCAAACATTAGATCCGACATCTCCAACAAAATGAAATATGAAAAAAATTTTTCTTCGGCGACTGCCATTCAGCAGATTTCTGGCAAAAACTCTGAGAAAGTTTTTCTCAAAAAATCTGTAGTTCGAAGTCCACTTTAACCAGTGGTCAGCACAAAGAGGACATAATCAAAATGTGATCGTAGTTGTGAGAAGCATTTTCAAGTGTACTTATTAACCTAATATGTATATCTAGTGGAAAATATAGAAAAAAGGTACAACATATTTAATTGTCAAATATTCCTTCAAAAATATTTTAATGTCGTAATATTGTTTTTGGGGTGTATAATTGAAACAATAAATCACCTGAAAAAAAGCGACATGAACCTTTCTCTTAAGAAGCTGACAAGCAATTGAATACTTGAATACACTTTTCCTCTGTTTTTTTACGAACATAATTGATGTTCGGGTTGTAATAATGAATTATGTATGTTATGTTATTTATATTTAATAATGTATTGCTGTTTTAAATATTTCCGTTTTTAAATTTTGTAACTGATTGAAAAATTTCACATCAAAACAACCAAAAAATAATTTATGTGTTGAAATGAACATGACATCAAATATGTTTATTTCCTTTTGCTGGGCCTTAACCAATTGACCTCTTTAATCATTAGGGCATTAATTTGTTTTTGTAATTAAGAGTCTGTAGAAATCACAAATTGTCAAACGGTTGTATAAATATTGTATCAACAAACAACAAATCCTGCATCATTAAAAAAAAGCTTTAAATAATCTTTAAATGTAAACATGCATTAACATTTCATATGCACATGCAAACTCTATTATCATAGAGATGACAATTGAATAGCAATGATGTACGCAATGTGAACAAAAAATGTATCAGTTCAATTTACTCGCAAAATTTGAACACTAGAGGAATACAGAATATACATGAACATACATACATTTAAAAAATTGATAAATTATCAATTCTGTTTGCAATATTCATTCAAATTCTATTTTAATTTATATTCTAGTCGAAAAATTGAACTTAAATCTGTCTTATTTTATAATATCTGGTTTGTCACAATTTTTTTTTTAATTTTTTATTGAAAATAAATACACCACTTCCACAGTGTTGGGGCCATATAGAATAGAGTGCCAAAAATATTGTTTATTCAGTTAATGATATTTTATTTAAGAGGGGAATTTTTTTATTAAAGAGTTATGATTCTAATAATTCAAGAGCAAATTTTGATAAAATAGTATTCTTTTTTCAAGTCAATTTGACCAGTTATAAATTAGATTTTTTAGATACATCGCCAATTGACACTTTTGCGTGTTGAATTACTTCCGAAAAGTGCAAAAGAATATTATCTTATGGCTATTTTTGCTCTTTGGTCCTCTTTGACACTTTTGCATGTTTAAATACTTCCGAATAGCGCAAAAGGAGCTTATCTTATGGCTATTTTTGCTATTCTGCTCGGTTTGGTCCTCTTGGAGAAACTTTAAAAACTAGAAATTGTTTGACAGCGTCTATCGTATTTTAAACAGTTTTCTTTAAGTGTTGATGGAGGTTTTGAACATTTGTTAATTATAGCACGACTCGTATTCCGTTGTTTCAATTCATCGCCATTAATCTCAGGTTACCAATTAAACTCACATTTTGGGGCAAAGCATTGACGTACAAGATCATGCAATTATAACCCACTTAACTCTTCCGTGTAAAGATGGATCGAAGTTTCAGACCTGGAACGTAATACAACAGTTACCGTTTGGGAGACAACAGTAGAAAGTATGACAAAGTTGGAAATCAGGGATGGATCACCTATGATGTAGAAAATAGTTACATGAAATAATATGGTATTTGAAATGTAAATGGTAAATGTTCATATAAATATGAACTGGATACTTATATATATATTTTATATATAGGATCTCTAATCATTACAAATCCACACAAAACTATAATATGCACCAAGAGAAACAATTAATGACTTATGTAGCACCAGTTTTAAATGGGAAATATAAACGTGAAGATATTTTAGTATTGAAGTTGCTACTAGTGTGTTGGTTCATTAGACGAGAGATCTTGTTTCAACCCCTTAGACATCTCGAACATAACGAAATATGAAAAAAATTTCTTTCGGCGACTTCCTCTCAACAGTCTTCTGGGAAAAACTTTGAGATTTTAAAAATGCCATGAAAAGTTTTTCAAAACTCTGTCGTTCGGAGTCTGCTTTAAAGTTTGTTACTTTAGTGTAACTATATATTGTGTATTGTTTACATGACATTCAATTTATATTTTAAATAAATTTCGAAAACGATGTAAATTGCTTTAATACATCACTGTCTTTTAATTCCAGCAGAAGTTCCATGAATATTTATGTAAGTTCTTGTATTGAAATCATTGACCTTGTTGCTTAATGTGAACACGCTACACATGCACAGACCCTATTAGCGATTGTATGTATATTGTTAAGTAACTGCAAATGTTAAAAAGATATAAAAAGTGTACACTAATTGATTAACATACCTTATTGGAAGAAAAAGTAAATAGTGTCAGAGCGTTTATTTGTAATTTATACGACCTAAAATGCTAGTACATACATATGTAGTTCATCATACAAACAACAGTAATTCTCATACCCAAAATCCATTAACTATTTTTAATATGTAAACCTTAACAAATCAAATAAATAAAGAACTTAAAAAAGAACGTATACAAAACACAAACCAAAAATAAAACAGAGAAAATAATGTATTGTTGACCATACATTTTGGATTTGTGTCTACAGTACACATCCCTTGCATTGCATTAAACTTAAAGTAAATATGTATGTACAAATGCGTTGTCGATGCGTGCTGAAAAGTGAATCTTATATTGTAACTTTTTAAATTTTCAATATATTTTGATAAGATGTGGCATTGGTCACATTTCCTGATCTATACACATACATACATACATACATAATTGGCCATTTCAACCCTTCAGTAAGTATTAGGATCTAGGTTCGCACAATACATATGTTGTGTGCGTTTATTTCATATATGAGTGGTGCGACCGAACATGAGTGGTAGATTCCGAACGACAAATTTTTAGAAACTCTTCGTGGCAATTTTATTTACTCTCAGAGTAAGTCGCCAAGGAAATACTTTTTCGAATTTTGTTTTGATGTCTGTCCTGCGGTTTGAACGGCGGCCTTACGTCTAATAAGCCAACAAACTATCTACTAGACTACGGAGCCTTATCAGACAAAGCATTATTCGCATTGTTATAGTTGGCGTTTTCTTAATTCCATTTAACTTTAGTCCTATGTACTCTTTTGCAGATGAGGCCAATTGTTGCCATTCATATTCTCCTAATTGTTGATGGCGGCAAAAGGGTCGATTTTTATGTACTCAAGACTTATGTTCTTTCTTGACTCATGTGTGGAACAGTATGTCATCTGTAACAAAAACAAAAAAAAAGAAACAAATCGAAATATGAAAAAAAATCTTACCGCAACTTCCTCTCATTGGCATGAAAAATAGCTCAATCTATTGTTAGTAGTCGAAGATTAAACTCTAATCGCACATTAAAATTAACAGACTCAATATAGGTGATGAGAGGAGCTAGGTCGTTATCCTGACTAAAGGATTGTAACGACCAGATTAATAAGTGTTTATACACGACTGAGATTTCAGCATATTTCTGGCAAAAACTCTGTGAGGAAAATTGAGAAAATTGGGCACGAAAAGTTTTTCAAAAATCTATCGTTCAAATTCGACTTTAAACTATAGTGCCCTCCACTTATGGATAAAATTAATACACAGAACATAAGTGGTGTGAGAAACTAGCTCCTAATTCTGACTGAAGTGTTGTAATGACCAAATGTGTATGTATGTATGTATGTATGTATATATGCCCGATTGAAAGTTGAGAACATTTATCGGTCGCTTCCTCCAAGCTTTCTTTTGGATTTATGGACGTCGGTGTTTTCAATCTTGATGGTAGAAGGATAAAAAAGCAATTTGACGGCGAAGTCTTTAAATGTGTTCAACTGCTATTCTGAAATGGAAAAATTCTTATATTCAGTAAATGATACGTATTTGAACATGTCCCACTGGTTTGGATGTACGAACGTACAGCCCTTTAGCATTCAGCAAGCCACCAAGAACAGAAAATTTTACACCATTCTCAGAAATTTACTACACAAACTACATATAAGAGAAAATTCCAAAGGCTATGTAGGTCGTACATATTTTTTTTTTGTATTGTATTTAACATACAATATGTTCCTGATGAAATGATTAACTGAAACTGTTTTATTTTGATGCAACAATTTTATTGTCGCAGTCTGTTTAGTTACTTTGTTTTCAGGTATTCATTATTAACTAAAAACAAAAGTAATAAAGCGTTTTTATTTGATGTCGTATTCTATTCAAGAGCAAAAAAGTCAAAACATCACAACAAAACAACAACTCTTAGAGGAAAGCAAACAAACTAAAACATGTGTTTATTTCTTTACCCAAATCTAATTTTAGACAAAAGAACATCCATTTAGTATTTAGCCCTTAGCCCTTTATTACGTAAGACCTCTTTCATACATTGTAACATACTTTTAACGAATTTATGTCATCACATAGTTCTTACTTCATTTAGAATACTTCGGAATTTCCTTTTGCTATTGGTCTGAAATTTAAAACATGCTTATAGCTTAGCTCCGTCATATTGGTTTCACTTAGTTTGCTTAAAGAGTTAATCTTCTTCTCCATTTAGTGGAGAGTGCCACTCATATTCAAATTAGAAACAAATTTAGTTCACGAACCAATACTGTAATCCAATTATTATAGCAGTTTCAGGTTGCTCGGCAGCTGAGATACTTAACCAAAATTATGTTGAGAAATGGATGGATAGATTTTAATTCATTTGACTTAAAGTTAAGGGAGAACATTGAGTGACTTTCACCACAGAGAGGCAAGCTGTCACCTTTTCTGTGAACTACCACACATAATATCCTAAGAATGTTGTTTCTGATATTGAAATAGACTATTATGCGAACATCTTAATACATTTCAGAGAAAATGATTAGAAAGAAATGCAGGACTCTCTGAAGTCGCTATGTCCGAGGGAAATTTCTAGGCTTATTGGCAGGAAGATCAAGATATCCAAACAAATAAAATTTTTACTTAATCTAGATTTAAGTCGCTGTAGCGTAGTAGGTAGTGTGTTGGCTTATTAGATGTAAGGCCACGGTTCAAGCCACAGGTCAGATGTCAAAACAAAAAATAAAAAAATATTTCCTCGGCGACTTCCTCTCAGCAGATTTCTGTCATGAAAAGTTTCTCAAAAATCTGTCGTTCGGACTCAACTTTAAACTGTAGGTCTTGCCACTCGTGTGCAAAGTTAACACATACAAATTGAGTGGTGTGAGAAGCTAGGCCGTAATCGTGACTGAAGGGTTGTAATTATGTAGATGGAAACGACATCTAGATCATAATGTGGAAGTGACTCATAGGTTCTAAAAGTGATGCCTTTTGTTAACATATGTTTTAGTAATATGGTGGGTATTGGTGCATTGAAAACTCAACAAAATACTACTAAGAGATCAGAGATGTTGCTTCCAGGAAATGAACAACGAGATGAGAATAACGCAGACCAGAATATTGCAAAAAACTCTATCTGTCTATCCATTTAAGATAATTGTGCAACATGTCTGTTAAAAGCTATAACGTAGACAAATGGCTGGGACCAAAAACCATCACTCCAGTATAAGTTTAAATAGCTGGAAGCATATAGGCATGATATTAAAATATCAAAATGGACACCAAGCGTATTATAAATTGTTTTACTCTGATACCAAATTGACAATATTGCTCACTAGCATAGGTGACCGTTTCATACGGTACGCCTTATTCGGATACCTATTCACCAGGCAGTAATCGGAAATGAGTTCACGTTAAATTGTCGGGCAAACACATGAATTGGGTTTAGGATAATATAAGTTTTTGCGGGGCAAGGAAAATTGAGTTACTGCTATAGTCTTAAATACTGCATGAGACACAGCAGGATAGCGACAGAGTGGACAATATAACTAGAACCCTCTGGTGAGCCCCAGATGAGAGAAGACCACATGATCTTAAGTCTGAACAAGATTAAACTAAGTAGGGTTAAAGATCAACAAAATCACTGAAAAACTATATTGCTTATTGACCTCAAGAGCAATAGATTGGAAGAACGTACACGATACTGTGATGGATAAGTAAGCTCCTTCTTACCAATAAAATTAAAATATGTTTTAAAGGCAATTATAAATTTAAATATGATGTGTAGGGCATAAAATAGTAAGGTAATGGTCACAATATGTACATATGTATATTGTGTTTATTTTTCGTTTCCTTCACTTTAGATGATGAGTTGTATAGACGCCTTTATATTTCATTTATGATAGATATTTTAGCGTTTGTTTTGTGTTTTTACATACACATACTACATACCTATGGATATGTAGTAGATACCTAGCATGAATAAATAAATATAACAATCCGAAGAATGTATTTGGTTTAATAACAATACAATTGTCAGGCATGTTTACTCACGTACTTAAAGCCAAACTAAAATAAAAACATCTATACAAGCGAGCTTGCGTGAACTACAAGTAAATATATAGATATGTATGTAAGTAGGTTAGCTTTTAAAAGTATAAATATAATCAGAGATTACATAAATGTATATTCCGCTTTAATAGTAATTAAAATTATAAAATTTTAAATTCTTTAATGTTTTGGAATAACAATACTGTTACTTTTTTACCTTTTAAAAACGTTTGAAATATGAGCTCGTAGATTGCAAATAAAAATAAATATATGTTCACTTCTAAATAAATCCTTTTTTGTTCGCACAATTCTGAGTGCCACTTTTCACAACTTAATGTAAACAACAACAATTGCTTTATTGGTTATTCTTCTTTTCACTCTTTTGCGTAAACAATAACAATTGTTCAATAGACCTTTATAACGGAGATCTTGAAACCACGATTATTGTCTTCACACACAACGTTTCTTCAAACAAAACTGATTGAATTCTTTCTGACCCTGTTGCCTGCTTTGTCTTGCCTTTTACTATATCGCAGGGTAAACAGTCTGATGAATGCTCTTGAAGGAAAATGACTTGGCCTTCGCGGAATCTTTATAAATGTAAACACGGTGTTTACGTTATTGTTATTTGTGTATTGTGTTTACGTTTGTCCTTGCAGTGTTGTTGTTGCCTGTTTGCTTACTTGTTTATACCTTTTAATACTGATGTTATTGCTATATTTCTGTTTATTTGTTGATCATGTAAACAAGTCCATTGTATTTGTTTTTGTAGCTTTTGTTTATCATTTTAATGTTAAACGATGTAACACCATTTCCATTTTCGTAACAATATGAAATATAGCGAAAACAAAACCAAAGTACAAAACTGAGTCTATTTGACAATACAAAATTAAATTATGTGCAGTTAAAAATGTCTAAATTTGTTCATATTTTAGTATCGCTAAAGTGATTCTTTCAGTTTCTCTACATGCACTTTTTAAATTTAATAAATTTTGTTAAATTTGCTTAAATTTCTAATAGTTAATAACTTACATTATATTTTATAATTTAACATAATTTAAAAAGAAATTAATCAAATTAAAAGAAATCATTTATACTAACATATACAGGACTAAGACTCTAGCAGCCAGTTGGTTAATTTATTATATTAATGCGTAAATTTATAATATCATATCTAAATATATAAATAAATCCATGCAAATATATTTTAACAGAACGTTAAAGTTAAATTATTTAAATTTCATTGCACAGATTATCTTCGGCACTTAAAATTTGTATTTCTAAGTATTTATTAGTTTTGAGTAATTTTTAAATGTTTTTTGAGTGGTTTTTAAGTGTAATTATTGACAGTGATTCGTAGATACTTTACAACGTCTTGCTAATTAAGTTCTCATGTACACTTTGCTTACCTATTCATCAATATTATTAAATTTACATGAAATAGAATTACAGTGAATTTTGGTTAAGTTTATATGTTAGTTTAAATAATTAAATCTTTAAGCATAATTGTGTCATTAATCGTCCATCCGAAGGTATGAATGTATGTCTGCGTTCAGCCTTTGATGCTAATACAGAAATAATTTAAACAAATCTGTAAAGCGGATAAGAGCCATAAAAATAAGGTTCTAACATAAAAATTCATACTTTTATGTCAATTTAGAAAGTTGTCATGAATGGTGTAATAAATTTAGTTGATGAAGAAATTTGGTTTGCTTTAATAAAATTTTAATCTATAATAAGTTTCTCAACAGTTTAAATGAATAAATTTCTTTTTAATTACATCATTATTATTAACTTTTGCAATTATTACACACAAGGTTTTAATTATAAAAGTCATTGTATTAAATAAATTAATATTAAACAATTAAAGATTCGTGATATGTTGCAATGCAAAAATTACCCCTAAAGGCCAAATTTATGTGTCGAAGATACGGGGTATTACCATGTAAGCTTAATATGTAAAGAGAACTTACGAAATTGACAGAAAACACGACACTTTTTTACATTTTTCAACTATCAGAACGCTTCATTCTGTTTTTTTTATGTTTTACTAATCGTATAGGTATGTAGGTAGGTAGGTTGGAGTGGTAGTTTTGATATCAAAAACTCACTTGAGCACGCATAGCGGCCCGTTGTGACGCCATAGGTGAACGCAGTCCCTGCACTGACCAAGTTCCACCAAACTAGGGAAGAAGTTTCTCAGCGCAATATATATCTGCACCTCGCAAGAGATGAGCATGGACAAAGAAAGTGAATAACAGTCGCCTCTTCCTCAGCGGATCTGCACCCATTGCAGAAGTCGTTAGATGGGAGTTTCATTCTTTCCGCTTGCCTTTCCATAACACACTGACCATGCTTACGGCCACTGAGATCGAGATGACGTTACGACCACATCCGTTACGACCACATACGGGGGCCTAGTGAGTCTAGCGATGGAGCAGGACTCCTCACTGACTCAGGATAGGTTGTCGTCCCGAAAAAAATTTCCGCGCAATGGTCAACTTCGGAAGGCGGGCTGAAATATTACTGTGCCCAGGGACCCAGACAAGTGAAGGGCCCAGAAGGAAGATCAAGATAGCGGCGCCATTCCCTAACGCTCCTGGACTTATTCATAACGCTCAACAGAGATCTTATGGCAGTTTAACTATCAGAGAAGACTGACATTGATGAGGATCCATTGAGCAACCCGGTGGATGGCCATTACTTCCGCCCGAAACACAGTAATCCGGCAGTCGGCGTGAAATGTTCAGGTTCAGTTTCCCAGAGTAGACTCCAATACTAGATAATCGATGTTCATTGAAGCCACAGGGTCTACCCCCAAAATAGAGGAATGACCATAAGAGAGGATGCGCCAACGAGACAGGGCATTGAGTCTAGTCGCAGTAAACTTGGCTGCCTGCTTAGCGAGAAGCACAGTAGGAAGCCAGTTAAGCATTGCGAACAAGGCCTTTGTGGTGGAGATGCGTAGTGCACCGGTGATATGAATGGCTGCAGATCTTCTGCCCTTGTGAAGAAGTCTGACATTGTATAGTTTGTTCAAAGCAGTCCATCAGAAAGCAACACCATACAAGAGGTTGGGTTTGATGACCGCAGTGTAGATCCGACGCATGATCTTTGACGCAAAAAATTTGTGCTGTATACAAAATGTGTCTTCTATCGTCAAACCGTTTTCAATAATGATGCCTATTTTAGTTCAATGAGTATGTTAACAAATAGAAATGCTAAATTTGGTGTGTAGAGCAGTCAAAAGCAGTTCAAGAACAGCTAATACACCCAGAAAAGTACGCTAATTGATGCGGTTTGTTGCTCGACAGTGTTATTGCATCATATTTCTGCAAGAACGATGAAACTTGCAACGTTACAGGCAATAGATCTTTCAAAAATGAAAGAATTTAAATTGGTTGGCATGTAGTTTCTATGAGCGACACGGTATGCGACACGATGGATCACGTTTGAAGCAGTCCAAGATCTTTTTTTGTGGGAATACGTGACAACACTCATGTACAGGAGAGAAACCAGTAGAAACGATTTTTGTTGAACTAATTTGTATGACCTAGACACCAACGACATATATTTTCAGCAGAAAAAACTACATGCCACGCCACTCATGTCAAATTCGATATTTTGCGCGAGTGATTTGAAGACGTGATCATTTCATGTACATAGATGTGATGTAAACTTGTCACCGAGATCATGCGATTAGACTTTTTCTTGTAGGATTTCCTTAAGTATGTGCGAATAATCCACAAATCTCAGCGATCCGCAAATACTCCATACCATCGGAGTTCGACATTTCGATCCGTAACCATCATTCTTCCTGATAAATCTCTGTGCGACTTACAAGTTTTCCAGTAGGTATTATCCTTTGAATAAATACGAATTTTTGGCGTCATACGTTCAACAAATTTTTTTTTTTCATTTGGCTTGTAATAACTTGAAAGTATTCGCATCAAATATTATTAATTTATTTATTAATTTATTAATTAGAATATAATTACAAATTATATTTAGTTATTTAGCTGAGTAACTTCGACCAGAGTCTCTGGTGGAAATCGAACCCACAACCCTCACGCTAATTGTCTAACACACTACCCACTAGACTACCAGGGCACCCAAATATTATTCATATACATATCTGTATATCTTATCTGTATATTATCTTATGTCAATGCACATAAGACCAAACTTTTTTATAATCGGTAGTTGCCTGATGCAGAAGGCGTATGCTTTAATATAATGGAACTTTAATTTTTGGCAAGACCGTTACATGAATGATTTACTTATGGCAATATACCAGTTTATTTACCAACACAACATTTTAAGGTTTATTCTTCTGTTATTGCTTACATCACTTACCATTGACACGTACGGCAACTTAATCATCCCTTTTAAGCTTAGGTTCTTTACTAAGCTTCCCACTGGCTGATCGAGATTTGTGTCACTGTTTGCGACTATTTTTTTATCCTCAGCGTAGTAATTTGGTGGTAATTTGGTCATTGACTAACGGTTATTTTAGAGGTTGATATAATTTTAAACCCAAATTGAGCTACGCATTTGAGGGTAATTCTGGTTTTTCAAAAATTCCTTGTCGCCATATTTAAAAAAAACAAATTATGTATAAGAATGTAATTACGTCCAACATTTATACTCATAATATAATATTAATCAATCAAAATATGTTGTTTTTTATTATTGACAGAATGCTTTATTTACTTATTTTTTATGCTTTTATGATGCAGATCAATTATGAACAGCAATTATGAAATATTGTTACCACAAAAACCACACATGTGTTCACACATTGTTGACAGATAAATATTAAAAGGACAAGCCTCATAATAAATTAATTTAATATTATAAGTTTTAATTATAAAAAAATAAATGAAATTTTATATGTGAAAAGCAAATATAAACAGTTTAATTTGATTTTAATATAACCTGCATAGTAGAGTCAATTAAAAAAAAATACCGTATTGTCCACACTGGGAGTTTCATGTTTGGAATTAAATGATAGTGCAATATTAATAGCGCAATGTTACCAATAAAATTATGTTGTTAATGTAAAAAACATGTGATATATTTAAATAAATATACAACAACGCACAAAAGTTGATAACTAATGTTAAAATGTAAATCTTTTTTAAAAAGCAAAAACCATAACAACTTTTTCAGAAATTCCATTCATAGCATTTTCCAATATTTTTGACAATACTTTGTTTTACTAATTTTGTAGTTATAGGGTAATACTCATCAATCTGGAATTTTTCACGCATTTCCCATTGGATTAGTATCAAGTGCTTGCAATATTTTTGTATTAATATCGCTACATTTCCACCAGAGGACTAATACTACGCTGTAATTAGTATTAAAGCGCACTAGCACAGTTTTTATTTTATATTTTACTCTGAGATATTAGATTTTTTGTACTTCCCTATAATTTTAAACTATCTCTTACAGCTCATCTTTAAATAATTCTATTTGTAATACGGCATTGAAAAGCAATTAAGAAGCTGATGAAAGTTTGGTACGGAGGCCTAATACATAAATTTGCGATGAACTTATTTATTTATATTGCTGTGTGCTTTTTTATTATTTAATATTGTTACATTTTTACCTTTTTAAAAACGTTTAAAATATGAGTTCGTTAATTGCAAACAAAATAAAAATAAATTGGTGTTTTAAGTTCAATTAAATTTTTATCGTTCTGACTATTTTTGTTTACCACTGTATACAACTTGATGTATGAAAACACGTTGCAAACACAGTATATTTTACCTATTGTTGTAGACATGAAAAAATGTTAAAGTGCCACAAAAATACTTCTGCTTCTATTTTCTACGTTGATTTAACTTCATATACAAATATTTCATCAAGACTGTTCCTAAATCAAGTGAAAACATAAGACAAGAAAAATGCTTCGCATATTTGTTCACTGCCTTTTGTTCCAAATGTGAATGAATAAAATTTTTTTTATCAGGAATTTGTGCAAAGTTTTCCCAATATAAAGAAATAAAATTATAATAAAAATAAAACAATAAATTTCCAAAATTCTTGCGCTTTCATGTATTCATATTGGTGTTATTTTGTTTTATTCCTTTTTGATTTATTGAATATTTAATTTAAGCTCACTCCTTTAAATATTGCACATTTCTACTGATTGTTTTCGAACGAAACAAGTACATCTTATTTGCTTGTCCGATAAATCTCAATCCCAAGTATGAAAATTTTTTATCAGAAAGTTGAATATTAACAGCTTATTTAGGATGATTTATATTTTTCGTTTTTTTTTTCGGGTTGTAAATATTTCGTTTTTTATTAAGCTCATCCAAAGGGTGTTTGAGTTATTATCGATTTTTTTTAATTCCGTATTAATTGGGCGAATTGAAGTCGCCGTGGTGTAGTAGGTAGTGTGTTGGCTTACTATTCGTAAATCCCGGGTTCTTATCCCAGGTCAGACATCAAAAATGAAATATGAAAAAAAAAAAAATATTTCTTCGGCGACTTCCTCTCAGCAGATTTCTGGCAAAAACTCTGAGAGTAAAATAAAACTGCCATGAAAAAGTTTCTCAAAATTCTGTCGTTCGGAGTCGACGTTAAACTGTAGGTCCCGCCACTCACGTATAAAATTAACGCACACAACATGAGTGGTGTGAGAAGCTAGGCCGTAATCCTGACTGAAGGGTTGTAATGGCCAATTATGTATGTATGTATTAATTGGGCGCAGTGCATTCGAAATGTCCAATTTTCCAAGACTCTGGGGCATAAATCAAACTGAATTTGCCATTCATAGATTATGTTTGCTTTTGGGACAGCAGCGGTTTACGACTTATTCAAATACACCTGCTACTTAAGAAAATGCCACAAAATAAATTCCAACGGGACCCAATTGTATAATCTCGGTTACCATTTTTCATTACCTCCACGTGGTATGATCACCAGAGATCAGCAATGAATCGTTTTTTCGCTACTCATAAGGACTCATGAAATTTTGAATATAAGTGAGTCAAATTGAAATTTAACTACTCTGATTCATTCGTACTCAATACAACGTTGATTTATAAGTATAAGTAGAATGAGTATGAAACGTTGGCATCGAACTCATACCATTCAAAATATGTTTGAATCATATGTCTACTCATTCAGATTCATAACTTTAGAAAAATACTAATGATTGGAGTGATTTGAATCATTCATCAATATTTACAGTCTGAGTTGTTTTAGCTTTTACAAAAAAAGAAAAAAAGTAGTGAGTATTGTAGTGTTGGTACGCGAATCATACTTATTTTGTGATTCTTGTAAACGTTGAGTCATGGAAAGTCGAAATCAACAACATCATGTGTACTGTTAAGTATGAGTATGATGAGTACTTCAAACTTTGAATATGAGTATTATGAGTATAATATTAAAATAAGTGTGAATGCGTATAAGTATCATAAATTATGAGCTTGATTCGATTCTACTCATCTTTTTGAATACTCATTGATGATCTCTGATGATCATGCTTCCAAAGTGTTCTAGCAGAATATCAGTAAGATGGGTGTGGCACGTTGTCACCAAGTAGTGACTTTTTGAGGACACTCGTGTTAGGTCATGTATGCACCCACAGAAATAGAACTCATCAATGAAGATTATTATTCAATGAAAATTAGGGCTGCAGAGCCCATTCAGCGAGCAAAAGTCATTGTTAAAGTCATTGGGCTTCAGTTCCTAGGTCAGTTTAATTTTGTTGCATTTTATTGAATCTTTTACAGTATAGTGTCCCTGGTATGAGTAAAACTATTTAAAATTGAAATGCATAACGTATAATTTTAATAATATCAGTGCTTATATAAACCCAAATATTAAATATCATCTTTCTAGAATGCCCGTTATTATGTCGACGTATGCGTGTTGGTGGCCGTGGTCTAGTAGGTAGTGTGTTGGCTTATTAGAGGTGAGGCCTCAGTTCAAACACCAAGTCAGGCATCTCCATCTGAACGAAATATGAAAATATATTCCTTCGGCGACTTCCTCTCAGCAGATTTCTGGCAAATACTCTGAGAGTTAATAAAAACATCATGAAACGTTTCTCAAAAATCTGTCGTTCGGTGTTGACTTTAAACTGTAGGTCTCGCCACTCATGTATATAAATTAACACTCACAACATAAGTGGTGTGAGAAACTAGATCGTAATCCTGACTAAAGGGTTGTAATGACCAATTATGTATGAATGTATGGGTGTTGGTCGGTCGTTAAATGAACCAATAGTTTGGATTATTATCTTTTCATTGCGAAAAGCTCTCTCGGTAAGGCGGTTATGGCGATCGTAAAACGGCCAAAGGACAGACACCCATTTCGATAAAACATTTTTATTATTTGCACGCTTTAGATTACGCCCGCCTTTAGAGAAGCACCCCAATGATTGTCGTAAATTGACTCCTTTTGGCCAATGTAATAAGATCTCGTTGCTAACCAAATTGTCTCTAACCAAAGCGCTCCTAAACAATCCGGTCTCATTGTTATCTCAAAGTAAACAACGTAGGACAGTGTTGCAAACTTGTAATTTTGAAATGGTACTAAATTGTAGCCGAAAAAGTACTTTTTTGCATCAAATAATAGTTTTATAAAAGATACATACATAATTGGGGTCATTTCTTCCTTAATCCTTCAATCAGGGCTACGACCTAACTTCTCACACCACTTATTTTGTGTGCGTTAATTTTATACACGAGCTATACTGTTTAAAGTCGACTCCGAATGACAGATTTTAGAGAAACTTTATCGTGGCAATGTTATTTTGCCAAAAGGAAGCCGCCGGAGAAATATTTTTTCATATTTCACATTAGTCACGGCGATATGTAACATGCGTTCGTTTGAAGAGCAATGAAAAGGCTTACCGAAATTATATTACGGTTCGGCAAGCGTTTCAATTGCTTTTCGTATTCTAAAAACGAACGTAGTTCCGTGGACGTTTGGCTAACCACGCTAATCCTAATTCTACTTTAGCACTGCGTTGAACGTGTATTGCATTAATAGTTGAAAAGCTCATGACATAAATATGTAATAATGAAAAAGTACTGAAAGCGTAGCGGGGATACTGCGGTATTTTTGAAATGAAAAAGTACTGAAAAAAGTAAAAAAGTAATGAATTTTTCAACACTGATGTAGGAACATGTCATAGAGTGTGAGAGAGAGATAGAGAGAGAGCGGGAGAGAGGCAAAATCCGTCTATTTGCAACACAGACTGAATTAATGACAAATAATTTGACGGATGTAGCTTCAACATGGTGGCGTTATCTACTACTAAAATGCATTGAAGCACGTAAATATTTAATTGTACAACTGAATTTGTATCGTATCTTTAAATTAATTGAAGTTATATGTATATTAGAAATTGTTAAGTAACATAGCTCAGTATGATATTGAATATTATCGCGAGTTAGTTAGTTAGTTAAGTTTTATTAATCCAATTTAAAGTTTTTTATCTTATATGTAGATAATAATTTACACTTTTGAGATATATCTTAATAATACTTCAGCAAGTAAATTTAATGTAATTTTATATAAATAAAAGCGTATCATTTTAAGCTAGTTATAGGTAAAAAGGATATAGAAACCTATATGTGAAATAATAGTGTTGATTTCAAGTATAATTATAATACAATTATTTTCTATTTGATAATTATTATTATTATACAAAGATATGTATGTATTATACTAACTCTACTTTCACGTATTCTACGATAGCGTGATGTTATGATTTTTTGGAAATGATTATCATTTATTCTTTTAACAAAATCTTGGAATAGCTCGTATCCTGTTTCCTCATGAAGTAGTGAAGTAGGGAATCTCCAATGTAGATTATGGATCATCTTAAGACATTTGTTCTGGATGATTTGGTGCTTTTTTAGATGGGTTTTCGAAGCACGATACCATATTGGAGATGCAAAGGACATTATTGGCCGGATAACGCCTTTATAAATAAGATTTTTATTTTTTCGGCTTAGTGTTGACCTTCTGTTTAAGAAGGGCCAAAGACATTTAAAAGCTTTTAACGCTTTTTGGCAGGATGATGATATGTGTTTTTGAAACGATAGTTTTCTGTCCAATGTCACTCCTAGATAAATTACATCGTTTACGACACTAACCTCATTACCGTCAAAATGCGGATGGCGTGTTGGTACTCTTTTGGAGATTTGTTGAACGGGAAAATGATAGCCTGTGTTTTATCCTTATTTAATTTTATTTTCCACTTTTTAAAGTAATTATTACAAGATTTTAGGCTTATCCCCATCTTCTTTAGGAGTGCTGTTGTGAGCTTTCTGGGCGTTATGAGAGCTGTATCATCTGCATAGTAGGCTGTATCGACTTCTTTAGGTGGTTTGAAATCTGATGTGTAGATTGAGTATAGTGTAGGAGAGAGTATTGAGCCTTGTGGAACACCCGCAGGGCTGGATATAAAAGATGACAAGCTTTTGTTAACCGAGACAGCATACGATCTATTTTCAAGCAACTGTGAAACAATCTTACATCAATCTTATATATGTGGGTATATTGGCTAAAACCATTTTATATAACAGTCCGTTATGCCAGACAATATCGAATGCTTTTTCTATATCAAGAAGAATGAGGCCAGCAGATTTCCTTTGGCTATTGTTGTAATTTATTTTATTTTTAATACGTCCAATTTGATGTATAGAACTATTTTCTTTCTTAAAACCGAATTGATTTTCAGAAATTATATTATATTCTGAAGCATAATTCAAAATTCTAGTATTAACTAATCTCTCGTAAAGCTTACCCAAATTGCTCAAGAGGCTGATTGGTCTGTAGCTGGAGGGATCGTTGGATGGTTTGTTTGGTTTTTTAATTGCAATGACTTTTGCTTTTTTGAAATCAGAAGGGAAATAATTAAGTCGTAAGCAACTGTTGAAAAGCCGAACCAGAAGCTCTAATGCCTTTACAGGAAGTTTCTTTAAAAGGATGTTTGGGACAGCATCGAAGCCTGGAGATTTGGAATATTTTAATTGCGCAATCAGTAAGGACAATTCTTGGACTGTGATGTAAACAACGTCAGTAGAGGATGGATTATCCGATTTTAAATTATTTGCTATATAATATACTGTACGGTCGATTAAGTGGGAATACGTTAAAGTGAGTTCGTGGGCTTTAAGAAATGTATTAGCAAGTATTTGCGCTTTATCGGTGTCGGTGATGATTTTGGTACGATCTATTATGAAGTGTGGGATTTTCCTTTTGCCTTTGCCTCTTAAGGATCGACTTATTTTCCAAAATCGCTTGTCCCCTGGTATCATATTCTCTAGAAGAGCTGACCATTTTTGGTTCCTTATAGAGCTTAGTTTTCTATCAATGTGTTTGGTAAGAAATTTGATGCACTGACTGTAAAAGCGATATTCTAGACAATCATGAGCTCGAATTTGATTTCTTTTATAAAATTTCCTTTGCCTGATCATATTTGATATGTCGCGTGGCAAGTAGCAGTTGTTGATTTCACTTCTAAGCGGTGTTGATAAATTCCTGGCCAACAGAATGAGTTTAATAAAATTTTTAATTTCCTGGTCAAATTTGGAATTATAACTGCCAATATTCAATAAAATACTTCGATCAATTATTAATTGAAAGGAATTCCAATTAGTATTTTTGTATACAAAAGACGGGGAGTCTTCCTGCTGAAAGCGTGCCGAAATTGAGCAGACCGATGATCCGAAGGTATTTCATAGTCCAAAGTTATAACTCTTAATGGAAGTGAAACGTAACTTAGGACAATATCAACTGTGAATGGGCTACAGTTTCGACGGTGAGGATATAATGTGGGAGTACTCGGATAGTAAATAAAGAAATTTCTTAATTGTTGTTAGTTGTTAAGGGCACTCCCTGCCGAATTGTTGATGGAACCGTTCCAGGCGGTGTGTTTCGCGTTAAGATCACCGAGGAGGATGAAATCTTGGTCTACAGGAGTAAGAGAGACGATGTCATTTACAAATGAATGAGCGAATCGTGGAGAATATGCTGATGTGACAATGACTTTTCTGCGATTTATAATGATTTCTACTGAAAGATTTTCGATCAAACTAGACCTTGTTACAGGAAGTGGAGTATGTTTAACTCTTTTATGAACAAGTATTGCTACTCCACCACAATTTGCGTCACGTCGGTCGTTCCGGTAAAGGTTATAATTAAGAAAGAATGGGTTATGATAGTCCTTAAAGAATGTTTCGTTTAGTCCAGCTATATGAATATTGTTCGATATTAAAAGATTCTCTAGTTGTCGAATACGTGAATATGACGTTATACCGTTGGTATTCCAGTGTAAAATATTTAATGTATTTAAATTATTATTTAAGCTCATAGGCGTATTTTAAAAGAGATACAACAACTTGTATTTGTTGCACTTTCGAAGTACATTTGCTAAAATCTTAAAGAGAAGTAGTAAATATATTAAAAAGATCATCTATGCTAAACAGATCAGTGTTGTTGTTTTTAACCGTATCAGCATATAAATGTTTATTACTCACTGTTTCGGGGGAATTGGGGTAAAAAGTCCAAAATAAAATATTTATTTTAAGCCAAGAAAAATACAAAAGGTATTAGAAAAAAATATAAAATGTTTCTAAATAAAAAAACATTACCTTATAGTTTGGGGGTTGATCGAGAATATGATCTCTTTTCGTTTAATTCTTTATAATTCACAATTATTGCATATAAACACAGGGGTGGTTAATACATTTTAACAAAACTTAAATCTAAACTTAAAAGTAGGGTGGCCAGCGTGAACATCCCGCCCCCTTGCAGCATTGCAACAAGCGGACCGAGACGTCACCTGGCCAGAGATCAATGAGTTTACAGTTACAATTCAATATATAAATTCAATAAAAATAAGAACGTTGATTACGATTGTAGCCTCTTGCGACGCATTTGATGCTACCATTATGGCCCCATTAACGGAAGTAAGAGGTTGACCAGCACACGCAGATGGTTTTTACAGAGCTTGGTTGTGGGTTGTGCTCTTCTTCTTGGGCTGTGATCAACAATAATCATGTCGAGGTTGTCGTTAGTAGAGCGTTCGACAGATAGCTCACGGGTTGTTAGATGATCTGTAAATGAAAACGACGAACACACAACAGAAAAAGAGAGAACGAATTAATACTGCTCTAGATTAAAAAGCGGCACGAGCTTCACAATTGGCCTTATTAGAACGCCATTGGCAGTTCGAACTAAGACTACTCGCACTTCGAAACAGCGACAAAATAAATTCGTTCGATTCGACAAAATTTTCGTTCGGTTAATTGTCATAAATAATGACAACATGATCGACAACAACAAATTTTCTGGGGTGAGTTTTCTGACGAGTAAAAACTGTCATCATAGGGTATCAACTTCATGTAGAGATTCCACGTGATTCCAATTGTCAGTGCCTACCTGGTCCACGATAAACGATACTCGATTTGCCTCAAAAGTTGGCCAATGGCACGGGGGTTTTTGAAGCCAGGACAGAACGATAGTCGAAAGTGTCCCACAAAGGCTTCCGATCTGGTAAGATTCAGCTTCTTACGAAGTGAAAATACCATTTTTTGCCAATAGAGTTGCATCGCAGAGCTCTAAACGGGGTAAAGTTTACACTTCTACAGGCACAACTTTACTTTGGCAGCGAGTAAGTGGGTGACAAATTCACCAAACGGGGTTAGGACTCTACTACACAGGACGGCAACAGATGCTCTCTGAAGCATCACAAATTGCATGAAGTACTTCACGCAGAGGGTTAAAATTAACCCAACGGGGGATGTTAATCCTGTCGATGTACGAATAATCATCGACAAACTCAAGCCATCTGTTAAACGTCATGGGTTCCAAACATTCGTCACAATCTGTTCTGCCTTTACAAATTTGTCGCATAAAATAATCTTAGCAACTACGATTTTAGGTGCCACTCACCCAACGGGGTCAAATAGCTTTGGCTATTTGAAACAAGACAGAAATTTTTGACTATAGAGAAACAGGGCGTTGGAGCTGGCTTGAAGCAAAATGTTTCAATGCTCGCATTCCAACGTAAACCCAGAGTTTTAGCGGTGCTGGCGTCTGACAAGTTCAAAAATCTGGAATCTAGTGGATGTTCGGGAGGCAAACAAAACAAAACATCAATTATCTGACTTAAAAAACGGTATGATAGGGTATATATATATAATTGGGGGAGAATAAAATACAGTCATGATCGGCGAGTGTTCTAGGGAAAGGGATTCCCCAATTACTTCCTCGTATTAGGTTTTAATCTCGGGGCTCCGTAGCAATCAAATCTCATATTTTGAGCAAATGAACCCTTACAAGATGGACCAGGACTCAAGTCCGTAGGGAATTCGGATTTATAGGATAACGAATTTGACTGACGTGTTTTGCCAGTCACAATCCAACCGAAAACGGTTCGTTGGGCGATCAGAGTGTTTTTGGGGTCCTTTCGAAATCCAGAAAGCATTATCTGGGGGTATAAATCTCCACCCAATAGCAAATCCATGTGGGTATATTTAAAACTTGATACCGGGAGATCAGGTGTACGAGTATCATACGAGCATGTGGGTAATTGACCAGTAAGTTCTTCAACAACATACGCCTCCGTGGTCAATTTAAACTTTGGATTAATGGGAGACCGTAATGAAACAATACAAACTTTTCTAGAGTTTGCTACCACTGCGCCATTAAGGCCCACAACAGCGGCAGCAGGTGCCGAATATATCGGAAGATCTAGCTTCCGTTGCAGAGAAAATGGCATGACCTAATTCTATATTCACACGGGCAGTTCCTAACAGAACTGCTGAAGACGGGGTGGACTGTAGTCGGGTAGCGAAGTTCTGAAAAGATCGAGCAGTGGATGTAGATGGGCCATTATCCACTTCATTTCGCTTTTGCTCAGGAGGCCGGGGGATTTCTAAAGAGCGATCTGGGGAAAAGGTGCTAACGAGGCTGGTTTCAGCTCTCGGTCTCTCCCGGGTAGAAGATTCGCTACGGTGAAGTAGCGTATGATGTTTTTGTTTGCAAATATAGCAAACGTTAGAGCTATGGCATCTTTTGGACTCATGAGAAACGGCCAAACAATTTGTGCAACACAGATGCCTTTTAACGGTTGATAAACGATCACTAACCGTCATTCTCAAAAAAACTGAACATAGACGAATGGTGTGATTTCCATTGCAGACTGGACATTTTCTTTGGGTTATATTCGGGGCAACAGTCTCATAAGCTTTGAATTTTCGAGGGCTATCAGTAGCCTGGGTAAAATTGTGGCTGCCGATAATGTCCGATACTGATTCCAGAGTTCGGTATCTAGCCGTCAGGAATTCGTCCATTCTGCTCCACTTTGGTAGGTCTGAGCAAGGCCCTTGAGATTGCTCCCAAAGACCCAGGGTGTGTTCGGGGAGTTTAGTGGAGCAAATGTACACAAAAATTATGTCCCAATTTTTAGTTTCTATGCCCAACAACGACAAATTTGTTATGCAATCATTAATTGTCCGTTGCAAACTCTTAATAGAGGGGCCAGATTCTTTAGAAATGGAAGGGAGGTTAAAAAGAGTTTTCAATTGAGAATTGACTAATACTCTTTTATTCTCGTAACGATCGACGAGATTCTGCCAAGCCATGTCGAAACCATCATTCGTCATGGGGCACGTTCGAATAATTTCCCTCGCCTCACCTTCCGTTTTCTGCAAAAGATAAAACATCCTTTGGATGTTGCTAATATGGGGGTTAGTTCCGTAAATGGCCGAAAACATATCTCGAAATGTTGGCCAAGACGCATAATCGCCAGAAAAGGTCGGGGTATCGCATGGGGGAAGGTGGATAGGGACAGTATTAGCAACCGGGTTCGCGGCCTTACTCTTAAGGCTATCAATTAATCCGTCAATAAATGAAGCGGATTGAAAATACAAGGTATATCCCGACATATATTTGGCTTTCGCGTCTTTTGTCGAGACTTTGGTTTCTTCGGCATTTTCCAACAAGTCTTCGTAACTGTCACGAAAGACTTCCCACAAACGGGTCAACTCCTGCCGATGAACACCTAGAGAGTGAACCGAATGTTCCTCTCGCGGAATAGCTTGAATAAAGCTTTCCAAATCTGCTAAGCGATTGTAATTCCTATTTAAATTTCGCAAAGCGGCCATTTTATTAAAATTCGTGTTTTTATTTAATTTACCGGGAAAAAAAATCCAAAAGGGTTAGAAAATTTTAAAGTAATTAATTTAAAAAATTTTTAGAAAAGACCAACGTATAAAAACTCCAAAGAGTAGGGTTTATCGAAAAAAAACTAAATAAAACTTCACTTTTAATTCAAATTAAAAATTAAAGAAATATTCGCAATAGAACTTTACGAAAAAATTGTAAAAGGGAGTTAGCGAAATTCTCTCAAAACAATATTCAAAAAGGTAGGGTAGATTTCAGAATTTAAATCAAATAAATTAATTAAATTTAAATATAATTTAATATATAATTTATAAAAAATCAAATTATTAATTTAAAATAACAAAAAAAAATATTTGTATATATTATTGCGATAAAAATATAACAATTTCAATTAAAATTATTAAAGGTAAAACAAATTTTTATTTATATCAGTGCAAGAATATAAGATGCAAAATTTCCAAAAAAAAGCACATAATATTTAACCAAAAAAGCGGCCACCTTAATATGCGACAATCTTCCAACTGTTTATACGGAAGTATACAACAACAAAACAATGCCAAATTAATACACTATGTTGTTTGTATATTTTTGTTTTGTTTATTTTTATGCTTTTCTTTTACTTCTTATATTCTTTCACTTGCACTTTAGGTTTATTTACTTTTTTATAAAACACAATGAGCACCAATGCATAAATGAAATCACCAAAAAAGAAACTGTATTTTACGTACCTTGTAAAATAATTAAAATAATACCAAATTATATTAGGAAATTATGTATACGAAGCGGGGACAAGGGTGTGATTAATCCAAAAAAGAATAACCAATATGGCGATCTTCGAGACAATCTCGCAAATATTTTATTTTATTTAGGGGATGATCCGGCTCGATTTTAAGCCAAGAAAAATACAAAAGGTATTAGAAAAAAATATAAATGTTTCTAAATAAAAAAACATTACCTTATAGTTTGGGGGTTGATCGAGAATATGATCTCTTTTCGTTTAATTCTTTATAATTCACAATTATTGCATATAAACACAGGGCTGGTTAATACACTTTAACAAAACTTAAATCTAAACTTAAAAGTAGGGTGGCCAGCGTGAACACTCACTACAGGCTGATGAAAATATTGTGTGTTGTTTTGTTGTACAAAAGAATGTCTGGGGCGTACAATCGTGGCCCTCTTGTTTTGATTTGAGGTTACCTTTTGCCTTATGTCAAGATATTTTTGTCGTAAAGGGCATTTAATATCATTAGCAGAATGGTCTGTATGTGCTTCTCCAGCTTATTTGCAATTAAAACAGGAGAACACCGCTGGACCTTTGTTATCCTTGGTAAAAGGACATTCGGAGGTTAGGTGCGTTTTAGCACATGTCATGCAGGCTGGTTTCCTGTTACAGTGGTCACCACCATGGCCATACATCAGGCATTTCCAACATTGTGTAGGCCTGTCTGATTTTTTAGGATTCTGTTTTTTCCATGTAACAATAACATTACAAACAGATTTGACATTATACAGGTAACTAGGCTTAAACGATTTCCTATCAAATTGAATTTTGTAAACAGCGTTGTCCGCACTGCTGTATCTTGTAGGCACTTCAGTTACTGTTACAGGTAAAAGATTAAATGTCTTGAGGTCTTCTTTAACTTCAGCGGGACTTAATCTAGGAAGTCCGTATAGAAAGGTCGTATAAAGTTTATTTTCCTTGGGGTTACAGGAATGAAATTCGATTAAAGCCTCTTTCAAGGCGTTCACACAGAAATTATATTTTTCCATAGATTGGGGATAAATTTTAGTCCCAATTAAAGATACAACCGTCACCAGTGAGGAGCTGAATTTCCCTCATTGGTACTCTTGCATCAGCAACAATTGGTGGAGGTTTTTTTAAGGCTTTAGGCTCATTGATTTTAATATTAGTCTCAGGCGTATCTTCATGCCTTCGATGTCTGACAAAGGACTATATCTATTAAAATTCCAGCAGGTAGCTCCTACCATGTTAAAACTCCATGAAGAGTATGCAGAACGAGTCTTCGCTTTTGAATTTCGGCGTGCCGAGGTTTTGCCGCCCGGCGCTTTACCATCGTACGGTACTTCAAATTTTTTAATTTGTTTTGTAATATAATTTGTTTTGTAATTGATCTTCTTTGTTTTTAAATTCAAAGTTATCGAACGACACTAAGATTCTTGTTTATGCGTAACTATAACCGCCACGGTAGAAGGCTAGCAAGAAACTGGAATATTATCGCGAGTTTACTGTAGTTATATATAAAATTTTTAACATAATGTAGACTACTTTTTCATTCGTCTCAGAGTGGAATTGTGAGGCGTGAGCTTTAATTAGCCTATTTAGTCCATGAGTTACATTCATTTTCACAAACCCTTTCAGTCTGCCTTTAGTGAAACTACCATTTTTTTTTCATTTTTCACATTTAACCACAAACCTACCAAAACTAAAATGGAAAGAAACTGAAATTATTCTTGTGTTTCAAAACTTTTTCTGTGTTACCAGTTACAGAAATAAAAAAGTCATTTCTTTCGGACTTTTTGTTTTTGTTTCGTTTGTTAATTTAATTTTATCAAAGTTTATTGTTACATTTTGCTCTTATTTCTTGTACGTTCTTTTTTGCCTTTTTTATTTTTGTCTTTCTAAAGTTACAAGTCAAAGTTTATGCTGCTTCTAATTAAAAACAACACTTAAAACAAAAAAAACAAAAATAATAAAAACAATGAAAACATGTAATATCGCAAGTATTTTTGGATTATTCGAAATTATAGAGAAATGCCATCTGCATCTTAATTTATAATGCAGATGCCAATAAGACGTTAGATGTTAGATGTTTTATGTTTCAATACAATTCGTTTTTTTTAATTACACGGTGCGACAGTCAAAATACATCCAGTTAATGACATAGTGTAGGTTTTCAGTTTTGTGGAGTAGAACTCAAAAATATTTTTTTTATATTTCTTGAACCCTTCAAACTTGTTTTATTTGAAAAACTGTTTTTTAATATTTTCACACAAAATTATTGTTTACATAAATATTTTTCAACCTATTCTCAAAATCTAAAGTTTTTTGAAAACGGAAGAGATGAGCCTACGGTATACATAAACATAAAGTTCAAACTTACATGTTATGCGTTTTGACCGGCTAAAATTGGAAATTTTTTTTATTTTTTTCTGGTTTAGCCACTCTTAATTGCAACATTTAAGTAAAAATATGAAATAAGTGGTAACATTCTGAAAGTGCATTATTTTTTGAAGAGATTGACACTGCGTTTTATAAAATTGGACAGAATTTATCGTAGTTATTATTTAAATAAAGTATAAAAGTCGTTGTTGGCTCCCATTAATATACTATATTAACTTCTATATATAAATAAATAACTTTTAAATATAAGTAATACCTAATACCTAATACCTATAATAATAAAAAATGAATTTATAATACAATAATAATACTAATACTAGAAGTAGGAACTACCCTAATGTAAAATAATATAATTAATAAAGTAGCGTTAAGGTGAATGAACAAATAATATAGAATACAGGTAGTCCAAGGTTAGATAAAGCAACGGAGTTGCTGAATACATAATACAGTTAGGATTAAATACATAGAATAAGTTAGATTTAAGAAATATGAAATAAATGAGTTCAGTTGAACTAGTAAACTAAACGACTTCGGTCTTTTCATTTAAATTTCGAATATTTTTGGTCTTATTCGCGAGTGTTTTTTTTAAATTCATGAAGTGTCTAATTTTACATTAAATTATAAATTATTTAATTTTATATTCGCCCCTTAAAAAAGATTAAGGGAAAATCATTTTGGCGCCCGAGCAGGGACATAGTGAATTAAAAAAAAAAAAATTTGATAATTTATTTCAAATTCTTTCGATAAAAAGACCAAACTCGCGGTAAAAGTTTTATAAGATATTTAAAATTTACATATGTTCGCGAGTGATAAAAATTTTATAAATTACATAAAATTTAAAAAATTGAAGTGATTCGCAAAACAATAAAACATAAAAAACAAAGTGTTATCAGTGAAATAAATAAAACAGAAAAATTATAACAAATAAACATACAAAAATATAAAAACAAAATTAACTATATATATATTGGTTATTGCTGTGAAAACATACAAATAAACATACAGAAAAATAAAATAAAATACAAAATAACAAAATTAAAAATAACCAACAATAACAATAGACACAGAAATATACAAAATAAAAAAAAAATAAAAATACAGTGCACAAATTAAAATATCATAAAAAAAAGATAATATATCATTTTACATAAATTAGAAAATAAAAACAGTGGGAAAATTAAATATCTAACTGAAAATATAAAATATATATATACCTATATATAGAAATATAGAAGTAAAAGAGATTACAAATTAGAAAACAACAAAGTGTAGTGTGGTAAAAAATCAAAAACAGATACCTATAAAATACAAATCACATCATATCAAGAGGACATCAGGCCATCGAATCAACCCTGAACCCACTATTTTGAAGGAAGACTTCTAATTTCTGCACAGATACCCCGTTGCCGCTGTATCATCTGTAAAAAGGAACGCACTTCCGACATTAGTTCCGAATCCGAGGTAACAAGTATAAAATATATTTGTGTTGGTTCCTTAAATTTGCAAGTTTCTCAAATTTAAGAGCAAGTTTCTCAAATTTAAGAGGTTTTTGTAATCTATTCAAAAACTGTTTCGCAACTTGAGTTTGAACACTAATAATATATTTTATACTTTTAGATATTTGAAATTATTCATTTATTTACCTTTAGAATTGAACTTTATATATTTACCGCCCTTATCTTGTGAAAACCGTGTTTTTTTGTTGTCGTACACACAATTGCGTATAAATTACTATTCAACGCGAAAGTAATTATTTTAATTATTATTTGTATATATATGCACCGAACTTTCTACCGTCATTACATTTATTTAAAATAATTTACATTTTCTATGAAAATTTTTACGGATATATTCGCGAATTATTTTTACAATTTTTTATTTTTACCAAATTGTTTTTTCGCTTGTTCTTGTTTTGGTTCGCTGAATATAGATTGCATATGATCAGTGTTCCATTCCGTCGTTCCCTTACCATTCACAGTATATACATTTCACAGCGGCTTATAAATTATATATTGCACAGCTGCTTACAGTGGGACTATTCACACTGTATACGGAATTTAATTTCCAGACAACAATTCGATACAATTTTAGTTAATTGTTTGATTGTTGTTTTATAAAGGAAAGAACAAATTCATCATTTGACTTGATAAATTTTACATTTATCAAAGGCTGTGAGGAAAATATACATATATTGCTATTTAGTTATTTTGACTGTGGAACCAGCATCTAGGGAAACCGCGATAACGAAACTAGAATAGAACACAGACCCGAATATTTTTGTAATCGACGAGAGTTTGATAAGTTCGTTAACTCTTCTAGTCCAAAGCAAATCATTCGTCCTTTGGGAATTTCATTTAACCAATAAATTAATTTGGTTTCTTACGATTTGCTTTGATTTCATAAGTTAATTGAAAATGACTAGTAGGAAGAGACAAGATTCTCCCTCCAAATCGGAAAGTTTGGAGAAGTTGATTTCGAAGAAATCGAAAATTGTTGAGAACATAGTTCGAATTCGTCAATCCATTGTGGAAAAGACGATTTCCTTTAATCCAATCGAGTTGGAATGTCGATTGGACATATTGAAAGGTTATATTGACCAAGCTATGAAGCTCCAGTCCGATGTGGATAATTTGGATCCCGAAAACGATGACAGAGCTCAGCTTGAGGACATTTGTGTGACCACTAAATCATTATTTTTGAGCCTCCTGTCTAAGAATAGGCAATCAAATGTGCCAGAAGTGTCCTTTTTCGGAAAACCACATCAGTCGAGGCTCCCAAACATGAAACTTCCCAAATTTAGCGGAAAGTATTCCGATTATAAAAATTTTATGAGTTTGTTTGAGAATTTGGTCCACAATGATCCGACGTTGACAGACATTGAGAAATTTAATCATTTGATATCATGCTTGTCCGACGAAGCTTTGGGTACGGTAAAAGCTTTTCAGATTACGGAAGAAAATTACCCCAAAGCAATAGCCAGTCTGAAGAAGGTTTATGACAATGAATGTCTTATATTTTTTGACAACATAAGAAAACTATTCGATTTGCCACAAATTTCAAAACCCTCGGCTAGTGCTTTGCGAAGCATGATAGACACAGTATCCGCGATATACGATTCTTTATTGTCAATTGGTGACGATAAAAAGATTACAAATGCCATCCTTATACATTTAGTGATGTCAAAAGTGGACCCAGTCACCAAATCGAAATGGGAAGAACAGCTTGACTTTGATAAACTTCCCCTTTGGTCAGACTGTGAATCCGCCTTGAACAAACGATATCAGCATATTGCAGCTGATGAGTCTTCAAGTTCAAGGCCGAGGTTTGATAATCAAAGAACTGAACATTTTCCGAGGAGAAATAATAGAGTCTCACTAAATGTATCGAAATCTAAATTGTCTGCTGACAAATGTTTATTTTGTAAATCTGTTCAGCATAATATTAATAATTCACTGCTGAGCCAGTAAGTCGAAGATTTGACTTTATTAAATCAGTGCCAGCGTGTATAAATTGTCTGAAAAGTGGACATACAGTAGCGAAGTGTACCTCATCCAAATGTAGAATTTGTGGTAGCTCACACAATTCATTGCTACATAGGTTCATTACAAGTGCAAGTTCAAATAACATCTACACTGAACAATCATCAACTTCACATGGATCGGTGAACTATTCTTCGTCCGATGAGAGAGTTATTCTCGCGACAGCAGTAGTCAGTGTAAGAAGTAGCTCTGGTAAATTGATACCAGCGAGAGCACTTTTGGATTCCGGATCTCAACCAAATCTAATAACTGAGGAACTTGCGCAGCTACTTCGTTTAAAAAGAGAAGGAGGCAGACTGAATTTAACTGGCATTGGTCAAGCAAATTCACTTTCGAAATCTTGCGTTAATTTAACTGTCACGTCGAGAGTTAACTCTACTCAATTTAATGCGAAATTTTGGGTACTGAGTTCAATAACTAATTTCCAACCTGATAGTGTTATAAATACAACCGGCTTACATATTCCTAACAATATAAAGTTAGCTGATCCGTGCTTCCATAAACCACGCAAAATTGATTTGCATATCGGAGCAGAAATCTTCTTCGAGTTAATGTGTGTTGGTCAGATAAAATCTGGCCCGAGCCTTCCAATCCTTCAGAAAACTTCACTTGGTTGGATTGTCACTGGCAAATGCAATCAATCAAAGGGCTCCATTAATTCTAGCGTTTGTCATTTGAGTACTTCGATAGAAAACGAGAGCAATATTGATTCAATAGTTAGGAAGTTCTGGGAACTGGAGGAACTTCCAAATGAATCAAGGAAAATTTATTCAGAGGAGCAGCAACAATGTGAGGATAAATTTAGAAATTCAATACGACGTTTAGCGTCAGGACGATTTGTAGTCTCACTGCCTTTCAAGTCTGATGCAAAAGTGTTAGGTTCTTCGTTCGAAGTCGCGAAAAGACGATTCCTTTCGTTGGAACGAAGACTGTCTAAGGACGACACGATGAGGTATATGTATCATGACTTTATGAAAGAGTATTTCAATTTGGGACATATGTCACTTTTGGATACTATGCCTGTTTCTCCTCACTATTTTATACCCCACCAATGTGTTCTGCGGCCTCAAAGTACAACTACTAAACTTCGAGTAGTTTTCGATGCTTCGTGTAGAACTTCTTCTCATGTATCACTGAACGATTTGTTAATGGTTGGTCCCACCATTCAAGAAGAATTGTATTCTACACTCATCCGTTTTCGGCTTCATCGGTACGTAATCACTGCAGATATCGAGAAAATGTATCGTCAAGTCTTGATCGACGATAATGATAGGAATTTTCAATTAATCCTTTGGAGACAGAATCCATCTGATAGCTTACAAGTGTTTCGATTAAACACTGTGACTTATGGCACAGCCTCTGCCCCATTTCTAGCTATAAGATGTCTGATTGAGTTAAGCGACTTGTACAAAGAGACTTTGCCTATTGGTTCGAAAGTTGTTCGCAGTGATTTTTACGTTGATGATTTGTTAACCGGTGGTGAAAGTTCCGAGGATCTGATTACAATTCGTAATCAAGTCACCGAGATCCTAAGTTCAGCTGGTTTCAATCTGGCGAAATGGTTTTCAAATCATCCTAAATTTATTAGTACTCTGCAAAGTGAAAAGCTATTGCACAGCGATTCCGATTCTGCTAAGGCTTTGGGCTTACATTGGAGTCCGAAGAATGATTCATTAAAGTTTCATTTAGAGAATTCTTTCAAAGATTTGAAAGCTACGAAAAGGAACATATTGTCAGTTTCTTCTCGGTTATTTGATCCTCTCGGACTATTGTGCCCTATTGGTATAAAATCCAAGATCTTACTACAAGAACTTTGGATTCAAAAACTTGACTGGGATGAATCGATTCCCATGAGACTTGATACTTCATGGGAAAATCTCAAATCTAATTTAATGGAGATCGATTCAATAACAATCCCAAGATTCGTCCAAACAACTTCCACAGCAAACATTCAAATACATGGATTTGCTGATGCCTCAATGCGAGCATATGGGTGTTGCATTTACGTAAGAAGTTTCGAATCTGGCAAAGTTACTGTCAGATTACTCACTGGAAAATCTAAAGTTGCTCCACTCAAGACAAAATCTCTTCCGAGACTTGAGCTGTGTGCTGCACACCTATTGACTAAGTTGTGGGCTCGAATTAAGCTCATGTTCAAATTTAAGATCGATCAAGTTTATTTCTGGACAGATTCGGAAATAACTCTACATTGGGTAAAGACCCATCCATCCTCCCTTGCTACTTTTGTATCGAATAGAGTAGCTGAGATTCAGGAGTGGTCAGAAAAAATTTCATGGCGACATGTGCCAACTGACCATAATCCAGCTGATATTGTTTCTCGGGGATGCGACGTCCAGGAATTGAAGCAATCGATCTGGTTTGAGGGACCGTCATTCTTATTAGATGACAGTTCTTCCTGGGCTGTTAATAAACATTTCGAGTTAACAGAGAACCAAATACTATTGGAAAAAAGGAAAACAAATGTATTTCTTGCAGTAGAGGATTTACAAAATTGCTTGTTGGATCTCATAGAAAAGTATTCCTCGTATGGAAAATTATTACGAGTCACTGCGTTTGTGGTCAGATTTGTTGACATCCTTAAGAAACGCAAAGTCGTGAAAAATTGTCAACCTACTGCAATCGAATTGAAATGGGCCTTCTTTCGACTTGTAGAAACGATCCAGAAAACTAACTTTTCTGAGGAGATACTTAAGCTTCAGAAATCTCTTGTATTGCCCTCTAATATCCAGAGGTTAACACCATTTATGCACACATTTGTTGAGGAAGATAAATCGTTTTCATTGATAAGGGTAGGTGGAAGACTGCTAAATGCAGACTTGGGGTATAATACCAAGTTTCCACTATTGTTACCGAAAAGAAATAGCTTTGTCACGCTTTATTTGCGAAACTTACATTTAGAGAATTGCCATGCTGGTACGAAAGCACTCATAGCTCTTTCGCGGGAGAATATTTGGTTGATGAATGCGAAAGAAGAATGCAAGAGGATAGTTAGCAAATGCGTACATTGCTTCCGCTATAAACCGAAGCTTATGTCCCAAATAATGGGAAATTTACCCACTAATAGAGTGAGAGCTTCGCGTCCATTTTTAATAGTCGGAGTCGACTACTGTGGGCCTATTGACGTGTCTTTGAGAATACGTGGGCGCCCACCATTGAAAATGTACATAGCGGTTTTCGTTTGCTTTACATCTAAGGCAGTACAATTAGAATTAGTCTCTGATCTTTCCTCTGATGCTTTTCTTATGTCTTTTAAAAGGTTTGCTGCCAGGAGAGGACTACCCAAAGAAATATACTGCGACAACGCGACGAACTTCGTCGGAGCCAGCCGCGTACTGAAAGAGCTGCACCAAGCGTTCGACAAGAGTCGACAGGCCGTCGAGTCGTACGCAGCGTCGTCCGGGGTGAAGTTCAGCTTCATACCACCTCGGGCGCCGCACTTCGGAGGACTATGGGAAGCCGCTGTCAAACAAGCGAAGTTCCTACTTCTGCGAGCCGTGGGCAACATGGCGCTCACGCAAGAAGAGATGGCAACAATGCTCGCAGAAGTAGAGGCGGTGCTCAACAGTCGTCCAATTGCACCGCTGTCTCCGGACCCCAACGACGGAGAAGCCTTAACACCAGCTCATCTACTAATAGGCGAGGGTCTGCGTTCGCTGCCGCAAGAATCCGCAGAAGGCGTGAAAGACAAAGAAGCGAAGTTATGCAAGCGTTGGCGTCTGCTCTGCAATCTCAAGCAGACATTCTGGCAGGCCTGGTCTCGGGACTACATCCTCGGGCTGTAGAGCAAAGCCAAGTGGCATCAAGAAATGCCCAACCTCGAAGAAGGTCAAGTGGTAATCATCCACGACGACAATCGCCCGCCACAGCAATGGGTGACCGGGAGAGTCGTGGCCGTAATCAAAGGCGAAGACGGCAAGGTCAGAGTGGCGGAGGTAAGAACTCGAAACGGCGTATATAAACGTCCGATCCACAAATTGGCACCTTTACCATATAATTGAAGACGTGAAGTCCTTCAATGGGGCCGGAATGTTGGCTCCCATTAATATACTATATTAACTTCTATATATAAATAAATAACTTTTAAATATAAGTAATACCTAATACCTAATACCTATAATAATAAAAAATGAATTTATAATACAATAATAATACTAATACTAGAAGTAGGAACTACCCTAATGTAAAATAATATAATTAATAAAGTAGCGTTAAGGTGAATGAACAAATAATATAGAATACAGGTAGTCCAAGGTTAGATAAAGCAACGGAGTTGCTGAATACATAATACAGTTAGGATTAAATACATAGAATAAGTTAGATTTAAGAAATATGAAATAAATGAGTTCAGTTGAACTAGTAAACTAAACGACTTCGGTCTTTTCATTTAAATTTCGAATATTTTTGGTCTTATTCGCGAGTGTTTTTTTTAAATTCATGAAGTGTCTAATTTTACATTAAATTATAAATTATTTAATTTAATATTCGCCCCTTAAAAAAGATTAAGGGAAAATCAGTCGTGTTATATTTTTCATATATGTCACCTTATCAAATGAACTTTCAGTTCCAAAATTTCAAAAGTTTGAAGGATCTTGATTGTTTTCGAAAAAATATGTCAATTTTAGATGTGGTTAGCAGAAGTAGGCTAATATTTGTGTTTTTTGAAAATATTTTTATTTCGCTTTGCCCAAACATTGGCCATTGGTCGCTCAAACGTGAAATTGGCACGTTTTTCAATAAACAATCAAGATCCATCAAAAATTCCGAAAATTTTTGAACTGTAAGTTCATTTGAAAAAAAATATATATGCAAAATATAACTCGAAAAATATAACTAACGAAATGTCAATCTCTTCTTTCCGCACTTATTTTATATTTTTGTATAAAAGTTTGCTACTATGAATAGACAAACTTGAAAAAATATGAAAAAAATTCACATTTGCCAAGTTTACCTCATCCAACCTCATAGAATATTAATAATATTAATATTAATATTAAGTTTTAGTACGGCAATATATTTTGAAAAACAAAAGTCCCCACAATCTTAATACTCTTTCTTGCACAAAGTTTCGATATGACTTCAAGAGAGTATTTAGGAGATCATTTGAAAGAACGGTTACATAATCGCCAAACCTCAAACAATAGTCCACCGAAAAACTTGCTCATGCTCAATTTAAAATTGGTTAAATTGAGTGCTTGACCTTAAGGGATATTCTACTAAATACAAGGGATGACATTTTCATATAAATATTAGGCCTATGAATTTTAAATTTACTCAGGGTACCTTTGAAGTCATCTGAAACTTTTCCTTATTTTTCTTTTGTTTTATGAAAAACATTAAAAAGTTGTTTGTTTTATAATAAAACAGAAATAAATTAATAAAATAAATATATAAACTATAAATTTTTATACAAACTTTTGGGTAAACTTCATGAAATTGCTAAAATATATTGCCGAACTAAGACTTCTGTTATCCACAGTATGTGTATACCGTTTTAAAGGCCCATCCCTTCCCTTTTTAGGAAAGTTTAAATTTGTGAGATTGGTTAAGAAATGATTGTGTAATCAAAAGCCCAAAAAACAGTTTTTGTCACATAAAACAAGTTTGGAGCATTCAAGAAATATAAAAAAAACATTTTTGAGTTCTACTCAACAAAACTCACCATCTACGCTATGTCATTAGCTTGGTGTATTTCATTTTTTATTTTATCGCAGTGTTATTTATGTATTTTGTCATTCTCTTAATTAAACATAAGAGAATCATTAAGAACAAGCATGCTGCAGAAGATTTAAGTGATTGTCGTATGCGGGTATCAAAAGTAGAAAACATAACAGCTGTTATAGAATTGTAATTGAAATGAAGGATGATGAGTTCAAAATAATTTGTAAATTACACAATATGAGTAAATACTATTAACAAAAATTGTTTTACCTCACAATTCTTTGGTGAATCTACATATAGCAGTAAGTAGTCAACTTTGTTATTTCCAATATTTCCAACATTTATGTAATTCTGTGAAGATGAGAACTGCTATACTGGTAGCAGCCAAGGAATACGGATGGAATAGTAGAATTTTCTCTTTCAGAGATTTACGTAGAAGACAACTTTGTTCGCATCGTTACTTTCTTCTGTCAGAGCGTGATCAAAAATTAAGCTGATTTTATAGCTTTGATGCGGATTGGGACTATTCTTTCGTTTAAATCACTGAACCCAGACACAAGGTGGCAAAGTCTCTTATAAATTCGCGCTTTTCCCATGATATCTGTAATAAATAAAAATTGAAGTCGCCGTAGTCTAGTAGGTAGTGTGTTGGCTTATTAGACGTGAGGTCTCAGTTCAAACTTAAGGTCTGGGATCTCTAATTAAACGAAATATGAAAAAATATTTCTTCGGCGACTTCCTCTCAGCAGATTTCTGGGAAAAATTCTGAGAGTAAATAAAATTGCCTTGAAAAGTACTTTCAAGAAAAATCTTCTTTTGTACGCAGAAGTGTTTCTAAAAAATTGAGAAAGTGGATTAGAAAAAATTTATTGCAGAATTTAAGATATTTATACGGGCAAACCTAAGATCAAAAACAACAATGAAAGTCTTATTTCTAATATTTGGGATCTTATTATACATTTAGTATTTATTACGACTAAGGGGAACATGTTTTGATTACTAACGTGTTAAAAATCATTGCTACAGAAATGGGGATTTCAAGAGCATTCATCATAATAATCGTGGTTTAAAATTCTCCGTTATAAAGGTCTGTCGAACAATTGTTAGTGTTTACGCAGAAGAGTTTAAAGAAGGGTAGCAAACAAACAAATTGTTGTTGTTCACATCAAGTAATGAACAGTGGCACACAGAATTGTGCGAACAATAAAGCATTTTATTAATGCCCCCTTATTACCAGTGTCCACGTGATTATAATCTGAGACGTATTTAGGGTACTGTTAAATAATGATGGACATTAAAAAACATCGATTTTATATCGATTTTCGCAAAAAAACCGATGGTTTCATGCATCGATTGATTTTGTTAACATAATTAATCTGAATTGGACTTACCGTTATGTGGTGGTACTGTAGTACTATGATCTAGCAATATATTGTGCTGACCTGAAACTTCACGATGCTGTTCGGTTTCAATATGAACAACTGCCTCTATGGTACTAGCGCTTTCAAACTCCTCTTCCTGTTCTACAGCGAGGATCTGTCCTCATCGGCGTCGTGAAAGCTCATCTACCTGCGAGCTCATCTACCTGTACCTTGCCGTGAATTCTAACTAAACCTGCGATCAGACTGTCAGAGAATACTGCGACGTCCAGTAGTCTGTACTTCTTCTCCAATTTGATTTGAGCACATCTTTACATACATGCATACATAATTGGTCATAACAATCCTTTAGTCAGAATTATGACATACACTGACTTAAACAATTGCCCGTACACAAAACTATTGAAAATATAATTTAATGTAGTTCGGAAAATATATATCCTATGAAAATAAGTTCTTGCTTTTTAAAAAGAGCAACATGCATATTACACGAATACAAACACATAAAGGTTAAAACAGAAATAAATTTTATTGAACTAACAAAATTAAAAAAATACTTCAGAAACCAAATTCAAAAAATTATCCGTACCGAATAATATTTATACCTTAAAACTAATTAATGTGGTTTTAATAACGGGTGTGATAACCTTTGGCTGTAATAACCTCATTTAAACGGTTCTTCATTGATAATACTAATGTAATAGTAATTTCTTGGCCAATATTCAGCCATTCCGCGGTAATAACGTTTTTGAGCATTTCCTTGCCAGTGATTGTAGGCTGACGGATTTTTTTTCTCCAAAACTCCCCATAGATGCACTATAGGGCTACGGTCTGGACTCTGTGGAGGATGAGAAAGCACTTCTTTTACGTTTTCACTTAACCATTCACTTACAATTTTGGCCTTATGTTTTGGGTCATTATCGCGAACGAGTCGGAAATCCCCTAGCATTCTTAATTTCGTTGCACTAGCTTCCAAATTTTCTTTTAAAATATGCAAATAATGGTGTTCATCCATTGTAGTTTCAACAAAAACGAGATTTCCGACACCTCCTGCTGACATGGCACCCCAAACCATCATATTACCATGTTTTAAAGTTGGCTTTAGATTTTTCAACTCAAGCCTGCCATCTGATCTGGAGTATGCCAAAAACTATGTTAATAAATCAGAAGACTTCTGGAATACTGTGATATTTACGGACGAAAGTAAGTTTAATATTTTTGGCTCAGACGGCAGGAGATTTGTGTGCAGTAGAGAAAATACAGCTCTTGAAAAACTGCTGCTTGTAATACCCCTTATCCCATTATATGTCTTAAATCCATCTGTATACTACAGAACGGTACCATTTCTAAAACGTTATGTAGCACACAAATGCTCCATTCAGTTGTCGGTTTGTCAGCTCGCAATACTTTTGTCTATAATTATTCTAATGACAGTCTCTAAGTGGAGGAATATTACTTTACTTTTAATTAAATAGAGTACAAAAGTTGACCACATTATTATTAAAAACTTATTGAAGACATTCTTACGATTTGTAGCTATGCATAGAACCAAAGAAAATAAAGTATAAAGAATGTGCATTTTAACATATTTTGGAATATTTTTCAAAAATATTTCATGACGCGGATAGAAGAATGATACAGAAACCAAGAGCGTAACAATGCGTTGTTCTCATCGTGCGTTTTAGTTGTTTGACCACTTTTTATTTATTTTTCTGGTGTTAAAAACAGACGTCGGCACCAATGTCCCTCAGGGGAAGAACATCCTCGGCTTTTTACACACATAGGACACGAACATCATGAATGTTCGTTAAAAAGAGCGTAAAAATCTTGTCAATTTTTAAAGAAGAAGGTTCATGTCGCTTTTTTCAGACTTCAATGATACACCCAAAGAAATATCACAGTAGTATTCACTAATATCAATGAGAAATGATTTCGATTTTTGGAAGAATACTTGCCAAGTTAAATACGGTGTCTTAGTGTCTTAGTGCAGTACAATTTTTCTATATTTTTCGATCACATATACATATCATTGGGTTAATAAGTCGACTTGATATTATTACTAACAATTTTAATCTAGACTAACACATGCCTATGGTTATGGATTGGTGAGTGAGAGAGAGAAAATAAGTTGAGAGAATTTATTTATTTACAGCCATATAAAAGTTTTTGTAATATACTCTATTTTTATTTTCATTTCATCAACATACAAATGTAAAGCTGTCTATCTTTGGCTTAATAATTTTGGATAAATAAAAATAAAAAAAGATCGATTTTATTATTAAAAGAACATAAAGCTATCCATCTTTGGCTTAAAAATTAGGCCATGTTTTTTAGATAAATAAAAAGAATAAAAAACCATTTTTTATTAAAAGAAAAAAAAGACGAGCCATTCCAAAGCATTTAAAAAAAATATACTATGCGACAAAATAAAAAATAAAATACGCCCAGCTAATGACATAGAACATTTTTAACACAAAATATTCTTCGAGTGTTATTCTGAAATAAAATGAAAAAGCACCCACAGCACATGTATTCTTGTCACAGTCTGATCGACAACTAAATCAAAAAACACAAGAACACATACACATACGTACGATGAGAGCAACACATTGTTACGCTTTTTATTTGTGTTCATTTTCCTTCTGTCTTCACCCTCTCATCAAAAAATGATTTTTAAAAATATTTTGGTGAGAGCGGGTCGTAATGTTACGACCCGCCATAAGAAATTTTACTTCTACATGATGCGTATTCTTTATATCCATATTCTTTGATAGAACACTCTAATTTGAAATTATTGTTCACAAAGATTTTCCAATTTATGAACATTTTATTAAATTTTTTCCCCTATTGTGTATTGTTATCTTCATTTACTTCGGATTTATTCATTGAATTTCACATGATACTCCAGGAGCATAGCCACCCTTTTATTTTCGATTTCACTCTCAGTGGAATATACACACGTATAACAAGATTCTTACAAAATGTATTTCTTAAATCCAGCAGCAATGTATTAAAACTTAACAAATATATGCAACGAAAACGTGTTTAAATGTCGCTAAATCTACGAGGATGTCTTTTCTTTCTTGTGTATGCGCAAATATTTCAGAATATTTATGTTCTATTTCGAAAGCGTTGTAAAACTGCGATTAGTGGGATTACACGAAATATGTACATATATTACCATTCGAAAGGAAAACATTGATTAAATTTCTTGACTTAAAATTAAATATATATTGTGTAATAATTTATTAACGCTTATTTAAATATAATATAATCGGATTTGATTTTAAAAAGTTTAATGTACGAAATTTGTGAATATCGGCTCTTAATTAGCCTTAACAAACGTTACTAATGAATCTTAATGATTCTTAATGAATCTTATACGGTGTTCAGATAAATCGCAATAAACGCCATTATTGAGCGCAATATTTCATTTAATGTTTCAATTAATTATTGTGCAATAAATACGAAAATTGTTATAATTTTGAGTAAAACATAAAATGCAGCACTGTCATAAGTGTATTTAGTGAGCATTTTACAAAAAACCGAACCCTTTTTATTGATATTTAATAACTCAAATGTCAACAACGACAAACAAAAAAAGAAACAAAACAAAAAAAAAACAAAATAAAAACAATGTTGTTGAAACAACCAGCTGTTTTGTTTACCGGCTGTTAAATGAACACCTTATTGCTTATTACACTTATAATATTGTACTCAATAAACCTAATATTGACTCAATAAAAGTGCACATCTGAACGTAGTATTAATTTTAATTGAAATAACTATAAATGAGCAAAACAGAAATAGTAAAAACAAGTTATTTACATTCTAACAACACCAATAGTAAATCAAGCCTTTGATTGCAATTATAAAAGTTGACATAACTATATGTCATGAAGTAGGGCCATGATCTTATCTTTTCAAATATTTTCCAAACTCCGCTCTGACATTTAGTTCGATCTTTATGTACACTGGTTCAAATAAGTCTCCGTACACCAAGCAGGTGGTGACAATTTACGCACTATTCAAAAACTATTTACCAGAATTAAATAAAATAAAATTGTTTTCGCCGTATTCTAGTAGGTAGTGTGTTGGCTTTTTAGACGTATGAAAAAATTTGTATTCGGCGACTTCCTCTCAGCAGATTTCTGACAAAAAATGTGAGAGTAATTAAAATTGTCATGAAAAGTTTCTAAAAAATCTGTCGTTCGGAGTCGACTTTAAACTGTATAGTCGACCATTCATGTATAAAATTAACACACACAATTTTGAGTGGTGTGAGAAGCTACATGTGAGGGGTTGTAATGGCCAAATTATGTTATGTAAAATTGTTTTGAAAGCTCAGTTTATCCATGTAATAGTTGGATACAAAATTTGACTAACTTTTTATGTAAAAAACTCAAGAAACAATCACAAATGTTAACTAAAAAGTTCCCGCGGAGTAATGAACATTGCTAACATTTAACGACAAAAACTTCTTTTAAACGTTTTTCATAGAAAAGACCAGCTTTTGTGTGTTTCTGCCCCAACATTACAGATTCCTGCAACAACCTTAGGTCATTTGCTTATTAGAGAATAAAATTGGTCCCTCAGTATTTCCCCAAACAGAAAATTTTAGTCACAGTTGCCATTACACCCCGAATGTTTAGAGGTTGGATGCTTTTAAGTTTTTCAGCTGCAGCGCTACGTCATACAAATCGCCTGCCATGTAATCTAAAAATATTAAGTAGGCCCTTGTCAGTAAATAGAACAATTTATCAGAATTTATGACTTATTTTGTGGCATAATCTACAGACAGACAGTTTTATATTCTTGCTGAGACAATGTGATTCATATGTGGAAAAAAATGGCTTAAATTTTATTACCAGAAAATTAATCATGACGCATTTTCACAATCAGCCCTTTGACGTCAATACGAATATTTTTATGACTTTTGTCATTTACACTAACTGTTACGTTCATTTTAGTATTCCATCAAACCGAATTGCTGTTAGTAACGTAGAATTCTTAGATATCAGGAAAACAAATCAAATCGTCATGCTAAAACGAGGTGCATTTATCTCTACCTTAGCTGTACGGAGTCCTTTTAAGATAGCATTTTGGTCTTGCTTCCGCAGACCAATCACCTGCTTAGCTGCAACAACAAAAACAACAATAAGAAACGAAAATAGGACAGAAAGCCATATATTTCCTAGAGTGGTACTGGAAAAATAAATAAAGTTTCGTAAGTAGAATATAATTGCATACATAACTCAAATTAACTTACTATCGCAGATTTGTGTGCGATGTCTGCTCGTTTCCAGCCTTCTCATTATTCATCAACTGTATCACACGAAAATTCTCCGGTATGCATTAGCCCCGATCATGTTTCAAACGGGAACAGATTGCCCACTGCGACAAGTGCAGCTTCCGAAAATGCCAGTGTAGCAGCGAATAACAACGTCCAGTAGCTTCAACCTACACTTTCCCGGCCGTATATACCTCAACGTTTACCAGTAGTATCACGTCCTGAAATTATTACACCTGTCACTACCGTACAGCCAACTACGAAACATATCCCGATAACTGATTATATTCGTCTAACACTCGTCATAGATATATTCAAACATTTTTTCCGTCTTGGGTAAGTCAAAATGTATGTAAAACCAGCCTTTTGCTGTGTCACACAATCACATCCACATGTAATATCTTCTAATCACCATACAACGCAACCAATTGGTTTAACACCGTTCTCGTTATCGCCCAATCTTTATATGCAATCACCATTTCTGTTACCACCGTTTAACCAAAATCTATGTTCATCGAACCCATATAACAAAGTAAGAGAAATTATCGCCATTCAGATTTCGCCATTCCCGATTTCGACCCAACACTCAATGAATCAGTGAATTCAAACCAATTTGTCAGACGCGTGGAGACACTTAAAGCAGCTTACGGCTTTGACGATCAGTCTTTAATATTAGCTGTCCAACAGAAAATGAAATGTCCCGCGAAATACTGGGTAGATTCTTGTTGTTATTTTCTCTTCATGGCAGCAATTTATTCAAAAGTTTTTGTTTGATTTTCCGCATGATGATAATGTTGCAGACGTTCATATAAAGATGTCGCAAATGAGGCGCCGTTTAAATGAGACTCCACATGAGTTCTACTTCAGAATGTACGCTTTAGGCGCTAGGGGTAACCTACCTGAATCCGCAATAGCTAGGCACATCCTAAACGTAAAGCGTAATTGTATTTGCTGCTATTTGAAGACCAATCCTTGATACTGAGTATGTGTATGAAAATCATTTTTATTCGTTATATTTGTATTTGTTCTAAACTCAAACTAAAGTTTGTACATGTCTACAAGACACTATTCAACACACCGACAATCTTATTCAGTTCATATGTACATAACTCGTAAGCAAATTTAAGTGATATTTATATGATTGTAAAATGGCAAGTGAAAATTAATGTTTATAAATTTTATTGTTCTTTCAAATATGAATTTTTATTCTATGCATTGTTTATGTCAAATTACTGCTTTTATATTCATAATGTTGAGTTTGACATTTCTTTTGTCTTTACAAATCTTTTATTTATTGCATGTGTAGAGGAAGATATAAATTATTTATTTTTTGTAGTCGTTGCTGTTGTGCTTGTCTTATGGTTTTTGATCAAAAAATATAAGAACATTACGTTTTGTGTACTAATAAATGTTTAGAGACTCATAATTCTTCAAATGAATATTTTTGTGCAATAAGTACAGAATATGTTTTTGAAGGAGTGTGTTGCATGTCTTTTGTTTGGCACAGTATAACTTAAAAAATTTTATTTTACTCATCTGAATTTTTTCTTTCATTGTGATGTTTCAGTTAGAAACAGACAACAGATTCTAAAACTAAATATTAGGTTCTGTAGATTACAGTCATATACATACGTTCGTTTGACCGCAGAAGATTTATTATTGAAATGAGTTTAATTTCAATTTAATTTTTTTAAATTTGTTTAAAATTAAATAAAACTTAAATATTTTAGGTTGATAAATACAGAGCATTCGTTTGAACGCAATTTTTTAAAATTTTAAAAAAGTAAACAATTATAAAAATTTTCAAACCTTAATAAATACATTTTTATCAATAATCAAAAATATTATGCTTGTCATGAAGTTTACGAGGTTTTGATGGGGTTGAATTTCAATGCCTAACCAGCCTTCTAAGACTTTCTCTTTTCGAAATCTGCCTATCATTAGTTGCGGTATTGCTTCATAAAATTTTAATCGGATTACAGCGACAATCGCTCCCAAGGATGAAGACGAAGACAATTTTAATCAATTCGCATCAGTAAATTGATAAAATTAATTGACGGCATATGTTACGTATTTGTTCTTTTTTGGTTGTCAATAGATGTATACAATTTGTATTGTTGTGTTCATTTAAAAGCTTCAAAACTAGAAAGTTTGAGTTCCTGAGTAATCTGAATTTTACACTGATGAACCTGAACATCATTTCGACGCCTCCATTCTATAACGTTCTAAGTGTACTTGGAACGATTTTAATGTTCTTGCATTTTTAAATTCTACGTTCTTTAACTTAAATACTGTCAAAATTTGGTTAAGATGCGCCGATCCGTTCCGAAGTTTTAGGGAAAAATCTACTTAGAATACACATATAGTCGTAAAAATTTTCCATTCTAAAATGTAGTAAGTACGCTTAGAATACTTTTGCTTGAAAATTTTTAAATTGTCTTGAAATCTAAGTTAACTTAGAATGTTATGGAAGCGACATTTCTTAACGTTGCGTGTCTTGTATACTTGATATGTTCAGTGTGCTTTTCGCAGTGTCTGTAAGTGCAGTTAAAAAGTTCTTCCCCGAATTAAAAAAAGAATTTTGTGCGTGTAAGTGTACATAGTATGTTTTAGTTTGGAAAAAGTAGTGAACCAAATCGAACGCCTAATTTTAATATTTTCGTGTATAAAATAATTTCGGGTGCAAGAAGAATGATAAATTTGGTACAAAATAACGTTAGAGGTATTATTTATTAGATTTTCATGTTATCTGATATAATTAATAAGTTTTTTTATTAGGAAAAAGTGAATCAAAAAGTATAAGTTCAATGTCATACAATTGTGCGGAAAGTGTTGGTAAGAAATTCACGACTTAAATTAAATGTTGTGTTTATTTATACTGGATTGTTTTGACAGGAAATAAAGTGCAAACTAGTCCAGCAAACGAAAAATCGTTTAATTTGATAATGTAAATAGCGAAAATTCGGATTTAATTTATGGTCTGACAATTGTGGAGGTCAAAACAAAAATAGAATTGTATTCTCTATGTATGTATGGATTTTACGAAAACTACAAATCGATATCAGTCACAAATTTTTAGAAAAGGATAATACTCAAAATGATGGCGATGGTATACATACACTTATGGAGAAGTGCAAGAAAAATATAAACAATGTAATTGAATGGACCATGATGATTTTTTGGATTTCAAGCAAATTGCTTCTGTAATACATTGAACAATAAATATACAAAATGAAAAAGTATGTCTATCAAAAATCCGAGAAATAAAAGTATATAAAGAACAAAATTATAAATTATTTTATAAATATGAATTTGATGAGAATTTCAAAGAAAGATATATGATGAAAATAGGAAGAGAAGACAATAAAATTGTTATTGAAGGAATACCAAAAGCATAATATCCGGATTTCCTAAAACGGAAGAAAAGCGTAAAGATCTTTTATATCTGTGTGGCCAAAATTTAATTCTAAAATTTTACCTAAATTTCTACAGACAACTTAATGGTTTTATTGGAAAAGAATATGTAGTTGAGTCAGATAATGACGACTAAATAATACAATGTAGTTTCTACTTATTTAATGTTATACTGAATTAATTTTGTCTCTGTTATCTTTATTCTTATAATTATTTTTAAGTAACCTCGGATTTATGTTATAAATACTTTTTATTTGAACTGAATTATTATAACGGGTGATTTTTTAGCTATTATCTTAGCTCACACACGTTTCGTGTTTTGTTTCACTGTCAAACATCTTCAGTTTGGTCTATAATTTAACAATGAATCGTCTTACAAACGAACAACGCTTGCAAATCATTGAATTTTATTATCAAAATGCGTGCTCTGTTAAGAAAGTTCATCGCGCGGTTCTTCCATTTTATGGTCAGTTTAATCGACCCACTGAAGCGGCTATTCGGGCTATTGTGACTAAATTTCGCACCAAATTTACATTGTTGGACATTAAACCACCAACACGCTTACGTAGAGTGCGAACTGCAGAAAATATCGCAGCTGTATCGGCCAGTGTTAATGATGACCATCAATTATCGATTCGTCGCCGTTCGCAGCAATTGGGCCTCTGTTACTCATCAGCGTGAAAAATTTCGCGGAAGGATTTAGGTGTGAAGCCTTTCAAAATACAGCTGGTGCAAGAATTGAAGCCGAACCACCTACCGCAACGCAGAATTTTTGGTGAATGCGCTCCTGGAAAGTTGGCCGAAGATCCACTTCTTTATCGAAAAATTGTGTTCAGCGACGAAGCTAATTTTTGGCTCAATGGATACGTAAATAAGCAGAATTGTCGATTTTGGAGTGAAGATCAGCCAGAAGCATTGCAAAAGCTACCAATGCATCCAGAAAAAGTCACAGTTTGGTGCGGATTATGGGCTGGTGGCATTATTGGACCGTACTTCTTCAAAGATGCTGCGAATCGCAACGTAACTGTGAATGGTGAGCACTACCGTGAGATGTTATCCAACTTTTTTTGCCCAAAATGCAAGAGCTTGACTTGCATGACATGTGGTTTCAACAAGACGGTGCCACATGCCACATAGTAGACGTAATAATGGACTTTTTGAGAGGCGAGTTCGGTGAACATTTTATTTCACGTTCGGGACCGATCAATTGGCCGCCTAGATCGTGTGATTTAAGGCTTTTAGGCTATTTTTGTGGGGCTATGTTAAAGCTCATGTCTATACAGTCAAGCCCGCTTCAATTGACGCATTGGAAAACAATATTTAAGCATTTATTCGTGAGATACCGGCCGAAATGTTGGAAAGAGTATGTCAAAATTGGACTAAGCGGATGGACCATTTGAGGCGCAATCGCGATTAACATTTGCTTGAAATAATCTACTATTGATTTAAATAAAGATTTCATGCATTTTTCTGAATTTTATGTGTTTTTTTTTTTGAAAAATTTTCCTATAGTTCTTAAAAAATCACCCATTACATATTTAATTTTCTGTTTTGTTTTATGAATAAAATTAATTAAATAAAAAATGTAAAAGTCTATGTTGGAAAATATAATTTTCTCCAATTTTTGTCCAAACTGTAATATTATGTGTATACTTAAGTGATTAACTTAAGCAAAATAGAACTATCAAAAACATGATACGTGCACTTAGACGACCAATCGTCAATATTTTCTCCATGCGAAAACATTCTATGTCATTTTTAGCTAGGATCCAATTAAAATTTGTAAATTCAGAAACTACTCAACAAATTCTACTCAATTTTACTAAAAACAAGGAAAGAATCAATGGCGTATTTTATATAGTTTACGAGATGTCGCGTAAAAACTTTGAGAGCTCATAACTCAAAACACACTTCCGACTTAGAATGTTATAGAACGGAGGCGTATATTTGTCAAAATTTGCTTTGTTGTGCTTCGTGAAATATGCAGTTGTTAAGAACAATGCTGAGATGTTAAGGTAGCAATGTTTTTAAGAGACCGACGAGTTGAAGTACAATAGCTTTACTGAACATAACCAACACAGTTTCTTAAAATTTTTTAATTACTCTTGAATATTTGTCACATTCAGGGACATTATTACAACTTCCCGTTAAAGTTTGGTTTAGTTAAAGGTAACTTTAGCTAAAGTTATCGGTAGGATGATCTTCCCTTTAGCTTAACGCTCACTTCTACCATATTGTCCACTTATAATAATGAAATACTATTTATTTGTCCGTTAAAGTCCTCCCTTTAGTTAACGGCAAGTTGTAATAATGGCCCTAAGTGCACTTTCTCCTCTGAGAATTCTTCGACGTTATTAAGCAATTTCAGCATAAATTTTTACAAATACAGGATTGTTATCATTTGTAAACCGCTCGACTGACAGCTGACATATTTATTCCAGTGATAGTTCAATTTATTATTTACAAGCTTACAAAAGCATTTTGATCTAATGCATTCAGAAAAAAGTTTTTCGAGATGGAATTCAAGCGTGATAGTGTGATTGCTTTATATTTGGCTGGAAAACCACAGGTGGCTATGGTTTGAGCCCTCCAGCATTTAAACGTGAATAAATCTTTTGTTTCTCATACCATTGCTCGTTACCGTGATACTGGCAGTGTTGCATCGCGTCCAAAAAGTGGACAAAAAAACGGTAACAACACCAGAAATGATCCGAAAAGTTAAGGGCAGATTTGATCGAAATCCACGCCGCAGTGGTAGAAAAATTGCTCGTGAGCTGAACATATCGCGAGAACGGATGAAACACATATTGAAAAATGAGCTTGTACTAAAGCCATTGAAGTTCCAAAAAGTTCAAGGGTTCACCGATGAACAAAAAAGTTAGACTGGAAAGAGCCAAAGAGTTACTTCGCTTGCACGAAAGTGGCCAGTTACCGAATTCGGTTTTCTCCGATGAGAAGCCATTCCAAATTGAGCAGTTTGTGAACAAACAAAATGATCGGGTTTACTTGCCAAAGAGGTCAGCTGAAAATTTACACCTGCGATTGGCCACCAGAACTCAAGCGCCGCCGATGGTAATGGTGTGGGCCACCGTAACGGCCGATGGTCGCTCCCCGCTCGTATTCATCGACCGTGGGGTCAAAATAAATGCCGAATATTATCGGGAAAATATCTTAAAGACAGTATTGAAGCCCTGGGCAGACAAACATTTCGGCCGCAGACCATGGACATTCCAACAGGAATCAGCACCACCGCATTCAGCACGCGTCAATCAAGAATGGCTTAAAAAGGAGGTTCCTCGCTTCATTTCTACCGCACAATGGCCACCAAAATCTCCGGATCTCAATCCGTTGGACTTTTGCGCCCGGGGCATTTTGGAGAGTAAGGTTCTCACTAAAAAATACCAAAGTGTCGATTATCTCAAGACGGCGCTTCGCCGGGAATGGGCCAAAATACTGCAGAGCCACTTTCATGCAGCCTGTGATGGCTTTGTCGGCCGTTTGAAGGCCATAATTCGTACCAAAGGTGGCCAATTCGAACAAATCTAAACTGATTCTAAAATTTGATGTTATTTCCAACATTTTTTGCTTTTGAACAATAAAATTAAAAAAAAATAAAAAATTATAGCGCTTTACTTTGTTGCATTATATATCAGCCACCCTGTATAATGTATTGTTCTTTCGTAAAGCACATTCATTTCAAGAATCGGAATAAACTTATGTGACAGCTGCCAAATTTCATAGTTGAACACGCAAAAAAAAAATAAACTAAAATCGTAAAATTCGCAGTCTTACTGAAACACTCTTGATTGATGGGTTTAATTAACAGTAACTAATTTCAAATATGAAGTCGCCGTAGTCTAGTTGGTAGTGTGTTGGCTTATTAGACGTAAAGCCAGGGTTCGAGCCCCAGGCCAGACATCAAAACAAAATACAAAAAACATTTCTTCGGCGACTTCCTCTCAGCAGATTTCTGGCAAAAACTCTGAGAGTAAATAAAAATTGCCATGAAAAGTTTTTCAAAAATCTGTTCGGAGTCGACTTTAAACTGTAGGTCCCGCCAGTTATGTATAAAATTAACACACACAACATAAGTGGTGTGAGAAGGGTTGACTGAAGGGTTGTAATGACCAATTATATATGTATGTATGTACTTTCAAATAAATAACCGATCACCTCTGAGTTGGAAAAACTTTATTCAATTGAGAAAAGTCATAATAAGTTTTAGGACTGCCATTAAAAGAAAAACTCATAGTTGTTTACAATAAATTTATAATTAAATTTGAATTAAAAGAAATATTATTATGTTACCGTTTAATTTAAATAACAATTGCGTGGGTGGCCAAAGCACATTGTATTTCAGGTTACTGAGTAAATGCAACGAAAGGAACCTGAAAGGCATGTATATATGTATGTCAATCTTACTATATTGCCAGAGTCATGCTTCGTATCGGATCACAGATTACGGCCGATAACTATATTTTCAGTGCATTTGTCTATCTTGTATCGGTCGTTACCAGTAAAAATGATGTCAGTCTGAAGATCAAGCGTAGATGCTAATATTGGTCGCAATAGGCAATTGAGTAGCAGATGTTTCTATCTTTATACGAAACTTTTTTTTGCGTATACAAATTTTACTGAAATGCTTTTTCTTTATAAAATATTCTTTAAAATTCTAAATTAGGTTTCCACAAAAGTGTTGACAAATTTATATTAGAAAACTTCAATAAACCGCAAACATTTGCATTAGTATCTCAAAAAACACACGAGTTCATGACGAAAGTTTTACACAAATTAGCTTAAAAATTTTTTATATCTATTTCCTTATGAATTTTTCTTCATTTTTGTAGAAGTTTTATTTTTATTAAAAAATTCAACTACTTATCTTTGAATTACATTAATATTACAACGGTTTCAGGTTTGAAGTTTTTATAAAATTAAGCAAATTTAAATAACCAAATTGAGGCCTTGTCGAAATAAAATTACACAATTTTGTTATTATGGGGGGACGTGAAAAATTACGATTAAAAGAAGCGAATTAAAATTCAATAACCGCTATCACTAGAATTAAATGGCTATCTTACAGTGAATTAGAACTAGACCATTTGGTGGACTCGGCATTTAATTCTTACCTCCATGGCGACGGAACAGTCAGTTATTTTTATTACGAGTAAGCAACTCAGATTTGCGATTACATTGCTCCAATTTCCCTACTCATCTCGTTACAGACGGACTTTGTCTATTTTTCGGTTTATGAAGTAGAGAATAAAACATACCACTACGAACGCTATTTTAAATTCGTTATTAATAAAGTTAGTCGATTTAACCAACACTCACTTAATTTCAATTGTGTGAAAATTATGGTGTACAAATTTAATAAACTGACCAGCAACGTTAAAAACATATTATAACATATAACGAACATACATCGCCGGTTGATGAAATTCCTTAAATTACTAATTGTTAATTAAGTACAATCTTTGTGATGTCACATATTGTTGAAAATTAATAACAATAATAAAACAAAATTTTAAAATCACTCCTTGTTATTATAAAATTAAAACACTACTTCTTAAAAAAAATTACAAGTGGTCGCCGTTGTCAGTAATTGCCTAATCAATGTCATTAGTCAGGGAGATATTGGATCTCATGAGGATTAGTAACGTTCCAAATTCGACATTTTTGTTTGTTAACGTGCCCATTCGTCCAAAAATCGATTGAGTGTATTTTTGATCGACTGTTAGGCAAACAGAGCACCCTTTTTGGTAAAACAATTTTTTACACATATAGTTGAACGCTTTATCAGTTCATGGTTATTTGACAATTAAGATTGCATAAAAATGGCTAATAATTTGACAAATGTAGCTTAAACAAGATAGACGGTATTAATTGTCGAAGTTTGAAAGTCGCTGACTCGTTACTAAGGATAACAGAATTAACTTAATCGCTCTTTGTGCAAAATTTATCTAAATTAAGCAGTAAATAAATGCAAATTATGAGTGTGTACAATATTTAAAATTAAGTAAATTCGAATTTATGGGTGATGTTTTTGCTATTTGAGTCTCTAAGCTTTATAATTTCACCATGAAAAGATAAACAAACCAACAACGCTTACTAATCATTGAAAATATATTCTGTTTGCAAACTCTGTTTCTACAAAAAATTATCTGCAGCGATAAAGGTTTATTAGAGGGTTAAGGGGTTGGAGAAGAGTATAGCGGAGCTATAGCCCTGTTTGGGTAAACAGTAAACAAAAAGAAGAATAATCTATGTAACATGGATCAACAAATAACATTTCAAAATTATATGTATATAGAAAGGAAAGGAATGGGCCTTTAAAACGATATACATATGTATATATATGTATATTATTTGACCTAATATACTATGAGGTTTGATGGGGTAAACATAACAAATGCGATTTTTTTAATATTTTTTAAAGTTTGTCCGTTCATGGTAGCAGACCTTAACTAAAAAATACGAAATAACTGACGACATTCTTAAAGTGCAATATCTTGTGAAGGGATTGGCGCTTCGTTTGATCAAATCGGACAAAAATTACCGTTGTTATTATTTAAACAGTTTAACACACGAGTTGTATATATGTACATATATATTTTTTTCAAAGGAACTTTTATTTAAAAATGATTCAGAACTTTTGATGGATCTTGATTGTTTATCGCAAAAAGTTCTGGTGGTGTGGTCGCTCAAACGTCGTTGCGATAAACAAATTTTTAACAATTTGACATACAGAGATGTCATACCATTGTTATCGAAAATCAAACCCACATTTTTATTACATACATATATGTATGTACATACATAATTAGCCATTTCAATCCTTCAGTCAATATTACTAACTAACTTTTCAACTTGCTGTGTGTGGCGGAACCTACAGTTTAAATTCAACTCCGATTTTTTTTCTTGCCAATATTATTTTACTCTCGAATCACTGTATATATTTTGTTGGAGACGTCTTGTCTTTAGTTTGAACCGTATGCCAACACACCGCCTATTATGCTACATCGATTTGTTGAAGTTACGTTCGCAAATTAGTTTATTCAGCCTGCGTTTCCAAATGAACGTGGAGGACAGTAGCATTCAACAATACGTGCGAATATTAACATGTTTTTTTTTATCAAGCAACATACAGCGTGCCTTCATAATCACTCTACTAAGAGGATTATTCTCAATGTGATAAACAAATTCGAGTCTAATTTTGTTGTCAAATAGCGATCAATACAATCTGTCGAAAACAATGAAGTTGTCAATGAGAGTGTGCATGAGTATCCAAGGCAGTCGATTCCTTGTTGATCTTAATAAAGAGATCTTTTGTTTAGCACAGTCTGGAAAACTTGAATTGTGACTAAACTCTTTAACTGTATGTAAAAATTAGCAGTACAATTTGTTAGTGTACATAATACTTTAACACAAAATTAACACACGTAACACACATAGCAGTCTGGTTGTAATCCTTACAAAAGGATTGTAATTTAGTAAGCATACTAATAGAACCTCAATTTAATAGAAACATAATGGATTTCTTGTTTACATTAATATTTCGTACCTTCTGTTTTTAATAAATATGATTTATTTTTATTAAATTAAATTTTAAACAAAGTATTGTTACGAAAATTAATGATTAAGACAATGGTGTTTTGCTTTTATATCGTTTAACATTAAAATTATAACAAAACAATGAACATGTTTACAAATTATAGCACTGCATAATATACCAACAAACACCAGCATAAAAAAAATTAAAAAAGTTAACAATAATACAACAACAAATGATACAAGAATAAATGTAAACAATAAAAATTAAACAAAAATTTATTTATTTTATTTATTTTTATTCTCTACAATTGCTTTGACTAAGTTCATATTGAGAGTATACTTAATACTTAATTCTATGTAAAATATATTCCTCATACGCACCCATACCCATACTACCTGTAGTGGTAGTACTCTGAAAAGTATGCAATAAAATATGAGTTCAATTTTGTCGTATAACGAATTCTTGGCATCTAATATCAGTCATACGTATGCTTGGTATTGAATTCAATATGGGATACATTACGCGGCGATAGTGCGCGATGCAATGAAATACGAGTTGAATTATGTTGTATACGTTGTTGAATATCACTCATACGTCAAATGTATATATTCCAGTATGCGTCTTTTAATAATTTATACTCGTATTTGAAGAATTCATTATTAATTTATTATAATTAAAAGAATGAAATATTAATTTATTGTAATTAATTTATAAATAATATGTATACATTTATGGAGATTTCGTGAGGGCGATGTTAAGAACGTACACATTCTAGAACTTTCATCACACACTTTAACCTGCCATATGAAACGCAAGGCAAAGCAGGCGAGGGAGTTAGCAAAAATTCAGTCAGTCTTGCATAAAGATGCGGTGTTTTTGAAAAGAGTAATCATGGTTTGAAGATCTCCATTACAAAGATCTGTTGAAAAATTGACTAGTAATTGTTATTGTTGATGCAAAAGAGCGCAAAGAGGAATAACAAACAAAGCAATTATTGTCGTTTACATGAAGTTGTGAACAGTGTCACAGAGCATTGTGCGAATAAAAAAGAATTTTATTATCATTAAAGGAAATCCTCGACTAAGTACCGCAGATCGTCTAACAATTACTCATATGTAGGAAAACCCCCTCATAATTTTGTCAGATATGCAGAAATTAGTTATGGAGGAATCTAATTTAAACACAAATCATCCGTCGCAATCAACTTAATTGGATGTGTAATGCAATGCAAACCAAATCAAAAAATGATCTTGCGGTTCGTCTTTCCTTCGCTAAGATATAATGAATGAATGATGAATATAAATTCATACGATTTGACTCTGGGTTAGGTTAGATTAAATAAGATTATGGACCGACCTAAAGGCCATCTACGCCCATTGCGAATTCAAAATCTATTCTACCAGTCCAAAACAATGTGGCTATTAGAGCAATATTTGAACTAGTGAGATTTCGGTCAGAGAGGTCAAAAAATGAAAGGATAAAAACCTACGTCTCTTAATGGTAAGAGCAGGGTGCTTATGTGTTAGCTAACAGGTCCTGCAGAAGTTATACTTGGGAATGCCAAGACTTCATTTGTAAAAAAAATATATAAGAAAAATATAACACGTCTGTTCTACACTTTAAATAATAACTGCGGAAATATTTTATTTAACGAAGCGTCAATCTCTTCACAACGGACAGGACTTTAAGAATTTCCCCACTTTTTTATATTTTTTTTTATAAAAGTTTGCTACTATGAATGGACAAACTTGAAAAAATATAATAAAAATTCGGGTTTTCAAAGCTTGCATCATCAAACGTATAAAATATATACATAAACGTATACAGTTTTAAAGGTCCATCCCTCCCCTTTCTAAGAAGTTGCCGTAGTGTAGTAGGTAGTATGTTGGCTTATTAGACGTTACACCACGGTTCAAACAAAACGAAATACGAAAAAAGTATTTCTTCGGCGACTTCCTCTCAGCAGATATTTAGCAAAAAAAATAAAAATAAAATTGCCATGAATAGATTCTCAAAAATTTATAGTTTGAAGTCGACTTTAAGCTCTAGGATGCGCCACTCATGTAAAAAATTAACACACAAAACATAACAGGTGTGAGAACAATGTCATAATCCTGACTGAAGTTGAAATGACCAATTAGGTATGTATGTATTAGCCACATGAGAATCTTACCCGGTAACTTTCCATGAAACTTAATTTCTCTGATTGACGGGGAACTCGGCCTTTAACTCTTACCTCCATGACACGAGAAAAGTCAGTTGTTTTTATTGCGAGTTATCGACTCACATTTGCTGAAATTTCCCTACTTGTCTCGGTAAAGGCGGACTTTGTCTATTTTTTCCCTAGATTTCGGTGTACCATAAATTTCCGTTTAATCTACAACTCAGAATCATTGACCATAGGCTTAGCACTTTCTTCAGTCGCACTCCTCGTACACAAAATACATATTATCCACATAGAGTGATTTCCTGTTCTCTACTTGCTTGATATATTTGCGTAGTAGGTGACCCAGAAATTAATCCTTCCTTTTCTTTTATTCCTTACTCCTGGTGATAATGAAATGATAAGAGTGATTTTACTTCCCACACTTCAAATTAAATTTGTCAACATTATCAGGCGAATTAATAGAGTCTACTGAACTCACTTACTGACTTTTAAATTTGCCAGCATTTAAGAAAAAGAGAATTAAGCAAGTGTTGGAAGAAATTGATTGATTTATTGCCAACGATTTACTTTTTTTATTTCATTTTCTTTAGAAAATATCCAAGATTTTTTCCGGCATTACTCTACAATCTTTCTCTTTTTTTCAAGTTCTATTCAATTTATTTTGGTTTCGATTACAAGAGTGTAAAAAATTTGTCATAAGCAAGTCATTACATGAGGAAAAAAACATGACTTATTTGTTCATGTTTAAATCATTACTTATTATTTGCTATAAAAACATTGTGTTATTTCTTCAATAAAAACCATTTGCCATACAAAAGCTAATTATTATAACAAATCTTTGGGATTTTATATCCGTCTGGCGGGAGTTCAGAAGAAAGAAAAATTAGAATATGTATGTATATGTGGTATGTAATTTATACTATTATTGCGTATGTAATTTAAATTACTATAAATTAGTTGTTTCTTCTACACTTATTATTGTAATAATTTTATATTATCGGGCTTTTGTATCAAACATGATACATTTCAATATTAGAGACTGTATAACTTTAATTCAGAAAAAGTTAGATGCCTGATATTTTTTTAATTCGTTAGTATTGCTATTTCCATTATTTTAAATCAAATAAAAATACAAAATTAAAAAACTTCATAATTCTGGCTTATGTATCATTTTTGATACATACGACTAGGGTTTCGTGATAACCGCATTTTCAGTAACCGCGGTTATCGGATAGTAATTTTCCAAATAACCGTGGTTGTCGGTTAACCGAAGGAAAATTAAAAAATAGAAATAGTTTATTTCTAACATATATTGCTTTAAAATACATATATAAGTACTTAAAATTATTTTTGCTGTTTTTCATGGTTAATATAATAATGTTTTAGAAACACTCAAGCATTCAGTGACTTACAAGATAAACAAGAACGAATTTTGGTGCAAAAATTTCCTGAAACTGAGAAAGTTCCCTCGGAATCTGTTGATGTTGGCTTAACCGTTTTTAGAGAATTTCAAGATTGGGAGTTCTTTTCAGTGTTCTTTTGAAAATGTTGAATTCTTGCCTCAATGTGTTATCTGAAGGTTTTCCCAAGTGTTTTATATTTGATGCTTTTGTTATGTAAGACTTCAGTTCTTCTAATAAATCAACTCGGTGATCAGTTACAGCTACTTTATACTGACTTTCGTTGGCCGGATGTTGAATGTTACTATTCGGAAAAAGTCTTTTAATGACAATATTAGCAAAATCAACCACGGAATTGGAAGAATATTTTGGATTAACAAGACATTTTAATAAATTAGCAATATTATTTCCCCGGGACTCAATCCGCTGTTGAATTGACTGTAACAAATCATGGCTTATTTCTGTGTTGTGAGCTTTCATTTTATTGCTCAAAAACGACAAAACACCCTCAGCACTAAATAAATTTGCGTCTTTTCGACTTAATGCATCTACGGCAAGTTTTATTGGCTGTAGAGCAATGCAAACGTTATCAATCAGCTTTGTCCATCAAATGAAATGAATTTAAATCTTTTAAAGCTTGTGCTATTGATGTTTTGAGCTTCAAAAATCTTTCTAACATTGGCGAAATTGAACTCCATCGCACTTTGATGTCCAACAGCAACTCGTGTTCACATTCAAATTCCTTTTTAATATGATTTTGAATTACGCTATTACGCACAGGAGAAAAAACTACGATTTTTCTCACCAACTTAAGTTCCTGAAAAATGGAGTATTATTCTCTATATAATCTTCGGTTTCATAGTCAACACAAGAATCTTCAAAAATATTTTCTTCATTGTCCTCCTTGTTTTCATCATAAGATGTTTGTGTAGACTCACGTTTTTTATAAAAGTAGTCACAAACACCTAAGTGTATACTGTAATTTAAACATACAATTAGTTCAGCTGGACAAGTTTTTCCATACTTGAGCATTATATATCACTCTCAAAATCAATGTTGAATTCAGTTAGATTATTTTTAATTTTCTCAGCCATTTCATCCGCATTGTAGCATCCTTTGATTGGAACAAGGCCCAAATTCATGAACTCATTGTACATTTACATTCATATATCTACGTCCTCTGAGGCTTCTCCATTCATCAGTAGTGAGACTGAATTTTCTCCCATTTATTTTATGCTTTTGAATGATTTTAATCATCTCAATTTTTTTATTTTTTTTCCTCTGAGGCTTGTCCATTCATCAGTAGTGAGACTGAATTTTCTCCCATTTATTTTATGCTTTTGAATGATTTTAATCATCTCAATTTTTTTTAATCCGAAGTTATTATGAATTAAGTTCATGACACCACTTTCACAGTGTGGCAAAGAATAACCCCGATTTGAAACTGATTCTCGAACAAATTTTGAATTCGTTATAGTGTGTATTGAGATGTTATCAATTGCAGCCAATTTTGAGACAATCTCTCCAAACTCTCTCGATTAACAAACTCTAGCATTGGACTTGAAGTTTTTTGTAGTTTTGGTTGATGCAATTCATTTTCCATAGAAGAGCTTAATGATATTTTATGTATCAGCTTCAGATGATCTATCATAGCGCCAGTTGTTCCTTTTTCATTTGTCACCTTGGAAAAGCATTTTAAACATTGGGCTTTATTTTCTTCATCCAATTTCTTGAAATAACTCCTAACTGATGATGTTGGCAATTTTAATGACATTTTCTGGAGTAAATATTTGTTAATTTATGTAAGTATTAATACATTATAATTTTTCATAATATTTTATTTTCTGTGTATGTTTTTTTTATCAATTTTATTTTGCTTCCACTTGGTGCGTAATGCGTTGAATATTCTTTCTAAAAATTTTTTGTTTACAAATAAAAAATTTAAAAAATTATGGCTTACTAAGTATGCGTATGCGTCCGATTTTCATCCGTTTACGGTTACAGTTATGAGCAGAAATAACAGCGTTTACGGTTACGGTTATAAACGTTTACGAAACCCTTCTTATATTTTTCTCACTTGACAGAGAAACATTATAAAAAGTGTTTCGTCCTATGTTTTATTTCATAGATATTACAGATGTTAATATTTTGGTCAACTACGTACGTATGAGATAACAGAATCACTCGCTTTGATAATTTGCTACTCGGAAATGATGACAAATTTACACTTATTACGCCTTTTTTGAAAAAGTGGTTGAAATTATTGAAATTCCCAATAATTTTGTCGCTGTAGATTAGTAACTAATTGCATTTTATGATCGTTATACATTTCGTGGTCCACTGATTTTGGTTAAAGTTCATGCTACGTGTGTAGCGACTACTTACAGCCGTATTTGGGGAAACCCGTATCCGGAAAAACAGAGAGGAATCAAAGAGAGAGCATTGTTATTTACAACGGGAAACTTTTTTACCTCACATGACGTTGACAACAAATTTTTCTAACGAAATATAACAATGGCTTGTACCATCACCCAGCCATCTATTAAGAGTGTTACTGAGGCGAGTGACAATAAGCTGTCCCATCTAAATAATTAAAAACTTATAAATCTATACAAGGCAAGGGTGCTAGATATCAAATTATTACAATTTTAAAAAAAATAAAACCAAGCTGACACGAAGTGTTTGATTTTTATGTAAAAAACTAAAAATGTAATAATATAAAATAATTTTATTAAAATGAATTAAAATAAAGGTATTAAAATTTCTTAACAAAATCCATCAATGAGAATTCTATGTAGTACAAGCATGTATCAAAAGTGATACATAAGCTAGAATTATGAAGTTTTAAAGGCTCGATCTACGATTAAAATTTTAGTTTTAAGTGATGCTGCTTTGTAATATATAGGAATCACCTTCGTTCATGTACTTATTGTGTCTACTTTTTGAACATTTAAGCACTGTCACAGGGAATTACAATGAAGTCTCTGCTATTAATAGCCTCCCTCCAGGTGCAAAACATCTTAATATTCTATTATCGACTCATAATCCTGCCACAAAAAAAATTAAAGCCTTAATGTAGTTAACTTCCACTGTCTTTTACATTTCTCCGTATTTTTATATTCCTCTGTATTATTTCATTGTATTTGTGTGGAATGAGATAAGACATAAATTTCTATTTATTTAAGGCTGTATTTATTTAATGGCTCTAGTGCCATGCGAATAAGATAAAAAAGCACAATAAAAAATAAATCGTAATAAAAAATTATTGAGGAAACATGGTTAAAATGTTAGAAAAACCAAGTAATAATAAAAATGATTATTGTCTTTTATTTTTTATATGAGTATTCCTTTTTAAAATGCGGCAAAGGATACTAAAAGGTTAATAAAGAAATAAATTAAGTTAATAGGTAAATCAAAACATGAATTCCAAATCCCATCCAATTCCCATCCCCACCATTGCAAAACATTAGGGAATTATTTAAGGTTTTATTAATTTTTCAAACTAAACAGTTCAAAATGTCAAGGTATCGTCTTTATGTTGGATAAAAGGTAGGCTATTATTTAATAGATCAAAGGAGTGTCGCACCATACAAGGTAAATTGTAATGGTTTTTTCATACAATGGTCGATGTACAATATCTTTTACAAATAAATACAGTATTTACTGGAGTTTTTGCCTCCTAGTTTTTGGCTCCTGCAGTAGGAGCCCAACAAGCAGGAGCACTCACAACCGTTCTGTACCTACATGGCTGCTTTGGCATTAAAACAAAACTTCTTCTAATACTATGTTCAGATATGCACTTCTATTGAGTCAATATTCGATTTATTGAGTGCAATATTTGAAGTGTTCAGGCATAACAATAGAGGCAGTTCAGCTGCTTATTCAATATTCATTTGATAGCTGGTAAACAAAATAGCTGGTTGTTTCAACAACAACAGTTGTTTTCAACAACTCACTAAACACACGTATGACAGTGCTTCATTTTAAGTATTACTCAATATTATAACAATTTGCGTATTTATTGCGCAATTATTAATTAAAACTTCATATGAAATATAGACCTCAATAATGCCGTTTATTGCGATTTACGCAATAAAGGTGCTGATCAGACCACCGTATAAGACCTTAGCATGCGTGTTGAATGAGGTGTTGTATTGAAACAGTCACATTAAGGAACAGATCTGCGAACTGAATTCGCTGTAGTCTAATAAGTAATTTGTGCTTGAGGTTCAAACCAAATGAAATACGAAAAATATTTCTTTTGGCGACTTTCTCTCAGCTGTGTCTGGCAAAATTTCTGAGAGTAAAATTAAGCCGCCATTAAAAATTTTTAAATCTTTCGCTCGAAGTCGACATTAAACTGTAGATCCCGCCACTCATGGATAAAATACAACACAACATGAGTGGTGCGAGAAAAAGTGTTGTAATCCTCGCTAAAGGGGTTTTGTGACCAATTAACTAAGTAAGTAAGTCACTACAGTACTGAGTTAAATATATAAATTAAAGCAGGGCATCTTTGGTGAACTATCCACTGTTTTGTATCGGGTGAAATATTGTGCGCCATATATCCAAATTGTTGTAAGTAAATTTGGTACTTCGTCACACAGTTACGGATTAATAGTACTGAACCTACTCAGATAAGCAAACTTAACTGGTGTTGGTGAAAGCACGTATCTAGAAAACATAAGCAACGCGATTAAATATAAACAACTGTTAAATATTGTACACAGTAGACAAATAGCTTGAACATCTAGTTGTGTTTTGCTACTTGATCAGCTTACTGTACAAGAGAGTCCTTTGCAAAGTTAATATCTCTGGCGACGTAAATATACTAGAAACTGTTAATTATACGACTTAAGAGAACCTCACAAGAAAATGCATAACGGCACCAGTTCTCACGAGCTCATCTCTACACGATATGAATGTAGATCTATCCTGTTGAAACCACATGTTGTTGGTGTCCAGATCAAAAGATGTTGGTAGCCATCGCCGTTGACAGTGGTAACTTGAAAAAATTCGCTCTCAAAGAAATCTGGAAATTCATATCAAACAGTGCCTTTTTTGGGACACATTGAGTGCTCCAGAATTCTATAATATGTTTGTTCACATGGCCCTCCATCTAGAAAAGAACCTCATCACTGAAGATGATATTTCGATGAAAAGTTTATTAAACAGACTGAAAAAATTATATCTTATTTGACAGCTAAAGCTTTATCAACATGTATAGGATAGTAAGCAACATGTTGATAAAATGACACTCGTAAACAAAGTTATTCTCCAGAATCAAGTGGTGTGTAAAAACTCTGAGAATAAATAAAAAAGAGTTTCTCAAAAATCTGTCATTTGGAGTCGACTCATGTATGCCACTCATGTATAAAATTAACACACACAATTCAAGCAGCCACACAATGATTGATATCATTCGATGCGTAACTTTTACAAATCTGAACCTGATCAACATGTATTTGTAAGTCGCAGTGCTGTACCATGTCAGGTGAATCGTTAAAAACAGATAAAATAACATACGCCTGAGAATTGAACTCTGTGGCATACCTCTTTCCTTGCTTCGAGCTGTCTAATAGTTACCATTCATACAACAGTTTCAAGTAGTCTAGTCAGTTTTGAAAATATGAAAATGTTTCTCATGCTTCTCTAACAAAATTGTATAATCAACTGTGTTAAATGTTACAGTTACGGATGGCATTTTAATGGTAAACAATGTTGGGACTTTTGCGTAATACACGCCTCTATTTGAATATCAGATTGGAGTGAGTCATTTGTATTAAGCCTTTTCGCCTCAATGTCCAAAGTTTCTTGTATACAATCAAATATTTGAGTGAGTAAGTTTGTAATAAAAAAGCAGAAATTCATTATTCTTTACAATTCCTTCCGGCATGGCAGCAAATTATTTTAAACATTTGGAGTACAATTAATATCTGTTTAGAGCTTTTGAAAAAACAAAACAACATACTGATATTTGCTTTTATATGAAAACTTAAATTAATGGTGTGAATGATTTGTCAGATTTATTACAATAAAAATTATGATAACATGAGTGTTTTCTAAATTTCAAATAAATCACTTGGAAGTACAGTTAACAAAACAAACAAATTTTGTTAAGTAATGGAATTTGTTATTTATACAGTGAATTCCAAGTAATGTGGACAATACAGTAATATGAACACCTATGTATATCTTTATAATAATAAGAAAAAAATATATTAACCGATTAATGCCCGAATTACTTTTCTTTCTAACGGTTACCGTTTTGTTTTTTACACTCAATTACCTTTCAGAGCATAAAAACTAATGCAACCTCTGCTGACAACTTAAATTACCACGGGGCACTAATGGGTTAATAGCTGTAACTAATGAGCAACAGTTTTGGTATATTTGGTGAACTTTTGAATGTTTTAAAAAATCTGTCGTTCCGAGTTGACTTTGAATTGTATGTCTCGCAGCTCATGTAAAAAATTAACAACTACAACTTTTAGCCGTAATCCTGACTGAAGTAATGGCCAATTATGTATGTATAATATTAAATAATAAAATAACAATGCGTATAATTATATTACTATTAATAACGTTTTAATCTGCAAAGTACTGCTTAGCAGTTTCGTCTCTGTAAGGAATTACCAGTCAGATTTTAAAGTTCGATGTCTGTGTTAGATTTGGTCTCTGAAATGGAAGAAAAGTAATCATTTAAAAAATTTATCTTGGTTCGATAGTTTGTTGACACATCTTACGACAGCTTTATAAGCACATAAAGCAAAGATTTCACAACCATATTAAAGTACCGCAAGTAAAAATGACGTAACAAACGATCTGTGTTCAACATAGCTATTCCTTTTTACCTGAAGCACAGTTATTATGAAGTTCCCTGAAGTTAAGTTATTGTTGAATAAATACCAAGATTTTTCGTCGAGTTACAATTTGTCATTACAACCCTTAAACCAGGATTACAACCTAGCTTCTCACATCACTTATGTTGTGTGCGTGAATTTCATACACGAGTGGCGGAACCTACAATTTAAAGTCGACTCCGAACGACAGGTTTTTTGAGAAACGTTTCATGACAATTTTATTTACTCTCAGAGTTTTTGCCAGAAATCTATTTAGAGGAAGCCGCCGAAGGAATATTGTTTTCATTTTTCGTTTCGTTATAGATGTCTACCTGGGCTTTGAACCGTGGCCTCACGTCTAATGAGCCACTACTCTACTTACTAGACTAAGGCGACTTAACAATTTATATTTATTGACTGTTTAAAAATATTTCAGGTTGCATATCCAATATCAAAGTATGGCTTTAAAAATTCCAAAAGAGTATGGTGCTTTTTCTATAGATTCCACTTATATAGATTATCGGGGAAAAAAGGTTCTACCTTAACTGATAGACCCGGTGAAAATTTTTATAACTATGGGGAAATATAGGTGAAATGATATGAAGTGATCAGCTGTACAATGCAGATGAATCAGGTTTTTTTTTTATACGACGTTGGACATTGGAAATAGCATAAGAAAAAACAGCACTGGTTTTTATTCAAAAATTTTTAAATTTGCAACAATTAATACGTTACGTTACAAAAAGATTGTCTTAATTCTTTTTCTAGTTTCTTAAGCTAAAGAGCAGAGTCTGGTGCTACAAATGTCCACAATCGAAAATGTAAACAAATTTGAAAATGTTAACTATCTTGATTGCCATTAGTTCACATTATCCCGAGTTCACTGTACTGCATTCACTTTAGTCTAATTGGTCTTGATATTTTTAATAATGATGTTGGGTTTTTTATGTATGTATATGAGTATAAGGGTAGTGCACATTATTTTTACAAAGAAATTGATTAAATAAAAATTTTTAACTTGTAATGTAATAGCGTACATAATCATTATTAGAGAAATCTTCCTTCAAATGAGAATCACAACAGAAGAGTTTTACGAAAGATGTTTATCTTTCTATAACCGTTGGGCAAAAGTTTTTATGCGATTGCATAGACTTTATAACATTTATTATGTCAGAATATTACACGATGAATAATGATGTTCTGACACATTTACGCACTTGTTTACTTAAGTTATTTCTGTTAATATTTAAATGCAATTGATAAGTAATAAATGACACGTCTAATCATACGTTAGCTTATTAATTTTTGGTTGCGGTGTATTCAAATTCTTTGTTTGCGTTTATATAATTTATAAATTAATATGATATGATATCGTTAGTATAATTCGCAAAGACGCTAAGTACACTTTTTCCCAAATTTGAGATTTTAATGCGAAACGATAACACTATAAAAAATACATATTTTGCGACAAAACAATTTCATTATTTAGTTTAAAGTTGTTGTAATTTTGTGGATTGCAAAAACGCTATGTCCACAAAACTGCGAAAAAAATTAAAAGCACGTGCTAATTCCACCAATATTAGTTTTTGATCTAGGTCATTTAAAGAGAGCTATTTTGTAAAAATAATTGCGTTTAAAAAGTTTACAAATTTTAAAAACTGAAAAAGCTACTACGTTTTTTGTGTCTCCTGTAAAATTTGAAAAAAGGGACTTAGCATATTTGCGAATTAGACTAACGATATGTTTTATTGTTTTCTATAGATTTTCAAATTTCAGTAACATTAGTTTAACAAATTCCGCAAAACCTGAATGTTTTTTTTTGGGCAAGAAAAAATCTGTTATCATGTGAATTGTGAACAAGAGCTCTAGCATTTATTAGTTTCACAAGGGGAACTTATCTTCTTTTAAACTGCATACTTGTGGCAAATAGAGAAGTATATATCTAAAATATATATTTGGGTTGGGTCGCCCGAGGTAGCAGAAGAAGGTTCGTGAGAAGCTGCAAAGTTACGTGCGACCAATGTCTTCCATGGGAAAAGTCATAAATTTTAATAGATTTTTTCTTTTTGCACAGCAATGGTTATTTGTAATGAAATTATAAATAAATTTTCCTTATCAAAGAAGCCTTTTTTCTCGAATATTAAAAGTGAACGCGTAGTCTTGCGTTACCTTTCTGTCACCATTTGGACTGATGATCCAAAATTTTCTATATCTATATATATATATAAACATACATACATTCATATACAGTGATTCACAACACAATGGAAACTTTTTCAAAAATTAATTTATGTGTTGTAATCGGACGAAAATTTAAAAATCTTCTTAAGAAAAGGGCAAAATATATTTTTTTAATTCTGTTATTAACATGTCCGCGTTTTTAAAATATTAAAAAAACATTTTTATTCAAAAACTAAAAACATAAATTTAAACAATTCAGTTTTCCTCTGTTGACAAAACTATGGAAACTTTTGAAATTCTGAACGAAAAGGGACTAAAAAAATATTTAGATAAAAAAAATTCATAAAAAGTCATCATGATCATGATCATTATTGTTTTTTACATTTTTACAATTTATTTTTTAATCTGTGAAATTTCATCATTTGGGAAGAAGGTGTCGAAAGACTACGCCAATGCAAGATAATGTAATTGCTATAGAGTTTAACAAATATCCAAATTTACACCCCTAGAATTTATTAATAATTTGAGATTGGAACTGTTAACCGCAGAGCAAAAGAGCGTGGTCTTGGTCGTTCTATGGAAAAACCTCTTATATCTTTCAAATCGAATTGCTCGTATAAATTTTGCCAAAGAGAATATAAATTGGTCTACATAACAATAGAATACTGTTCTATTTTCCGGTGAATCCAAACACAACCTAAAGGGTGGCCAATGGAAAAGTGACTGGACTCTAAGTATACGAGTAAGATAGCCAAGTATGGTAACGGCAACAGTATGGTGTGGGATTGTTTTTCAGGGCAAGGAATGTGCCCAATTTATGTTATAAAATATACTAGGGCTGGTGTTGGATATATATCAAGTTTGAATAACATTATATCTGTGGCATTAAATAATAATAGCTTAAGTCGAAATTTCATATTTAGAGATATTGAGGGGTTTGTCTAAAATAAATTGTGTTTGTTAAATACAAATACATAAATATAAACGCGTATAGTTTTATTAATAATGACAGTTTATACATAAAATTTAGCTGAGTGATAGATTTTGAAGAAGAAAATAAGAATATTTAATAAAATGAAAAAACACTTATGTCAACTTAAGCCTTTAGCATTTATTGTCACAAATATATACATACATCTTAGAAGAAGTCATCGTAGAAAAAGTTGCATTTGTATCTATCTAAACTGTACGGATAATTTTTTTAGTTTATTTCATGAGTTTTTGGGTTTTATTTGTTCAAAATTATTATTGGCTTAGTTATTTATAGCATTTTCTTGATAATTTTTACATACATATTTAGTTATTATAACCCAACAGTCAGGATTACGACCTAGTTTCTTATACCATGTTGTGTGCGTTAATTTTATACATGAGTGGTGGGACCTACAGTTTAAAGTCGACTCCGAACGACAGATTTTTGAGAAACTTTTCACATAAATTTTATTTACTCCCAGAGTTTTTGCCCGAAATCTGCTGAGAGGATGTCGCCGAAGAAATATTTTTTTCATATTCCGTTTAGTTGGAGATGTCTGACCTGGGGTTTAAACAGTGGTCTTACGTCTAATAAGCCAACACCTATCTACTAGACTACGGCGACTTCAAAAGCAATTTCGCCCGAGAAGGGACATGAACCCTTGGATTAAAATTCTAATGCTCTACCGACTGAACTACCCGGGCAAACAATTTTTGGTTGATTCAAATCGTGCTGGAATTTTTTGAATTGCAATGAAATATATCTTCAATAGTATAGTATACACGGTGTGGGAAAACAGATGTCTTAAAAAAGTTTTTCGATTCGATTAACCTTCAGCGGTTAAAAAATTCTTTAATTTTTGGACCGTATTGGTATGAACGAATAAAATAAAATAATTCAGTACGAAATTAGTAGTTAATGCACATATAAAACATTTGGGCAATTCACACAAGCCCTTGTATCGTTGTATTGAGTGTATTGTTCGACTAATATACAACAGATATCGTTGATAATTTTTGTATAAAAATCTGATACATTTATACAAATTTTTTTCATGTTTTTAAAAGTGGTATTGGTTTCCTGCCGTCAGTTTATGTAAATGCCAGTCATGAGAAACTAGGTCGTAATCCTGACTGAAGTGTTGTAATGACCAATTATGTATGTATGTAGTCATCAAGAAGAAAAATAAAAATACAAAATATTTTCTTTATAACTTGAGTCAACAATTAACATTTCAAAATTATATTATTCGCACAGACGATTAATTAATTTACTTTTTTCCGTAATATTTTCCATTTTGTTGCTTGAAAATCAAATTATGAATACTGGTCTCCTTCTTCTTATTGCTTTTTGACGGTTGGAATACAAAATACACCATACAACAAAGCATTGAGCGTTCACAAACAAGAAGGTTATTTAATGCAACATACACGATACAAAGTCGTGTTAAGGATGACTTGACGAATATTTTATAACAAACAACGGCGCCTTAAATGTTACGCATATGAGAACATTGCCTGACTTCCAAGCTCGGCATTAAGCCTCCATTGTACCTCAATCGGAAACTGGTAAATCTTTGCAAATAAAACTAACGAAATATGATGGATTTTATTAAGATGCCTATCTCTAGTAAAATGACAAAAATCATTGAAACTATAATTAAAAAAACACTTTAATTATTATAAATTATACGAATGTCCAAATCTACCAGGGAAAGTCCTTCAGGCTTTCATTGATGGATCCAGATAGCGCAATAAATTCGAATGTAAAATCTATTCAGAACAATTGCCCATTAGATCGTACCTTGTACCAATTTATTGGAGTATTTTACAGGCTGAAATAATGGCTATTAAGACTGCAGCCATGCGAATTCGGTATCAGAATATATCATATGATGATATATGGCCGATAGTTAAGCGGCCCGAGAGAACGTATACATCACAGTCTATGATGACAAAAGCTGGCACCATGGAAAATTCAAATGAATTAATTTGTGAGATAGAGGCTCCTAAACAGAGGGACTAACGAATGTTTTCAGAAAATTATATTCATTGGTGGAAGTAATGTGGAATAATGAAACCACTTGTAGAAACACCACACAGAACTGGCCCGACGTATATATGCAGAACAGGCCATCTAAGGAACCTCATAGCAGTGGTAACGGAACATTGGACTCTAGCTATTCACGCCAGGAGACTGGCGTAAGACTTCTGCATAAGATGCAACGACGAGGAAAAAGAAAAGACAACAGAACATTTTCTCTGCCATTCTCCGGCGCCTGGGAACTTAAGAATCCGTGGACACAGAGAATTTACAGACAAACCATGTCTAACGAAAGGCGACTTGAGAAAATTTCAGAGCTTCATAAAACTGTCGGGATAGCTGAGAGAGGAGCTATAATTATATGACGTAATATGTAACATCGGAGTTACAACTGGACCTTATAAACACAAAGTAAGTCGTGACCGTTGAGCCGGCTGCCAGTTTAACCTAAAGTATGTTTCGCAACATCCCAATTTTGTACAATACCTACCTTTTCTCTCCCGATATGCATTTTTCAATCCCGAGTTCTCGAATAACATATTAATGACCAAAAGAATATATTTGACTTACCTGCTGTACTTAAATACTTCTTCGAACATTTGCCAACCTCTTGTAATACGGTGTTCAGATATGTAACTTTATTGCGTAAATCGCAATAAACGCCATTCTTGAGCTCAATATTTCATATAAAGTTTTAATTAATAATTGCGCAATAAACACGCAAATTGTAATAATATTGAGTAAAACTTAAAATGCAGCACTGTCATAAGTGTGTTTAGTGAGCATATTACTATTAACCGAACACTTTCTGTTGATATTTGATAACTCAAATGTCAACAACGACAAACAAAATAAAAAAATAAAAACAATGTTGTTGAAACAACCAGCAATTTTGTTTACCAGCTGTAAAATGAATATTGAATAAGCAGCTGAACTGCGTATATTATTATTCCTGAACACTGAAAATATTGTACTCAATAAACCGAATATTGACTCAATAAAAGTGCATATCTGAAGGTAGTAAATTGGAATGCAACTATTTCAACATCGTTACTATGAACTAAGAAGATAAGAAATAATCCTTGAAGTTAAATGCTGAAAATTAAACGTAACTTTCACGTAAAATATAATGGGCCACTTACCGTCATTACTTAAATTTGCATTGTTACAACGATAGGTATAAATTTCATCAATTTGATCTTTTTAATTGAGTGAAGGGAAAGTTCATTCTGTTCTACTTTAAAGTTCAAAAAGAAAACAAAAGAATTTAAAAAAATGCATAAATAAACCCTTTGTTTCCTAAATTCGTATACTCCCAACAGAACATTTTATGCTTCGTTTCTTTTCAACATGACCATTAAATTTTTTTTTATCTTCATCCTTTTATTCCTAGTCTATGGGTTTCATAGCCTGCATATGAATGCAAATTCATGTTCATAGCGCACTGAATATACCCTCGGAAAGACATAAATGCTAATGAAGGTACGAAATATTACATTGTTGGAATTTTGTTTTGCACTTTTGTGTGTTCTTTTTTCATATTGGAATGAAAACGGCCTAAAACCTCATAATTTCCGCAATCTTCTCTTTATTTGTTAAAGAATACCTTGCAAAATGTTGTTTGATTTTACTGTTGCCACTATAGCCATGACTATAAGACAATGCTTTAACAACTTCTCTTATTTCATGTAAATACATTTTCCTTTTCAAAACTTAGTTTTTTCCTGTTAAAAAAGATTCAAATTCTAAAATTATAGCCATCATACTGAGATCTTTTCACACTCCGTGTTATTAACACTTTGAAACCGTTTATATTGCATGTTTTTCTTTATTTATTACTATTATGATTGTTTTTTAACTTAAAAATATCATTGAAACCTACACTGTACCTTTAACATCCACTTGATATCAAGTACCGTGAACACAGAGAATTACAGACAAACCATATCTAACCAAAGGCGACTTGAGAAAAGTTCACGCATTCATAAGACTCTCGGGATAGCTGAGAGAGGAGCTAGGTTATCGAAGTCAGTAGCTTATCTATAACATATTAACCCGTGAGAATCGATACCTTGAAAGTGATGGCATTTCTCAATTGTTTTATTTAAATCTCCTTTGAATAGACACGTTTTGTCCATGAATTCTGTTGTAGGTACCTAGGAATTCTTCGACTGAAAGAGTTTTCTTTTGCACCCACATTACAGCGTCAGAAGTTGTGAGATACTCCCAATCTCCGGATGCGTGTACCAGAGGCAAGTGTCCCGTTTTAATTGCCTTGAGTTTCCTAACATAAACTCTGATTAGGTGTTTGGACAATTTCGTTTTGCATATTTGAAGTCGCCGTAGTCTAGTCGGTAGTGTGTTGGCTTCCTTTGGTTCCAACCCCAGGTGAGACATCTCCAACAAAACGAAATATGAATAAATATTTCTTTGGTTTCCTCTCAGCAGATTTCTGGCAAAAACTCCGAGAGTAATTAAAACTGCCATGAAAACTTCCTAAAATCTGTAGTCCCGAATCGACTTTAAACTGTAGGTCCCGCCACTTATACATAAAATGAACACACACAACAGTAGTGGTGTGAGAAGCTAGGTCGTAATCCTGACTAAAGGGTTGTAATAACCAATTATACTTGTATATGTAGGTATGTATATTTCCATAGCAAGCCAGATTTGGCTCATCTGTGGGTAAATCTTTCCTTATATGAATCTATTTGTTCACCTATAGAATAATGCCAATTTAAAAGAATTTATTTGAATTTTCTGCTAGACCAGTCTTTATTTTTAACTTCAATACCCGTGGTCATGAACCCATACGACGGTACCAGCCGAATGTCAGGTTATATTCGTCGAAGACACCCAACATTCTTTAACGAACTTAGATGAGATATAACTCACTCTCTTAGAGTTTTTATGGCTGCTTTGTTGTCACTCTTTGTATGTTAAATTGATATACATTCAAAGAAAAAAGTGTACATACACGACTGTATGTAGACTTTTTCGCCGCTAATTTTTATATTTTTTCTCATTATTTTCTGGATTATATTTTTTTTAAATTCGCTTTTTCTGCAAATATTCTTAATTGTAAATGCCTTTAACAACGCTATAGCATCTTTTTCAATTCGGGAAAACGCAACGGGAAAAAAGATTTAAACAAGAGGCTTTTTGCTTGGCCCTTCTGCTGCGAAATCATTTTTCATTTAATAAGACTGGTGCTGTTCGCAGATGACAGAAATTTGTGAAATTTCGGCAATGCCTGCAGCTAATTTTGAAGTATCTTTTCAATGGTATTCAACACTCGGAAGAAGAAAAATCGGTTGAATACGGCGAATAGGGTAAATGCGGTAAGCAGGTGAACCAGATCTGCTTTGTGTGTAGATGGATTGACAAGCTTTAAAATGACAACGTTTCTTGTTGGCATTGATATTCAATTTTGGATATATCTTGGACGTCTCCTTTATTTTATAACTGAAGTTTTGATTTCAAAGGAACACAATTATGTCGATAATATATTTCTAATATTAAGTTTTAAATTAAAGCGTAAAATATTTCATAACTGATACAAAAAGAATTATTCAAAACCTTTTTATTTCAGTAGAACAAAACTGTCAATAACCTATCATGATTGTTAGATCTGTCATTCATTACACGGTTCTTACCTTTAAATTTAAATAATACAAAGTGTATGTGAGATATCGACAGGGTTTCTCTTGGTGGAACGCATCCGAAATGAATTTGAATTTAATTGAATTTGACCGATTATTTAAGTTATGTTGACTTTGAGGAACACTGCGGTTTGTGGCTTGTATGCATACACCTGTGAAAAGGTTCATCGAGGTCAAATCAAATGAACTCCGTATCTAGTTCACGTCCTTTTACGTTGACCATGCTCGCAAATAGCTCGAGCAGAACACTTAATGTGTCATCACCTAATTATCCAAAACTGGTTAAAAAAAATTAGCAATCATCGACCTATAGTGCTCGCCATTTGCAGTAAAGTCTTGGAAAACTTCGTTCTAAAAGTCATATGGAGCAATGATGCTGTCAACCTGAAACCCACACCAAACGGAGTCTGTTTTGGGACGCATTGAACACTGTTGGATCTCATGTGGTCTTGACAATTTTGTTTGTTCATCCAGAAATGGAGCACATCGCTGAGGAAAAATTCCGATGAAAATAAGGCTCAGTTGGGAAATGCTCGAATGGAATAATTGAAATTGGATAACAAGTTGTTTTAACAATGGTGTCAAATGCTACACGGACGAACAATTTTGGTGAGCAATTAAGCTTTCACGTAGAGAAAATCATGAGATTTGACCCCACTAAATTACAATCTACCTTGCACGCTGGCAATCCAGTCACAATTCCAGCACTGGATAGCAGCAGCTTCTGTTGGTGAAAATATTACAGATGGGAAGTTAACCTACCGCTTAACACTTATGGAAAGTTATTTTTAAAAAATAAATGACTTTTAACGTTCTAATTAAATATGTCTTTCACTTTTCAACTTTTCCAAAAGCTTAAAAAATCAATCCCTTATATGTAATATTTTATCATAAAATGCTTTATTTGTATTATGTACGTAAGTACGCATATAAATAATAGATTTACATTTACCTTGGAAAAAATGTTAAGTAAATAAATGCTCATTACATTAAGTTTTTGTTTTTTTTCACACAAACAAGCAATGAAGAACGTAATGAATTTAATTCTTTTGTAATGTTATAAGATTTCATAAATAAATAATACGATGCCCTACAAATGTAAACATTTAAACACAAAGTACTCCTTCTTTATTTTGTCATTTTAATTTAAATTATATATTCTGCCCCATGATGTTCACAACGCGAACAATTGAGAAGAGAATTACAAAATCTCTAAAGAAAGGTTCAAAAGAAAAACAAACAAATAAAATAAAGACATAATACGAATTAAAACACGGTTAATGGAGACCTTTAAAATAATAATAAACTTAAATGAACTTAATTTTAAAAAAATATTCATAATAAGAGGAAAACAGAATAAGTTGGTATTCACAAACTAAATAAACGACGTGAGTAGCTCAATTGCTTAATTGCTGGTATAGTAATGGAAAGATATGCAAAACTTGGTGGTTTCTTTCGAACTTCTTCGTTCAACTATGCGTGAAAAAATTTATAATAAAAATGAGAAACTGAAATACTCGTTTTGAAATTAATTACATGGTGCGAGAAAGAAAAACAGAAATTCTTTTATACTCCTCGAACCCTCCAAACTTGTTTTATTTGAAAAATCTGTTTTTTTAACATTTCCACAGGGTTTTTTTGTTTCCCGTCTCGGGATTTCTCAGAAAATTTAAATTATATAATTTCCCGCTTAAAATAATAAAATAATATACCGGGTAAAAGCTCCACTTTTTTGAGTTATGATTTCTCTCAGAAAATTTCTGGCAAAAACTCTGAGAGTAAATAAAAATTGCCATGAAAAGTTTCTCAGAAAATCTGTCGTTCTGAGTCGACTTTAAACTGTCGCTACGACCACGCATGTATAAAACTAACACACACTGTTCTTTTGTTAGGCATGCCAAAAGGCTCAGCATTTCGAATAATGATTTCTGCTGGAGCCTCATGTATGAGACGGAGGTTTCTGACCTCTCATTTTATGCCATAATTAACCTAACTTTATAACCTAAAGATTGGTAAGTGGATAGTAAGATTTATTTTTGGCTCGGAAATGGTTTTGTATAGGCAATGACTGACCCCAGGGTAGAAGGAATTGTGGTATCAAAATGGGCCTAAATGCTGGCCTAAGTGCCCTTCCTTCGAGGGTGTCCGCCATCTAAACTAACCTAACCTAACTTAGTCTATACATGTCGAAATTGAAAAATTATCACTAAAAACTAAATAGCAGAAAATCACTTTGTATATCCTATGTATATACAGGATCTTTTTTAAGCGCTTCCTATTTTTAAATGAATCATGTTTTTACTTTGAGTTAACGGTACATATTACAACAATTTTGTTGAATTTTAGCGGTAAATAAGAGTTTAATAAGCAATTATCTGAGTGATAGTTTTATTGTTGTACTTATATTTGATGAAACTATCTAAGATATGAGACAGTTGTTCTGCTGTTGTTATTTTTATATAATTTACATTGTAGGAGAACCAGGTCCAATACTAATCATCCTTGTATACATATTTGGCACACAACCAAAAGATAGCTGTTTTGAGTGGTGTGATAAATGCCATTAAACTTTGAAACAACGCAACGATGTAGTAAACGAACTACGTTAACAATACTTTGGAATATTTTAAGGGTCATTATTATAACTTGCCGTTAAAGTTGGGTTTAGTTAAAGGTAACGTCAGCTAAAGTGAACTTTAAAGTCACCTTTAACTTCTTTTCGGTATTACAACTCACAGATAAAATAAAGTTAACTTTTTCAAAAATATGGCAGTGCCGGAGCAATGTCAATAGCACTGTCAATTAAACAACTGCTTTAAAAACAACGACGAGCCTTTTTATTTGTTTATAAAATTTGTGTGTTGAGGTTTCAACTTTTTTATTTTGTGTTTTTTGTTTTAAAATAAATATAATGAATGCGCCAATATCCATTTTGATTTGAAAATCTATTAATATATTAACGTTTATTTTTCATGTTTATATTTGAAGTTGCCATATTGAAAATACTATAAATAATATGGCAAGTTAAAAGATAAAGTGAACTTTAAGAGTTAAGGGTAGGATGATCTTCCCTTTAGCATAACGATCACTTCTATCTTATTGGGTACTTATAATAACGAAAAACAATTTATCTGCCCGTTAAAATCCTCCCTTTAGTTAACGGCAAATTGTAATAATGGCCCTAAGAATACCAATAATTACCATCACTTGTCTGAGTAAAGTGATTTTTTTATCGTTTTTAACAAATTCTTTGTTCTTTTTGTGTAAAAAAAAATGTTATCTACCATAACCTATTTTATGCGTCTTATTCTAAAAGTTTATTGTAATTACACTTAATTGATTCACGGTATGTGGCAATTTGTTTGTATCTACTATGCGTATGAAATTCTCTAAAAACTAAGCATTAAAATTTTTTTGCCATCAAATTGTATGTAAATTTGCAACAAATTAGCATTTTCACTACAACAGCTTTAAAATACAGTTTTGGAAAATGGTGCTGATGGTGAATGTTAAAGTAGTGCGGATAAAAAAATATTTTCACTTTCAACACTTTGCACAAATATTTGTATATGTGTTTTGGGTATATGTACTAGCCCCATTTTCGTTTTTGGTTTTGAATTGTTACTTCAATTCTATAATTCATTAATCCATGGCATGGTGTTGTAATACAATACTGTGGCGATGTGTGCTAGTACCGGGTATGTGTAATTTGAAATTTATTGTGGACACAAAGAATAAGCATTCTAAAGAACCAATTCACCAATTGGAAGAATTAAGAATTCATAATGGATATAACATCCAACAAGTCAGTGAATCCAAACATACTGCTGCTAAGGTGAAGAGGTGATTTGTCTACCAAAATTTTCACAGGCTTCATACTGTTACACAAAATTGCAATACGACTCCAAGGGAGTATTGAGATGATCATCTGAAACAACGGTTAGGTAGTCACAAAACATCAAACAAGAGTCACCCGAAAAACTAGATCATGAGTGGTGGCGACAAATATCGAAAGAAAACTTAAGGAAAACAATAGTACATTCAATGCCAAATACGTTAAATGGATTGCTTGACCTTAAGGGATAACTTTATTAGATATAGCGTCCTCAAAAAATTTACTTTATTTTTCTTAAGGTTTGCGAAAAATATTAAAATTTTTTTGTTTTATAATAAAATTAAAATAAATTAATGAAATAAATATAAAAAACATTAATTATTTTTACATACTATTGCTTAAAATTTATGAACTTACTAAAATATATTGGGGTATTTAAACTTTTGCTGATGTGATTAATACGCCACCTGTAATGTATGTGTAATGTATGTCTTGGTATCTAATGTAATATCCCTTTAGGCTTCTTAATTTATTAGAAAGCCTTAGAAACGTAGTTGGCTCTATAGTGTTGGCAAAGTCAATTGCCGAACTGTTTTTGAGAAACAAAGTACAAACTCTTTCTTTTAAGTTGGTTTTATTTCTGATTTTATTTAAATCTTGTCTCAGCTTATATACTATTTTGATTTTGTGTTTTCTTATAATATTTCTTCTATTCTATGTTATTCTATGTTATTTAATTGCCCTACTTAAAATTATTCGTTTACAAAAATAGTTTATATTCTACTTATTACGAAATCGATATCATATATTTATTTACCATGCATTCGAGTGACCCATATCAATTGACACCAGTCACATGAAATGCAAGTCATATTTTTATTAATATTTGTTTTGTTTATATTTCCATTGTATTTTTATTTTGGTTTGTTGTCTTTAATTTTATGTATGTATACTTGTGTATGCATGTTTATGCACTACACACCTATGTGAGATTAAATTTAATTGAAATTATATTCCCTGACATTCATATATTTCAGCCAATATAGTGTTTTTACGCTACCAAGCAACATTTTTCAATTGTTGTTGTGTTTTGAAAAGACTTTTTCTTCTGCTTTTTATGCTCATTTGTAAAAATCTCTAAGAATTGTAATGAAAACAGCGTTTTAAATTGACATCACAAATTGGATGTACGCGTACATTAGTTGAAAAATTTTCATACTTCATTTTCATATATTTTCTTTGACTGGTCGTTATGAATATGATTTAATAGTCTTATAGTAAGCCAGCTTAGTACTAAATACTGATTGCATACGTGAATATGTGGGTATCGAACATAATTTTAAGTAGAAATATGTTGTAACAATAAAACTCATTTAAAGCCGCAAGAAAGCAGACGGCATAAGCGTCTGCTTACATAAATTAAAATAATTTTTTCATTCAATTATTTCATTCTATTCATTTAAACATGGGGATCAAATATTCCCTAGAGGAATCAAAAAAATCATGCTATTGCAGCAATCTTTATATAATAGAGAGCTTGGTTATAAATGTCAGAAAGTAGAGGCTCAAAAACCTCCGCCTCTTTATGACAAATGCAGGACACTGACAGATGAGTTGAAAGACAGTCTCTTCCTCTTAGACCAACAGCTCCTACAGAAGTCTTTTGTCGGAGTGCCAAGTCTTTAGGCATGCCTACCAAAAGGACAACGACGATTGATTTAACATGGGTATCTGTCCGCGTGGAGCTAATTCCACGGTGCTCTTCGCACAGGGTGAAATACAATGCGTCTACCAACGCCACCAGGTATAGCAGACTGCTACACCTGAGTACCAATTCGAAGCCATGTATTTGGACATGAATTCCCCCTTGGTTAGGAGTGGAGCATATCTAAAACTCCTTCCGATCTTTCGGTCACGGCACCCGGTTCAGAATGCAACTCCACACCGAGCATACTGACTAGACTCTTCCCGCAATTTGGGTCCAAACCACAGCCACTATTATGCTCCCAAAAGGGGCTACACCAACAGCCAGGCTGGAACCGCGGTTCCATGGGCTCCTGACTCCCGTGGTACCAGAATTAAGTCTCCGGTCAGACCTCGTAATCAAATCGATTACTACCAGTTGAACTCCAAACAGTTCGGGACTGGTGGCCCACAACGACACACTAAATATGCATCGACATAAAGGGCAAAACTTACAATACTAACATTGAACACCGTCCTCACAGACGAGGCTTTGGCCACATGGTGTGGCACCAGGAGTGGACAAAACGAAGGTATCAGGAGAATACACAACAACGCAGCAGGCTAGGCAGCGGCGATGACGGACTTTGGCTTCGGCATAAGTCTGGGTTTTTACTGACGGGACATGGCTCACTTAATGTATTTTTGCATAAAAGAGGTCTGTCCGACTCTCCGGAATGCGGGTGTGGGAGGGAACCTGAGACTGTCGAACACATTATTACAATGTGTTCATACTATTATGACATTAGGAGCTTAGGAAGTGTGGAAATAGCCCATACTGGGCAGGGTTGGGATTATAGTAGGGCTTTAGTGGACAGCCGGACTTTGGGGAAGTTGGGCGATTTTGCCCATGAAGTATTTATTAGGAGAAATAGAAGGTATAGTGGAGGCACCCATCGTGGTGTACTCCTTGTCGTGCGTTCCTTGCTCCTCTTTTTTTCAATCGATTGCTGCTGGTTCTTCTGCTCCGCATCGCCGTTCCTGTTGCTGCTGCTATTGTTTAGTTGCTGGCCCAGTTTGCCCCTCTCCCTCGCTGGCATCATCCCCGTCATCGCTGTCATCGCCGCCTACCAAAAGGGCAGTGCTGTTTAAGGACATACGGAGTTGGCCCTCTTCTTATCTACGCTTGTACAGCAAAGTCTAACAATATTGCAAGTACCCTCTTGCTGCCATTTAATCACATAACTGATTATATTTATTTTGTTCTATTCAAATATGTACATGAATTAAAAAAAAAGAATTTTAGATATGGTTTTCCATATAAAAAGTGAATAACTACAGAAAGTCTATAATTTTTTTCAACTGGAATTTAATGTTTTGTATTATTTTTTTATGTACCTATCTCCGTTCAGTTTTTGAAAGATAAATCCTCTGGGTGAAACACATTCTCTTTTATACAAAGTTTTTATTACAAATCCAATAAAAAAAGGAAAAGGAGACAACAATTGGAAATTTATATAAGTTTCAGTTAAATTCTCTTTTTATAGAATTTTTGATTGAGTTATACGTTATTTTTAGCGAGCTCTTCTTTGGATTCATAGCTAACAAAGAGCTGCAGACAAGCAAATTGCAGTATTGAACGGATTCTTTTTTAAAATTTAAATTTATAAACTTTCTGCTGAGATACAAAATAAAGACGTAGTGTTCAACATATTCTTACTTTTACTTCGATTCTATCGTAAGCTGGTATAGAAATTTTCGTTCGAACGCCGGGGGTGGAATAGGGGTGAATAATTTGTTAATATGATTTGTTGCGTTCGATAGGATTATCAAGTTTATTAGCGTGTGATTTCAATAAAACTGAGATATTTCAATAAAATTCAATTAAAAAATTTATACTTATGAAGATAATACAATTTCATTTCTAACCAATTACTACATTCTACGGTATAAGTTCTAATAATCGTTCGCTATTATAATTTAATTTGAGAAGATAGCTTTTATAATTTATGTCTCCACATCAGCGATCAACAATGAGTATTCAAAAAGATGAGTAGAATCGAGTCATACTCAAAATTTCTGAAACTTATACTCATTCATACTTATTTTAATATCATACTCATACTACTCATATTCAAAGTTTGAAGTACTCATCGTACTCATACTTAACAACACAACTCGTAATATCATGATTTCGACTCTCCATGACTCAACATTTACAAGAATCATAAAATAAGTATGATTCGAGTACGAACACTACACAGTACAGTACAGTACTCACTAGAATGTTGTGTGTTTGCTGCCTTTGTATTTTTCTTTTTTTGTAAATGCAACAACAACTAAGACTGTAAATTTTGATGAATAATTCGAGTCACTCGAATTATTTGTAAGTATTACAAGTATTTTTCTAAAGTTATGAATCTGAATGAGTAGGCATATGAGTCAAACATATTTCGAATGTTATTAGTTTGATGTCAACGCTGTACTCATACTCATTGTACTTATACTTATAAACCAACGTTGTAGTGAGTACGAATGAATCGGAGTAGTGACATTTCAATATTGTTGACTCACTTATATTCAAAATTTCATGAGTACTTATGAATAGCGAAAAAAGATTCATTGCTAATCTCTGGTCCACATGTATCGAAATTATGATTTTATTTAATTTTATTTTAATTTTTAATGCGTACTGAATATTTAATGATTTACTAATTTTGTTATTTTTTTGTACATGACCTGATTTAAGGTTAGGAATTTCGTATATTCATGTATATTCAGATATCCAAACCATTTTCCTGAAATTTCTATTTATATTTTCAGCATAATTTCTAAATTTTCTTATTGCACGAATTCATTTTAATAAGCAAAGAAAATACTTTTATTGACATGGTTAACTTCATCTATTTATCTTGATTGAAATTTTAAATACACGACCATTTACTTAAAATCATAAAAAAACAATTTCTGCTTATGACATCTGATATTTGACTATGTGTGTGTATCCAGTGAAATTATGTGTATTGTATTCCATGTTCAGCATCAAAACATGCACGTACATATGTACACCTCTCCCCTTTTTTGCAAGATTCCCTCTATGTGAGATACTCTCCATCTGCCACATATCATACTTTAATAAAAATTACAATAGATGACACTGTTCGAAGGAATTCTTCGAAATCATATGTATGCAAGTTAGGTACTTTAAATAATTTAAAATTGTAACAGGACATTGAGCATGTTTCGCTGAGCCTCACAGACATTTAATCTTATTGCCAGCAATATCGAAACTTTTTGCAAACTGCCAGTATTAAATGCGATCAGTATTATTCTATTGAATAATCCTAAGGATTAGAGAACAAAATTCTCGAAAAGGTTTGACCTCTTCCAGAGTGGGAAATGTGTTTTTACCAAAAATTATCTTCACTCACTAACATGGTTTTTGTCTGAATTGATATGTCAACAAACTGTATTGCAGAGGTAAAGTAAAGACAGTTCAAGAGCTTCCCATACACTAAACTACGACGACTATATATGTTATTTATATATTTAATAGAAATTATGAAAGCAATTGGGCAACTAATTTGGTGCAGAATTTACATATTCAGCTTGTTATAATCAAGTTTCTTTGGTTACCGGAAGTACTTTCTCTTAAGGCAAAAGGAGATGGATAATACTATCCTTAGATGTGGAATAGTGTTATAATTGAATTAATCTCTAAAGAATCGTCCTAAAAACGAGGGATAGATAGTTTTATGTTTGTGATAAATTATAATTGTTGTACCAAGTTATTTACCTAAATACTGTAGAAATTGTTGATAAAGTTATTAAATTTTTGTTTGAAAATTTTCCTTTTTGTTCTCTTTTTTTGTATAAACTTCTAGTTCATTCAATTGAGAGTTGTTGCTTCTGTTTATTAAAAAAGTTAATTGTTTAAATTAGAAAAACACTGAAAGCAATTTAAAGTTGTAAATTTAATCAATGTTCAATAAACAGAAAAAAATGTGAAAATTGTGAATATAAAGTAGTAGGATGGTACATATTTTTAAATAAATCTAAAAACCAAGCAATAAATAACAATTCAATAATAATTTAATAGTTTAATTATTTTGATCAATGATTTGAATAAAATGTTTCAGTGAATTATTTTTAAATAGAATAATACAACATATTGTTACGTTTTTACCTTTTAAAAACGTTTGAAATATGAGTTCGTAGATTGCAAATAAAAATAAATTTGTGTTTAGTTTTAATTAAATTCTTTATTGTTCGCACAATCCTGTGTGCACTAATCACAACTTGATGTAAATAACAACAATTGCTTTGTTTGTTATTCCTTTTTCTACTTTTTTGCATAAACAACAACAATTACTAGTCACTTGTTCGACAGATTTTTATAAGGGAGATCTTCAACCAACGCGTGTTCACACAAGACTGACTACCCTTTTTCTGATCCCGTTTCCTGTTTTGTCTTGCCTTTTATGTCGCAGGGTAAACAGTCTGATGAATGCTCTTGAAGGCGAAGGACTTATGTTAGCAAAACGGAACAATCTGTATAAAACAGAATTCTCCCACGTTTTTACGTGACATTTGAACATGAGAGTTGATGAGCAGTGTTGCCACGATAAAAAAAATATTGTAACCAACATTTGTGAACAAATCAGCAAATAAGAAAAATATGACCAAAATTATATACGCAGTTTTTTATTTTATTTTTTTCAAATTTAAATTGTAATTGAGAAAAAAAAGAAACAAAAAAAACAAAATAAAAATAGTCTTAGTAATTAATTAATTTTAACAAACAAAAAAAAGCTATTTTTATTAGAAAAATAATAACCAAATCCCGAAAAATCTACACATTTTACAAAAAACGACAACACTGATGATGAGTCTGTATACCAATTTCTTTGCATTGTGTTGTGTTCGTTTGTGTGTTGCTTTGTGTTCTGTTTCGTTTTTATTTACATTCTTCGTTGACATTTGTCCCGTTTTGAACGTTTCTATAACTACACAAGCGTTTTTAAGCGTACGTACGTTACGATTTTACGTTTTTTACGCTTGGGTAACGAGGGCATTATTCTTCTCATTGTTGTTGTTTTCATTGTTGTTGTTTGTGTATTTTGTTTGCATTTATTCTTGCAGTTTTTGTTGTTGCATTTTTGTTTACTTGTAAGCAAGTTCATTGTTTTTGTTTTTGTAGCGATGTGAAAGCATTTTTTTGTTGCTTATATTAACTAAATTACTTTTATATTGTATACTTAACTGCATCATCAAATATTACAATTACTCATACATATCTAGGCGACTGTATTCTAGTGGGTAGTGTGTTGGGTTTTCAGAAAAGAGAAAGTGATTCAAACCCCAGTTTCGACATCTAAAAAAAACGAAGATTAAAAAAAATTTGTTTTGGCGAGGATGTCGCCAGCAGCCACGAAAAGCTCAAATCTGTCGTTCGTAGATGACATTAACCCTGGACGGTTACTCTTCATTTTTGTACATTAACCCATTAGAAGTCTCCGTACTCAACTGAGTACAGTTGTATTTTTACGTGTATCCAAGCAAAACTAAAGAAAAAATAATCGTTGTACCGTTATTTAGTTTCACAACAAGAACAATAAGAGCTCCAGAAAAAGAATTTGTATGTAGTTTCTGTTGTTTATGCAGAACTATCAGTCTGTACTGTGACGCGAATAAAATGTGTGGTTTTGTAAACTATTTTGAGAATATTTGAAACAATACTAATATTTGTTTAGTAATCTTGCATTATTTTTATAAAAATAATAACAACGAAACATACAGGCTTCAAAGAATACTTAAAAATAAAAAAAGAAATAAAATAGAAAGGTATAAAATCGGCTGTACTCGTTTGAGTACAATGACAGCATCCATTAGTAAGAATATTTTATTTTTTTTGTTAGATTTAAATATGAGTGGTATACGTTTTAAGGGCCTGCAGAGTTTCAAAGGGCTCCAAGAGGCCATTGATAGCATTTTAGCTGATAGTGAAGATGAAGAGATTGATATGGCAATCATACCACCTAATCCCAGTGAACTAACTGACGAAGAGGAAGGTGTTGATGGTAAGAAGTGGTGATGGGTATCCTTTACATACATGTATGATATGACAATTTATAACGCTTGGAGGCTACAAGCAGTGAGAGTCCCATGAATCAACTTTTGTTTCGCCGAAACATTGCGCGTTATTATTTACGCCAAGGTGGACAAACAAATCACGGCAGTCTGGGTCAATAGTTGAAGGTTTACCTCAAGATGGAGTTGGGCACTATCCCGCAAAAATATAAAAACAGTTACGGTGCGTAATTTTCCATGCCCGAGTACGTTGGCAGTGCAAGAAATGCTGTAAAACACTTTTAGTCGAAAAAGAATGTTTCGAAAAATTTCTTACTTAAAAAGTCGGTGTACTCATTTGAGTATAGCCCTAAAACTCGTTTCAAAATAAAAAATTTATAATTTTTCTTTCATTTTATGTTTTTTGTGCTTGTTTTTATCAATAAATAAATCATAAATTAAAAACTTTAAGCCGGTTTTCATTTGACCTCTAATGGGTTAAGGTTACTCTTCGTGGAATCGACGAACAATTTAACCCTGGATGGTACTGTTCGTCGAATTGACGAAGCTCATTTACTCTTTATCAAATAAATCTTTTATGTTTGACCAAATTCCGCTCTTTTATCAACAACATTAGTTGATAACGAAAGTTTGCAGTAAGTACGCTGGCCACCGATTTTTTAACCCTGGAGGGTAATTTTTGTACAATAAGGTAACTCTTCGTTGAATCGACGAACAATTCAAAAAAAATGAGCCGCTAAATTGGGGTACAATAAATACACATATAAAATTATTTACTTGAAAAATAAGAAGTAGGAAGAAAGATCTTTAAAAAGAATGAAGAGAAGTTAAATATTACTTAAATAGAATCGAAATTTGTTGATTTATTTCCTCAGTATGGAAAATGTTTGCTTGTAATAATAATTTCAATAGGATTTTAAATTCTTTTACAACTTTTTAAATTTTTTAATTTACAACAATTTGTGACTAACAAAAATATGAAGAATAATAATAATAACCTTAAAAAGGCACATCAATAAATTAAATAACGAAGAAAAAACATTTTCTCAAGTATGGCAGTATAACTTTATATTTCGGAAAACTGAAAACTCAAACTGCAGTTTTGCTGTAATAAAGCTGTATGTAATGGTTTGGTGTTTTGTTTAAACTTGAAAGTTTTAATATTTTGAAGTAAAACCAATGAAGTATGCATATACTAACCATGTATCGCTTTTATTGCCGTATAAAAATGAAGACTATAAGGATTTTGTAAAAAGACTAATTTTTTATATCGCGTTTTTCAATAGCGGCTTCCGAGGTTTGACAGTAGATAACGGACAAGTACTATTTGTATTCGAATAACACAAAAGTGGAATTACAAAAAAACGGTAAAAGATAACCGAACATAGATGACAAGCAGAAAAAATCTCACAGAAAGCACATGACACAATACTTAACGCGTCACTACTAAATATACACATACATTATTGGCCGTTACAACCCTTCAGTCAGGATTACGGCCTAGCTTCTCACACCACTCATGTTGTGTGTGTTAATTTTATAAATTAGTGGCGGGACATACAGTTTAAAGTCGACTCCGAACGACAGATTCTTGAGAAACTTTTCATGGCAATTTTATTTTCTCTCGGAGTTTTTGTCAGAAATCTGATGAAGGAAATCGCCGAAAAAATATTTTTTATTGTATTTTGTCTTGAAGTCTGGCCTGGGGCTCGAACCGTGGCCTTATATCTATCAAGCCAACACACTACCTAGTAGACTATGGCAACTTCCACTACGAAATATAGCAATAGTAATAGTAATAAAAATAATAAAACTGTTATTGTTATTGTTATTGTAATGCAATGCCGCTTGCTATATATGGCGGCATTGGGTTAAGTACTAAAGGCATAATTTTAATTGAACTATTTTAATGACTCTATTACTCTAATACTTTTTATGTCACCCATTCTTTTATGCTTTTATTGATAAAGTATTAAATTTTATTTTATAATTAAGTAGACTTTAACAAACTTTTCAATATACAAATGAGAAAAATTCTCGTTTATTCATAATATACGATATCATAACTTATTTTCTTTATTATTCCCTTTCTTCTAACCTAAAACCCAAACACATTTTATCATTTTCACACAATTGTGTTCGTGATTTTCAAAGAAATATACATACATTGACATACTAGGTGTATAAATGTGTCGCGGATCCTTATCAATGTGGTATAAAGGCGCCATAATAATAACTGTCAGACTGTCAACAATAATGCAATAAAATTTAATCACAAATACACGCAGATATTAGTGTGTGTTAAAAATATAAAAAAAATATTATAAACAACTTTGGTTACTGCTGTGGTGTAAAACACAACTAAAAAATGTATGTGAAATATATAATGTTACTTTGAGATTGATTTTATCGAATATACTATATGTCTTTGGCTAATTTTCCAGGGAAGAATTCCTATCTTAAAGCAATTTAGCTTATACGATTTCATATAAAACAATTTGTACCACCTTAATGTCGACGTACATTGTAGAACACCACCATCATTAGCAATTCTGATATCAATACTGATATTGGTCAACAGGGAATACAAAATAAGTAAAATATTTAACAAGTGCTGTTACATTTCAAAACTCGCTGTTTATTAACAGAATACACAACAGATTTATGGGGAAATCAAAATACACTCACGTTATCACAGTTCAACTTGTTAGCCTTTTTATTTAAAAATAAGTATTGTAGCAAAGTAATGGGTACTTTTTTCTACCAAACATAAGACTTAAAACAATGTTTGGCTTCTCGCACTACAATACGTTCAACGACTTTGCCATACTGATCTGGATTTGTTCAAGATATAGGTGGAAATTGGACTGAGACCAGACAATATTATTCCGGTTACCCTGCAGAAGTACCTTTTTTTAAGATTAACACTAAAGAGATGAGAAAGTTAGTTTAGTGGTGAGCGAAAAGTTTTTAACTTTTTTTTATTGACCAGTCACAATTGTTTTTTAGTAATCATGATTATTGTGATACAAACAACAACAACAAACACCCAACGTCTCCGGTTGGAATCAAACACACGGGCTCAGCACCCTACCATCTAGGCCATCGGGGCGCCCATGAAGTTGCCTATATTCGTACTTGTCCTTGCAGATTAATTGCAATTGCAACTTTTTGAAAACTTTAGTCTATTTTCCTTGGTTTCATCTGCGAACGTAATGACCGCTGATGCTGAACTATAGCAAAGACAAAGCTGCTAAGACGTTAGTAAACTCTTCCGCCAAGTCACTAGAGTACGGAAAGCAGACTTCCCATATCGAGAATAATTGGTCATTACAATCCTCTAGTCAGGATTACCACCTAGTTTCTCACACAACTTATGTTGTGTACGTTAATTTGTATACATGAGTGGCGGGACCAACATTTTTGAGAAACTTTTCATGGCAATTTTATTTACACTCAGAGTTTTTGCCAGAAATCTGCTGAGAGGAAGTCGTCGAAGCAATATTTTTTCATATTTTGTTCAGTTGGAGATGCCTGGGATAGCTAGGAGGCTATCAGAACATTGGGTTCTAATGTTATGAACTCAAGAATGGTGTACGGACTGTACCAGATGTCTTGAAAAGGTAGCGAATTGATATGATATTTGTATCACATGCGAATGAACTGGCGAGATGAATTCTTGACATTAGGGATCCTTTGAGTACCTGAAAGACCTTGTCAACAAGCTTCGGACTCCAGCAGAACGGCGCAGGAAATCTGGCCAATGCTTGGTAAAAGGCGCGTGGCAGCTCTGCATAAACTCCAAAGAAGTAGGCTCAGCACTGTTATCGGGGTTATTACAGGGCATTGTATTATAGAAACGCATGCGTATTGGTTTTGGACAACTTGTAAATGATTTCTGCAGAAGATGTGGAGATGAGGTGGAGAATGAGATTGTTCTTCGCCTACTGTGTACATGCCTTGCACATGGTCATAGGTGAAAGAGGCACCTGGGAGCCTACTATATGAAGGATCTGGATGAACTGTCTTGCATTGATATTGGCAGTCTGAGTCGCTTCATCGGAAGCTCTGAGTGGTTCCTGGAGTAGGGGAAAATGTGGAACTGTGGTATCACAATTACTCATTACTCCATTGAGGTGACGGCCACGTCTACCTACCTAGCTACCGTATGTTAATATCAAGTGAATTTAACACTGCGTGCTATGTTCACTTTACTTTGAAGGATACTTGTGGTAAACAATCTACTTACTTAATTACTTAACTATTGTTTCCGTATACGGTCTTAGTGTAAGCACAGTTGAAAATGAGCTATTATTTTTCACTAGAAAATACAAATCGTAAAGACATATACATACACAATAACTTAAACTTGAAATTGGTAAATGTGATCAAATATTTTAGGTTTGTTCTGGACTCCAAATAATATAATTTCGGACAACTAAACAATGTTAAGAGTAACGGTTAATTTCTCTCGTGTTACTGCTTGAAATGCAGTTTTTCGCTCTGGTGTCTTAATTGAGTGATGTTTTATTGAATATTCCCCTGTAGTTTATGAAATATTTCTAAACAAAATACCAGCTAAAATATTGTATTCAGAAAACCTGATGCAAATAGAACTCCTTTCATTTTAATTTTCTTTCTCACCAAGAAAATAAACATTTCAAGCGACTTTAAATAATTTTCAAATTTTTTAAACATTAATCTTCATAGCCGTGTTTTTAGTTTACTTCAAAACCTATCCGTTTAATCAATTTCACTTATACTGACTTTATTAATATTGTTATAAATTAAAAGGAATTAAAATTCTATGGGCAATGATTTGTTTGAATTTGTTGAAATTTAAATTCCATAAAGATTTCAAACAATTCCCAACCATCAGCATAAAATTTGACAATGAACCGTGATTGGGATAAAGTTCATTACCATTGGGTGTTACAACCTTTTCAAATTTTAATTCATTAAGCTGTTATAAGTCTAATGGCCTAAGCATAACAAAAACCATGAAAACAAATAAAAGAGTAAAACAAAATAAACTTTTTCAACACAAATCGTCCTTTCGCTGTATTATCAGCCCTCCCATCTGAGTGGAGTTTGTACCACCACATCAATAACTAATGAGCACAATTTGGATAGGAGTTACTATTGGAAATAAAATTTACTGTCGGTCTTTGGATTTTCTCTACTTTATTTGTTTTCTTTTTTTCTTTTTAGTGGCAGTCAAGTCTTAAACACAAATTGATTTTTTATGTAGTTGGAGATTACAGAAAAAGTATATTTTCATGTTGTTTATCATCTTTACCTCACAGTACAATTACGCTTGCTGTATTTAAGGGTTATCTTCATGATTTAGAAAAAAAAGCTTTTAAAGAAATGAAAAAAGGTTACAGAATTAAATGGACATAAAAGGAAATTAAGCCAGTGAGCTGAAAAAGGCCCGTTAAAACTTTTGATTCAATTGATTTAATGAAATTCGTTACGAAATAAATATGAATTGTTATTCTTTCTAAGTAAACCATACATGGTACATACATACATACATATGTGTATACGTTCTCATTTATTAAGAATGTAAGTCTGTTTTGATTGGTCAGAAACTAAATTGTTATGTAAACACTTTTGTTGGTACTTGCAGAATCTCTCACAATATGTATACCAGGTATCGTATCTGTTGTTTCAGTGATTGACTGCAAAACTTGTATGCTTTGGGGCCCAACTTTGTAAAGTTATGTAATGGGCGGGTGGTAGTTCCACTGTTTGGTTTTGTAGATTTGGCGGTTTTCATGCAAATGCTATATTTAAGCGTGGTGAAGCGTTAGATTTTATTGTTAATTTGATGTAATGGTCACTACTTGGCGGTATAATTAATTATTTTTGAACCAGAAAATGCGCTGATACATGCTGGGTAAAATTTTTAACTTTTGTAATGATATAATTAAGTTTGTGGCACACCAGCAGCAATAAACTGAGTAGCACTGTAACACATCTACATTCTGTAACACATCTACTCGAATTTCGACATTTTTAGATAATTTCAAAGTTATTGGCCTTTAAGACTCTGCCTTCGAAGGAGTCTCCTCAGTCTAAGGCACCATTTTAACTCGAGAAACCTTTCGTTCTTAGGGCCATTGTTACGACTTGCCATTAAACTTGGGTTTAGTTAAAGGGAACTGTAAAGTTACCTTTATCTGCCCTTTAAAATCCTTCCTTTAGTTAACGGCAAGTTGTAATAATGGCCCTAAGAGATAACATTGAAATTGCAACCTGACATAAAAATATACATATCAATACTCTTGAGTATACTGGTCAGCTCTAAATGCAACTTGTTGTCGATGTTATCAATGTCATGATTAATATTAGGCATCTAGTATCGGAACATGATGTATATCAACTGGATGTGGTAAACCAGTCGCATCATTGCAACCCATTGATATGAACATACCTGTTAAGTAATGATTAGTAATCGTAATGATTAGTAATTTGATTACTTTTTTTATTGGTAAAATAATGATTACAATTACGGTTATTTTTGGTTAAAATAGTTAATAATTGATTACGATTACAAAATAATCCAAAAAATAATCAGGATTACTGGCGATTAGTCTAATAATCAAAATGAATCAAAAGTAGTCAAAATATAATAAAATTGTTTTCAATAATTCTTTTTGATTCTTTTCAAATATTCAAAAAGAATTGAAAGTAACTATAGAATATAATTTTATTACTTTTATATAGTGTTCTCCTTTTTTGGGATGCACTGAATTTCGCAAGTATTAGTATCTTCCTAAAATCGGAAATCTTGTTTATCGAAATGCGCTTAATTGCTGAGGACGATTTTTCGATTTAAATAAAAAATTAATTTATAAAACATTTATATTATTTGCAGATGTTGTTGAAAGCTAAATCCATCCATTGTTTATTTGGAAAGACTGAGTAAATGGAAACTAATTTGACAGATGTAGCTTAAAGAAGATGGTCCTTATCAGAACGGAAGTATCTGTTGGAGAATTGTCATTCTCTGATTAAAATATGTCGACTTTGTTGTGATTCAGCTGAAATTAGCTGTTGGAAATTGTGTACGGTTTTTGTTTTTGCTCTTATTTTTTGTTTCTTCTTCATGGATGTTGGCAAGGCTTACTGCATTTTTGAAGTTGGGAATCAAAAAATGAGACCAATTACAGTATCCGAAACCTTCTGCTGTGTTCTTTATGGTTTCTATCGATGCATAACTAAAAAACAGGGCGTATTTTTTGCCCGTTTGAGATTTTAAGCTCAAAATCGTCTCTTAAAAAATGCAATACAAATTTTTTTTAGACTGTAAACGAAATAGTAAATATTTTCCTAACACAACTTTTTAACAACTATGTACCTTTCTTTTTTCTTTAATTCTGAAAAATTTTAAACCACTTAAAGTTTATAAATATTTAATAGCTGTACACTTTATGGTAAACAAGAAAATATTATAGAAACAATGAGCTAAACTTAGTTGCATTATTACTCAACATCAACGTCAACGACAGCCATTTATAAAGAATAAAAATATGAAATAAAAGTACGAAGAACTTTCACCTTGAAAAGAACATTTTTTATAATTTTGAAAACCTTTTTAGTTTGTTAAGGCTTTGATCCTTTTTACTTCAACATTCACTCAACAACCCACACAAGCCACCCACATCAGCATACAATTAAGTATACATACAAGGCAAACACTTTTAATGTTAATGGTTTAATGTTCATGGTTTAAAAACACACATTAAAAGGACTCTTACTTTTGTTGCTGTTGTTTTTGTTGTTGTTTGTAATTCAAAAGAGTCAACAAGAAGGATTTTAAAGTATTCGGATAAATTACATTAAATTTAGAACAAAAATACAAAACATTCGTATGTAAATTACCTTGTATTCTTGTACGGTTGAGGACTGTGTATGTGAAATTGTATTTACATAAAGGAACGTGGACTGGTTTCACTACATACGATTTGGATTGTGTAAAGTTTAGAAAAGAAACAAGGAAAATGACGTGCAGGTAGTTGCATTTTCTGTTTGTACTTAGTATTGCTAATGAAGCAATACTTAATTTAAATTTAGTTTTTTACGTCTTTTTACATTACTTGAATTACAAAGCTAAAAAAGTTTGCGAGCGTGTTGATATTATCTATAATTAAGTAGGATAGATGGTCTAGTAGGTAGTGTATTGGCTTATTAGACTTCAGGCCAACATATAGGTTTGCCCAATATGTGCATATATATGTTTATAATATCTCCCCTTTCCAAAACACATTGATTCTTCCAAATCGGTTCGAAAATATTTGAGTAATCAATAATCTTGTGTGAAAAGTTACAAATAATTTTTGTCAAGTAAAACAAGTTTGTTGGGTTTGAGATATACGAAGAAAGTATTTTTGAGTTTTAGTCAACTAAGACTGTGTAGTTACAAGGCTGTATTTAATTTTTGCTTTTTGTCGCATAATGTATTTAGTATATCAAACAAATACAAAAAACAACCAGCAATTAGCGTTGACCAAAAAAATGTTGAAACATTTGATGTCGCAAACATACATCTGCTTGCATGATATAGGAATAACCAAATAAGGTAAGTTTTAAATAACATAAAATCTAAAGTGTTGTTACGAAAAGGAAGAATCTAGATACTGGTATTTTGCTTTTACATCGCTTAACATTAAAATTGTAAACAAAAACTACAAAAACAAAACAATGCAGTAAACAAACCTGTTTACAAATTATCGTACTGCTTGATATAACAACAAACATCAGCATAAAAAATGGTAAACAAATAAACAAAAATTCACAAACACCACTACAAGAATAAATGTTAACTAAATCACAAACAAAAATAATGAATGTAAATAACGATGTTTACATTTATAGAGATTTCGAGAAGGCGAAGTTACGAACATTCGCCTTCAAGAACATTCATCAGACTGTTTACCCTGCCATATAAAAGGCAAGGCAAAGCAGGCGCATCAGTTAATGAAGTTCAGTCAGTCTTGCGTGAAGACGCGGTGCGTTTAAAAGGAGTAATCGTAATAGATCTGTCAAATAATTGTCTAGTAATTGTTATTGTTTATGCATAGGGTATTATAACAAAGCAAAGCAATTGTTGTGGTTTACATCAAGTTGTGAACAGTGGCACACAGAATTATGCGAATAATAACGAATTTTAATTAAAACTAAACACAAATTTATTTTTATTTTATTCGTAATCTTCGAGCTCATGTTTTAAACGTTTAACATAAAACGTAACAGTATTATGAATGTGACTTACATTTCAATAGTAAATTTGTCAAATCGATTAATCTCTTCTCATTTTTATTTACAATATTTATTTTATTTATTTGTACAGATATTCGAAACACATATCTTCGATAATCATTTTCAATTGTTAATGAGTAATTTTAGAAGTCAACCTTATTAACTCCATACTATAATGATTTTATATCGTAACATCGTACTAATCTAGTTAACCTGTCGCACTTTTTTCTTTCTCCTTTAGAGAGATCTGAGTTTTTAGCTTAATTTGAAATTGTTTCCTTATACAAGAGTGATTTTTTTAACATTTGAGGTTATGACTTTTGGAAGCAAGCAGAAAATTTGAATAAATTAATGAAATAAATATGTATCGCATCTTTCATTAAGCGCCACATATCACATACATACATACATACATACATACATACATAATTGGTCTTTACAACCCTTCAGTCAGGGTTGGACCTATTTTCTCACACCACTTATGTTGTGTGTGTTAATTTTATATATGAGTGGTGGGACCTACAGTTTAAAGTCGACTACGAACGACAGATTTTTGAGAAAGTTTTCATGGCAATTTTTTTTGCTCTCAGAGCTTTTGTCGGAAATCACGTTGAGTTCTAGTCAGATGTATAAATGAGAATCGTCGAAGGATGTTATTTGGGGTCTTACGTCACAGCGTCAAATAGGTAGAATTGTCCAGGGTTCAATTTATAGGGCAATCAACCAATTATTCGGTTTCTTACCAATAATCAAGCAACACTATGGGTCTTGTATTTTATTTGCTCTACTGGTAAAGCGATCACTCATGCAATAGAAAGACCTATTAGCTTACGGACAAACGAATGCAGACAGACAAACTATTCCACACACAAAGCTGTTAATGATAGATATCTATCATGTTATCTCTGTTCGTTTAATCAATTTGTTCCAATTTCCAACTTTTCACAGCATATATAGCTAATAACTCTTCGAGTGTTGTTTTCTAGATGGCCAATTGTGTGTAGGTTATCTTCACTTCAAGAGGGAAAATTCTACTTACTTACATTTACATTCAACCAAAAATTGGTTGGATCTGAGATAAAAATTTTGAATTGAAATTCAAAATAGATTATCGCCGAATTGCCTCCGCATTATCATTTGGCTTCAAATTCTGCAAAAGTTTAATACTGAAAGCTTTTAAGCCAATATCCTTTCGAAACTCCTTCCACAGAACCCCAGATTTGATTTGTCATTCCTTATTGTAACATTTTTTGGATGCCCGCTGGTTACTTATTTGAGATGTGTGAATTGGAAAATTTAGGACATAGATACACGAAACGTTAAACAAGCTGATGCGGGGGCATTGCTGCACTACGATAAGGACATGGGTCGTATAACTTTAAATTACCATAAGGAATTTGTCAGGTACTTATGGTGAGGTTGAAACCAAGATATTTCATTTCAATTAAATTTCTTATTCAATTGATTAATGTTTTGAATAATAATGCATTACATGCTTCCTTGCAATACACATGTTTAATGAGTTATCAAAGTTATGAACTATTAAAACAGCACCCGTTATTAACCCCAGTTGCCAAATTTTAAGCCGGAATGAAAAATTAGATTTCTATTTTAACTGACTCCTGTTTTGGCATTTACTTGCCATTTACTCTAAATGCACTGTGCAACTGTGGCAAACAAAACATACGTACATATACATATCTATACCAAGACTAAATTTTATGGCAATAAATCTGACATCTACAGATAAATAATCCGAGAAATGTGGGACATTGAGTTAAAGTGGATAAATAGGATTGCGACTAAAAAATATAAAACATACCACTTAGAATAGTATGATCACGGATAATAACAGCTAGGTAACACTTTCATAATCCTTATTAAGGTATTAGAATTACTTCCACGGAATGTTTACCGCACATACATACATATGTTTACGCTGTGCCACAAATGTAAATTGTTGTAGTGACACTTTCCGAAAACTAAAGAGGATTAAATTCGAACAATCCCTTGCACTATTTAATTCATATAAAATTGTACACATGAATATAATCAAGTACAATTGTTTTATATTTAATTGAAATGTAATATTTATTTTTTATTTACTTATAAAATAATTGTAATCTGCATAAAATTCAAAATGTAAAAAAATATAAAGGAAAATACAAAGTAGAACAACAAAGGTTGTTGTTATGTTCCTGTTATACATTTGGAATTTAATGCTAAGAAATAATCGATAAGTATTAAATTTCTGATCTAAAATAACATTAAAGAAAATTCACATATGGAATAGAATTGCTTGTATTTATTGTAAATAGAGTACGCGTCAAAAGAAACTGTACATTGAAAAAAATATACAGTAATAAATTACCATTATTATTATTTTAAAATTGTTTCGTTACCAATAAAATTGAAACAATAGAAATTACAAATAATTTCGAAATATTGTCAAATTTTTTCGGGTACTCTCCTTCAGTTGAATTTGGTGATTGTTAGAATTTTACTCATAGTGTACAGTTTCTTTGAAATCTCACTGTACATACATGCGTACATAATTGGTCATTACAACCCTTGAACATAGAAGTTCTCTCTGACCTTAATTTTTATCGAAACAATGAGTACACGAGCAAACAAATTTGCCCAATTTGGGACGATAAAAATCCCATTTGAGATCCAAGAGCTTTCAGTACATACCGGAGTTGCTGACATCATCGTCCATATTTCTTTCAGAATGATACTAGCCAGATAATTAATGAACTGAACCGGTATGTGCTGGAGAACTGTTTTGACGCCATCCGAAGCAAAGGCAGGTTAAATGATCACCCATCCCCACAAGATTTCAAATATAGACTTCGGAAATATATCTTAGGTATGTTTGCCAGTAGACAATGTCTATAAGCTTTTATAATTGGAATTATGTGTACAGCTACCAAATGTCGAATACCGAAAAGCTTAATGACAAGGAAAATATGTAAGACAAGCCCAAAGTTTGGCTTTCCATTGAGCTAAACACTTTGTCATACAGCGGCCTCGAACTCGAAAATGCCGAGAAAAATAAACAGTCAGAGTCAATGAAAGAGGATATAAACCTGGAAACAGACGTATTCGATCTTAATTACGTTGATATTCTACAAGTGGATACATAGCTGAGTTTATTATTAGAAAACTAAATCTTGTAGAATAAAAATGTCATAATTCACATCAGAGATCAGCAATGAGTATTCAAGAAGATGAATAGAATCGAATCATACTCATAATTTCGGATTCTTATACGCATTCATACTTATTTTAAAATCATTCTCATACTACACATATTCAAACTTTGAATATTCATATTCATACCTAACAAAACCCATGATGTTGTTTATTTCGACAAGAATCATAAAGTAATCATGATTCGAGTACGAACACTACAGTACTCACTAGAATGTTGTGTGTTTGCTGCTTTTGTCTTTTTCTTTTTTTGTAAATGCAACAACAACTAAGACTGCAAATTTTGATGAATGATTCGAGTCACTTAAATCATTTATGAGTATTATAAATATTTTTCTAAATTTATGAATCTGAATGAGTAGGCGTGTGAGTGAAAAATATTTCGAATGTTATGAGTTTGATGTCAACGTTGTACTCATACTTATTGCAACCTGTACTTATAAATCAATGTTGTAGTGAGTACGAATGAATCAGAGTAGTTGAATTTCAATACTGTTAACTCACAATCAAAATTTTTTTTAAAAAGCCGGCAAACGAATTTATTTTAAAATGAAAGGAATTGGAATCCTAATCGAAAGAAGCGTGTTTATTGGAACGTTAAAAATTATTCTTTGAATGCAGAATACATTTCCGTATTAGTAATTTAAACAAGACCAAAAGTCAAATCAACGCATAATATGACTCAGGAAGATGCTAAAAATTAAGTTTTAAACCACTCTTTTTATATTGTTTACTACTGTACCCTGCGCATGTTGCTGCGCCACCAACTAAAATAAATTTGAAGGAAAGACATTACACAAATGTCCAATTAATTTTGAATCAATTTATTTTAATTTGTTTCCCGTTGTCCTCATGAAGAAGAAGATTTTCCAGTCTCAATGTTCGTCTGAATCTGAGGCTAGTAATGCTCTTTTCTTCCGTGCTTGAGGTGTAGGTCGACCAACTGCTTGTCATTCATTTTGAATAACTTTCAGTGACGCCATCCATCGGAAATTAATCGCACCAACCTCCGTCGACTCATGCGCAACAACTTTGTTAAACAAGGTACAATTTACGATTTAATTCATTTTGAGTAATTTTCAGTGGCACCACCTGTGGAAAATTGGTCATACCAACTTAGAAATCTTCGTCGGTTCATGCGCAACAACTTTGCTAAAGATCATAACATGATCAAATGCATAGTTTACGATTTAATTGATTTTAAGTAATTTTCAGTGGCGCTACCTGTCGGAAAATGGTCATACCAACTTAAAAACCTTCGTCGGGTAATGCGTAGCAACTTTGCTAAAGACCATAACATGATCAAATGCAGGTACATATAAACAAACATTCATTTTTATGTATATAGACTATGGGAGGTGACAAGCCCACTATAGCTAATCTGCCTATTTTGTTCATATATACATCAAAGTCGTCCATACAAAATTTGAGGACTATAGCTGTTGCAGTTTATGAGATATGCGTGGCACCTCGGCTCTTTGAAATTTTAAGATAAAAAGTATACTATAGTTCCTTCCAGACATACAGGAAGGCACTGTTAAAATTTCAAGAAAATCGGTCCAGCCGTTCAGCCGTATATAGACTTCAACAAACAAACCCACAAACAAATAAACACACATTCATTTTTATATATAAGATTACATAGAGCTGACCGGTGACGTATACGTAATACTTTTTTATTTACTTTATTTTATTTTATTTGCCTATTTCAACATAAAAAGTAGCCTATAGTTCCTTCCAGACATACAGGCAGATATTGTGAACATTTTCTAAAAAATCGGTTCAGCCATTTAGCCGTCTATAGACTTCAAATAAATCCACAAAAAAATACACACACACTCATTTTTATATATAAGAAGAAAATGTACTTAAAAATTTATAAAAAATAATAATCTTTTCCCTTACAGCAATACATACAGAAGACAACAGACATCGTACTTTTAAAATCGGTTCTTTTAAGTACCACCGAGAATTTAAAAATAAAGAGATGAGGTTATGATATAACTGTAATTTAAATATAATTTTTTTTTAAATTTTGTCTTATAAACATACATACCTACATATTTGAGAAAAACTCTTGTGCTGAGTAAAATTGGTCAAAAGTGAACATTAAATTGCGTCAAATCGGCTAGAAATAGGATGGAAATCAACACTTTGTACCAATTTTCGTCTATTTTTACAGCTGCGACTTGTGCCATCTTTTGTGCATTAAGATCAAAGATAATCAAACATATCTCATTGTTATTCTAATATCAACCTAAATTGCGAACCTACCATATATCCAACTAATGTCTACTGGATCAAAATAATAATTTTATCAAAACTCCGACTTCGTCGTACAATCTTCGCCCATTAGCATACACAGAGCTGATATTCCTGCCGGCTAATTTAGTCTTAGAATTTGTGCATACGATTAAAGGAAGAATTAAATACATACATAAAATTATGTACATGCGTATCGTTAACAGCATTAAACTTCAAATAAACAAAAGGCCTTGTACACTAGAGCCCCGACTTGCGTCGATGCGATTTGCATCGTTTCAATTTGCGTCGCCTTTTAAAAATTGGCAAAACTCAGCTTGCTTCGATTAAATTTGCGTCGTTTCGGCCCATATTTGCGTCGTTTGGCTTGCCTCGTTTATATTTCGATTTGCGGCGCTACATACGTTTAATTTACTTAGAATTTTGTTACGCATTTTAAAAATTTTGCAACTTCTGATAACGCCAAGCATTAAGAAGTTTTTAACTTGCGTGTAAAATGTCGATTTCCCTTTTAATAGTTAGTATTTAAGTGACGCTTAGAATTGCTGCATCTCTACAGTAAGAACTTATCGTGTTTTTTACTGAAATATCTTAAGGAAATAAAAAAATTAGTCAAAATAAACGAAAAGTGGAACTAAAATTGGACGTAATAAAACGTTTTAAACTTTTTTTGACGAAGTTGCCGTATTCTAGTAGGTAGTGTTTTGGCTTATTAGACATAAAGCCAGGGTTCGAGCCCCAAGCCAGACATCAAAACAAAATACAAAAAATTATTCTTCGGCGACTCTCTGTCAGCAGATTTCTGTCAAAAATTCTGAGAGTAAATAAAATTGCCTTGAAAAGTTTCTAAAAAATCTGTCGTTCGGAGTCAACTTTAATCTGTAGGTCCCGTCACTTATGTATAAAATTAACACACAACATAAGTGGTGTGAGAAACTAGGTCGTAATCCTGACTGAAGGGTTGTAATGACAAATTAAAAAAAAAGTTTTGAATTTTGTGAAAAAGAAAGATAATGAAATATGTTTTCATACTTCTTTTTTATCCTCAACATTAAATTTTTTGCTCCATTTAGAATTCTTGACGATAATAAATTAAATTTTAATGCATTTGTATAGAAAAAGTTGATTCGATTTACGTAGCTACTATTTGCGTCGCAATTCTCCCGTCCTCATTAACGATGCATGATGGGGCCTGAGTGTATATAGCACAAAACATTAATAACTTTTTTATTTTCAAGATACATATACAGATATTTAAACATACCCATTTAAACTCAAATAGCAGGATAAAACACTACAAAATCCAGGATTTTAACATCAAAAAAATAATTACTTTTCGATTATTTGCATTGTGTTCTCAAAAACAGTACATGATTTACAAACTTAACTTGTGCATCTTCAGTAACGCCTCTTGAAGTTGTGTCAAAAATTAAAAGAAAGGAAAAAACATAAACTCATTGTATATTAAAAATTTTTTTAAGCTGAGAAGTGTTCATTGACCACTCACCTAATAGCATTACATGTATGAGAATGGTATCATTGACAAAACGATTTTGTGTCAATTTTTTGACAAGCCTATGCCCAAGATTTTGTACATATGTACATAATTGGTCATTACAATCTTTTAGTCAGGATTACGACCTAGTTTCTCACACCGCTTATGTTGCGTGCGTTATTTTTTTATACATGAGTGGCGGGACCTACACTTTAATGTCGACTCCGAACGACAGATTTTTGAGAAACTTTTTAATGGCTGGTTTATTTTTCATTGGAAGTATATATAAAAAAGTTGTAGATAAAAAGCGCTGTTAAACAATGTATAATATTTATCATTTTTTTATTAAAAAATATTTTTAAAACAAAAAAGTATAACAATATGTCAAACGCATAATTGGACAGACAAATAAAAGGTAGTGTTTTAACATTTGGAACCAGAACTTGTTGCTTTTCTTACTGCCTGAAAACGTTGAGACTTCGATTGCACGAGATTAACGTAAAATTCTGCAGTTATATTGTTCCATTCTCACCTAATTCCCTTCTTCAACTGTTCCACTGTGCTGGATTTATAGAGCTTACGAGCGAGTTTTTCCCAAGCATGCTCAACGATGTTGAGATCAGGGTCATGTACCGGTGTTTGGAGTAGTTTTGAACAATTATAGATAAGCTATAGCTTCGCAACGTGCTTGGGATCGTTGTCCTGGTATTCATTATATAGACAGTAAAATGGATCCATTACAATATTCGGGTATTTTAAAAGAAAATGTGAAGCAAAGTGCAGATAAGTTAAACATGTTGGATAAATTTGCTTCTAATTACTTATTTTATTTATTTTTTTCTTAAGAAACAATTTAATTTGTATTGTTTGTTTATCATTTCTATAAATTTTTTCCAAATTTTGTTACCTCTGATTATTTTTCAGTCAGATGATTTTGACAAGGTGCTTCAACAAAAACGAAATGCTTGTTATTTTTGCATTGTTATATTTTTTTTGTAGAAATACGGTTACCTAATGGGATAAATTCGACTTGGTTTGGTCGGTTTCAAATTTGTTCAAAATCTAACTTGTTTCACTTCACATGCCGGAATATATGGTTTCATGAAAATCCTAAAATAAAAAAATTTAACCAATCCGAACCATAATCGTTAGCATGAATGCAAGGGAACAACGAATAATTTTTCATCTTCAAATTTATATATGGGTTATTAAATTTAATTTTCCACCATCATCACCCAATAGTTGTGAAAAACCACAGGCCATTAAAAGTTCATGGTAGTGCCACTTTGTAAAAAATTGCTTAAATTTTTTTGTTTTTTTTTTTAATAAATGGGAGATAAGAGTTATTTGCTCTTTCACATTTCTTCAGACAATACAATTTACCCAGATTGTGTTTAATGCCAAAAGAAAGAAGAAATAACAATGATTAAGTACATGCTTTCCTTTCTCGACTCATGCATTTCTTTTTTTTTTTTTTGTTTTTGTTTTGTCTTCATTTTCAACTTAAGTGAAAATCACTATCAACAAAACCATTTTATGCTTCGTTTCTGTTCAACACATCCGTAAAATTTCCATTCTTTCATTCCTGTTTCATGTATTTTATTGTCAGTTTTACTTATTGTGCTCTGCCCACATGAAAGGGAATTACATGTTCATAACGTACGAAATAAAAACTCGAAAAAAAGAAAAAGCTCATCAAGTTACGAAATATTCTTTTGTGGAAATTTTCCTTCCGTACTTTTACCTTATGTATTGTGTTTGTATTGTCAAAAGGAAAGGCCTAAATGCAAGCAATCCTTGCCAGCTGCTCTTATTAAGGAGTACAAGTAAAAAGCATTTTTATGATGCCAGTTCCTATCAGAAAAGATTTTTTATGGAAGATGACCATTCCAGTAAAAATGGATTTAATGACTTCTCTTGAATATTTAAAATCCAAATGAACTTATGATGAGTTGTGAATATGGGTTCGACGTAAACGACATGTTCTGCTACAATGTTAATTATGAACAGAGTTACTCTAATTTTGGATAAAATATTAAGGAATCTTGTCCATTGCGTACGTCCTTGCTTAGTTCAGCAAGTGCAAATTTCGAAAGTATAAATACAAAAGCCCGTTACTTACTTACTATGTTACTCAAAATATGACAGCAAAAATACAGTCGGGAATGGACAGGTAGATTACAGTGATAAAACAGGCACTTTTCGACGAAATAGTCGAAACTAACTTCCTCAGCTAAATTGCCTCGAGGCGATAATGCTAATCGTCAAACTATATACTCTCTTCTAGCAGATAAATGAACCAGCAACTAGCGAGGAAACCAACTCTAATTTACCTCAGGGATAAAAATCCAAATGTTTTCATTAAGAAACAAATTTCAATTATCTCTGAGAGCAAATAAAATTGCCATGAAAACTTTCTCAAAAATCTGTCGTTTGGAGTTGATTTCCCGCCACTCATGTATAAAAATTAAAGCACATAACATAAGTGGTGTGAGAAACTAGGACGTAATCCTGACTAAAGGGTTGTAATGACCAGTTATGTATGTATGTATGTTACAATTTTAGTATTCTTGAATCCAGTGATGAGAAGTCAATAAACAGCTTTATGGCAAATATGACTACTTTAACGCAAGAAATGTTGAGAATGCAATTTACATTACTGCAAGAGATAGAATAGGTAATCGATGAACTGAGACTTGCCTTTGAAGCGCTGACGACATTCGCCAACACATACCATTTCATCCAATGTCCGATAACAATGTTCAGCTAACATCCAACATTTTTGGAATGGACTAGATGGAATTGTAAGTTGATGTTTAATGACATTATCTTCAAAGAATTTTTTCAGTTTGTTGTTTACAAATTTGACACCACTGTCACTTCGAATTTTCTTTATCTCTCTGCCTTTTTTTATATTATTGCTTCCAACCGTCAAGGCATCAACTGCACGAAATTGCCATGAAGTTCCGGGGTTATGTTGTTCCATTCTCCTTTAATTCCTCGTTTCAACGGCCATACTGTGCCGAAACAAGGTTTATAGAGCTTACGGGCAAGTGTCTACCAAACCTGCTCAGTACTGTTGAGATCTGGGGTCTGCGCCGCTGTTTGTAGTAGTAGCGAACAATTATGGATAAGCCACAGCTTCGCAACGACTGAAGAGTGCTTCGGACGTTGTTTAAGCGGAAATAAATGTGTCCAAAATATTTAACTTATCGGGACTTTGCTTCACATTTTGTTTTAAAGTGGAATTTGGAATGGAGTAGGGTATATTCAGTAATACCCTACTTCTGCGCTGGAGACAAATCTTTAAACCAATACCGACTCTCCCCTTATGCTTGAAAATAGCCTGTGTATTGTTAAGCAAAAACTCGGAACGTGTAGTACTTATATAAAACCTACTAGAGTAATGGCTTATTTAGTGTAATTGCTCATTTGAACTAGGAGCATTAAGCATAAAAAAATGTTAATTCGGTTAAAAAAAAATACAAAATAATAGTAAAAAACGCCTTTTCCTTATCAGGTTAAATTAATAAAAAAAAACGTATTGAAGGCGTGTAATGAAATCGTTTAGCTGAAGATGTTGACAAAATCTGTTTTCAGCTACATAAAATAAAAATCGGAATTTATTAGACCCCCAAATTTATTAGACCCCCAAAAATAGCTTTCTATAACACTGGACATCGGTAGATTGATTGATTAGTTTTTAAATCAATTAAAAAAAACCTTTTTGGAATAGTGGTATTTCTACCAGATGAAATAATTTAAGCTGGCTGTTAAGAAAATTTCAGAGAATTTCAGATACGAGAAAAACACGCTTCAATTTTCGTAGACGGAAATTATTATGGCACGCACAAAGTAAAGCCATTGGTTATTAAAAACAATTTATTACGGCTTTCCGAATATTCTCAAAATTTTCGTATTTGGATTCACAAGATATTCGTAATAGAAGTGTGGAAGTTTAAGAATTTTTTAGTTTTACAGTTCAACCGAAGCAAAGAAATACTTCAGGTGGAAGCCTTAATGAGAAATATTAATTTATAGATATTAAAATAGGTATTAAAATATTTCTTGTCAGAGGTTTATTATACCTTTTCTAGATTTTGTTGCTAAAGTCGCCGTAGTATAGTTGGTAGTGTATTGGCTTTTAAGAAGTAAGGGCACGGTTCAAACAAAGATTTCTGCTAAAAACTCTGAAAGTAAATAAAATTGCCATCAAAAGTTTCTCAAAAATCTGTTGTTCGGAGTCGAGTTTAAACTGTAAGTCCCGTCATTTATGGCTAAAAATTAACACACACAACATACATGGTGTGAGAAACTAGGTCATATTCCTGGCTGAAGTATTGTACGCCTAATAAGTCAACACACTACCTACTAGACTACGGAGTCTTACTTCCGATACCAAGTTTACAAAAAAAAATAGAACTAATACACAAGAAATTATGTGAATAGCAGCAAAATAAAGTTCAAAATGCAATAACAACTATACACAGAAAGATCTCTAAGTTGCTAGACATAAAGAGAAGGCTGTCTAAAAAGAAAAAAGACGAAAGGCCACTGTTCCCAGTCAAAGATAATAGATGTATAGGTTGTAAAACTGTGGCAATCTGAGAGTTTGATCTTTGTAATTTAAATAAAGTTGATAGTTGATATAAAGATGAATACATAATTTATTTAAAGCGGTCTTATTAAATAATTTTAATAAATCTTTAAGGCCTTACAAATTTCTTTTACAATTACAACTGAAGAAGCCAAAAACATAAATAAATGACATGAGTAATGAACTCTACAAAAAATATTTAAATGGCCTTCAGAAACTTTTAGAATTTCCCAATACAATGAAAAAATAATATATAAAAATCTTTTAATTTTAAGAAATGTCAACGTCATGTACTGTGTATATAAAAGAAAATATGAAAGTGACAACTTCGATAACACGAGCAAATTTTGCCCGTGGGACAAATCAAGTATAAAACTTTGTCTTACAATACAATCACTTTCAAAATAAATCTTTTGCACAAAGAAGAAATAAATGCATTTAAGAATGTTTACAAGAACCGAAAATTTTATCTATTAAATCTGTATAGTATACCATGAGCTATAAATCTTATTTGTTTCTTTTTTTTCAGTATTTTTACGGATTATGGACAAGTGTTAAAGGGGTAATGAAGAACCGCACAAAGTTTTTATATGTGACAATTATTTCTAATTTAAAGAACTGGATAATTAAAAGGGCATTTATATTAAGGGGGCATCGATACTTATTTCCCTCAAAGTTAATTAACTCAAGCACTTTTTACCCCAGCCGTTTGAGTTTGTTTTGATTAAAAAATGAAAAAAATATTTTCATTTACAGTGAAGTCTCAAATTTTTGAAATTTCTTGTGTAACAAAAATTATGATATAAAAACCTTAAGCCGGTTCGAGTCTTGAATATTTCATACAATTTCACACCCATTTGCTTGGGAGTTACAAAAAATAAAAAAAAAATTTTATATTGCAAACCAAATATGTTAGAGCTCTAACTCCAAAGTTAGCTAACACTCTTTTAGCTTCCAGGACAGAAAAATTATGTAAGACAGTGTAAGTAATACTTTTTTGATATGAGGCGCCTCTTACGGGGTATCTTATTCAGGCTTAGAAAGGCTGGATAAGCGTCACGAATTGTATCATCATAGTATAATGTGGGCACTGAATAGTCTTACGCGCAGTTATCCGACAGGATTCCGAACATATCAATGACAACCAATTGCACTCTCACACTAGATTGACTTTGGCCAAACGGATCCATGCCACAGATGCCTGTGGAGACTAGTTGCTACACAGATAACTCTGAGTGTGAAATAGGACAGGACAGGGTTCTGTACAGAATAATAAGAAACTAAATTTCTATCAAACTACAGGACCATAATAATAATAATAAGAACTTTCAATCGGAGGTGCGAGCGATCATAAAATGTATGATCTGAAGTAATCATTTGGTAAACTTAAGGTATAGAGACTTGAACATCTTATAAATAAGAATATATGTATATAAAATAAAGAATACGGGATTACAGACCGTTCTGGAATATAAAAAGGTCATTAATAATTACCTTAGGCATGGAACGATATGCATTTTGTGGGTACCTAGTCATCATGTAGTGATTGGAAATAAGAAAGCGAATTCTGGCTAAAAGAGCCAGAGTATCACATACCATAAGCCTGGATAATCCAATGCTGCTCAGATTGTTAAAGACCAAGGTGGAGACATCACATCGACTATTGTGAAATAATGATACAGTAGAAACAAGTACAAAAATACCTCGTGGCGATCCTAATGGGGGAAACCCCCATTTATTTTTAAATTAAACGACTCATGGAACACTGCTTACATGTACACGTGGTGGAAAATGTTGAATGCGAGGCATACACTTTGTCTATTGTACATTGTCCAGCTTTCGTAAGTTCAAGATCCCAGCATTTTGGGGATGAAACCTTATCAGACAAAACGGGAAGAAGATAAGAGAGTAAGTACAAGATAGAAGCTTTCTACAGAATGTAAGGTGGTCTTCCTAATGGTGTGCGTATAACAAGACTACATTATGGCTTACCTACCTATCTCTTATATTTAAATAATTTGCGTAAAGAAAATTATTTTAACCGTAGATCGGGTCTTAAAAAACTTAATAATTCTTGCTTATGTATCACTTTTGATACACACTAGTACTACATAGAATTTTCCCAATTATTAATAGATTTTGTTAAAAAATGTAAATATTTTTATTTATTTTAAATCATTTTAATAAAACCATTACATTTTATTATCACTTTTATGAAATTTACGCCAAAATTTGATATGATGTACATTGCAGCATAGTTTCTGACTTAAAAATTAAACAATTCAATTCAGTTGGTTTTAATTTTCTAAATGGTAATAATTCAACATCTAGCACCCTTGCTTGGCAGCGATTTATAAGTTTTCATATTGTTTAGATGGAGAACCTTATTGTCACACGCATCAGTAACGCTCTCAATTGAGTATTGGCTGAAGCCCGATAGTACACACCATTGTTATATTTCGTTAAAAAATTTGTTGTCAACGTCATGTGAGGTAAAAAAGATTCCCGTTGCAACAGAACATCGATTAGGTCAATAAAAATGCTCTCTCTTTGATTCCTCTCTAGTTTCCGGGATACAGGTTTCCCCAAATATGGTTGTAAGTAGTTGCTACGCATGTAGCATGTACTGGAATCTAAAATTGCCAATTCGATTTCGGTGGGCCACAAAAATCTACAGAAGACAAAATTATTGGGATTATTAAGAGTTGAAAGACTTTCAGCACATTTATCATCAATTCCGAGTAGCACATTACCAAAGCGAATGCTTCTGTTATCTCATACGTACGTAGTTGACCGAAATATTATCGTTTGTAATATTTATGAAATAAAAAATAGGACGAAACACTTTTTTTCTAATGTTTATCTGTCACGTGAGGTAAATGTGAGAAGAGCAGTAAAAAAAACTCTACAACATTCTAAGAAACATCTTCTACCAATCTGCTCGTAAATTAATAACATCTTCTCTTCCCAAACTACTAAAGGCATACGGTGCTCTGTTCCAAGTAGTCATAAGTTCATAAGACGAGCTTCTGTTTTCTTCTTCTTCAGAGTCTTGAGCAGCAGGAATATTACGTACATACATACATACATAATCGGTCATTACAGCCTTTCGTTGTAATTCGGAACTGTAAACAAAGATTACTTCAATCAATATCAAGCGCAGATAATTCAACCTCTTCACTTCGTCCAACACTTAACCTTCAATTCCTTCTCTACTACCATAAATAATGTATTATTTACGATAAGCTTCATAAAATCTTTGAAATCTTAAAAAGTTTCATACACAAAACCGAAGAATCCATTGGGAAGTCGTATGTAAGCGAGAATTGTAAAGCTCTTAAATTTTTTAAGAACTGTTTAAAATTTTCTTTTTTATTTGGGTTAAAAGAATGGCAATAATAATATTAAGGAATTAAAAAATATCAGGCATTTAACTTTTTCTGAATTAATGTTATAGGGCCTCAAAAATTGGAATGTATCATTATTGGTACAATTTCGATCTACGGTTAAGTGTATGCGATACACATTAACAAACATGTTTTGTCATAAAAACGTTTTCCTAAAATATCTACAAAATTTATGTCGCACTAATGTTATTATAACTCTGTTCACAGTATCATATTTTTATTATCTATTAATGTTGAAGATTTTTAAAAGTATGAAATGTATATAAAAGAAGAGTAATTTTAATCTTTCATAGGAAAATTGTTATATAAAGTAAATTTTTTTAGTAAAGCAGTGGCATTAAATGACATAACGAATGAAACGAGTATGAATAACAAATTGAGTGAAAATTGTTTGTAATAATCTTAATACAAGGAAGTTAAGCATAAATTTCTGAAAAAATTAGAAAAAAACAAACGTAAACACAACTGTATGTATCTTTATAGTAAAACGGATTTGAGCCAAACCCGGGACTATAACTAATATCATAATAGTTTAAAAAGCAACCACAAAATCATTTCAATTTATTACAAACTGTCTGTCAATAATAGAGTTTTCAAATAACTTCACAACATTAATAGGAATAGTTTGTTCCAATTGGTGTATTAAGCTTTCGCGAAAAAAAAACTCTATCGAACGTTTAGAAAACTCCGTAAAGAGGGCAGCACAGTTTTTCAGTTTTAATGCCCTTCTTGAGACAGCATGTGGGTTTGTTCAAAAGTACAAGATTTCCTTCTGAATAGAGATTGTTCAATGCAACGGAATGCAACTATGACCCGTGGTCTCACTTCTACAAAGCCAACGCACTACTTACTAGACTACTGTCCTATGATCCCATGGTAACTAAAGAAAAAACATTTAAGGACTAATTTGCAGGACTTTTGGCGGACTTGATAAAAAGTATTTATCATACATACATACATACATACATACATACATAATTGGTCATTACAACCCTTTAGTCAGGATTACGACCTAGCTTCTCACACCACTTATGTTGTGTGCGTTAAATTTTATACATGAGTGGCGGGACCTACAGTTTAAAGTCGACTCCGAACGATAGATTTTTGAGAAACTTTTCATGGCAATTTTATTTACTCTCAGAGTTTTTGCCAGAAAGATGCTGAGAAGAAGTCGCCAAAGAAATAGTAATATTTATCTTGTTCGAGAAATCTTCTATTAAAAGTTATGAAACTCTTCGCTTTACTTAGTTGCTTAATTGGCTTTTACAGCTCTTTTACGCGGGACTACAAACTTTCTTTTCACATCCACAGTTTATATTCGATTCCCGAATTTTTAGTGCAATTTTTATTTGATATTACAGTTTTTACCTGAAATCTGCTTAGCTTCGTTTGGTTCGAGATATTGGAACTGCGGGTTGTTGTCTAATAGGCCAATACACTGTCTGTTAGACTAAGGCGACTTTGATTGGCTTAACAGAAATAGAATTAGAAAAAATTCTTCAAATTTTGCTTTAAATTTTTGTGCTTTGACTTAATTTTTAAGATCTGGAACATCTGCCACTTTAAACGCCAAAGTACATTACTTGCTACGAAAAATTACTAAATTGAACTATTTAATTGCATATTTGTTTTATTTTTTTTGTCTACTGAATATACAGTAGACAGCATAAGTCAAGGTACGCCAATATATTTATTTATTTAATTGGTAATTATGATGTATAACAGATCCGAGTCATTGGTGGGAATCGATCCCACGATCATCACGCTAATAGCCTAGCACACTACCCACTAGACTATCAGACAGTGTTGAAAAATTCATTGCTTTTTCATTTCAGAAATACAACAGTACCCTCGCTATACTTTCAGTACATTTTCATTATTACAGGTTTTATGGTTTGCGCTTTTCAAGCATTAGTGGGTTAACAACACGTTCAACGTAATGCTAAAGGCAGAATTAGACTTTAGCCCCGGTTAGTCAAACGTTCACGTTAAGTACGTTCGTTTTTAGAGAAGCAATGCTCACGCTTGCCGAACAGAAATGTAATTTCAGTAAGCATTTACATTGCTCTTCATATGCTGAAAACGAACATATGTATGATCTTTTACGTTCCGACGATGTTTTACTAAATGGGACTTTTACGTTTTGTTACGTTATGAATCAGCTGGTTTTGTTTTGAAAATGAGTAACACGTATAAGTCGTTAGTTTTTCTGTTTAACTCCGTACGTGTATTAAATATAAAGAAATAAATAGCCTAGTAGGTAGTGTGCTGGCTTACTAGACGTGAGCCCACGGTCCAAACTCCATGTCAGACACCTCCAAAATATTTTATAGCCGATCGCCTTCCGGCAAAAACTGTGGGAGCAAATAAGATTGCCATGAAAAAGTTTCTCAAAAACCTGACGTTCGAAGTTGACTTTAAAGTCATGTATAAAATTAACACACATAAAATAAGTGGTATGAGAAGCTAGGTCATAATCCTGATTGAATTTTTTTACAAAAGTATCATTCAATGCAAAAAGGTACTTTTTCAGTTAGAGTTCAATACCATTTCAAAATTTGAATTTTGCAACACTGCTACCAGAGCATCATACCCAAATATATTTAAAGAATTTTGTTTTTTTAAGCAAAAGTTTTATTTTAGAAGGCATGGCCTATTAGAAGGTTTGGAATTTATTGAGAAAACAATAAATAAATTGTACACTCTTTAAGCATTCTAAAGTATAACTTCAACTAAACTACGGAAGAATTGAGAAATCGTAATGTTAAGTCAGTTAACCCAATCATGCTGCTGCTAATGTAACTTTACCTCAACAAACCTTTTAGCATATTAAGTCGACTTTAAACTGTAGGTCCCGCCACTCATGTATAAAATTAACACACACAACATAAGTGGTGTGAGAAACAAGGTCGTAATCCTGACTGAAGGGTTGTAATGACCAATTATGTATGTATGTATGTAAAGTTTTTTGAAAAGGTTACATATTGCCTTTAAAATGGTATACATAAACATATGTTTCAAACTTACATGTTATGATTTTTGATCGGGTAAACTTGGAAAATATGATTTTTTTTCTAATTTTTTTAAGTTTAGCTATTCTTAATTGCAAAATTTAGTTAAAAAATACAAAAATAAGTGATGACATTCTGAAATTGCATTATCTTGTGAAGAGATTGACACTTCGTTTGGTCAAATCGGACTAAAATGATCGTAGTTATTATTTAAATAGTATAACAGTCGTGTTATTTGAAATGTTATTTAAAATTTGAACCAGTATGTTTGTCATGGCTAAACATAAATCCACTGTTTATCAAAACAAAATTTCTCAATCACTAGATGAAAACAATTTTTAAACAACTCAAGTGTATTGAAAATGAAAATTATTGAAAAAACTAAACACGCTGTATTGAATATTTGAACATAAATCTTTAGTGCAAATTTATTTTATGAAAATCATTTTATGCAGTACGATGTACGATTATATAATTGCTAATCAAAAGCACAATTTCATCATGCCAAAGAAAGAACTTGAACACAACTTGTTTTCCATTACTTTAGAATTTAATACAAAAATTTTCATTGTTATAATGCATTTGACAGGATATAATTACTTTTGATGTATGATGAAGAATTTATGAAAAGTTTAATTGCTAGTAAAACATATTACATTTCTTATGGTTAATAATTAGAAAAATATTTTGAAATTTTTAAAAAGTGTCCTTTAAATGAAGTCACAGAATGAAAATAGCGCCCTCTATATATAGGGTTTTTTCTAAGCGCTTCCTCCCTTCAAAATTAAATAAAACAAAGTTTGTGCGAACTCGCCGTGGTCTAGTTGGTAGTGTGTTGGCTTATTAGACCTAAGGAACGTTACATGAAAAGTTTCTAAAAAATCTGTCGTTTGGAGTCCCGCCACTCATGTATAAAAATTAACGCACACAACGTAAGTGATGTGAGAAACTAGGTCGTAATGCTGACTAAAGGGTTCTAATGACGAATTATGTATATCTATGTGTGTATTATCGAAATGTGTTTGAAAGAAATTTTGTTTCCATTGTGTTCTCTGGGTGAAGTGTATCAAATTCTTCGATTTTATTTGTTCATATACCATTCACCCAGAGTTGGGTTGCACCTCAACTGCTACAGAGTGAAAAATATCCATATCCAGGGCGCAATCGAACAATTTCTAGAGAGACTTATTAGGAACGAAAATAAGTAGGACACATAAATAAAAACTGCCTAGAAGGGTTTCACAAATCGTTCGGAGTCGATATTAAACAGCAGGTATTCTCTTGGATAAAACTAACACACATAACATGAATGGTGTGAGGACTAAATTTTTATAATGAGCAATTAAACAATTTCTCTCGTGCGACACAACTGAAGCTCTACAAGTCTGCTCTATGACACCGAAGCATGAATGCTGATAGGTATTGGAAGTATTCGAGAAAAGTTCTATGCAAGATCGTCGGTCTAGCATGAGTTGACACTTATATCCAGATCCAATCCAAAGACAAAGCTCTACAACGGTATGGACGTTATTCGGCACATTAACATTCGACGGATACACTGACTCGTCCATTTCGTTAAGATGTAAGGGGATGTTCTTTCGAACATCCGGAACGGGTATTTAGTGTGGAGATTAACGGTAATCGGTATTGAGTATGACCTTTTTTGTGTTCGAAAAACCAAATTAATGTGCCCAAATGAGTGCAACCGTAGACCGAAATCCTACAAACAGATTGTTTAGACCAATAAAATAAGAAATTAAATTATATAACAATCCAATATCACTTTTCTTAATGTTAGCTTATGGTAATATAATGGTACTATTTGTGAGGGTTGGTCGAGTTTTTCTTACTTCTTTTCATACCCATCGTCTCTGAAATAACGTATTTACATATGGCATACAACTTGATTGTATTATATTTACAGTATACGTGAAAAGTAAAATTTTTATTGTACAAAAATGAATGCCACTAAAATGGATCATTCGAATGACCTTTGCAGGACGGCATAAAAGTTTGTGCTAACTGTGCAAATTGAACTTTATCATGCATAATAAGGCTTCAAACTCTTAAATTAAAAATTGAAAACCTTTGTGATATTTTCTCCACAAATAATTGTAAATAAATGTTTCCAATAGTTTTTAAAACAAAGAATAATTTGGCAATACTCTTGATGATGTTAAACTTCTTATTGGCAGGAACAAAAACGTCATTTTATATTCATATGTATCTCTTAACCTTGTAGGTAATAATATAAATTGCGCCAGTTTTCTTCCAATCCTCGAAGCAGTTCAGATGTGTACTTTTTGGTACTTCCTTTCGTTTTGTTCGTTTTGCTTCACGCAGACTGCGCGTAACAAGTCAATACACTTTATTTACTGTACGACCTCGTGGTAAGAACTAATGATGCAATACGCCACAGTACGCTATGTCTTTTAAGTAAATTGTCATTAGCGCCCTTTAAATTTTTTTTGGTCAAAATGCAGGAATATTGGAATAAATTCGCTTCCACCTGCTTCATACCAAAAATTTCCGAAAAGATTCAATGAAATGTGCCCAACATTATGCCGAAATCCTCAGCAACTTCTCTAATTGTGATTGGATGATTCTTTATAACTATTTTTAACACGAAATTTAATCCATTTGCTATCGAATAGCAAAACGTTTGTCTTCTTTATGACTCTCACAATCAAACATACAACGAGTGTACAAATATAAAAACAATAAATAATTTAAAGTCGACTGCATGTACCCTGGGAAATTTAAAAATTCATCTTATTTTTGTAAAAACAACTCGTATTAAAATTGTTTAAATTTTATTTAACAAAATTCTTTGTGATAATTTTTTCCGCTATATCACGAAGCCGCCAAAATTCAAATGAAATTAAATTAAATTCTTTTCTAATTTCATGCTACACTAGATTGTAAAATCGTTATTAAAAGCAATTTTCAATCCTTTCGTTTTTTGCTTTCATCATTCTTTCGGTTTTATTTACTTATTATTATTATTTCTTTTCTGTTCTGTTTAACAGAACATCTTAAGGAAAGGGAAAACAACAACACTTTTAATGCCATTCGAAAAAAAGTGGCATTGTATTGAAATCAAAAGTCAAACTTTCACAACATAATGGCTTTGTTTGTCTTTATAATACCAGTCACCAGGAAACCGTAAAAAAAACATTGACTAAAACCAAAGGATAGAGAGAAGCAATATAAAAGAGAGATACTACCACAACAAAGCAGAACATTCTAGTACAGGAACATTTATTTTTAATTTCTTTTTCCCAAGCGCATTTCATTTTAATTCGAATAGGAATTTTATTATCTTGATGAATACACAGTTTAGGCGGTTTTTAATTTTATCAATTTTTTCAAACACGGTTGAATATACGCTTCTACATCATACAGTTTCACACAGAAATTATCATTTATTTCCAATTGAATTAAAACTTTTAAAAAAGAAAAGTATATCGGTTATATATTTGGTGCTTCATTTCTTTAAATTTAATTAACACAAAGATATCATCGAAATTACCGAATATGAAAACAAATATATTCGGCGACTGCCTCTCAGCAGATTTCTGGCGAAAACTCTAAGAATAAACTACATTCCCATGGTAAGTTTATTAAAAATCTCGGCTTTAACCTATAGGACCCACCACTCAGGTATAAAAGTAACACACACATCATAAGTGGTGTGAGAAGCTAGGTCATAATCCTGACTGAAGGGTATTACTGACCAAAAGTTTATGTCTGTATTGTTACTGAAGTAGAAATGGTGTTACATCGTTTACCATTAAAATTAATAATAAAAAAGCTACAAAAACAATGGACTTGTTTGTGCGATCAATAAATAAATAAAAATATAGCAACAACATCAATATAAAAAAATGGATAAACAAATAAACAAACAGGCAAGAACAACACTGCAAGGACCAACATAAACAAAATACACAAACAACAATAACGTAAGCGACATGTTTACATTTAATGAGATTTCGCGAAGACGAAGTCATTCTCCTTCAAGAGTATTCATCGAACTGTTTACCACAATGTACATTGTTACATTGAGCTGTTTATCCTGCGATTTAAAAGGCAAGACAAAGCAGGCAAGAATTCAGAAAGAATTCATTTACTCTTGTGTGAAGACGCGTAGCGTGTGAAGAGAATAATAATGGTTTGAAGAACTCCGTTATAAAGATCTATTGAACAATTGTGAAAAATCGTGAAAAGAAAAATAACCAGTAAAGCTATTGTTGTTTTTTACATCAAGTTGTGAACAGTGGCACACAGAATTGTATTAATAATAAAGGATTTATGTAAAACTAAAAACAAATTTATTTTTATTTTTATATGCAATCTACGAACTCATATTTTAAACGTTTTTAAAAAGGTAAAAAGTAACAGTATGTGGAATATAACATCTGGGTAGAGTGTATTCGAAATGTCCAATTTTCGACGACTTTGGTGCATAAAAAGGGCTAAATTTGACCGAGGGCACTGGCATACATATATAATTAATAACTATATTCTGAATTTGAATTTCTGTAAAAATTAAATTTTATTTTCCGTACTTCTGAATGACCTATTCAAGTCAGAACCACTAAACTGCAACCGTTTGCAATCTACGAAACTTATTGGAAATTTGCAATTAAATATTAGAATCAAAGAAGCATATCAAAATATCACCATGCCTAACCCATTTAAAGCTAAACTAAAACAGCAAGCAAAACTTTAAAAAATTCTTTATTTATTCAAAATTAGGAGTACAAAAATACAGGAAAATGAAACAATAAATAAATTTTTCTCAAGCAAATAAAAGAAGTTTACCCAAAATAACACAGAGACCACATATGTATGTAATGAAGCCACATATGAGTGTAGTGGAAGCTTTTCGGCAACGTGATCGGTGCCGTTTAGCTGCGTGTCTGGAATATTTAATGGCTAAAGAGGAGCAGCTGCTCTTTTTTTGATAGTAACTGATTCATTCTGTTTCCTTTACTAGATACGTGCATGCGAATATTATGTTCAGACATGCACTTGTATTGAGTAAATCGCAATAAACGGCATTATTGATCTCAATATTTGTCAATTAATTATTGTTCAATAAATTCATAAATTGTTATAATATTGATTAAAACTTGAAATACAGCACAGTCATAAGTACGTTGAGTGATCATATTACAATTTTCCGAACAAAAAAAAAAAAGAACAAAACAAAAACAATGTTGTTCAAACAACCAGCTGTTTTGTTTGCCACCTGTCAAATGAATATTGAATAAGCAGCTGAACTGCGTATATTGTTATGTCTAAACACTTAAAATATTGTAATCAATAAACCGAATATTGACTCAATAAAAGTGCATGTCTGAACATAGTATAAGTTATTAACACGGTCATATCTACCAGAATCTGTATGTAGAGTGGGAACAAATGATTGGAAAATTATACCCAGAGAAAGGAAAAAATAATCTCACTAAAGAAATGGGCTTAAGGCAATTAAAACTTCTGCTGGGAAATTACAATAGGCGGAGATTTGAGCCATGCAACAGACTATCTGGAGATAACCTGAGGTTAGTAAACGGCCTTTTGGCAGGGCACTATAGACTCATAGTACAGAATTAGGGTCATGTTAGACCCAACATATAGATATTGTAATAAAGAGAATAAATTATTATAACCCACTCTAGGAAACTGGACGGCATTAATACTTTCCAGAAGAAAAAACGTGGTTACATATATGTTAGCATCCTGAAGTCACAAAAGGCTTAGGGGAGACATTATAAGATACCCTATAAAGTTTGGGGTTAGTTGCATCTCATCACGATAGTCATACGGTATGATCACGTGGGCGAATAAATCCCGCAATAACTTTTTACTATTAATGTTAATTTTGTATAACGATTCATCGACTTCGCCCATGCTCTTGTTGTATTTTGAAAAAGTTTAGAAGTTTTTTCAGCTTTAACATCCATTTATTGGGTTTCAAAACCACTGTTTGGTCAAGGTTGTTAATTGTGAAGTGAATTATTATTTGATAAAAGTTCATCGTTAACAAGATGAATAATTAACTAGGCAAAAATTAATATGAAAGAATTTGAAGAGCCTGGAAGCGTTACAGGTATGAAAATGTAAGTGCGTTGTCGCCAGCTATGGACTACCAAAAATATGGCTTATGTCGAAGAAAATGTGGCAAATAATTAGACCTATTTTATCGTGTAACTCACCCGCCTAATGTCCAGCACATGCAACAATTGAATTGGCTAGAACGTAAATATACTGATTGGGTGCAAGAGGAAATTCTGATATTTCAAACAGAATTTTATTGAGCCTCGAAACTAAATTCTCAGTCCATCCTTACGTCAAAGAAAAATGAACGCATATAGAGCTTAGGGTACCCAGAAGCAATTGTGGGAAAGTAATTGTTCAATGCGCATTACCGACTGATTGCGCGATAACTGACTTCTTTGGTCTACAATTGAAGAACTGGATGGTATGTATTTTCAGCACAATGGTGGGCGTTTAGACAAAGTCACTTGGCCTTCTAGATGAGACAGTTTTATGCCGATAGAGTTTTGAGAACTACATTAAAAACCGTGACCCCGAACGTTGAAATTCAACATTCGTCTAGTTATCGCCGAGATAACGCTGATATTTTCGAAAAAGATTGACAGCTTCAACCATTCCAAAGGCAGTAATTTAAATGAAATTGTACTTCGTGCATTGTGGCCTGGTTAAAGCATTGAAATGAAATAAAGTAATGCAGAAAGTAGTGCGATTTTTACTGATTAAGTAATTATTTTATAACTTTTACACTTTTGTTTGTAAATAATTTTATGGTTTTTAAACAAATGGATTAAAGATACTTTCTCAATTAAATATCCACCATATTTTATTAAAAGAGCAATTTTTACAACTTGTCGTTAACTAAAGGGAGGATTTTAACGGGCAGACAAATTGTTTTTCGTTATTATGAGTGCCCACTAAGATAGAAGTGATCGTTAAGCTAAAGGGAGGATCATCCTAACTTTAATTTTTAAAGTTCAGTTTATGTTAGAACTTGCCATATTATATATTATTTTCAATATGGCAACTTCAACTATAAACAAAGTGAGCAAAGACAACAAAAAAAAAGTCCGTATTGCCACTTGTTTAATTAGAGCAGTGTTATCGTCATTGCTCCGCCAATGCCATATTTTTGAAAAACTGAGTTTTATTTTATCTGTAAGTTGTAATAACGAAAGTAAGTGAAAGGTAACTTTACAGTTCCCTTTAGCTAAAGGTACCTTCAACTAAACCCACGTTTAACGGCAAGTTGTAATAATGACCCTAAGTATGCTAATTGGAAACATAGGCGTGTACAATGTTCACTGACATTCAGTGTATATTCTGATGGTAACTAAGGCAATAATCCTGTGTTTGTCAAATACAGTAACATCTGTTAAGGATTTACTGAACGGAACATAAAGTTTTAAGTTACCTTCTTTTGGGTTTCACATCTAATAAACATGCGTTCGTATACTAATTCCAACTACTTATATCCTTTTTATTTTGTTGCTTTTAAAAATATGCTTTTTATTGAAAATGCTCCTTGTTTTGTCATCCCCTTTTTCTCATATTAAAAAGAAATGAGTCAAAATAAAAATAAAATACAGCAGGGATGATGTAGTTTTCATTTGTTCAAATTATTCGGGATAAATACAAACCCTTTTGGATTTAAATAATCGGAAATTCGGAAATCAGTGCAATTTTTTTGTGTAAGTTGCAACTCTGACAGTAGGCTGCTGTTTATTCCAACTATTAAAAACATAGCGCTTGACGAAAGAAGAACTTGATATAATTTTATAACAGAACTTGTATTAACGTTTTTGTCGCCGTAGTCTAGATTGTATGTTGGCTTATTAGACGTGAGGCCACGGTCAAACCCGAGGTCAGACATCTCGAACGAAATATAATAAAATATTTCTTCGGCGACTTCCTCTCAGTAGAATTCTGGAAAAAAACCATTGCCATGTAAAGTTTCTTAAAAAAAAATATATTCCCAGTTGCAGGTGCCTCAAATTATGAATAAAATTCATACACCCATCATGGTGTAATAAGCTAGATTGTAATCCTTATTCAATGAATTATTATTCAGGATTACTCTTAAGTACTAAATCCATAACCAACTCCCTTTGCGATTGCCTTTTACTTACTGATAGATCGGACTTGTTAATAATAGCTTCATGAACAACAAATATCATGATATAAAATTTGTGTGAACTTTCGATACCGAAAGGGTTTGCGTTATTGTACTTTGATGTTGTACTGGATATAGTGTTGAGACGTGGAATTAGAAATTTTCATTTAGCTGTGTTTACAAAGCTAAAAGAGTTCGCTTATGCCGATAACATATATGTACGCTTAGTGACATATAATTTTAGCATCTTATTAGTTCGGTAGAAGGTTTCAGGTTTCGTCCCTTGAAAATGTTCTCAATTAATGGCAAAATTATATTAATTGCAATTGGAACTATACTCATAGCTGCCAGATGAATAAAGCATCAAATCGTCAAATATTAGGAAAAAATCGTCAAAATCATCAAAGGCGTTCATGGTAAAAAAAATCGTCAGAAAAAGTAAATACATAAATTAAAAGTTAAAAAAAAAATTGTAGTGGGACATACAAAGTTAAGTCGATGTACATATTTTGGTTCAAAAATAATTTAAAAAATTTAACATAAAAATTTAACAAGTCCCTTTAACGCCTTAACTATAAAAAAAACTTTAAAAACGAGTGTTATATACAATATATTTGTATATTAAAAACATATATGTAGGTACATAGTTATATATATTTATATATGTATGTACACTTGTGGACACACAATTAAGTCACCTATGCAAAATTTTTCATTTTTGTAAAAATTAAAAAATTTAAGAAAAGTGGAAACAAAAACAACTTATATTTATTAATTTCATATGCTTAATAATTAATTAACAACAAAAACTTAAATAGTTTTTCATTGTAAAAAATGTTTTGGTACTTAGTTGATATCAGACTTAAAATTTAAGTGGACACATAATTAAGTCATCTGAAAAAAAATATTGAAAATTTAATTTAATTGCTTTATTTTTCACCCAAACTATTTGGAACCTTTAATATTTTGTGGGGAACCCTTTTTGGCGTATTATTTCAGTACATCTTTGTGGCATTGAGTTGATTACGTTGCGACACTGCTCAGGACTAATGTTATCTAAATGGTAGCTAGAAAAAGCTACCATTTCTTATTTTTTTTTCCAAAAATCGAGAAGTTTTATTATATATATATATATATATATATATATATATAAATCTATTGGTGGCATAAATATTTAGTAGTTGGAAGCTCTTTATATTCTGAGCATGAAAATTCAGTGTGATATTCCCTGGAACACATTTTTCAGTGCCTTTGCTCCTTAAGACGGTGCAAGAAATACTTCACTTCATCTGATTTTCTTACTATTTACACCACTTACATTGGAAAGAGAATGAGATACAACTCTTGTATAGGCCGGTGTCTCAACGTCTATTTTGAGGCTCCTCGACCGCCTACAGGAGAGGGTGAAGTTGCTCGTTAATTACGGTAGAGTATCGAACTCAATTCATTGGAGAATCGTTGTAATGTGGCATGTGTTTCACTGTTCTACCGCTATTACAACGGATTTTGCACGGGCGAAATAAGAGACTTGTTCCCGATAGTCATGTTTTCCTAAGTAACACTCGCCTTTCTCGACGAGCACATCTGTATGTGGTCGATTGGCCAGTGGATAGCACACTGCATTACAGGCATAATTCGTTCTTTAGTCTGAATATTCGTGTCTTTTAAGGAATCAAAAAGGCATAAGACACAGAAAAATCATCACAGGTTTCGCAAATAACTTAAAAATATAATACTTCACAACTCGTTATTATTAACGTAAATTTGAAAAGCAAATACAAAGCTTAAAATGGCTTTTAATGTACTAAAGTAAAGACATACATATATACATAATTGGTCATTACAACCCTTCAGTCAGGATTACGACCTAGTTTCTCACACCACTTATGTTGTGTGTGTTAATTTTGTACATGTGCGGCGGGACCTACAGTTTAAAGTCGACTCCGAACGACAGATTTTTGAAAAAAATTTAATGGCAAATTTTATTTACTCTCAGAGTTTTTGTCAGAAATCTGCTGAGAGGTAGTCGCCGAAGAAATACTTTTTGTATTTTGTTTTGATGTCTGGCCTGGGGCTCAAACCCTGGCTTTTCGTCTAATAAGCTACCTACTAGACCATGCCGACTTCAAAGTAAAGAATATGATGTACATTTTTAATTTCCGAAAAACGTCAAAATAAGGGTCATGTCGTCAAAATGATCTTTTTGGAGATCAAAATCGTCAAAATGACGATAAATCGTCAAATCTAGCCGCTATGACTATGTATACTGGATAATTGTATTGAAAAATTGTACTGAGTATTAACAAAATATTCCAGAGCCTATAGGTATATATACATATTGTTACGAAATAGGAAACGGTGTACCATCGTTTAACATTAAAACGATCAAAAGCTACACAAACAACTACAAAGAACTTGTTACAAGTAAACCAACAGCATCAGTATGAAAGAAAAGGGGATTGACAAATAAGCTAGAACGCAACAACAAACAATGTGAACAAAATACACAAACAACAATGAAGTCGCGATAGAGTTCTCTAGAAGGCGATACCCCGAACGTTCGACTTCAGGAACCTTCATCAGACTGATTACGTGGGCAAGACAAAGCAGGTAACGAGTAGTGAGAAATCAGTCAGTCTTGTGTGAAGACGCGTTGCGTGTGAAGAAAACAGTCGTGCTTTGAAGATCGCCGTTGTAAAGATCTACCGAACAGTTTTAGTGCTTATGAGAACGGAAGTGTAAAAATTGTTGTTTTTACGTCAAGTTGTAAACCGTGGCACACAAAAGTAGTGCGAACAATAAAGAATTTAATTGAAACTAAACACCAATATATTTCCATTTTGTTTTCAATCAACGAACTGGTATTCTAAACGTTTTTATAAATGTAAAAACTTAACAATAGGAATGGTTGAGGGTACGTCGCGACGTTTGCATAATTAATGCTTCTACAATTCAATCATGCATTTTTTAACTAAAATTTTCTCCAACTATTCTGCCCATATTTTATAAGTGTAAATAAATATATTCAAATAAAATAAATTAAAAACAAAATTATAATAATAATATCTAGTACCTATAATAAATAAATTGCAAAAATAAAAATTTTATGTATTTAATAATTTTTTTTAAATTCAATCAATCATGTCATGTCACTTTTATGTCGACTATTAAATGTTTAAGAAAATTCAAATGCCACAAATATTTTAACTGGAGATAATCTAAAACCAACCGTAATTTTTAACATTTTAAATTTGAAAAATTTCATTTTTTTATGAAATTGTATAACAAAATTACGCTTTAATTAAAATAAATTGTTACAACAAACCATTACAAGCCAACAAATGATTTAACAAGCCACACATTCATTTAATAGCCTTGTTTCCACATCACAAAACATTTTTCTACGGAATTATTGCCAAATTCGCCTTCAATAGAAATGAAAAATGTAATTATTTCATCATAACGATGCTGTCGTAGATATTCAAATACACGATTTGTACTTTTAATAATGGAAACGTTTTTTTTATTTTTAATGGTAATGGATATTAAAAACATTTTTCTGATGAAAATTAAGCGGATATAAAAATGGTAGAACGTGTAAAACCACTTATCATAATTTTAAATAGATTAAGCAGTGTTGGAAGAAAGTAACAAGAACAAGTAGAAACGAAACATGAAAGAAAAGTACTGCGAAAGTTACTCACAGAACTTTGTGTAAAAGAAAACGTGGAAGGTATCCCACTAATAATTACTGTAGAAACACTAATGTAGCATATACATTTTTCAAAGCAATAATCATTTCTTTTGAGAGAATAATTTATTTTATAAATATTCTCGTTTGTAATTATTTTGATAATATTTCCCTGTGGTTTCCTTCATTTGCGAACTGTTAAACAGAGATAGAGAAAAGTAAATAAAGTGTAGGAGAGAAAATTTATAAAATTTAATCTTTGTTAAGGTCATTAATGTACTACAGCCATTCACGTTACTCCACTAAGCATTTCTGCCGTATAGGAGAATGAAAAATAAAGGAAATTTTAAAGAGAAATCTAAATGTATTTATGTGGATTTATACTGAATTTGTTTTAATATTCACTTAAGTTAAACTTGCGATTAAATCTTAAAAATTATAGGAATTAAAAAATTAAATTACAATTTCTTACAGTTTATTTATGTATATTAAAAATTGCTTTTATATAGTTCACGGTAAATGGCTGTGTGAATAGGTTTACCAATAGAACTGTTAGGGCCGTTATTACAACTTGCCGTTAAGGTTAGGTTAGTTTAGGTTAGAGGACGTGTATTTGTCAATTAAGACAACTAACTTGCCGTTAAACTTGAGTTTAATTTAGCTAAAGTGAACGGTAAATTTAGCTTTAACTTATTTTCGTTATTACAACTTACGGATAAAATAAAGTTAACTGCTTGCAAAAATATGGCAGTGCCGGAGCAATGTCGATAAAACTGCTAATTAAACAAGCTTTTTTTAACGCAGTGGCAACGACGGACTTTATTTTTGTTGTTTTTCCTCACTTTGTTCATATTTGATGTTGCCAAACTGAAAATTATATATATGTATGGCAAGTCCAAACATAAACTTAACTTTAAAAGTCACCAGTAAGATGATCTTCCCTTTAGCTTAACGCTCACTTCTATCTTATCGTCCACTTTATATAATGAAAAACAATTTATCTGCCCGTTAAAATCCTCCCTTTATTTTAGATTTTTCTACTTTCTGTAATGACCTCTTTTCTGTCTTCTATGTTTTCTTTAAATTTGCAGCAGCTCGTATTTTTCACCGTCTTTCCGCGTTTAAACTTCGAGGGGAGTTCAGATTTCATTTGTAATAACCTCAAAAATAACCAAATTTTCATAGTCCTGCTATTGCACTATATTTCTATGTTAACACACACACATTGGATTATTTTCACTCAAACATTCCTATGAATATGAGACTATCTTGTAATTCTTTATTTCGAGATAGTTTAGCTAAACGGACTTATTTTCGCATCCGGCAACAGTTACACGACTCCTGCAATAACAGCCAGGAAAACGGGATAATGAACAATCTTCCAATGTAAAACGCAATTAACAATTACGACAGATACGGAACGCTTTATATGAAAACAAGGGTGCTAATCTTCGGGCTAATAGAACATTATATACTATAAGCTTGGATAAACCAATGCCTTTTATTACATTGATGGTGAAATGGAGGCGAAAACGTCACCTCAGTTATATGGGATCTTAGAAGAAAGGATTAGAAACTTATCCTAGGGCGAACCGTACGACGGAACACCACGATGGAATTCGTAAGCTCGATATCTCAATATTTTAAGGATAATGTTATACCAGACGGAAGTCGTTTTATAGGATTAGACTGTAAAAAATTAATTATGTTTGTTGAAGATACAAACTTTCTACAGAAAGTAGGGTTGGTATCTCTTAATGGCTAGCCGTGCTATAGGCATAAGACATTTGATTGGTTTCCTATTTCATAGCCAATCTGACTATCTAACTGGATTGTAAATTTTAAATGTTAGTCTTTCGCTCTAAAGAATCGTATCTTCACCGAAATCTCCCACGTTTTGGTGTAAATTTGTTTTAAAATTTGGAAGAAAATAGTCTAAAGGTGGTTGTATTTTTAATAGTCTATTCGAATCCTTTGTTTGAGAATGAAATTTAACAACAAAGTTCACATACAAGAAACAGTTGTTGATCTAGATTTTTATGTTATTTCTGAAGAAATGCTTGACATGTTTTCCTTCGAAATGTCATGTGAATGTATTGATATGAGCTTAAAAGAAATAGAAGTGTGAATGGTATTGCTCACTGATATGGCCGAAGTATCAATGAAATATTGAACGCATCTAATGAAAACATACTGTGGTACACCGACAGAACTTTTCAAAAATTCATACACACATACATATATACATGCATATTTATATATTTGGTATTATCGGCTCTTTAAACAGGCTCCTTACACCACTCAAGAACTAATTACTTAAAGTAATAGTATTAATGAGAATTACATAAGCTTACAAAGGTTTCATTAGCTGACAAATATCCCGCGACCCATACCACTCAGATTTTATTTAAATTATGAATTATAAAAAAAATAACAATTTTGATACCCTCTGCTTAGATTAATTGCTTATTAATTATTAATCTTATCATTTTGACGCATTGTATTTTGCACTTATTTACATAAATTTAAATAAACATAAATAACGATACACCTCTAAGAGCAAAATCGGCTTCTTATTCACTTTTTTGAAAATAGATTTTTTTTTAAATTGACCATACATAACATTTTATAGTTTAGATGAATTGAGCAAATACATATTGACGCACCTTATATTGTAATAAACTGGACGTATACTTGTTATGAATAAAACCTCAGACACATAAATATTAAGCATACGCCACCGTAAGCTTAAACTAATATTTAGGCATAAACATTACAAATGCTTAATTCAATTATGCCTTTTTTCTAAGAAATTACTAACTCTCTTTTTTTATTAGTTAGTAATAGTGAAATGGAGTCAATTAGAAGAGCTACTCGAAGACTACTAGAAAGTTTACGTACATATGCTCGTCGAATATTTAACGTTAAATCCGAATGGCAGATTTGAGAACATTTTGCATGGAAATTTATTTAAACTCAGAGCTGAAGAGAAAAATCTTTGAAAGAAATAGAAATAACTACTGCAGCAATAAAAAGTATGAACAGTACAGCAAGTACTCAAAGCAAAGCCACAAGTATTATATGCACATATGTATATGGTATCTGAGGATGTATACGTATACACATTTATGAACGAATAAATCGATTAGATAAGCTTAAGAATATAAAAATTTCGTAGAATACCAGGATGCGTGAAAGAATGTTATTGTCTTGAGTCTTGGTGTCGGAAAATTAGGGTTACATTAACAGTCCATATGTAATTGTTCGCAACATCAAGCTGATCATTTTGAAAGTATGAAACCATCAACCATAAAAATTTTATTAATTTTGAATTTCTTCGGATGTAATGGTTTATCGATCTTAAAAGTAACATAATCGAGCAAGAATTTCGTGAACTAAACTCTGATTATGCAGTAATTTAAAATTTTTTATTTTATTTTTTGTTGCAAAGAATTTAGAACATTTAAAAAAATCTTTTTATTTGTAAAAAAGTCTTTAGCAATCATTTTCGTAATAATAAATTTGAAATCTCTCGGCATTTAACCCCTAGTATTGATATTAATTGCAGGGTTATTTGTCATTAAATTATGATTTGAACCAAACATTTATTGGACCTATAACATCCCTACATATATTTATACAGCACATCTTCTCTTACATCCATAGCAGAAGAGTTTAAAAAAAAAATTTCGCAAAAGACATTCTCTATAATCTCTTGGGGATATAAAGTGGTGAACATATAACTACGATATCTTTATCTATTTTACACTTGATTCCTTTTTAATTTTTCTATTCTATTAAATTTTCTTAAAAAATAAGTCGTTATTTAGTGAAAATTACATTTTGCTAATTGTATATTGTATTTTTAGGATCTAATTTAGTTTGACTTTTGTAAATTTATTTGTAATAACACATCACAACTCTGGAGAGCTGCTTAGAGGAATAAAACATAAATTTTCTAAACTGCTAAGCTCAATCCCCTGAACCCAATCCAATTGAGAGTTAGTGAACGAAAGTTGAAAAGAGGAGTCAAAAATACCGTTTGTGTACCTTTTGTTTATCGTTTTAATGTTAAAAGATGGTACACCGTTTCCATTTTCGTAACAATACTCTGGAAAATGTTTAAAGTCTTGATTTTAAAATCGAAAAATTATTTTCATTATATTTCTTGATTTTGAAAATAAGATGAATAATTTACTATCATTACATATGTTTTTATTGTATGGCCATCACTGTATATAAAATTTATATTACATTAGTACGCAAAAGTAAATGCATACTGGAAGCTTGTACTGTATCGGTCAAAAATATTGTATAAAAATTGTTTTTAAATTATTTCTTTAAAGAGCCTTGTTGACTAGTTTTTACCCTGAATAAACCGAACATAGTATTATAAAATAATTAGGGAAAAACAAACAAAACATATTCGAAAAAACTGGTTAAGCACAAAAAATAAATTTGAAACTTACTTACATACTTACTTAACTGGTCATTACAACAGTCTTCAGTTAGGATTACAACCTAGCTTTTCACGTCACTCATGTCGAGTGTGTTAAATTTTTGCATAAGTGGGCCGACCTACAGTTTAAAGTCGAGCCCGAACGACAGATTTTTTTTAAAAAACTTCTCATGGCAATTTCATTTACTCTCAGAGTTTTCGCCAGAATTCTGTTGAGAGGATGACGCCGAAGAAATATTTTGTTCATATTTCGTTTTGTTCGAGACGTCTGATCTGTTGCTTGAACTGAGGCCTCAGCCGACACTCTACTTAGTGGATCACGGCGACTTCATTGAATTCAAAACTACCTGTTATAATAATATTACACCGATTAGAGAGATTTATTATATAAGTTAAATAAATAACGTTTTGACCAACACAATTAAAATGCCTACAATAAATTATTCCGAAAATGTGAAAAAAATACAATAAAAAATTTTAAAGGTGGAATAAGCAAACAAATATATACTTGACATAACCCATAGAAAATTTTTACAAAATTGACAATGGAAGATTAAATTAGAAAATGACACATAGATATCCAAACGTATATCTATTCCAATAACAACTATATCAAATTTCAAATGCTGTATGCCCCTAAGGTGTACCAGTATAAAATGTAAGTTTTTTGTGGAAATTAAATAAAATTTTTATTCAAAGTATTGGCTATTACTGGCTACATATTTTTAATATCTTTCAGGCAATTTGTGAAGCAAAGCAATTCGTCACCTAATTTTCGACTTCATCGTACGAATCGAAGTACTACTCAAGCAATGTGTGTCACATCAATGAAAGTAAATTGTAGTCGGTAGGACCCAAGTCTAATGAATACGACGGTGTAGCACCTCCCTGCCTAATGATTTGATTGTATCCTGAACCGGTTTTGCTTTCTGTGTTGGTGTATTGGCATGTTGCAAAATAACCTTGCAGTGTTTTGTGGCATTTTCTGGTGGTTTTTCGATCAATGCATGACTCAAATGGATTAAGTTGTTGGTTGTCCCGGATTAAATAATGATTTTTTTCTATTTAGAACTTTGAAAATAAATCAATTTTTCATCGGCAGTAATAATTGGATGCAACACAGACTTTCTATCTTATCTTTAAATCAAAATTTCGAAAGCACAATAGCTGACAGATTTGACGATTTATCGTCATTTTGACGATTTTGAGCTCCAAAAATATATTGACGGTTTGACGATTTATGTCGTTATTTTGACGATTTTTAGAAATTAAAAGCTTACACCATATTCTTTACTTTAATACATTAAAAACCACTTTAAGCTTTGTATTTACTTTGCAATTGTTACTATTGGAAATTTGTGTTAGTAAAGACAAGGAGTAAAATATTATATTTTTAAATTACTTTCGAATACATGTGATGATTTTTCTGTATTTTATTCCTTTTTAATACCTTTAAAGCCAACAAATTACAACTCCTAAATAACGTAGTTTTTGAGAATAATTTATCATTTTCTGTTGCAGACAATTTTAAAAATTCAATTATACTTTCTAATATTACCATCGGAAGAACAAAGGCAAGCGCCGTTATATTGTTTCGTACGACCAACACTCAGGAGATCGATGGCATTGTGTTTGGAACTATGAAAATATGTTATTTGAAGAAGGAAAGAGAGAACAGTGTTTATGGACACTACGTTTGTATATATTTATACTATAAGGCCTCTGCAGAAATTGAGTTCCACATTCGAATAGTCCGACTAAAAAACGTATTTTTTCTGTAATGCAGTGTGCGATCCACTGGCTAATCGACCACATAAGGAAGTGGTGGCCGAAACACAAACCACATTGCAACGATGCACCAATGATTTAATGGAGTTGGATACACCACTATCATTAACGGGGTACTACGTTGGGGCACCGACCCATACATGAGAGTTGTATTCCAGTCTCGGTCGGTTATAAATGGTGTAAATAGTAAGATCATATGTTAAGATCCTAAGAAAGAACTGAAGGAACTGAAAAATGTGTCGGTTGAAGCCAACATTACACTGAATTTTCATGCTCAGAATGTCAAGAGCTTCTGGCTCCTTAATATTTACACCACTCATAGATATGTATAGATCATGCAATATTATTGCTGCTTTTATATGTCAATAATCAACACTGGGATAGATTGTTTAATTCTTAAACAATTTTTTCCTGAAAATTATATAAAATTTTACCCTTTTTTGGAAAAAAAAATAATAAATGAAGAAGGGGATGCTAGCTTTTAATTTCTACAAAATTTTTCTTCAAATGTTTTATTTTTGAACTCAGATATGTACATATATTGACTTTATATATTTCAGTAGAATAGAAATAATTTTGGTTTTTAAAAACTTTTAATTTATTTATTTATTTTTTCTGACGATTTTTTGACGATTTTGACAATTTTTTCTCTAATATTTGACGATTTGGTGCCTCATCTATCTGGTATAGATTTTAAACGACCAGATATTGTTTGTTGTGGAACTTTCCACATTCCTGCCATATGTGTCTGACTCAAAGCGTCATCTTCATCCAAAATTGTGTGTAAACTTCTACCATCTACATCAAAATCGTTATCTCTGAATCGTCAAAACCAACATATGCTTCGATAAGTGTTCGATGATCTTGGCGATCACTTCATGCCGCTACATCTGGTATATCACCTCTATAAGGTGTGCATATGTTTTAAAAAATGGAGGTTATTCAACAAACTTTTAATATAATTAATTAATATAGTTTGTAGTACAACTTCAATTTTTGTTAAATCTATTTTTGGTTAATTTTGTTGGTAACACATGAATTAATGAAATACTTTTTTTTAATGCTATGGATTTAGTCATGTTGCATACGGAATTTGAAATTAAAAAATATTACTTTCTCAAGAGTATTATGTCCAATGTGTTTTCACCAACACAGTATATTAATATTTATAAAGCTTTAAATGTGTAATAAGAATGTCTGTGTAGTACGAAAGTGCAAATAATGATGCTTACAAGTACTAGTTACACTCCTAAGATAAAATAAAATATGAAAAATTTCTAATGGCCTTTTTGTTAGTGTCAATGCTGAAAATATTAAAAAGTCTTAAGATAACTTCAAAAATTTTTATTTAAGTTACGAAAAAACTTTTCCAAATGATTTACACGATAATGTTATTATGATTTTGTCTCCTATAACAAACTGTGCGCTTGTTTTCAGAAATAAATATATTTTACAGAACTGTCGTTTTTCCAAAGGCCAGATACAAAGGTTAATTCGCATATAAAACTAGCTGGCGACCATGTCTAATCACACCTAACATATGTTGCTAACATTATATGATTCGGAAATATTTGGATTGTTTAGCTAATCCTTGTCTGAATGATAGCAACAAGACGAAAAACAGTTATAATATAACCTTAAATTGACTATACGACTAGTACACTGACCTAACAGTTCGCTCTTGGAACGTTAGGGTTGCTCTATTACAGGTGTTATGAACGAATAACAGAAGTTCGTATAGTGATACAAAACCATCAGCGAAATCTATTCATTCTACCAGATTCATTTGCCAGAAGATCGGCCGATCAGCGAAAAAATGTGTTCCCTTAGAACAAAAGTGCTCAGTAGAAGAGGCCGGCCAAAATTACACTCGAAAGACACTTCAATATGTGACCACGGTAAGTTGAAAGTAAGTACAGCATAGAAGTCATCAGCTATGAATAGCTAGATTTAGGAGAAAGTTGTTGTTGTCCCAGAGTAAGTGGATAATGTTAATTCAAAAATGCCAAAAATTTTAAAGTAAAGAAATAGTACAAAGGAGGAATATTTTAATATTAAATATCAATTACATTTTTAAATAATGGGATATTACAGTGTAGTCGCCGTGGTCTAATAGGTAGTGTGTTGGCTTATTAGGCGTGAAGCCTCAATCATCTGCAACTACACGAAATATGAAATAATATTTCTTTGGCTACTTCCTCTCAGCAGATTTCTTGCAAAAACTCTGAGAGTAAATAAAATTGTAAAGTTTCTCAAAAATCTGTCATTCGGAGTCGGCTTTAAACTGTAGGTCCCGTCACTCATGTATAAAAATTAACGCACACAACATAAGTGGTGTCAGAAACTAGATCGTAATCCTGACTAAAGGGTTGTAATAACCAATTCCGTATGTATAGTTTTGATTACCCAGTGTTACAAATAATCAATATTAAAGCCAAAGTACTTGATATGTATACAATATAAGAGGAAGCAATTAAATATTAAGTAAAAAATATATAAGAATTTGAAAATGACAAATAAAATGTTTTGTACTCAATAATGGTTTTCTACTTTATTTATGTTGCTTGTTTATGATATAAAAGTCAATTACAGGCCATAAATTGTAGCCACTGCTACTTTCTACAACTGCTTCCATTGTTTACAAAACTGCACCTGTACCAACACATTGGTCCAATAATAATTTTTATGATATACTACAATGGCTTTTCTCTTTGCCATCTTCTTCTTCGTTTATAACGTTTTTCCAATGTTTAATGTTTTTATTATTTTGTTCGGTGTGTGTATTCTTAGATATTTTTATGAAATTGAACACAATGACTACAATAGTAATAAAGTTATTGTGCCGTTTTGATTAAATTCATAAATCTGATTTTATGCGACACAAAAATGTTTTTTTTATTCCCTTACTTCCATTACTAACCAACGACCATGGGGGCACTAGCTAACAAAATGATGTTCGAATATTGCTTTATAGTTCACAAATAAAATTCGTTGTTAGTCAATTATCAATTCTCAGTTTACCAATAGAAATATAGAATTTGATGATCCAATAGTTTAAAATTAAACAAACGAATGGTTTAATTAGAATTTTTAATATTAAATTTATTTGTTTTAAAATAATAATTATTTTCGTCCGCATCTATGTTTATAGCTTGGTTCAAATCAATTCTCTTAATTTTCTTTTCCCAATCTGTTATTATCCCAGGTCAGACATCAAAACGAAAATATAAAAAAAAATATTCCTTCGGCGACTGCCTCTCTGCAGATTTCTGGAAAAAACCCTGAGAGTAATTAAAATTGCCATGAAGAGTTTCTCAAAAATCAGTTGTTCGGAATCGACTTTAAACTGCAGGTTAGTTGAATGGTTGTAATGACCAATTATGTTTGTATGTAATCTGTTATGTTATTTCACATATTATTAATAGTATTCCTCTTAGGGCCATTAGTACAACTTGGTTCAAGTTAGGTTTAGTTAGAGGTAACTTTAGCTAAGGTGAACTCTAAAGTCACCTTTAAATTCTTTTCGTTATTATAGACTACAGATAAAATAAAGTTAACTTTTTCTAAAATATGGCAGTGCCGGAGCAGTGTCGATAACATTTCTCAATTAAACAAGTTTTTTTAACGCAGAGGCGACGACAGGCTTTTTTGTGTTTGGCATTTTGTTTATATTTGATGTTGCCTTATTGAAAAGTTCAAACATAACCTTAAATTTAAAAGTTACAGGTGAGATTATCTTTCCCTTAGCTTAACGCTCACTTCTACCTTATTGTCATCCCTTTAGTTATCGGCAAGTTGTAATAATGGCCTTTAAACTTTTTCTAGCTTTCTTCGTTCTGTCGACAAATTCGACGCTGTCCCGGGAGTGGTACTCCTAAACAAATTTGATTTGATGATCGGACAAGAATTTTTCTAAAAACGTCCTTTGCCTGTAGGTTCAAATATTGCCATTTTAATAAAATTTATTTCTTTATTAAAATGAATTCTTTATTTATTTAACCCTAAATAGATAACGTGCGTCTAGGAGACCTATACGTTTCTTAATTTGTTTTATTTTTAAATGAGATATGCTAAACATTTAAGTGCTACGATGACTTTCTTGGTAGTGTGCTAAACTTTAAGTGCCGTGGCCGTGCTTTCGACTCCCACCAGAGACTCTGGGTTTTTGTGATTGTCTGATTGTTTGTGCGACATTATGGGCCATTATTACAACTTGCCGTTAATCTTGGGTTTAGTTAAAGGTACCTTTAGCTAAAGGAAACTATAAAGTTACCTTTAACTTATTTTCGTTATTACAACTTACAGATAAAAATTTTCAAAAATATGGCAGTGCCGGAGCAATGTCGATAAAACTGCTCAATTATACAAGTTTTTTTTTTAACGCAGTGGCAACCGCGGGCTTCGTTTTTTTTGTTGTATATGCTGATTTTGTTTAAATTTGAAGTTGCCATAATGAAAATAATATATAATATGGCAAATTCAAACATAAAGTAACCTTTAAATGTTAAAGGTAGGATAATCATCCCTTTAGCTTAACGATCACTTCTATCTTATTGGGTATTCATAATAACGAAAAACAATTTATCTGCCGTTAAAATCCTCCCTTTAATTAACGGCCCTTTAAATAATGGCCCTAAATGGGATTACTCAGAATATAAAAAAGAAACTGAGAATTAATACAATGTTGATAAAAAGAAATTTGCACACACTATTGCGTTTTTCCTTTCCCATAAACTTTATACTTCCTTTATTACAATGCACTGCATGAATAAGAGTCATGTAAGATTAGTTTCTATGGGGACGAATTTCTGTCTTGTTATAGCTGTCAGTAGGCTACAGACTAAATAAAGCATTCGCGTACGCAATTCACAGGAACTACCGTGATTTACTGTGATTATAATTTCAAATTTTTATGGTACAAACTTAAAACATATCTATAATGAATTCCGGATATAATTTTGTTTGTATGGAATCTATATTCCATACATACTGAAGAATGTATTTATATCCACAATACAATTTCTGTTTATAAAATGTAGTTGCTGATACAGCCAAAAATGGTTGCAGTGACAGTGTTTCTAAAAGAAACCCTACTGGCGGTTGTCATAAAGCTCTTCATTGACTCTACTAACTTGTCAATAGTGGCTTCAAGGCGACTAAAATTATAACCGGGTTCTTCAGTTGATGGTTCTTTTGCTGGAATTGATTCTTGCACTAAAACGGTATGTGACTAGTTTAATGCAGAAAATGTTGATAATGCAACTTGACGAAAGGCACCCCATGAAAGGATGCGCTAACGGCATCCGCCAATACAAATCTGAGGTCGAATACTCTCTTAAACAAAAACAAATTGACATAATGCTAGTATCTGCGACATACTTGATATCATAGAGCCTGTTTAAAAATTCTGGATACGCTTTAGACGACTGCAAGGACCCTAAAGGTAGAGCGTGAGGTTTATCATCGGTATACCCGCCTCCTCATTGTAGAAGCTTATTCAAGTCTATCGGACCTATCTGGCAGCCGGTAATTTTTAAGCTAAACATACTTCTCTGGATCTCATCTCAATACACCTAGAGGCCGAGCGTTAATTAATACAATATCCGACATGGTATTAGATGCCATATCGAGTGGTCAACCAAATTATTGGTCTACCGATAGCCATTGGATTCCTGGCGTTATTGAATGAAATTTTTTCTTTAATGTTGAAAGCTTGGTGGCTCGAAGAGCTCGAAGAAAACAGCGCAGAACAGAACGAGGAAACAGCACAGAACATCTCAAAATAACATGTCAAAATAAAATTAAGCTCAAGGAATACACAATACAGCCCCGAGAACTTTTGGAATCTCGAAAAATCCCTTACAAAATATTTTGAAATTTTAAGCCTCCTTTGTGGAACTCCACCAATGGTTGGGAAAGTAATGATGAGGAGAAAAGCAGCCTTTTTGGTGAATAGATTCAAGTTTTAATAAGTTCAGAGAGTTATTACTCAACTCAATCCAAAGAAATTACCTGCTTTCGATAAAATCAGAAGCAAGATGCTGACAGAGAGGCCCCGTATAGTAATAGGGTTCTTCTCTCTTTATCTTCAACGTAATTCTACATCTTGTAAATTACAATACAATAGTCGATCATACAGGCATATAAGTTTGCTATCGACTTTATTAAAATTATCTGAATAGCTACTGATATCGAAATTATTGTCAATATTAGATGCGAGCAGATGTATTCCAAATCATCCATACGGATTCAGAAAGAAACATATCACTACTCAGTTGATGCAAGTCATAAGAAGGGCATTTGAAGAGAAGAAATACTGCTCCTCCATTTTTACCGATGTTTCTCAAGCATTCAATAGGGTATGTCACAAAGGTTTGATTCATAAGCTGAAACTAAATTTTCCTTTTAATATTGTGGTGCGTTTGGAAAACTATATCATTGGCCAAAAGTTTGTTATTATTGAAAGCGATTTCGTAAGTGCTTTTCAACCGATTTCTTCTGATGTCGCACAGGGTAGTATATTGGAACCTGTATTATATTTAATATACACCTCGGATATGATTCTAAGCAACTTTTGTTTACGACTCTGCTTTCATTTCTATCCATAAAAATCATCTCAGTACTTCGGGAAGGGAAATATTTCCTCCCATTCGAATAAATAACCAACACTCACTCGCAATATATCTTAGTATTCTCCTTGATAGATGCCTGACATGGAAATTTCATACTCAAACTAAGTTAGCACAAAATATACTAAACCTGCTCAAAATTAAATGGCTAATCGGTTCCTACCGAGATCAGCAATGAATCGTTTTTTCGCTACTCATAAGGACTGATGAAATTTTGAATATAAGTGAGTCAAAAATTTTGAAATTTAACTACTCTGCTTCATTTGTATTCACTACAACGTTGATTTATAAGTATGAGTATGATTATGAGTATGAGTACAACGTTGACATCAAACTCATACCATTCGGAATATGTTTGATTCTTATGCCCACTCATTCAGATTCATAACTTTAGAAAAAATCGAATCATTCATCAAAATTTACAGTCTTAGTTGTTGTTGCATGTACAAAAAAGAAAATACACACAAACAAAAAGGACAGCGCAGCAAGCAGAGCAAACTCACAACCATTTAGTGAGTATTTTAGTGTTCGTACGCGAATCATACTTTTTTTGTGATTCTTGTCAATGTTGAGTTAAGGAGAGCCGAAATCAATAACATGATACCTGTTGTTAGCTATGAATGTTATGAGTACTTCAAACTTTGAATATGAGTAGAGGTTCCATGATATTAAAATAAGTATGAATGCGTATAAGTATCAGAAATTACGAGTATGATTCGATTCTACTCATCTTTTCTGCCTGAAGTAGAATTGCAAACTTGTACTGTACAATTTGCTTCTAAAACCAATGTGGTATTGTGCAATACAATTATGGTTAACTGTTTCTCATGTGGAGGAAATTCAAAGATGCCAAAATAAAATCTTATGTATGATTACATACGAAATCTTATGTATGAAGTCACCGCAGTCTAGGAGGTAGTGTGCTGGCGTATTAGATGCGATGCCAGGGTTCAAACACCAGGTCAGATATATACAACAAAAACGAAATATGAAAAACTATTTCTTCGGCGACTTCCTCTCAGCAGATTGCTGGCAAAAACTCTGAGAGTAAATAAAAAATTGCCATACAAATTTTCTCAAAAATTGTCGTTCGGAGTCGACTTTAAACTGTAAGTCCCGCTACTCATGTATAAAATTAACACACACAACATGAGTGGTGTGTGAAATTAGGTCGCAATCCTGACTGAAGGTTTGTAATGACAAACTTGGAAAATTTGACAAAATTTCAAAAAGACTGAAATGTCTGTATCCGGGTAACATAAATAGTAAGTTTGCAACTGTTGTATATAATATTATAGAAATTAATTTTCTTTATTAAATCGGACAAAAGGGATTTAAATGGTACAAAAAATATTTATTTATGGGTTATTTCTTTACTTGTTTTTGTGTCCTTTGTAATAGGCTGTCTATTTAAAGACAATTTTTTATGTACTTATAAATTTTATTTTTCATTCTTTCTTTTTATTCCTGGGAAAGACTATTATTGTTTATTATAGGACGTAATGGAAAGACTTATTAAATAAGTCATAAAAATATCAAATATCATAAATTTTTAATTGGTTATGTCCTTAAAAGAACGATAAATGCTATACGTAATTCACACATATCGTTATTTTTGCGTACAAAAAAAATTACCTTATTTTAAATTCGATTTAATTTTCGACTTTGTTTTATTGTATATTTCGTGTGTAACTGCCAATAATTTTTATAACAGCAATATAACCAATAGCTTCGTGTAAATAAATTACTTTGAAACTTAAAAAAAAATATTCTTCTAAATAAAACTAAATTGAATATAATTCTCTAGCCGGCAGTAGGCAAATATAAAAGCAATAAAAACCATATAATAAAATAACTCAACGCCATTTAGTTGTTGCTCTTTGACCCATAGCTCTCATAGCACACTAACATACGGAGTAACATATTTCTTCTATCTACCAAACTTATTGTATAACAACAAATAACAGTAAAACTTCTCTATTATATATCGACTGTTGGATACTAATAAAGTTTAACCCATGTTGATACATACAAACACTGGCAAACTTGTGGACAACAACACTTGAAATTTCTATAGTACCGGTAGAAACTAAGGCATGAACAATAAATAAAATGTTTGTGGTTGGTTCGTAATAGAAAAAATGTGGACGTGCAGTAGTGGAAAATTATTAGAAAACTTGAGGAAGATCTTCAAGTTTACAAGAAAGTGATTTAAAGAAAACTTATGGTTTAAAATTAAAATAATCGAATTAATTTACGTTTTTTTTTTAATATAGTCGCTGTACTCTAGCGTCAGCTCCAACATCTTGAAAAAAATGTATTCTTAACGGCTCCTCACACAGTCTTAACAGTAGATCGAGCTTTGTATCAAAAATGATACATTTCAATGTTTGAAACTATATAACTTTAATTAAGAAAAAGTTAAATGTCTGATATTTTTTTTCGTTAATATTGTTATTGCCATTATTTTAAACCAAATAAAATAAGAAAATTTTAAACAGGATTTTAAAAATTCAAAAATTTCATAATTCTGGCTTATGTATCATTTTTGATGCATACGACTTTCCTAAGGTGTTGAGTATGTAATTTTTTTAAGTTTTCAAATATTTTGTGAAGTTTTACCGTAAAAAACACATTATTTATGGTATTTCAGAAGGAATTAACTGTTGGATGAAAGTGAAAAGGTTGAATTTGCAGTTCTGGATATACATATTCTTGAGATTGGTTGAAGTGTTCACAGTCTAGTATGTAGCGTATTAGATTTTTAGACGTCAGACCAAGGTTCAAACCTAAGGTCAGACATTTCCAATTTACAACAAAGGCTGTAATGATCGATTTTGTATGTGTGCATGCAATTTTCCTGCTGCTAAGACTCTAAAAAAGAAGAAAACATAAGCCCGTCCTATGAACTGATTTGGCAGCAACAAACCTGACAATCAGTAGTACCGCCAAAGATGGTACTACTTTGAACAGGGAACCGTACGGCTTTATTAGTTTACTAATTTTCACGCAGATCGCTAGCAGCTGTTTCTTGAAATGTTGTAGAGTCTTTCTTACTGCTCTTCTCATATTTATCTCACAGACAAACATTAAAAAAGGTGTTTCGTCTTATGTTTTATTTTATAGATATAACAGATGTTAATATTATATAACTTTTAATAACTACATACATAAGTATGAGATAACAGAATCATTCGCTTTGATAATGTGCTACTCGGAAATTATGATAAATTTATACCCATTGCGCTCTTTCAAAAAATAAACTCAAATTATTGAAATTCCCAATAATTTTGTCACTGCATTGCTAATTCAATTTTATTGTCGTTATAAATTTAGTGGTCCACCAAATCGAATTTGGAGCTTTATATTCAAGTACATGCTACGTCCGTAGCAACTACTTCCAGCCGTATTTGGGGAAACCAAAGAGGAATCAAAGGGAGAGCATTGTTAGTGACATAATCTATGTTCTTTACTTTTTTACCCCACATGACGTTGACAACAAATTTTTCTAACGAAATATAACAATGGTTTGTACCATCAGGCCTCAATTGAGGATGTTACTGATGCGTGTGACAATAAACTGCCCTATCTAAACAATTGGAAACTTATAAATCGCCACAAAGCAAGGGTGCTAGATGTCAAATTATTACCATTTAGAAAAAAATAGAACCGAGCTAAGATGAAGTGTTTGATTTTTACATAAAAAAAAATACCGCAACGTACATCTTGTCAAAAATTTTGGCATAAATTTTATAAAAGTGATAATAAAATGTAATAATATAAAATAATTTTATTAAAATGAATTAAAATAAATAAAAATATTTAAAGTTTTTGACAAAATCTGTCAATAATTGCGAAACTTCCACGATACTACAAGTATGCATCAAAAGTGATACATAAGCTAGAATTATCAAGTATTTTTAAGGATCGATCTACGGTTAAGGCAAGAGCTCTGAGAGAAACTAATTACCATAAATAACTTTCTTAAATTTGTCACTCGAAGTCAACGCTACGCTGAAGGTGCCGTCAGTCATAGATAAAATTAACACACACAGCGTATATGGTGTGAGAAGCTCGACCTTAATTCTGTATAAGTGCTTTTGTTTACTGACCACTGGACAATAATACGTGTATATTGTACAATTGTTCCATTGATAGGGAAAAAAATTGAAGTATTATCACTTAAAATTTATGTTCAGTATAAAGATTTGGTGAATTTAAGGACATAATTCTGTATGCAACAGTGAATTCCACAGCTGTTCACAAAACTGACCCGAAGCATAATGCCAGGGTAACAATAAATGTCTAAAGTGGCCTGCAAAATCGGCCAATCTTAATCATACAGAAAATTTATAGAGTATTTTGTAAAAGAAAATGATAATAAGAAGACCAGTTCCCCAAGATCTGAAAGAGATTTGGGTGACAATGAAGAATTGACGAACATTGATGATTCTATTTTACGAAATTTAAACGACAGTATGCCAAAAAGGCCTCAACAAAAGGTGGCAACATTAAATACTAAAATACTATTTGAAAATCTAAAATAGCCTCATAAACCTTGCGTTACAAAAGTCAAATGTTTGATACCTGTTTAATTTAGTATCAAACAAGAAATATAATTCATGAAGAATAAATAATTTTTATTAACACGTTGACTGCCGACTACGAGATAACTCGTAGATTACGTTCCCTTCTAGGGAGCCAACTACGAGTTATCTCGTACTCACTAAACCTGTCATTTTTGTGTAGCTATGATTAAAATCGTATTATATGAGTGCTAGTATCGATAAATGGCTTCTGGGAAAAGAACAAAAAGCCAATGTTGGCTTGCGTGGCCAGTTTTCTGAAAATTGTTGCGGCAGTCAACATGTTAACAATATTGTGTAATGAAGTATTATTATAGTTTTTATGAAGAGCTATCATTGTGTGTATATATAATATATGTTCAATCACTCACATACGTGCCGTAATTAGAGTTTATTGTCTTTAATCCTTGTATCGCATTGCCGCCCATCGCACTGTTGAGATTCTCACACGCTATATGTTACGGAGAAGTAGAATAAGTTTCACCGTAAATATCAGTGCCTAGCTCCTGCCGTGAATAGCCGCCCGTTTTTTGTCCTCATATTTCCTACCATTTTTGACTGGATTTTTCAAAGTAAAGATTATTGCAATAGATAGAGTTGTTTTTTTGGAATGGAGTTGGTTTTCTATTGAATATTTTGACTCTTTGGTATGTATATTCTTAAAAAGGATCTGCTGCCTAACCTGATCTGCAGACTGCAAATGTTAACATCTAGCTTTAACAGGCGAAGTTGACAAAGTGATATTCCTATTGCCTAGCGAAATGTGTTCTAAAAATCTGAAATTAAAGAAAATTTCATTGGTTTCTCAATATGAGATAATATTGAGATAACGCAATGCAGCAATCACAACAATTTTGCAATTGCAGTGTGGGCTAAGCTGCATGCGTATTTATTATAATAAAGAAAGCATATTCAAAACAAATAAAAAGAATCATTAATTCTTCATACATCGTATTGTTCAAACTTCTATTTCATGCATGTTATTATATTGACAGCATTAATCCTAGCATTGCCAGCATAAATCCTCCCACTGTAAGCCCTAATTTTCTCATTGCTGCGAATAAAAATAGAAAATAGCCTCAAAGCAAAACAAAACAGTCTTTGTTTGTTGTCGCGCTGCATTTAAGGTAATCACTTCCATATACTCCCATGGATTCTATTTTTGAGAGATTGCTGCTTTTGTTGCGTTGCGTTTATTGTGGTTATTATATTAAGCCTTAAAAAATAAACTTTAAATTAAAAAATAATTAAATTATAATATTTATTAAATTTAAAATTTTCTAAATAGTCCAAAAGAACAACAGTTTTATGTAAATATAATGAAAGAGTTCCACTCAGTTTCGTTTCGATTTTAAGCGTGAATTGGAGAAAAAACTTTTTGATTTCCTTTTTCGCAATGATTTTTGTTCTTAAAGTGTCAATTTGTTTATATTAATTGATTTTAGTTTCTCGTGAAGAGCTATTTCAATTAAATTCGCAAGTTTTCAAAGTAGAAAAAAATAAATTTTTTTGAAATATTTTTTTCAAAAACTTTCAAAATTTCTTTTAAAATATTCCATTATTTTCTGTTTCAATATGAACATTCAAAGGATATTACAAAGCAATACCAAAAGAAGGTAAAGAAGAATTTATTGAAAACAAGAATATCTAAATAGCACAAAATGTAATTGAAGATAATGGATACTTGAGAAATTTATAAAATGTTTAATATAATTACTTTAAGTTAAGATTTCAAAAATAATTCACAAAATTAATTATAGTTGAACCTTCTTGTGTAAACAATATTTACTTGCAATATTTTTATGTGGGAAAGGTCAGCAACTAAAAAATTTTAAGTTTGCATTGATACAGTAAATAATTAAGCTAACGGTGTAGGAATTGTCAAGATAAAGAAAAGGAGGAATTGTTATTGTGAAGTGTTCTACAAGAAGACGAATACCAGTATACATAATTTGATTTTCAAGCAACAAAATAAGAAATATTACGAACGAAAGTAAATTAATTAATTGTCTGTGCGAACAATATAATTTTGAAATGTTAATTACTGACTCAAGTTACACAGAAAATTTTTGTATTTTTATTCTTCTTCTTGATTACTGACATTTACATAAACTGATAGCACGAAACCAATACAACTTTTAAAAATATATGAAAAAAATGTGTATAAGTGTATCGGATTTTCATATGAAAATTATGCATACACCGTTATATATTCGTCCAACAATACAATCAATATAACGATACAAGGGCTTGTGTGAACTGCACAATTGTTTTGAGGATTTTTGGGCATTAAAAATTTAAAATTGGGGATTACATCAAAAAATCCGGTATCTTTAGGCTACAGCAACATCGGTGATTGTGAATCCACGTCGTTTCATTGCTATACAAATAATTATTAAATATTTAATGCAGCATTAAATGTATTTATTGCAAATATACAGCCCACTATGCAACTCAACACTTACATTTTGATGGTTTTCAAGTTTTTTAGTGCTCTCTTTTTTGATATCCAAAAACAGTGCAATTCTCAAATGTCTGCATGTTTTCCTCGATTGTAATCGAATAATGAAAGCAATTATTAAACATTCCTTTTCGGCATATACTGATGAATTACAACAGCATACATAAATAATAATAATAATATATAATACAAATTAACATCCGTATACATGTAATAATTTAAATAATAAAATGTATATGTTTATGTATATACATATGTATATGCATACAATTACTTAAATTTTATGTTATGAATAAAATAATATAAAACATTATTGCAACAAATATTTACTTAATCGTATTTGATATTGTTTTAATCAACACTAATAGGAAGCAAATGAAAAATAACAGAAATTGCCGAATTGTTTATTACCTTAAATCATAGTTTATTCTCGAAAGTTCACTACTCTGCCAAAAGTCAAGAAAAATTATTCATTGTAATATTTTTCAAACTAAACTGTTTTTTAGATGGCTATCAAGAACAAATATCGTTCGATATTTTAAAAAATTTCTGCAATGGAAGATGAGACACAAATGCGTTCTACTCAAAAAGACGCACCTTTTATATATATATATATTTATTTTATATATATATATATTTTTTTTTTTAGGGACGTTATGCGAAGAACGACAATAGATAATGACGTGTGTTCACTGACTGGACACTGGAGCAATTGGCAATGGATCTTAATTTTAATCAGCCTGATTTATACGCCACAGCCATTGAAAATTAGACGTATCGGGTGGGCTCCAACCGGCGCATAGTGGTTCAAGAGGCCAATCTAGCTGGAAAAAAGTCATAACTTCTCAGTTAGAAGTATGAAATTTTGGAGTTATGTATTTCCCATTGAAAGCATTCTTTGCACCCAAAGGTGGCGTTTTAGGTAAAATGGGCGTGGCGTTGTAGGTAAAGAGGTAAATATAAAAATTTTTTAAATAACAAATTCTTTTTATGTAATTAGTTTCACCTTGAATCAAAGATTTTGTATCCTTTTCAAAAATTAGTTTAATCGGCCTGCAGAAACGTGTAGATGATGGACGTGCAAAGGTACTAAGCAAATTGCAAACAAATATTCATCTGTTTTACAGGAATCATATGAACTAAAGTTTTGCTTATAGGTTGAGTGCCCACTGCTACCATCACACCCCTATTTATAAATTAAAGTCAATTCCGTATAATTGAATTCCTCAATGACATTTTTTTATAATTTTAAAATTCTCCATGCAGTGTGATCAACTAAGTCCTGCAGAGACACTTCTGCTATTACATCGGATACCTTTATTCCATTACTTGGGTAGCACTTTTGTTTAGCTTCCAAAATTCGATGATATGATGGGTATATATCCGCGTTACGAATTTTAGCACCAGTACGCTTCACATTGTAACTTGCTTTCGTATATTTTCCATCGATAAACAGACGTAATGCTTCTTCATCTGCATACGGTACGGGTTCCTTAGATTGTACATTAACAATTTTTTTAATTTTAGTTGCTCTCGTTGGAGATTCATTTATGTTATTTAGAAGCGCGGCAGCATCCCTCTTGCCAAATTTATAAAGACTAACGCCAGCAGCGAACGCTAGTTTCTCAGGTGAACATCCACTAACTAAAGTAGACACTTCCATACGCTTCCCGTTTTCAGATTTACCTGCAAAATCTGATCGAAGTCTGCCAAAAATTGACGTTGACGGTTGCATCCCTAAATCCTCTGGTATTTTAAATACATTTTCAGAAGAAAGACAAAATAGTCCATCTAACCAAATTTTGTTAGAGTCTTCAAAATATTTCTTACATCCTTTTGCTTTTATCCATCTTTCGTTAATTGAATACGTTAATCTCCGTACAGATCACTTAACTTTATTGCAATAATCTTCTGTTTTAATCTTCTGTAACCCACTCTTAGCAAAAAAATATAGCTAATGACAGCCTTTGCCCGTTCTTTGCTTTTCATTTCGGCAATCCACACATTATATAGTTCTCTCCGTGTTATGGGTATGTTATCTATATATGTATATAAAAAGTTTACCGGTAAATAATTGAAGCTAATCTTTTTTTTCCATCTAAAGTGGACATTACACACATAAATAGGGTACAATTCATTTCACGGGAATCCACGGGAATCCTATTTAAAAGTTACTCTAAAACCTATAAAATGCTAAATATTTACTACACAAACAACATATTTCCTCTTACCTATTATTTTACACACAGAACATTTAAATTCGACATTTATTTATAATATAGCTAGAACATACCTGACATAATGCCGTATAAAAAAAAGAAAGTCAAAATATTCTATTATTTGATGTTACGATCAGTTCAAAAGTAATGCTGTGAATCGACTGGCCTCTTATATCAACAGAGACAATGCAATTGATCATTTTTCAAACATCATAACAAAGCAAATAAGAAAAAAAAATAAAAAACCTGATATACAGTTATGAACAGTGGATAGTTATTTAACAATTAACAAACAAATTATGTGAAGTTTGAAACATAAAAAAATTGACTATTTTCCAGCTACATTGGGCTTTTGAACCACTGTGCGGCGTTGCGGATATCTGTATGATGTTATATTACACTCATAATAGCATCAATAGGTCTTTCAAAAGAAAAAAAATTATAATGATATTTAACACAATTTTAATGAACGACTCTGTGAAAAAGGTGTTTGACTGAAAAAATCCTGAAAATGTTAATGAATTATTGGAGACTAACAAGATTGAGATTTTGACTTTCCAATCAATCAACAAACGGAATAACGAATAACATTAAAAAAACATAATTACACGGTGCGACAGTCAAAATACACCCAGCTAATGACATAGTCGCCGTGGTGTAGTAGGTAGTGTGTTGGCTTACTATTCGTAAAGCCCGGGTTCGTATCCAAGGTCAGACATCAAAAATGAAATATGAAAAATAAAAATATTTCTTCGGCGACTTCCTCTCAGCAGATTTCTGGCAAAAACTCTGAGAGTAAAAATAAACTGCCATTAAAAAGTTTCTCAAAATTCTGTCGTTCGGAGTCGACGTTAAACTGTAGGTCCCGCCACTCACGTATAAAATTAACGCACACAACATGAGTGGTGTGAGAAGCTAGGCCGTAATCCTGACTGAAGGGTTGTAATGGCCAATTATGTATGTAAGTAATGATATAGTGTAGTTTGTGAATTTTGTTGACTCAAAAATATTTTTTTTGTATTTCTCGAACTCTCCAAATTTGTTTTATTTGACAAAAACGGTATTTTTGATCTTTTTACACAAAATTATTGATTACCCAAATATTTTTTAAACTATTTTTAAAATCCAAAGTTTTTTGAAAATGGGACGGATGAGCCTTTAAAATGGTATACATAAACATATGCTTCAAACTTAAATGTTATGAGTTTTGATCGGGTAAACTTGGAATAAATTATATTTTTTTCATTTTTTTCAAGTTTAGCTATCCTTAACTGCAAAATTTAATAAAAAAAATTTAAAATAAATGATAACATTCCGAAAGTGCATTATCTTGTGAAGAGATTGACAATTCGTTTGATCAAATCAGACATAAATTACCGTAGTTTTTATTTAAATACAGGCTCGATCAGCTTTGGTTTTGACACACCAGTAACATGTAAACCCGGATAGTCTGATATCGATACTCTAGTATTTAGGTCTCCGGAAATTATAAACCTTTTTCCTGCATACTCAAGGCGTAACTTATGGTTGTCATTCATAATGGTGAAATTATTGGTTTGCATGCTTACTGTCGAGCTTTTAAACACTGCCGCTCTTTAACAGGCAAATGCAGATAATTAGCTTTCACTCTGAGTACAAACACAGACAAATTTAGGAATGTGGATAACGAGAGCCAACGGAGAGTTTGTTGGTAACTTTAAGCCATTTAGTAAAGCAGCTCTTAGTTTCTTAGTTTTGTGCACAACTTAGACGGCTTTATCAGTGACACTTTTAATAGTGACTATGTCACTACTTTCAGTTCGGCACTACCCTACTTCGTGAGGTAAATTATACGTAAAACAATATTGAAAATTAAATAATGAAACCTCTACCTTAAAATATACCGCAACCTTAAAATATACCGCAATCACCGTAGGGTAGACAAATCGAATGCGACAATGCAATGCTAATGCAACACATTAACATATTAACATGAAAAGATCACAAACCATATACATATTTCTACAATATCTAAATAAAATTCATAAAGAATATTAAATACAGTATTTATTTGTTACATTGGTGCATATGTAGATACATTTTAAAAGGATTGTAATTAATGTTATTAAATCTTAATGTTTATGAATGTATTGAACATTTTTAAGGTAAATTTAAATTCTGAATTATTTAAATTGAAATTATTTTAATTACAAACTTAAAGCTATTAAAGACATAAATTTAGAGAATAATATATTGCACAACTGTATTAAGCAGTAGAGACCTGCACCATCAAAAGTGTACACGAGAAAAAAATTGAGGCATTTGAAATGTGGATATATTGACGAATTTTGAAGATACCCTATACTTCCCACATTACAAACCAGGAAGTTCTGAGACCAATGAATATCGACAGACAACTACTGAAAGCGGTCAAATGAAGGAAAATCGCATATTTGGGAGATCTGATGAGAAATGAAAAATACAAATTTATACAATCCATAATAAAAAGTACAATTGAAGGACGCCAAAGCAGAGGCAGAAGAGAGATATACTGGCTTAGAAACATTCAGGATTTTACAGGATACTGGGATGAAACAAACATACTACATGCTGTTAAATATCGAGAGCTGTCACAGTTACTATAAAATATAATGAGATTCAAAACTATTTTACTATTTACTATTGTATGATCGCTTTATATCCGAATAACGGATCCGCAAATAAAGAAGAAGATTAAGAACAATAAAAGTTATTGGCAGCATCTACCAACACTACAGTAATCATTTCATTTGATTGCATTTACTTCAGGATTATAAAAAAATAGATTGTAAATCTTTAGAGATACATATATTAAGATTTAACTACGATGTTTGATAGAATACAAAGTAATATTTTATATCCTTTTTTAGCTTCTTTTTTGGGCATAACTTTACACTCGCTTATCTATGTGTTTGAATTCAATCGTATTCTCCTGAATGTGTTCTCCTTTTGTTTTAATTCACCAATTACTAGGAAAGTTATTGCACAATTAGATAGATAAGAACGTTGAAAGAGAGATAACCATTCATAGGAACCCAAAATCTTAGGCCTATCGCCCAACATTAAGGGCTACCAATCATATTTCCTATAGGAAACCTGCATTTGTGTTCAAACTTGTTATTTTTTTCCATTTCTCTAAGATGAATATATAAAATTTCTAAAATATTGAGAGCTTACGAAGGATGAGCCATACAATTAAAAATGTTTTATTGATTCGATGTCCCCGCTATGATAACTCCTTGATGAGTAATTGTTGATCGTCTTCTACTAGTCTAGAACAGATTTGATGATGTATATTATTAACCGAATTGCCATTTGACTATTAAAATCCTTATTTGCTAAGTTTAACTAATTATCGCTGGTCCAGATCACAGTTTCGCTGATTGCACGTACTTCCACTTGGAATATCATATTACAGCCGGATGTAAAGGGCTCCATGTTTAGAGTCAGCTTTGTACACGACCATCTGTATTATGGTTTTGTTCGACTAAGAATATTAATTAATTATTTATAATGGTAAGCATTCTGTCCGATAATTCTATAAGCAAATTAAACAAGTCTCCGTTCAGTATTCTAGTAACGACACAAGACATTTCGTAACGACAATCGAAGATATTAATGAGCAAAAGTTTTGCAATACTGAAATTTTGAAATGGTACTGAACTATAACTGAAAAAGTAATTTTTTAATTGGTCATTATAACTAACTAACTTCTCCCACCACTTATTTTGTGTGTGCTAATTTTATACATGAGTGGCAGGACCTACTGTTAAAAGACGACTCACAACGAAAAATTTTTGAGAAATTTTATCGTGGCAATTTTATTTTCTCTCGGAGTTTTTGCCAGAAGGCAGTGGCCGGTGAAAAATTTTTTCATTTTTTGTTTTGATGTAGATGTCTGCCATGGGGTTTGAATCGTTAGCTCACGTCTAGTAAGCCAGCACACTACCTACTAAACTATAATTTGGAACGTAACAAAACGTAAAAGCCCCGTTTAGTCAAACGTCGATGGAATGTAATGTAACATACGTTTGTTCTTAGCATGTAAAGATCAATGCAAATGCCTACCGAAATTACATTACTGTTCGGCAAGCGTTTTCATTGCTTTTTTATTTTAAAAACGAACGTACGTTCCGTGGACGTTTGGCTAACCGGAGCTAAAGCCTAATTTATCTTTAGCATAGAGTTGAACATGTTGCATTAGTTGAAAAGCGCCAGATGTAAAATATGTAATAATAAAAAAGTACTGAAATGAAAATGTAATGAAAAAAGTACTGAATTTTTTAACACTGAGCAAAACCATGATTTTTGTTTTAATTTGGTTTCGGCTTTTCGCGAGATGGAGCTCACGGGAACTACACAACAGCACAGAACTGTTGCTTGAAGACAAAAATCAAAAGTGGATGTGAGAAGGCTTCCTTTCCCTTGTCTTTATTATAATCTTTACAATACCCTCTCGGCTTACAGGTGTTATCTGCATAGGTGCATATCTAATGCAGTTTAATTCCTATATCATCGAAACTATTGCCGAGAAGTATGTATGTATATCACTGGCGTAATAAAAATATATTGGCCCCAACTAATAACCCTGAATTGTTATCAATCTCATTACTGTATCTAGTGCTATGCTAAATATCAAAGGCTATGAACACAACATTGTTTAATTTTTCCTGTTTGTCAATGTGCTCGGGTTGTTTCGTATAATACTTTACATATTGAGTTGCTGACAAAAGTGAAGAGAATAGTCATTTGCAACTCATTTCAATCGTTAATATCGATGTAATCGTAATTGTTTTTAAAAGATAAATTTTTTTAGAACAGCGTCTTTGAAATGATTATTCTGACCGAAATTAGACAATGTCGGTAAAAAATTTACTGACACATGTTTTCAGCATGAAATATTCAAAGAAGTAAGTAACACGGGGAGGCAATTCGAAGTGTTATCATAGCTGCCAGATAAATAAAGCATCAAAGCGTCAACTATTAGAAAAAAAGCGTGAACATCGTCAAAGGCATTCATGGAAATCGTAAAAACATCGTCACATAAAATAAATATATACATTAAAAAAATTTTTTAGTTAAACATAACACAGTTCAAAAATAAATAATAAAAACATTTAACAAAAAAAATTTAACAAGTCCTTTTAACGCTTTAATTGTAAAAATAATCATTAAAAATATACATATATATATATATATATATGTATATATATAAATACTCCAAAGCAAATACAAAGCTTAAAGTGGCGTTTAATGTACTAAAATAAAGAATATGATGTAAATTTTTATTTTTTAAAAATCGCCAAAATAAGGGCATAAATCCGCGGCAGCCATATAAATGAAATAACAATCCATTTCCAACCGGAGCAGTTATAGTTCACAGCAAAACAATAAATTTATCAAAATTTCAAACAATTTTTGTTTTATTACATTTTTAAATTTAAACTTTTAGATCGCCAACCCATTATACATACTTACTCAAATTATGCTCATATCTAATATGTAAAATTCATAGTGCAGACAACATATGTGGCGTATGAGTTATATTTAATTCCATTAGTTTCATACATGACAAAATCGAAGTTTTTTTATTGCATAACTTTGAAATAGCAATTATGTGTGGAATATAACATCGTTTAAAAGTCCATAACAGACTTTTGTATGGGTGGATTTTTTTTTTGAAGTTTTATTGATGGCATGAGTTATGTTAGGTTTGAGAACAGCTGTAGTTTGCGATTTATTCGCAACCAACTGCAACTCCAGAAAACTCCTCAAGCTAGCTAAGGTCACCTCCACGTGAGATTAACATGCCTTCAAATCGCTTGAATCGCGAAACGTGGCATGAGCTGTGTGACACGTAGCGTCGTTCTGTTGAAACCATTTGCCGCTAGTGGCCAGATCATCTAAGCGCTCACCGCTTTCTCGTATAAATATTGACCGATGTTGCCGCCAGTCCAAAATACAAACCAAACTGTAAGTTTTTCGAAATTTATTGGATATATTTGCGGTCATAAATGTATTTTTCAATGAATCCGTGAACGATTTTTGAATGTTCCAGAATTGCACACATATGGCAATAATTTCATAAGAATGTTTTTGGGAAGTATTTGCTTTTCATTACAATATATTTTGTTGCTATATTTTAAATAGAACGGTTCGATGTTCGTTTTAAATATAGCATAGAAATAATGTGCTACCAGAACAACTTTATATGCGACAGTATTAAAGTCACTAGGAACTGAACAAATTTAAATACGTGGTATAGTTACTCAATAATTATCCCTGTTAAGTCACACTTTAAATCAGTGAAATTATTATATTAAATCGTTGATAATATCATAATATTAAGTTCAACTTAATCACCCCTATCGTGAATATTATGGGAATAAGTTATTTGGGAGTACATTTTTTTTCCCATAACAAAACAATCGATATTACGAATATATTGGGAGTAAAGTTTTTATTGTGAATTACCACTCAACAATTTTTCGAAGAAAAATACAAATATTAAAAAACGAGTAGCGTATATCTTTGTTTTTGGTGCTAAAACAGGAGAAACCATCCATGGAAAGGTTGCAGCGAAGGTGTATTCGACATGAATCGAATCCATTATCACTCCCTGAGAAAAAGTAAGATTTATACATACTAAAATATTTATGTTTGACGTTAAATCATGTGTCCTTTATAGATGAATGTGTTGATAGAAAATTTGATTAGTAACAATTGCAAAGTAAATGCAAAGCTTAAAGTGGCTTTTAATGTACTAAAGTAAAGAATATGATGTAAATTTTTAATTTCCAAAAACCATCAAAATAAGGGCATAAATCGTCAAATTTTGGAGCTCCAAATCGTCAAAATGTTGATAAATCAAATCTGGCAGCTATGAGTTATATATCTCATTGCGATTCAATTCTTCTCAGCTTATATTTTCTTCTTTTTTCCTTTTACGGAATCATCAATCAGACTGTAAAAACAATGCATGTCCTATTAGCAGTAAAGTTACCCATAGGAACTAGATTCCATTAAAAACAAAGAGAAATTGTTGAGTATTAATCACATGCGAAACCAAAGCATCAATATTAAAGAAAAATTATTTCTTTTTACCATGAGTGATTCAAAATCTTACTTGACTTTTAAATGCACATTTGTTTGTCTACAGCAATTTATTTAAGAAATCTATTATAGCATAAATAACTCAATTCTTAAGGAGTAGTCGGCAAACAAGTATATACGCTTACTGGTCTCAATCATGATGTCAAATTTCATTCAGCTGGAAGAACGTCGAGACAATATAATCTAATGCACATACTTAGTTAACAAATAATCTTTGTCTCCTACAGGAAGTATCTCATATTTGGCAAGAAGGACAAGAAATTTTTTGGTGTACAAAATATTTTGAATAGCAACAAAATGTATTTTTAATTTTTAATACATTTTATAAAAATAACCTTCATTTTGCAGGCTAAAATTTAAAACTAAAAATCTTGATAACAAATACTTCAAAATGTGACTCAAAGGCGTATACAAATAATTCGTCGTAGTCTACTAGATAGTGTGTATGCGTATTAAACGTTGATCCATCTCCAGATCTGACATCTCCAGTAACTCAAAATATGAAAAATTTTTCTTCGGCGACTTCCTCTCAGCAGATTTCTGGCAAAAACTCTGAGAGTAAATAAAATTGCCATGAAAAGTTTCTCAAAAATCTGTCGTTCGGAACCGACTTTAAACTGTATGGCCCGCCACTTATGGCTAAAAATTAGCACACACAATATAATATGAGTAGGATGAGAAGCTAGGTTTTAATGACCAATTAAGTAAGTAACCATATCTGATAACGTAAACTACATTACGTTGTGAACTAGAATACTTAACAAATCTGGGTGATCTTATTTGCTTGCTCCACTGATATTATTGTTGTTAGTGCTGTGTAAAGCTACTACATTGCTACCACTGTAGTACCCTTAGTTTGTATGGTATTTCCCGTGACAATTCCACATTCATTTTGTCCTGATGATCTAACTACACATACAGTAGCGAAAAGAAAATGTAGCTCTATGTCATATGATATTCAATCGAGACTCGAAACTTATAACGGTATCCAATTCCACTCCACTTCTGTTTTTTATTCGTCGATTTCTAAATTTTATTAAAAAGCTTCAGTGAGCATTGTTTGCTTCTCTTTCTACTAAATTTTTTTGGATTTATAAAAAGTGAAAAAATTTAGTGAAAAAAATGCAACGCAATGTGTTAAAGGTAATAGTAGTTCAACTAGAGTAATTAAAATAAAAGTTTAATGATAAATTTGTAAATTGTGAATTTTAAAATAGAAACAGCTGTCAACAGATAGCAAATTTGCCATTATAAGAGCTTTGCAAGAAGGCAAATCAATGAATGAAGTTACAGTTTGTTGGATTTCATCGCGATATCGTCAAACAAATAACGTGGAAAGAAAGCCAGGAAGTGGTTGACCTCGTAAATCTACTGTCCGCCAAGACCGTCAAATGGTAAAACTAGTAGATTAAGAGATGCAAATTTATTAGCTAGAAGACCATCCAGGAAGCCACTTATAAGTAAGGTTAAAAAGAAAAAAACGGCTTGACTTTGCAAGATGGTATCTGCATTGGTCAAAAGAGCAGTCGGCCAAAGTTTTGAGGAGCAACGAATCAAAGTTTAACTTATTTGGTTCTAATGGATTAAATTTCATTCGTCGGCCCACAAAACAAAGATATTAACATAAATATCAGTAGCCAACTGTTAAACATAATTGGGGTTCAATAATGGTGTGGTAACAACATTCTGTAAATAAGACAAGACACGGTGTTGAACATAATATGATATGGAGTTGCATTTTTTTCGCTGTTGAATATGTCTTCTTTTGAAATGATTTAACGTCATGCAAGTTCCTTACATCCACGTCAATGCATAGCTCAATCTTCTATGCATTCTATCTTCTTCGCTTCCAACTTAATGTTCTTCTTCTTGGATATGGGATTAGCGGTAGTTACTAACTTTCAGACGAAGGAGCACCAAGGGTGTTAGTCACTGAGGTTTTAAACACTTGAGAATATTTTTTTACTTCGGTTAAAACTTAGCGTGTCAAACCTTCTGATCAATTGTTTGAGGCCTTAGTCGTAGAAACTATACGTTCCCTCAATCAAGGCATTTTCTTTCACGGGTGGAGCAGCAGACCGAGAAAAGTCACTTTCCGGGTATTTGGTTTCATATCGATAAACAGTTCCATTGTGTTGAGCCAGCATCTTTGGCTCCTAAAGTAAGGGATAATTTACTTTTCAGTTTGAAAAATGTTCAAGTTCTTGTAGCCCTTAGATGTGAAAAAAAATAAAAATTCACTTTCCAGTGGTTACACTGTTGCTCTTTTCTCTGAATGTATTTCTGATTTTGATCGAATTTAAATATTGGTTTAGAATTAAGATTTCATCACGTTTGTAAGTTTTCAATCATAGAGATTCAACCGCTCTTATGCGTCACAAAATAGAGATCTTTAAATGCACATATTGTTTGTTTGTTATTGTTATGAGAAAACCTTGAAAGTGCACATAAAATTTAGACTGCGGTGTACAAACTCCACATTCCAATAAGTGAGAAATTAGAATCAGGTTAGAATTTACATGGAGGGTCCTTGACAAAAAAAATTTCAACTTGCATATGAACTGGCAAGAAAATGCTCCAATCACGTGAAATACTGTTTGAGACTAAAAAAAAGCAGATTAGCAAACACAAAGACAAATGAACTTATATGCCAGTGAAAATGCTTAAAAGTAAGTACGTGTTACAACAAGAATTTAAAAGTTTCTGGTTTTTTGGTTGAAAAAAGAAATGTTGATATTTATACAACTAACGCAGTATGATACTTGTATGTACATACTTCCTTAATTGACCATTAACAACCCTATTAACGGATTTCGGCCTGCCGCAACACAACCTTCCAGTAGCCTCTGCTTCTTGCGCGCTTACGCTAGTTGGTCACACCAATCGATGACAGGGCTTCCTCGATTTGTTCCTTCTAACGGACACAAGGTCGTCCTCTTCGCCGACTTCCGTAGATCTCCGCATCAAATACCCATCTCGCCGGAGCATCCTCCTCCATTCGAACGACATGGCCGAGCCAGCGCAGTCGCTGGATACTAATACAATGCACAACGTCTATGTCGTTGAGGAGCTCACTGTTGTATCGGATGCGAAAATCATCGCCAACTCTCGAATACTCTCAAGGCTGCATCAGTGCTTAATAGGGTCGTAATATGGACTCTGCGCCATAAAGAAGCACGGGTAGCGGTAGGCGTCTTGTAGAGTATCAGTTTTGTCGTACGAGAGAGGTCTCCGCAACTCAATTGCCTATTGAGACCATACTAGCACCTATTGGCTAGAGTGATCTTGCGCTTGATCTCCAGACTGACATCATTTTCTGTGGTAACGGCGGATCCAAGATAAATAAATTCCTTGACTACATCGAAGGTATAGTTATCGGCCGTAATCTGAGAATCAATACGCAGCACGTTTCTACTTATCGAAAACATATACTTTGTTTTGCCCTTATTTACTGCGAGGCACATCTTAGTAGACTCCCGTTTAATAGTACTGAACGCATCAGTAACATCTCGCTTGGTACGCCCTATGATGTCAATGTCGTCAGCGTACGCAAGCAACTGGACGCTTTTTTTTAAAATAGTGCTATTGCGAGGACCTCTGGCCTTTCGCAGAACACTCTCCATGACGAAGTTGAAGAGGTCGAATGATTGTTATTGTCTGAAACCTCTCACGGTATCAATAGGTTCCTAGAGGTCCATTCCTACCTTGTTGCAGCTGCAGGAATTGCTCAACGTCATTCTGCATAGCCCTATCAGCTTCACAGGTATACCGAGCTCAGACATTGCGGCAAAAACACGATAGAAGGCTGCCTTATAGTCGACAAAAAGATGGTGTGTGTCGACTTGCTTTTCGTTGATCTTTTCCAGGATTTGGTGTAGTGTGAAGATGTTGTCTATGTTGGACTTGCCAGGCCTGAAGCCGCACTGATAAGGTCCAATCAGTGTTTTGACGAGTGGCTTCAGTCGCTCACACAATGCGCCTGGAAGAATGTATGTATGTACATACATAGGACACAAACTTCTGAATTCGTATATTCCATATGTATTCTGTACATGAATATGTCTTTTTGTTACAAGTGACCTGTAGTCACAAATCATGTTGCATACACACAAAGTGGCATGAGAATCTGTCCACTAGTGCGTATGCGGTATGAATAAATCTAGTACCGTAAAGTGTATTGAAACAACGAATAAAAGAGAAATAGAACAAAGAAATGATATACAGTCTCACAGTAAAGTTTAAATAAGCACTGTGTTACTAAATTGGTTGCCATTGCTGTAAATAAATGTGTTATTCATTTGTTCGCAGAGCTGAATTATGATTTTGTAACTTGAATAACAAACTGTTATTTGTTAGGTTATGCCACACAGATGGTCAATGGTAAATACGGTATGTATACATAAAAGATTGGGATTCTTTATGTGTTTTCTGCTGTGGAAAATGACTTGATTTAATGACACCTCAAAATAACATTTCGAATATGTTCATAGATGTTTTGGCCTATATACATATACATATGTATATCTGTGGCATATAACATATATTTTTAGAATATTATAACATTTGCCAGCTTTAGTACATATACGAGTATTTAATATTAAACTTTACCTTATTGATTTCTTGTTATATTCTTCTAAGAAATAATGTGCAAATAAAGCATAGAGAAATTGATATATTTCGGTTTACCCAGGCATTTTATGATGCTGAAATGGCACATTGCAGATGTGGTTACTAGGCATTATTCATTACTGATTATTTTGGCAGGTACTAAGCAAATAAAACATTGCTTGCTTGAGACTGGAAACACATTTATTTTACTTTATTTACCATGGTAATGGTATTGGCATGGAGAACGAAAAAAAAACACTCTATTCTTTAATGCCTAATAACATGGTAGATACATAAGACTATATTTATTTGTATTACTATGACAAAAGCAAAACAAAAAGCATAAACATGCGGTTCATTCCGGCTTTTGTAAAATAAATGTAAACAAAGTTTCAAATTTCTGGACTTAAGGCAAAGATGTGTCTTTCGGGCACGCAGGTTGCCGCCGGCTTCAGGCATCGCTGGAGATGATTTATGACTAATTCCATTGGAGGTTAGTTAATTTTAAGTATTGATAGAGAACATGTCAGAATTTTTAAGGTTATCGACGAGGGTAAACGTATCCTGAAACGAATCATATATGGTCCGGTTAGATGACTTCGGCAGGCTGCCGCCAGTGTCATGAAGGAAGTAGAGACCCTTATATTATCTGTACGGACGGCTCGAGAATGGATAATCGCATTAAGCTTTCCAATATGTTCTCTGAAAAGTGCAGTGTGTTTAAGGCATAGGTCGGAATGGAATGCGCGAAGGGATATATACGGAGTTTATGTATGTGGAGGGTCAAGCTGCGTACAATGTACCAATTTACCAGTATGTTACCTTGCCATTAGTTGCAGTCCTCAAGAAGGCTCTCTCTATTTTTCTAAGCTCGAACAATTTAGTTCCCTCTATTGGTGCAATGGATCTATTGCTCGAATTAGGAGAAACTGTAACTATGCAAAGCGGAAGTTCGTTGGAATCCGTGAGAGACCAAAGAATAAAGTATTAAATTTACGAGTTTAAAGAATGATCTGAAGGCAGCTATTCGCTAGAGCAAGCCAAAGTTAAACAAAATAGTCTCTAGTCTTTACACTCTGCGGGTTGAGCCAGCATATCTTAACAATCCTACATCGTTAGAAGAATCTTTCGCCCCAGTAACTGCAGATCAGAGCCAAGAGTATAAACAAATATAACCTCGGAAATGAATGGAACACCAAACTTCATTGTAAAGCAAGCCTGAAGCTTAAAGAGGAGAACATATCCAAACAGATCTTAACGACCGCTTTGTATAACAGATACATTCAGAAAACTACTTGAGGGTATTATCTGTATAAGACTGCAAGACTAGGAAACTACGATCGTCTGTGAATAGAATTCATCTGGACATAACGATTCGGTTGTATTGTGCGATTGTGACTTTCGACGTGAAAAATACATTAGATGCGGCGTACTAGCTCTTCAGCGACAGAACTTATCACATTCAATTACGCCGTCGCATCCAATGTGGAACAATATTACATAACCTTTAATCGTTTCACGTAAGTAACGATATATTAGTTATGGAATACTAACCATCAAAACCGTGATACAATAATATCAGTGTGCAGACTAACCAACTAAAAAGTAAATTTGTTGAAGTAATGTATTGGCCAGCATGTTCCGCAGATTTTAATCGAATGACAAATATATAAGGAATGATACCTAGGCGTGTTATCGCCAACCAGCAATCAGTAGCAGAGTTACATCCTCTAATTGTGTAACGTCGGATCTTTAGTCCAGAAGTACTTAATTGGAATTCTAAAATCGAATGTTCTATTTCAAAAGTTGTAAGGGATCATATAATCGACCTTCATGTGTCCATGTCTTCCCAGAATAGCAGGCAAAGATTTAACTGCGTTGAGTCATACTGCCACCAACTTAACCATCCCCCTTAAGAGCAAGTCAGAGAGAAATGAATTGAGCATAGCAAATAGTGTGTTGGTTGGAGTTGAACGGACCGCACAGAACAGAGCTGACTGACAGCGTCCTCTGTATATCAGTCGCCAGTATTATTGGTGTTTACACACAGTCTACTAGGCAAATACATACACCATAAAGCATAGTTAGCTCCACCATGGACCAACACAGCCAGTATGCGATTGTTGGTCTGAACTCCTGGATGTTGACTAGGGTGTTATCCCTAATTTGCATGCTCAAATCTCAAGCACTATTTTTTCTGATTTTTTTTAATAAAAAAACTTAAAAACGACGAATAGAAAATAAAAAATAATTCGTTGAAAATATGTGCATAGAATGACATACGTGATCAAAATAAATTCTAACTAATATTGTGTATTAAATTAACGGAAATTTTTATTGAGTCCGGAAACCTATATCCACCATATCTAATGTATTTTCACAGAAAATGTGGTTTCTAATCGACTACAGATCATAAGCCTACCATCAAAATAACAGATCTTTAAAGCACTGTAGTGCTCTTTAGTAGCACGTTCAGAAGTTACTAAGTTGGAAAAATATTTGTAGCCAAACTCAAGGAAAGCAAAGAAATAATAAAAATAACGGAACGGAAAGGTATATACGAAAAAAAGATATTTAGACACACCTGACATTTATATTTTACGCTTTAAGGAGTTTAAAATTAAAAACAAATTACTTGACTTAAGTGACCAGACTTTAACGGTTTTATGGTATACACGTTTTTGCACTTACAGAAGATTTTACCTAAAAAAACGCCTCCTGTTTAACACCGAATTCAAAGCCAAGGAAAAGAAGGGACATGAATATTAAAATAAACATTCACGAAATTTACATAAAACGAAGCAAAAGAAATGTGTATTTCTCATACAACCTGTCGCTCTGTCAACTAACTATCCAAACCATATTATTTTTGATGTACTTGTATAATCACCTTTAAAATAAAAACAACAAAAAAAATCCGAACGTAAAAGGAAAAGTGTACAGAAAAAAAAATGGAAATATTAACCGCACTGATATAAAGAAAAGTGGTCTAATTAGTTCGCGAAGCATGAAATGGTGACGCCTTTAAAGAAGAGAAAAATGGAAATACATAGGTTAGGATTGAAGCATTAGTTCGTTAAAATAATTTTTTTTAACTTTATATTATAGGCACCTTTGTCCCCTAAACTACACTATCACAGTTAAAGCTGAATACGAAATTATTTAGAATTTGTTACGAAATTAAAAAGGAATTACGTTTTTAATTAAATGAAAATTTGTGATATAATCCATGACTTTACTTTTTTGTTGAATTATTAAAAATAAAACTTGATTAAACATCTAAAACTGCTTGGCATAATCATCATCCTCTGAAATTTAATACTATTTTTACTAGGGATTTTTTGTATAAAAGTTGTCCAGAAAAAGGTAAGCATTTCTAGGTCATCTAGATACCTAAACCATCAGTCGGCCTCAGCCAATATAGGAAGCCAGTGTCTATTTTCTGAATTTATTGCAGTCCGCCCTTTTGAAATTAATTTGTCAAATATGGTACCATAAAATATCTGAATTTTAAACTGAAGGAAAGTGAAAAGTGTTCCATATTTAAAACAACCTCTCCGCATGAGCTGCATTCATAATTATCTACATCTAATGAGCCATTCAGAAGTACTTGTAAAGGAGAGTGTATCGTAAGAACTGTCACCTGTGTGCCGTCGCATGTACTTCTACTTAACATAGTCATGGTGTTCTTGTTATTAGGATCACCCCAGAGTATCATTGCAATTTTTACTTCTATGTGTCATTAAAGTCGCCGCGGTCTAGTAGGTAGTGTGTTGGATTATTAGACGTGAGGCCTCTGTTAAAACCCCAGGTCAGTCATCTCCAACTAAACGAAATATGACAAAAAATTTCTTCGGCGACTTCTCTCAGCAGATTTATAGCCAAAACTCTGAGAGTAAATGAAATTGCCATGAAAAGTCTCTCAAAAATCTATCGTTCGAAGTCGACTTTAAACTGTAGGTCCCACCACTCATGTAAAACAATTAACGCACACAACACAAGTGGTGTGAGAAACTAGGTCGTAATCCTGACTAAAGGGTTGTAATGAGCAATTATGTTAAATTATGTGTGTGTCATTTACGCGTGTACAGTCCATGTGACATTTTCGCTAATTGTTGTTTGAAAGTATTTTCCATTTTTTCACGTTTTACTTTTTTTCTAACTTCAAAAACAAATTCAATTGCAATGAAAGTTCTAATTTTGTCGGTTCAAAACCATCAACAAGACAAAGAATTATGAGTATCGAAGGGAATATTATTGCTGTAAATCAAAATCTTGAAAAAGACACCGACATTTTAATTCGCAGTCGTTCTCAACTTGCTAGCATTTGTACTACGACTTCGTAGAAAATTGTACTCAGAAATCTTCACTTCGTGCCTATGAAACACAGTTTGTATAAGAATTCAAGGCAAGCTATCATTTTTTGCGTAGAATTTTTGCTGATTTGAAGCTTTTCGATGATTAAGTTTAGAGATAATGTTAATTTCTGCTTAAATGACTATGCCATTGAACAAAATTGTCGTGTAAATGTAGGTCTCAATCCTGAATAAGGGCTGTAATGACCAATTATGTATGTATGTTTGATTCGGTTCATATATTGGCGATCCATATTTCTTTTGAAATCAGCAAAGAGTTTTCATTACGGTGGGTAGCGAGACCTATCAAGCCATGCTCATAAAATTTTGGATTTCAGCGAGAGTTGGATCTAACAAAACGGCGCAATTTTCCATACGGTGTTCCTAACAATCGATTTATTACAAAATTATTTTATTGGAATTGAAGTCGTAGAATTTCATTGAGTCTAAAATTTTGTTATCAGATTTCACAATTTGCCAGCAAATGCTCAGAAAATTTATTACAGACGTTTGAACCAATAACTTGTGATTGACAATGTTTACATCGTTGCTACTAGCTAAAAATAATATCAGAAATTCTCGAAAAATTGAGACAAAATAACGGAGGCAAAGTACCGGATAGCTTTAGGAGGGTCAACAACGTCATTATGATGTGCAGCATTGACAACAACCCAACGTATTGAAATTATACAAGGCTTATCAGTTGTGATCAATGCGAACATTTTTTAAGCAGACAGTTTGATGTTGAAAACCGTTCATGAGGAGTTGTATAATATATTAAAATATAATTGCATTGGAATAAACTAAATCTAAATCATTACTATGGCAGCATTGCAGGCATTATTATTCAAGCGCGATGAATATCCCAATGAAGACAAAAGCTATGGAGAGAGCTTTATGACACAAAAATGCGAATAGATGACAGCTCTCTCCTTAACTGTACAGTTGACACCAAAATCTTAAATTTTGGGAAATGCTTTTCAACAGAACCAAATAATAATACTGAATGGAGCAATTTTGAAGTTACATTCTCTTTGAGAGATATTTCGATGGGTTAAAGTTAGATGTGGGAAGACGAGTTGAGATGTTCCCCAAAACAATGAAATATTCAAAATCCATTAATAATATGTTTAAACAGGAAAACAGTTCGACTTAGAAGTACGGAGAATAAGACATAACAATACTATCTGGCAGTCTAGACACTATTCTACCATTTAATTCATATAAAAATTACTCAAAATTAGCGTCTGACTGTCCGGGAAAGTCTAAAGAAGCCTCAAAGAAGCTTGCCATCAGGGGAGCTTTCACATCGCTAAAATGCCCAAAACTTGTCAGTGGAGTAGGAAAATAAGTTTGAAAAGGTACAGAAAGAAGTCATGAATTGGATAGATAATGTTTTGGTATCGGAACTATTAGAGAAACCTATTGAAAACAAAGTCGTCTCAGTCTAGTAAGTAGTGTGTTGGATTATTAGACCTGAGGCCTCGATTCAAACCCCAGGTCAGACATCAAAACGAAATATAAAATAATCTGCGACTTCCTATCAGCAGACTTTTGACTTCTGGCAAAAAATCTGAGAGTTAAATAAAATTGCCATAAAGAGTTTCTCAAAAATTTGTCGTTCGGAGTCGACTTTAAACTGTAATTCCCACTACTCGTATATAAAAATTAACGCACACAACGTAAGTGGTGTGAGAAACTAGGTCGTAATCGTGACTAAAGGGTTGTAATGACCAATTATGTATGTATTCCATGTAAAAACCTAATTTTCTAAGTTCAAAATTTATTTAACTTCAAAAGATTAAAATTATTATAAAGTTTATGTGCATAAATAGAATTAAAAATTAAGTTGAAGTTTTTAAAATAAACACGAAATATAAATACAAACTTAAATTATTGTGGAGTCGTGCCACATAATTTTTAAATTAAACTTTTCATCGCGCGTTTTATCTATAACTCCGCGATAATGTCACAGTTGTTTATTATTTTCTCTCGCCAAAGATAGAGGAGACAATGTTCATATAAAGTGTTCTGTATAAAGTGTTGAGTAAAATATTTCAGCGGTTTTAAGCATTTAATTCTCTTTACGGCGTAGTATTATTAATGACACTACGCCTTACTATCCTTAGACCAATGGCGTATTGTTGTCGCCAACATTGAGGATTATTGTAATATAAACGAAGGCCTTTAAAAACAATGTTTATTTCCATAGAATTTTTAATTACAATTCTTTTAAGCGGTAGTCATGAAAGGATATTTTAATGCTTAATTTAAATTAACATTATTAAAGAGGGTAAGTGCGAGCACAATCCTGTTGGTGACTTGATAACAATCTAATAGCCTGTTAGAGGGAATTTAGCTATTCAGAGAACATATTATGTAGTACTTGCTTAAAAATATATACAAATGTTTCCTTTCAATTCATATTTAATTCATCGCAATCATGTTTAATAAGGCCGATTTACTAAGAAAGAATTGGATATTTCTAGATATTTATCAGTTATGGAGTCATTGTCCTCTATTAGCCCGCAAAAAGATTTTGTTTTTCTGATTAAGTGAATAAACCTCGGGTGTTTAAATTCCGTTTGAGTTAATGTTTTCCGCATTTTAGTAAATGTATGATCGCATAAATTTTATATGAAAATTCGGCTGGAAGTACCCTCTTGTTAAAGGAACCCCGATCTTTAGATATATTAACAGACTTTCTTTTCAGTTGGTTTTCCAAGAATGCGGTAATATTTTCTGGCAAAAACTCTGAGAGTAAATAAAATTACCATGTCGACTATAAACTGTAAGTCCCGCCATTCATGGATAAAATTAACACACACAATATGAGTGGGGTGAGAACATAGGACGTAATCCTAACTAAAGAGTTGTAATGACCGATTCAGGAAGGAAGTCTTTAAAAATTTGTGTTTTACTTATACTCAACACAGAAATTCGAACTCAAAATACTCTGTAAAACTCATTTTTATTTTTCTTCACATTTAAAGCTTGTGTTGAATTGGAATAATATAGTACATGAAAGTCTTTATTTGGACAAGAGACACGAATCCTACTTTACGTGTCTTTTTGCACATTACATACCTCTGGTCAGCATTAGGTTAGGTTAGGTAGGGTGGCGAACCCTCCATTAAGAAAGAAGTCCCAGGAGACTAGCATGTAGTAGGCCCATTGTGATACCAGAAACAATATTCAACCGGCGGATCAAACATTCCCTAGAGGAAACCAACAAACATCGCTATTGCAGGAACTTCTGTATTCGATAGCTCGATCAGAAATATCAGAAAGTGAGAGATCAGAAGCCTCCATCTATTTGTAACAAGAGGAGAACACTGACATTTATGTTCATTAGCAATGTAATTTCCAACCACATCCCTATGCTCCGGAATCCATGCACGAGTTACCTTTAAATGATCTGTGGGATGTTCAAAATACACTCTTTAGAGATTTAATGACAGACAGGCTGTCCGAGTAAGAGATCCAACAGGCATTGTGTCGCTTTCGAAATGGCCATGACTGCAAAACCCTGCATGGTGAAGCAGTCTATAAAAAGATTTAATATCAGATTCCTTAATCATCCATCATCTTTGAGCCATCGGTATACAGTACAAGAGTCCTATGGGAACCTCCGGAACTTTATAACAGCAGTTCGAATGGACTATTGGGAAACATATAAGGAGCCATATAATAGTCCAGAATGTCTTCCAAAACTAGTAGCATAGTGATAGTAGAGTCTGGAAGAAGATTTCAATACATTGGGTCTTACGACCACTAACTCAGCCCTCCGTTTCAATAGAAGATCAGAGAGGAGCCGATTGAGTATAGCAAATTTTAATTTAGTTGGAGTGGAAAAGAACAACTGACTGCCTGCTAACTCTGTCTATCGCTCGGAAGTGCCATTAGTGTTCAGATAACACTAACCAGCTCTCCTCTAGTAATCGAATACACTACTGCTCGAATGCATCGACCAAATTCCAAGCTAATACCTCTCAACCTATACATACATAATTGGCCAATAGGGATTCAGTCAGTCAGGATTTCGACTTAGCTTCTCACACCATTTATGTTGTGTGTCACATGTCATTGGCTTTCAGACCAGGTCTTCAGGGCAAAAGGAACAGTGATGTCCTGGCTAACTTCGGTCTTAAGGCAATGTGGACCAATAAAACCTATTTTTAAATCCACACCAAACAGCAGCTGTTAGGACGCCGTTAGATCTCATGTTGTTTGTTCACGTACCTATTCATCGCATACCTATTCTCATCTCTGAAGATGAATTTTCAATGAAAATTAGGGTCAGTTACCAAGTGTTCTATGGCCCATTCAGCGAACACACGACGTGTCTACCATATGGTCGTTTACCTTCAATACCTGTGTCTGTTGAATTTTGTACGAGTGCAGGTTTAAGTCACAACGCACAATTCGCCAAGTTGTGGTCTGCGTAGGACCGACTCAAAATGTTTTCAGTAGATCTGGCTCTTTATCGACATAAGGGTGGTGGTCGATCGCTTACTGACTCCTCTGAGGGGACATGATGGTTTGTTAGCGATTATGGACAATGAATTTATTCCACCGCAATTTTGTAAGAAACACGTGTTCTCCTGTAGTTTTTTGTTAAAATGGCACAAAAATTGATCGAAATCTGATAAAATTAACAAGATGCATTATAAGTAAATCGTCCGCTCTATACGTCGAAAAGAAACATGCGAAGTGCGTTCACGACTTCTCTGATCCGTTGAACAATTTTAGATATAGTGGATGAGGCGTCCAAAGCTACAAGATCTCAATTCTTACTGAAGCATCGATTAGGAAAAATTTTTAATATTTTTTTGTAAATATGTGTTCTTCAACGTCCAAAACAAGTTTCATTACATTTCCTTACTTGGTTCTAAAATTATACTGTATAACAAATATCACGTTTCCAGGATGTACGATTTTGTTAAAAAGTGGCGTCGAGTTGCTGGGTGCTATATATATATTGTTGAGTGCTATATCCCTTCATGGTGATTTAACAAAACAAATGACTACCGAGTAAATGACAACTAATTTAACAGATTTATTAAAACTTCAGAAGTTTCTGTTGGAAGAATACAAATTTTCGATGAAGTTAAGCTTTAGAGTTTGCTGTAGCCAACTGAAAACATAAAATTTTTGTCAACTTGTTTTCAATGTCAATTTACTTTTTCTTAATTTATTATTACACGGTGCGACAGTCAAAATACATAGTGTAGGTTATGAGTTTTGTTGAGTAGAACTCGAAAATATTTTTTTTTATATTTATCGAACTCTCCAAATTCGTTTTATTTGACAAAACCGTATTTTTATTCTTTTCACACAAAATTATTGGTTACCCAAATATTTTTTAACCGGTTTTCAAAACCTAAAATTTTTGGAAAAGGGGACTGATGAGCCTTTCAAATGGTATACATAAACATATGTTTCAAACTTACATGTTACGAATTTTGTTCGGGTAAACTTGGAAAATATGATTTTTTTCTCATTTTTTCAATTTTAGCTATTCTTAATTGAAAAAATTTAATTAAAAACTATAATATAAGTGATGACATTCTGAAAGTGCATTATCGTGTAATCAAATCGGACAAAAATTACCGTAGTAATTTAAATAGTATTTAAATAGTACAACAGTCGTGTCTTATCTTTTATACATGTCATGTTATCAAATGAATTTTCAGTTCAAAAATTTTCAAAAGTTTTGATAGGTCCATATTTTTTATTGCAAAATTTGTCAATTTCACGTCTGCACGACTACCAGAAGTCGGCTAATATTTGTGTTTTTTGCAAATATTATTATTTTTCTTTGCGCAAACGTTGGCCAACTTCTGGATATCGCCCAAACGTGAAATTTACACATTTTCCGATAAACAACCAAAATCCATCAAAAATTCTGGAAATTTTTGAACTAAAAGTTTGTTTGAAAAAATATATATGAAAATTATAACTCGACTGTTAGGCTCTTTAAATAATAACTACGGTAATTTTTGTCCGATTTGATCAAACAAATTGTTAATCTCTTCACAAGATAATTCACTTTCAGAATGTCATCACTTATTTTAAATTTTTTAATTAAAGTTTGCTACTATCAACGTACAAACTTGAAAATATATGAAAAAAATTTTCATTTGTCAAGTTTACCTCATCCAACATCATAGCATATTAAGTCAAATAATATGTACATATACGAATATGTATATCGTTTTCAAGGCCCATCCCTCTCCTTTCTAATAAGGTTTGAATTTTGGCCATCGGTTCAGAAGTTATTGTGTAATCAATAAATTTGTGCGCTAAGTCCAAAAAACAGTTTTTGTCAAACAAAACAAGTTTGGAGGGTTCAAGAAATAAAAAAAAAATATTTTTAGTTCTACTCAATAAAACGCTCAACTTACACTATGTCATTAGCTGGGTGTATTTCATTTCTTTTATTTTGTCGCATAGTGTTATTAATTTATTATTTAATTTAGAGATTTTTATTAGATTTAATCTCATTTGAGATAAAATTAGGTTTAATTCGTGTTAAATAATATTTTAATCATATGAGCAACGGTATACGGATATATAAAGCAATCACTCAAATATTAATACATTTTTTATACCAAAAATTTTTTTAAAGCATAATATATAATATATTTCAATGAAAAACTTGTCTTCTTTTAATTAAGTAATTTCATTATCATACGGTTCTTTTAAACATAAAGTTACAGAGAATTCATTGTTTCAAAGAAAAGTGAACAAATATAAAAAAGAACAAGACAAACAGAAAAAAAATTCTTAGAAATTCTAACACTTTTAAGACATCAGACAGAGATTAAGAGAAAAAAATCTTTCAGACGTTTTGTGAACAAAACAAATTAAAAGGAAAATAAAATAAAACTTATCCAAACCATTAAATTCTTAAGTCAAACAACATGTCATTACATTTAACATAATGTCATTGCAAAAGTCATTATAAGAGAAACACAATAAGAACGTAATGTTTATAGGAAAGCGAAGAACTAGAAGGATAAAAGGATATCAATTACAAGAACATATATAAAACAATCACATACAATGCCGGGAGGCTAATTCCAACACCATAGTAGGGTCTTCGTGATGAAATTAAGAACGTGGGTATTTCGCATAAAGTTTAATACATGACTTGATTTTAAGGCATGACCTTAATGCTGTAATCAATTTCAAGTATTTCCAATTGATCTTATTTTTTTCTTTTTAACTAAAGTTACGTTTCCAATTACCATTTTATCTCGAAATTTGGTGAATTCTTTAAGTATTAAAATAAAATTCCTATTACAGCACAGGTAAGGCATCATTAAGAAATATAATCAATTAAATAAGGAATTCGATTAAAACGGAATCTGTTGATTTTAACATTAAACATTGAAATTTAATCTTTAGATTTCAACTCCTTTAAAAATGTAACAACTCACCCGTAGTATAATAGAGCATATACGATAGTGTGGGAAATTTAAAAATCTATTTTAGGGATGCTTTATACAAAATCGACCTTTTTGTTCAGCAGAAAAGGTTTACATTTTTACTAGGTTTTGTATTCTTGATTATAAATAGTCACTATGATAATGCGTTCTACTCCTACACAATTTTTAATTATAAGAACAGTCATTGGGGCCAACAGTTAAAGGTGTATCGTCATGCTTTCAAGAATACGACAGAAGTTGGCGCGATGATCTGATAACAAACTGGATGTCTATTCGTATAAACAATCTGTTGAAATATTATCGCCCTAAAGCCTGAACTTAACATAGGCAACTATTAATGCCTGTGTGCCACAGGATTGTATTTTGGGACTCATTTTCCCTTTTATTGAACATCATTAAGTACTTTTGCACCCTTAAGATATAAACACATAGACGACAGACAAAAGTTCGGCAGTTCGACAGAAAATTCTATCAACTGTTTTTTTCTGCCGTATGCCGACTGCTTAAATTATTTGAAAGCAGAGCAGAAAAAACGACTGACACAAAATCAAAACAATTAAATTTAAATATATTTTTCAGTGTTGTCACTATCAGGTTTTTTGTACGCAAAAATAAACTCATTTATAAAAAAACAGCGCACACTAGGCATTTATCAAATGAATTCAGATACAAAATTGAATCTATAATTCTATTTTATTTATTATGAATACATGGATTGCTTTTTATATCTTAATTTTAGAATTGTTCTTTCTGTTCAATAAGTATTTTTAGCTGTTTTTTAATATGATTTTATGTTGTATTGGCATCACTAATTTGCTTTTAGCTGCTCACAAAAATATGAAAATATGTAGTTTAATTTAGGCAGAAACTGCTTAGGTTGTTGTCTTGGCTTTTTCTGTTCTGCCTTCAATGTAATCGTTTTCATAAAAACGTGTGTATTCTAAACTTGACAGCTCTCTGTTATCTGTCGTCTGTCGTCTATGTGTTTATACCTTTACTGATGACACAGCTCTCTTGAAGACAATATTGTTACATAAATCGAAACGACCTAATATCGTTTAACAATAAAAACGATAAACAAAATCTATCAGCTACACCAACACAATACACTCGACACAAATACGCACTAACACTAAGAATACAACGAACGTGTTGATTATCTAAAGCTGCACACACACATGTGTACAACGAACCAGGTAGCAACAACAACATAAAGTAAACCAGCTACGACAAATATGTAACGGACAACATAAGCAAAGTACACAAACAACAATGTACTAGCAGAAGTCTCGAGAAGGCGTGAGCGAGAACCTTCCACATCGAGAACGTTCATCATACTGATCATACGTGCGTGCGGACTATAAAAGGGCTGGACAAAGCAAGCGGCAGTCAGAGTTAATTTAGTCAGCCTTGTGTGAAGTTGCGTGTGAACAAAATAAGTCGTGGTTGTAAAGATCTAGCGAATACTTGTGTGAACTAATAAAGTGAATAAACAGATTATTATTGTTGTATCGTTAAGTTCTATACGGTGGTACACAAAAGTAGTGTAAATAATAAAGAGAGTTAAGAAAAAAACTAAAGTCATATTTGTTTTTACTTTTGTTGCAATTAACGAACTCATATTTAAACGTTTTTAAAAAGGTAAAAACGTAACAATTGGTGTCAGAAGTGGGATTGCAAAATCCAAAAGTAAAAATAAATAAATAAAAAAAAATAAAAATGAAGCTCACCGAACTAAGAGTGGAACGACTGAAACGAGAGTTGGGTAAACTAGAGCTGCCGACGACGGGAACGAAGAATGAACTCCAAAGGCGGTTAAGGGAACATCTGCAGCTTCAGGGCATTAACATCGATTCTCACGAGTTCGAGGAAGAAGAGGAACGAGAATTACAGGCCCCTGCAACTCCTAGCGTTGCTGACATAAATTTGTTCCTAGCAGCTATGATGGAGAAAATGCAACTAGCAAACCAAAAGCTATTGGCGGAAGTACAAGAAGCTTCTAGAGCTGAGAATCAAAAGCTATTTGCTGAAGTACAAGAAGCTTCTAGAACCGAAAATCGCAAAATGCAAGAGGCGAACGAAAGGCTATTTGCTGAAGTAGAAGAAGCTTCTAGAACCGAAAATCGCAAAATGCAAGAGGCGAACGAAAGGCTGTTTGCGGAGGTACGAGAAGCTTCTAGAGCTGAGAACCAGAAGCTATTTGAAGCTTCTAGAGCCGAAAACCAACGACTGCAAGCAGCAATTTTGTCAAAAATTGAAAAGGAGCTGGAAGCAACATCTGGAAAGCTGCAGGAAATCCATGAGTCGGTCAGCAAAAGGATCACTGGTGTCGAGGAAAGGGTGTCACATTTAGAAAAGGCCGTTGACACGAAGGTGGACAATCTGGAAAAGACCGTTGACACTAAAGTGAACAATTTGGAGAGGACCGTCGGCGGAAAAATCGTTATGATGGAGGAAAAGATCAACAACCTCCAAAGCCAGCGACCGGAACCAGTGCGAGTCGTTTCGGAAAGTACCGGCAGGATAAGAACACCTTGCTTTGATGGTAGCTCACCCTTATCCGTATTCAAATTCCAATTTGAGACGGTAGCCAGCAGAAACGGATGGGACGATGGAGAGAAGGCTCTAGAACTAATTCTGGCGTTAAAAGGTGTCGCAGCTGAGATTCTAGAGACCATGCCAGCCAGCAGCAGAAACAACTACAACGAATTAATGGTGGCATTGCAGCGTAAATTTGGCGATGAGCACAAACGGGAACTATACCGCATGGAGTTAAGATGCCGGGCGCAAAAGGCAAATGAGTTATTACAAGCCTTTGCAATGGAGGTTGAGAGATTAGTGCAGCTCATATACCCAGGAAAAAACCATCCATTGATAGACAACTTTAAGACCGAGGCGTTTGTCAATGGTATACGAGATCCTGACATCAAACTGGCGGTATGTTCCACACGGAAGACAACCTTTGCAGAGACCGTGGCCTTCGCACTAGCCCAGGAGACCGCGCGAGCTATTTCTAGACCACAAGTAAGCAAAGTGCGAAGAATGGAAATCGTGGAGGAAGATGAATGCCTTTTAACTAAAGTTAAGGAGATAGTGAAGCAAGCTTTGGAAGAAAATGGACAAAAGGCTAAACTTAAATGCTTCAATTGTGGAAAGGGCGGTCATTTCCAGAGAAACTGCAAAGCGCCACGCAAGAGATCAAGATCCGCCTCACCATCAAGGAATAAGAAACGGGCGAACTACCAACCATCTTCACAAGAGTCCCCGTTAAACTAAAACGAGCTAGCACTGAGGGGCAAGTGCTGGCTCCCACAAGCGAGGGCCCCACAATCTCCATATCAGTGATGCAACAGAACAACAACAATCTTACGGCGTGCGGATACATAAATGGCAGACCACATATCTTCACTATAGACACCGGGGCGACGCAGTCTATCATCAGACCAGATGTAGCGAAGGGAAAATGTGAGGCACTTAGCAATGTAAGACTACGGACAGCTACTGGAGAGTGTGCCACCGTCCACGGAAAAACAGAGGCGAAGGTGACTATAGCCAACATTAGTGTAAGTCACATCTTTATTGTTGCCGATATTGTGGACGAGGTTATCATTGGTGCCGATTTTATGATAGCTCATGGCATACATTTGAATATGGGGCAACAGATTATGAGTTGGCGAAATGTAGAGATACCTCTAGACGTTGGGTACAAGCACCAAGTGCACGCCAGAAGGATAGTTGCGGTCGAAGAACTTAAATTGCCACCTCAGAGTGAATCACTGATATGGGCGCGTATGGAGGGAGATTGTGTGGAAAACCGCTTGTGGGTTGTTGAACCAGCAGAAATACAGACGGATTTAATATCAGCAAAGGCCCTCGTCAAATCCACAGAACAAAGAATAGTCCCGGTGAGAGTGCTAAATCTATCAGGCCATGAAAGAGTCGTCTGTAAAAACTCAGAGGTGGGCCAATGTGTTCCAGTAGAGGCGGTAATAAACAGCGAACAAACGCCGCAACCTGCCGATATGTCAGCCAAGGATCAAAAGGAATTTGGTGAAAATGTGGAGAAATGGATAGCAGGTTTAGCAGCTGCAGAGAAAAACAAAGCCAAAAAGCTGCTAAAGAGGTATGCTTTCGCTTTCGCCACGAACAACAAAAGGCAAGGAAGAACAGCCATGGTTAAACATGAAATTGATACTGGCGAAGCGAGACCGATAAAGCAGGCACCCAGAAGCATACCGCTGGCGAAGCGTAATGAGGTCAAGGAGTTAGTCGACGAAATGAGGAAGAGCGGTGTAATCGAACCATCATCGGGTCCGTTCAGCTCACCTGTAGTCTTAGTAAAGAAGAAAGATGGCAGTACAAGATTCTGTGTAGACTACAGGAAGCTGAATGATGTCACCAAAAAGGATAGTTACCCGCTACCAAGAATTGACGACACACTCGACACGCTAGCTGGAACAAAATGGTTCTCCACATTGGATCTACAAAGCGGGTATTGGCAGGTGGAGATTGCAGACAAGGACAAAGAGAAAACCGCATTCAGTGCGAACGGCGGCTTATGGCAGTTTAAGGTTATGCCATTTGGACTCTGTAATGCTCCGGCCACATTCGAGCGGCTTATGGAACGTGTGCTAAAGGGACTGCATTGGAAGACTTGCCTGGTGTATCTCGACGACATAATAGTGATGGGCAGAACTTTCGACGAACACCTCAAGAACCTGGGAGAAGTTCTGCAACGAATAACAACGGCTGGACTAAAACTAAGCGTAAAGAAATGTGCATTTTTCCAAAAGCAGGTGAAATATTTGGGGCATCTTGTCACTGCAGATGGCATATCCACCGATGAAGATAAAATACGAGCAGTAAAGGACTGGCCTCGTCCCCAGAATCTTCATGAACTACGCAGCTTTTTGGGACTATGCACATACTACAGACGCTTTGTGCCTAACTTTGCCAGCGTGGCTGCAAGCTTACATGAGCTCACCAAGAAGTCAAAAATCTATCAATGGGGTGAGCCACAGGAGAAGGCGTTCCAGACACTAAAAGACCTATTGTGTGCTGCACCAGTTTTGGCGTATCCAGTCCCAGGAGAAAAATTCATCTTAGACAGTGATGCTAGAGGATATGGTATTGGTGGTGTACTTTCCCAAGTGGTCAATGGAACAGAGAAAGTCGTAGGCTACTATAGTCGCACATTGTCAAAGCCTGAACGGAATTATTGTGTGACCCGACGAGAGCTACTGGCAGTTCTGGAGTGCATCAAACATTACCATAAATACCTGTATGGCCAAAATTTTCTGCTAAGGACTGATCACTCCGCACTGATATGGCTGCTACAATTCAAGAACCCCGAAGGACAGTTATCACGTTGGATTGAACGCCTTCAGACTTACGACTTCAGCATTGAACACCGAAGGGGTATAAAACATGGAAATGCTGACGCTCTTTCACGTCGACCTTGTAATTTGGAGTGTAAACATTGCGTGAAAGCTGAGAAAAAGGAATCCATCGTCGATATCCGGCTAACGCGGATTGAAGCCAACGAAGACTGGTCCCAAGCACAAAGGAGTGACCCAATATTGGCGAAGGTAATAGCAGCGAAGGAAGAGGACAAACGACCTACAAGAAATGAGATATCCACAGAAGGTCCTCTTACAAAAGCATATTGGGCACTATGGGACAGCCTAAGGGTCATAAATGGGTGCCTATATCGACTTTGGGAAAGCGCTGATGGCAAGACCTCATCCAACCTATTGGTAGTGCCTTCCTCCAAAATGAAAGAAGTATTAAATGAATTCCATAATGGAGCTAGCGGAGGACATCTTGGAGTGACAAAGACGCTAGAAAGGCTAAAGCAACGTTTTTATTGGGTTGGATGTCAACAAGCAGTGGCGGATTGGATAGCAAACTGCACCCAGTGTATTGCAGCTAAAGGTCCAGCAAGAAGAAGTCGAGGTCAGATGCAGCAGTATAACTCAGGTGCACCTTTCGAGCGGATAGCGATGGACGTAGCAGGCCCTTTTCCTGTCAGCAATGCCGGAAACCGATATGTTCTCGTTGTGATGGACTATTTCAGTAAGTGGCCGGAAGTGTATGCCATACCCAATCAAGAGGCGAACACAATAGTTAACGTTTTTGTGAACAACTGGGTATGCCGCTACGGGGTTCCAATAGAACTACATTCCGATCAAGGCAGAAATTTTGAATCAGCTGTATTCAAGGAAATGTGCGAAGTATATGGCATTAAGAAGACTCGAACGACGCCTCTTCACCCACAGTCAGACGTAATGGTAGAGCGATTTAACCGAACCCTTGAGGAATACTTGCGGAAAGTAGTGTGCGAGCAACAGAAGGATTGGGACGAACACATTCCGAGGTTTCTACTGGCGTACCGATCTGCAGTCCATGATTCAACATCCAGATCACCCGCCAAGATTATCTTTGGGACTGAGATAAAACTGCCGGGTGACTTAGAATTTGGTGTTAAGCCCGCCACAGAGAGGAACGAAACATACACTGGAAGAGAAGAAAGTCTGAATGAACTTCATGAGTTTGTACGCACCCGTATAAAAATGGTCAGCGATAGAATGAAAGCTAGGTATGATAGAGCAGCAAACACGGAGGGCTTCCATGAGAGACAAATGGTTCTGCTATACAACCCAAAGCGGAAGAAGGGATTATCTCCCAAGCTACAAACCAGCTGGGATGGACCGTATAAAATAATTAAGCGGTTAAACGATGTCGTGTACAGGATACAGAAAGCTAACAGCCCCCGAACAAAAATGAAGGTCGTACACATAGAGCGACTGGCAAAATATGGGAAAGGAGATAATGAGCCTATTCGGGACGAACAGGCTTAAGTGGGCGGCAGTGTTACATAAATCGAAACGACCTAATATCGTTTAACAATAAAAACGATAAACAAAATCTATCAGCTACACCAACACAATACACACGACACAAATACGCACTAACACTAAGAATACAACGAACGTGTTGATTATCTAAAGCTGCACACACACATGTGTACAACGAACCAGGTAGCAACAACAACATAAAGTAAACCAGCTACGACAAATATGTAACGGACAACATAAGCAAAGTACACAAACAACAATGTACTAGCAGAAGTCTCGAGAAGGCGTGAGCGAGAACCTTCCACATCGAGAACGTTCATCATACTGATCATACGTGCGTGCGGACTATAAAAGGGCTGGACAAAGCAAGCGGCAGTCAGAGTTAATTTAGTCAGCCTTGTGTGAAGTTGCGTGTGAACAAAATAAGTCGTGGTTGTAAAGATCTAGCGAATACTTGTGTGAACTAATAAAGTGAATAAACAGATTATTATTGTTGTATCGTTAAGTTCTATACGGTGGTACACAAAAGTAGTGTAAATAATAAAGAGAGTTAAGAAAAAAACTAAAGTCATATTTGTTTTTACTTTTGTTGCAATTAACGAACTCATATTTAAACGTTTTTAAAAAGGTAAAAACGTAACAATATAATAAAACTTCTACCATATTATTCAAAGCTTTACACTTGTGCTAGATTAATTCTTTTGAATCCAGTTTAGAAAGCATAGTTCTAATGCACAATATTTTTGTCTTAGGCAATCAGTACCGTGTTTACATGATTAATGAACATTTGGCCACTCAGAGTATTGTACATCGATGACAAGATAGGATCAAATAAAACTTATTTACACTATTGCGCTATGGGTAAAATAAAAATGAAAAAGGATGAAAAGCTATACAGGGGTTTTTGAGGATGCTTACTTCGAATCTGAGGGAAAATTTTTCAAATACATAAAGACGGACCCAATATGAGGGGAAAAATTTAAAATTTATATAGATTTACACGGATACCAATTTCCGGGGTCTATGAGGTTGCTAATTTCAAATCAAATCAAATTTCAAATACAAAACGTTGGATCCAATTTTCAAATTTTTAATTTTTTTTTCATATATTATTTATTTCATATATGTATATAGAAATATAGAATAGAATACAAATTATTATTCCTTTCGGAATTTACAATAAGTATTCAAATCTTAACCTAAAATAATATAAAAATAAAAGTTGTTATTGCCACTGTAACGTACAACTAAAAGTGCTCATCAAAAGTAAATCTATCTGATCAGATCATTTGTGTGGATCCTCTTGAGACGTCTGTTACCCTCGCATGCCCTACAACTTGGGTGTTTTACGTCATATGTGTAGCAGTCAGTAACTCTAAAGCAGTTTTTGTCCGAGAAGTGTGTTTCCGATATTAGCATGACATCAATTTGGTAAGTATGTGTACAAGAAGTTTTGTACTTCGTTTTTATAATGGTATTTGGTCGCGTTCCAAAAGCAGATCTTAAGGGTGTTCATGTCTTATTTAAATTTTTAAAATCTGCTTAAGCATACTATGGTTTTGCAGCAGCTGTTGCAGCATGTTCTGCATGTTAGCTATAAAATTACTCATTGTTTGGATTCTAGTATCAATTGAATTTTGGAAATTCGAATGGACAATTAGAATGCCTTCTTTTAGGGCGTCAGCATATGAAAAGGCATCTGAAAAGGGTTCGCGCAGCATTTTTGGAGTTGGGGAATGGTGGGCTGAGGTAAATTTGAGAAATTTGAATCAGACCATATATAGGTCTTTTGACCTTCGCCTTATTTTTCAGTTCCAAATATACTTTGCAGCCTCGATAATTAGCCGTGTAGTTTTCACCGCAGTTACTGCACATTTTACAGCCGACTTTAGTTTACGGGTGGGGACATTCAGTGTTTTTATGTATGTCTCAGTATCTGTCGCATACTGCCGGTGATTTGCAGAAAGATTTTGTGTGCCCAAATTCTTGGCAATTTTGACACTGAGGGGGCCTTACTGTTTTAAATTAATTTTTTTACAAAAACAAGACATGCCGGTTTTACCAACAAAAAAGTGCAAAATGTGCGAAAAATAACTTTTAAATGAGTTAGATTCGCTATTCTGCATTGATTTTTTTATTTCGTACAACAGTCATAAGGAAAAAACTGACAACATAGCTCAAATTTCTGAAAATAAAGAGGGAAGCTGAAGTTAGAGAGCCTGCTACCTACAATTTGTTTACAAATTAAGCAGTACGGAATGTACTTTATGTACTTTTTCTGTAAGGCAAGCGATATCATATGTTCGTCTGTTTATATGGAAAACACAAACGAAATCTGGACCTAAGTCTTGTATGAATTTGAATAGAGTTTTGAATTTCAAAGTGAAACTTAGTTTTTCACTCACTAATTATTTTATGTTTTTATTTATCATAATTTTTTTCTCAGTTACTTTCTTTAAATATAGTGTATTAATAGAGGACATAAAGAAATAAAAAATGTATTAAAATTTTCAGAATAATTGTTTAGTTTCACAATTCCAAATTAGCTAATTGTTCTGTACTGATTGTAACTTTTCAGCAGATTTTCTAATCCCATTACCAACTTTTTTCAAATAATTTACAAAGTTTTGGACATTTTTAACAAAACAAATTTCAATTCTTAAAGAAAACATTTTTAAAATTGTTTCGCAAGAATTTGCATTTACACAAAAAGTTTAGAAAGTTTCCTTCAAAAATTGTTGTTTGTCTGTGAATTTTTTCGTAATTAACTGCAGAATAGCGTATTTTTGCTACATTTCCCACCTCCTCTTATTCTTTTTGAAAAAAAAACAAATAGAAAAACTAAATATAACAGGGGGAAAAGATTGAGAAAAAAGTGGAAAAGGAAAATAAAATATTTATCCACCAGACTGCAACTTGTTAGAGATGATGTAACCGTTACATTTCACATCCTAGAGCTGCAACTATTAATGCTATGGTAGTTATTGTTGGTTTTTGAAGTTATTTCCAGTTGCATTTAGTTGTTATTATTGTTGTTTAGCAAGATTGCCGAAGGAAGTTTATCTAAATTGTCTATTGTTTTAAGGATAAGCGTAACTAAAGTACGTTCATTTCTTTCATCATCAACACCAACGTTATCTAGTCTTTGAAGTATTGCTAATTTATCAGCAATTAAAATACACAAAGACAAACTGTAGCAAAGTGTAGGATTTTATAATAAAAATAAAAGACTAAAAAAAATAAACACAAAAATTCAATAATTTGAAGTTGAATCATTTCTATCGTTTCTAATGACTGTAAGAAATCACAAAAGAAAAAAATGAAAAATAAAAAAGCAAAACGTATAAATACAAATCCAAACAATCCTCTCTTAGTTGTCCAAAAACTGTAATAAGTTTAAAGCAGATTTAAATAATATTTTATTGCAATAAAAATTCCCATTTATGTTTTGAAGAAATTGAATTCTAGAAACAAACTACAATAGCAACTAAAAGCAACTTAAAATAACGTCAGAAACAAGCAACTACTATCTCCAACTCTTGGCCAATTCACTCGACTTTGTATCGTGTATGTTGTATTTATTGTGTATTTCGTATTTCAAACGTAAAAAAACGATAAGAAGAAGAAGACCAGTATTCGTAATTTGCAAACAGTATAATTTTGAAATGTTAATTGTTGAGTCAAGTTACACAGAAAATATTTTTTATTTTTATTTTTCTTCTTGATTACTGGCATTACATAAACTGTGAGCACGAAACCAATACAACTTTTCAAAACATATGAAAAAAATTGAGTATAAGTGTATAGGATTTTTTTTATGAAAATTGTCAATGACAAGCATACACTGTTGTATATTCTTCCAACAATACGTTGAATACAACAATACAAGGGCTTGTGTGATCTGTCCATCTATTTTTTATTTTCATTAACGATATTCTTTCTTTAACTTCTAATCCTATTTTCTCTTTTGCTGATGATAGCAATATTTGCCGTTCATATTATTTTAATGGTATATTGAGCCGAAAAGGCTTAATAAGAATGATACTCTCACATCCGACCTACAGTGAATCTCCAAATGGGGTCGTTTTTGGGTTGAATTTAACGCTCGAAAAATGCAATGTTGTTTATTAACACACAAGCGCATCGATAATATAGTGGACGAAATTTTAATAGTCGCAATAACAGATTTAATAATACTTTTATGTAGTTGGTCCACCTTGTTTCCTATTTACCACTATTTCCTAATATTCAGTAGTTGGTAACAAGGAAATATTTTGTATACATTGTTGTTAGAATTTCCTCTCGATATAATAATAATGGAACTTTTACTCAAAAAAATACCAAATAAAGAGCGAAATTAAAATAGGCACAAGTACTTTTATTTAATTTTTACAGTTACAAAATGCAAATTTTTTGTAAAAAAAAACATGTGCTTTTTCGTGTTTGCATCATTGAGTATCAGTATCAGTCCATGTCGAGAACTTTTAGGCACAATGGGTAGAGGAAAATCCGTAACACAAGAGGAGCGATCTTTAATAAGAGTTTTAAATGAAGAAGGCTATTCAAAAAGGGAAATAGGTAGAAGAATTTGAAGATCAAAGCATCTAGTTGGTACGTGTTTACAAAAAACTACAAAAAATAATAAATCAGCAAAAAGAAATAAGAGAAACGCAAAACTAAGCAAACGCCAAATTGGTCAACTTAAACAAGAGGCCACTAAAAATAAGCTTTATTCTTCCCAAATTGTCCTGAAATTAGGCTTATCTGTAGGAAAACGTCGACAAATTTTATCGTCTAACTGTAACATTAAATGGAAAAAATCAGTCAAAATCGTACCGTTATCATGCTCTCATAAATCGCGGAGATTGGAATTTGCCAAATACAATATATCATGGACAGAGGAATGGAGAAACATTATTTTTTCCGACGAAAAAAATTCAATTTGGATGGCCCGGATGGTCATTATTAGCATGATTTCCAAAAACAGAACGCACCCAGAATGAGCAGAAACTTTGGCAGAGGTACTGTAATGGTATGGTGCGGTGTCAGTTACTATTGGAAGTTTCAGTTGTGTTTCATTTCTCCTAAAATGAACTCCAAAACCTACGTGGAAATGTTGGAAGATGTTTTAGTAAATTATCTGGAATATAATTTGGATAAAGGCATGACTTTCCAATAGGATAACGCTAGCATCCACGTCTCGAAAGTCTCAAAAGCATTCTTTTCATCGGTTTAAATCCCAATTCTAGACTGGCCTGCTAGAAGTCCGGACATGAATCCGATAGAAAATCTTTGGGGAATCGTGTCAAGAGATGTTTATAGCAACGGAAAGCAATACAACACAGTGAGTGAGCTGAAAAGGGCGATTCCCCAGTAGTCGATAAATATTGAGCTTAGAATATTAAAAAATCTAGTAGAATCAGTGCCCAGTCGTATATTTGGTGTTGTACAAAGTAGAAGAGAGGTTACTAAATATTAATCAGTTATTAATTTATTTTTTACTCTAAATGGAATTAATAATTTTTATATTGTTTTAATTGCGTCTAATTTAAATTTAGCATACATTTTACTTTGTTTTTTTATATTTTAATTTATCGTTATTTTTATAATTTAAACATTTATATTAATTTAAGTTTGAAAAATGTTATTAATTTGGCAAAAATAAAGTTCTTTTGATTTGAATAATACACCGAAATATTAAATGCTACTACTTTAATTTCGCATACTGTATTGTCTCATCTGAAGTCATGGCCGGTATAAATATCAATAAGTCAAACGCTTACTATGTTCTGAGCATGAAATTCTGTGTGATGTTTGCTAGAACCAGCACATTTTTCAGGTTTCGAAAAAAGCATTCAAGTGCCTCGGTTTCCTAAGACGGTGCATGAAATACTTCATTTCATCTGACATTCTTACAATTTACACCACTTATATTTCAACGAGAATGGAATACAACTCTCATATGTAGGCCGGTGCCTCAAAGTCTATTTTCATTCCTCCCGACCGCTTACAAGAGAGGGCGAAAGTGCTCATTAATAACCATAGGTATTCAACTCTATTGATTCATGGGAGCATCGTTGCAGTGTGTTTGTGTGTTCGTTTGTTGTGTTTGCATGTTTTATCGCTATTACAACGGATTTTGCTCCAGCGGGATAGGGTGACATGTTCCCGATAATCGTGCATGTATGCGTAACACCCGTCTTTCTCGCTGAGTACATCTGTTTGATTGATTGTACGATTGACTACAACTGTTTGTATGATACATAATTTATTTCAAAAGATTTTTAAAAGAATGTAAACAATTTGCTTGAAGTCATTAGAAAACTTTTATTTCATTAAACCATATTATGCAGACTGAAAACATGAATACCGAGTCTACGTATGTTACACAGTAGTGCAATGTAAAAGTATGCTCGATCCTGTTATTCATATTACAAGTATTTTTCTTTTACTTGCTTACTTTACTTAGGGCCATTATTACAACTTTCAGTTAAACTTGGGTTTACCTTTAGCTAAAGGGAACTGTAAAGTTAACTTTAATTTATTTTCGTTATTACAACTTACAGACAAAATAAAGTTAACTTTTTCAAAAATATATCACTGATGGAGCAATGTCGATAAAACTGCTCAATTAAACAAGTTTTCTTTAAACGCAGTGGCAACGAAGGGCCGCATTTTTGTTGTTGTGTTTCCTCATTTTGTTTATATTTGAAGTTGCCATATTGAAAATAATATATAACATGGCAAGCCCTAACATAAACTTAACTTTAAAAGTTAAAGGTAAGATGAGGGTCATCTTTAGCTTTAGCTTAACGCTCACTTCTACCTATAATAATGAAAAACAATTTATCTGCCAGTTAAAATCCTCCCTTTAGTTAACGGCAAATTGTAATAATGGTCAAAAATAGTCATTACAACCCTTTCGTCAAGATTAGGATCTAGCTTCTAACACCACTCATGATGTGTGTCATAAATCGACTTCGAATAACAGATTTCTGAGAAACATTTCATGGCAATTTTATTTACTCCAAGAGTTTTTACCAGAAGTCTGATGAAAGAAGTCGAAGAAATATCTTTTTTATTTCTTTTTGTTAATGTCAGAAGTCGAGTGTGAACCAAAAAACGTAACTCCTCAAAAATTTCCAGCATTTTTGTGTGGAACAAATCTGAACTCAGCTGCTTTTAATATTCTAATGTGGGTACCAAAAAAGAGATTTTGTAGCGCACTTTGAAATTTTATGTGCAGAAAAACTAAATAAAATTTTTGAATTTCAAAAGATTCTCAACTTAAGGCATAAAAACATTAATTTCACCTGTGTAACTTCATAAAATGTTAAACCCAAAAATAGGACAATGACTCCCAGGATTCGAGTACCAGATTTTATGTATAAAGAGACACAAAAAAAATCGCAGTAGAAAATAACAACAGAAGCCACAACAGCAAAAACAAAACATTTAAAACAATAAAGGAATACACACTTGTAGTGCTCAAATATTTGCGTGTAAAAGTCTTCAAAATTTACAACTGACTGGTTGTGTAATAATAACTACAACAACAAAATCAACAATAAAAAATATAACGTTGTGCACAAAAGCTTCCAAAGGAGGTTGCGACACTTGTGCTAATAAAATAGCTGTTCTAGAGGCAACTGAAAAAAACCCACAGAGGAGAATTTATGTAAACTAGAAAAGCAGAGATCTTAGTCTGGCTATAAAAATTAATACAATAAAAAATAAAAATTCCATCAACAACAAAATATTTCTTGTAATAAAAAAGTGTGTTGAAATAGAATATTGATGGCACTACATAGATTTCAAGTTGATTTCTGTTGGGAAACTAAAATAAGAGATCTGAGTCATACATCAGACTGTCCTGATTTTGGTAATTGGACATTTAACAGGCTCAATGTACACTTTTTCAGAATAAGGAGTTGCCTCTAGCCCATGTGCTAATCAGAAAATTGTCATTGTTGACGGCGCGCAGCGACATACTTCGAGAAGACATTACAACCATATGGTTTGAGGGGAGTACAGTAGGTCCTAAGGTCGCAGGCACCTCTATATGGTAATAATACATACATACATACATACATTATTGGTCGTTACAATCCTAGGTCCTAGGATTATGGACCTAGTTTCTCACACCACTTATGTTGTGTGCGTTAATTTCATACATGAGTGGTTGGACCTACAGTTTAAAGCCGACAAAGTGACAGCTATGACAGACTCCATATTGCTTTCCAAATACAATGTTAAATGAATCATAACAACTTGACATAATTTCTTTGAAAATGGAATTAGCACGTATGTAGGTTAACATTTAGTATAGACGTTTGCAATTAATAGATAAAAGGATGCTATTGCAAAATATTTTTTAAAAATTAATATTCTTTGCTTCTTTCCGCACAAGGAAAGATATTGATTATATTGATATCGCCACTTACAAGAATGAGCATTATTTATTAAAGTTCTTATAGCAAGTCCTCCTTTTCCTTAGACGAAATGGACCAATGCAAATGCGACATACACTGCGTACTCTTCCCGTATTGTGGTGTCCACAATATAATTTTGCATTAAAAAGAGAGAATGTTATTTTTAATTTTAATTTTACTTTTTTTCAAGCTTTGAAGTTTTTGTGTTAACTCCCGCCCATATTTTTGCCAATAAGAAAAAGCTTTGATAATGACCACTTCGAGAAAATCAAATAAATGGATTTTCAGTTCCACTCTTAGTGTGATGGCATTTTTTCACTAACATCTATAGGTCGGTACTTTTGGCGGAGGGAAATACACCTCAGTTACTTTTTAAAATGGATGAAGAAATTTCGTGAAGAAGAAAAACGAATTCATTTTGATCGACTGCAATGATGAGACCAAAACGTTTCTGGCAAAAAGGATTTCAATGTTATCATCAATTGAATCAGTGCCTGATGAAACTTTATACAAATCCACTTCTATTCTCGATAAAACGAACTATTACCGTCCTTGAGCGTATAATTTTTCCTTTGCTAAAATTGAACTATAAAAGTTTAAACTTTAACTATGTCATGATTTAAAAGCATGTCATGATTAAAAAAAAGCACATAGAGCAAGTGCATGAATGGCGAAAAATTTAATGCTAAGCTTAAAAATGAAACTAAAGCCGGTAGACTACTTAAGACCTAAGGTTTCGCAACACTCACCTTAACTGTAGCACAATACACGGAAATATGTGTTTAATGAAATGTGTAATCTAAAAAGTCGCCGTAGTCTAGTATGTAGTGTGTTGGCTTATTAGACGACGGGCCACGGTTCAAACCCCAGGTCAGACACCAAAACGAAATATGAAAAAATATTTCTTCGGCGACTTCCTCTCAGTAGATTTCTGGCAAAAGCTCTGAGAGTAAATAAAATTGTTAAGAAAAGTTTCTCAAAAATCGTCGTTCGAAGTCGACTTTAAACTGAAGGTCCCGCCACTCATGTATAAAATTAACTCACACAACATAAGTGGTGTGAGAAGCTAAGTCGTAATCCTGACTAAAGGGTTGTAATGGCCAACTAACTTAAAAACTTGTACACTTAGAACCCTTAGAACCAAAAAATAAATTATTTAAGAAAAAATTATAGACAAAAGAGCCTATTTACAAAATACGGCTATGCCCTGTCTTCATTTTAGAGACCTCACGATATGCGCCACCTGCAGGGGTATAGCCTATCGCTTAAAACGTTCTTACGAGCGTATAGTATGAACGGCTGAAGCCACTCGTCAAAACACTGATTAGAACTTATTAGTGCGGCTCCTGGCAAGTTCTCCATCGACCAGATCTTCACGTTATGCCAAACCCTGGAAAAGGCCCTTAAAACACATGGACACACACAACTTTTTCTCAATTATAAGGCGGCCTTCGATAGCCCCATAATGTGTCGTGTTTTTGCCACAATGTCTGAGCTCGGTATTCCTGCAAAGCTGCTAAGGCAATGCAGAATGACGTTAAGCAGCTCCGTCAAGGTAGAAACGGATCTCTCTTTACCTTTTGAGACCGCGTGAGGTTTTAGTCAAGGCAATACCTTACCATTCGACCTCTTTAATTTCTCCATGAGGAAGGCGAGAGTGCATCACAATGGCATTATTTTTAGCTGATTGAGTATGCTATCGACATTGACATCATAGGGCGTACCAAACGAAATGCTATTTAGTGCTATTTAACGGAAATCTATCAAGGTGAGCCTGGCAATCAATGGGGGTAAAACAAGGCACATGTTATCGACATCGTATCCCAAATTACGGCCGATAATTGTACTTTCAATGTTTTCAATGAATTTATTTGTCTAGGCTCCGCCATTACCAGCAAAAATGATTTCAGTCCGGAGATCAAACGTAGGATGATTCTTGCCAATAGGTGCTATTATGGTTTCAATAGGAAATTGAGTAGCAGAGACCTCTCTCGTACGACAAAACCTACAGTCTTACGTCGCAGAAGCAGGAAGCTCCATTAACGATTGGTGCGACCAACTGACGGATGCGCGAAAGAAGCAGAGGCACCTGAAAGGATTAGCAGGCCGAAATCCGATAAGCGGGTAGTTAATGGCCAATTAAGTAAGAAAGTGAGGATTATATTGTAATCTTTCGAAATTTTACGCGACGTTATGTCGAATAAAATTTGTGTTACTTAGAATGATCTAATAAGCTAATGAAATATACTTAGGAATAGTTTAAAGATAACAATATCAAAGAATTGTACTCACTGTTTTCAGATGCAAATTTGATTGAAAACTTGTGGAATAAGGTAAAACAATCAAAGAAAATTTAGTACGACATACCAGATTCGGAATGCCAAAATAGTATTTACCGAATGCTCAAACAATGTGTAAAAGTCTTATACATTGGTGAAGACACTTGTCTTGTTAGAAAACAATTTCAGTGAAAACTTTTTTATATTAGGAAACTTGGCACATGGCAACCCTTAATGTGACCCAAAGATATGTACATACCATTCCACTCCACTTTTGTTTTTTTATTCGTTAATTTTTAAATTTTATTAAAAAGCATCAGTAAGAGTTGTTTGCTTCTCTTTCTACTTAATTTTTTTAGATTTATAAAAAAGTAAACAAATTTAGCGAGAAAAAATGCAACGCAATGTGTTAAAGGTAAAAGTAGGTCAACTAGAGGAATTAAAATAAAAATTTTATGAAAAATTTGCAAATTGTGAATTTTAAAATAGAAACAGCTGCCAGCAGATAGCAAAATTGGCATTATAAGGGCTTTGGAAAAAGGCAAATCAATGAATGAAGTTACGGTTTGTTAGATTTCATAGCGATATCTTTAAACAAATAACATGGAAAGAAAGCCAGGAAGTGGTCAACCTTGTAAATATACTGCCCGCCAAGACCGTCAAATGGTAAAAATAGTAAAAGTTGACCCTCGTAAAACGCCAGTAGATGTTTCTTATTATGTAAACGAGTAATTAGGGATTTCTATTGGTGTCCACACAGCCAGAAACCTATTAAGAGAGGCAAATTTATTAGCTAGAAGACCAGCCAAGACGCCACTTAGTAAGTGAGGTTAATAAGAAAAAACCGCTTGATTTTGCTACACGGCCTCTGCATTGGTCAAAAGAGCACTGGGCCAAAGTTTTGTGGAGCGACGAATCAAAGTTTAACTTATTTGGCTCTGATGGGTTAAATTATAATCGTCGACCCTCAAAACAAAAATATTTACTCAAATATCAGTTGCCAGTTCCCATTCGGTAAACAAGACAAGACACGGTATTGAACGTAATATGGCATCGAGTTGCATTTTTTTCTCGCTACTGTGGTTGCATTACGCATCAATAAACTGTGTAGCCATATTTTTCAACAATTTCTATAACCACAAAAGAATTATTTTTTGTGATATATAAGTTCAGAATAAATGCAATTACATACCATCAATTTTCTTATCGTCAAGTCTCCAAGTATCACAATGGTGTCCTTATTATTTTCCACATCAGTGTATGTAAAAACGCAAATAAATCTCTTCCACATTTTTATAAAATTGATTGCATTTAAAAATTGTGAAATACATTCGCATATTAGTTTGAAAATAAAATTAAATATTAAAAGAAAGATTTTTTTGGATTCTATTATTTCTCTCATATAAAAATAAGCTTAAAAAATTAAAAAAAAAAATGAACGTGTTTGCACGATGAAAACTATTTTCGAAGAAGAGTATGCAATGAAAATGAAACACCTCATCAAAGTTATGGCATATTTAGTTTTTTTCTTTACGATATATTTTGTTTTATGAACACAGTCATGAAAAGTTTAACACCGGTACATGTGGAAAATGCAAGAACTATACAAAGGCATACAAAACGTATCGTAATAAAATAAAATTTGTACATACAACCAACAGGCTACAATAGTAAGTGTGCGAATTAAAAGTTTCAAAACTTTATCACTGAATTTAAATAAAAATGAAAAGTTTTCAGCACGTCTGCATATTGTAAAAAACTGTGATAAAAACAATTACAAATACAGAGATATTTATAAATTATTGGCATGTGCATGTATGTATATGAACGATTCAGGAAATTCCGGTACACATACAAACATACCTATGAAGACCGGTAAACAATATATAAAAGCTTTACAAATTGATTGGCATTTCACTCAGTTGATTCAAAAATCTTTCCTCAGACTGGTAGAAAATAGGCGCATATTTGAAATGCTACTGGAAAAGTTTAACTAACATAATGCAAAACTTTTACACATTTTCTGGTGCATATCCATCACTTTTCTCAAATGGAATCAAACAACAAAGTTAGATAATCAACAAAAACACTCACCAAAATTTTCACAATTAATTGAACTTGTAGAAATTGTTCACGCTTGCCTATTCTGAGATAAGTTCCTCGGTTGAGACGACTAGACTATGGTTGGATCGAAAATTAGTATTATTCAACAGTTTTGGTAGGTAAACACAATATAGTTCTTTCAAAAATTCAAAATTTACATGAGCTTTTTCTAAAAAAAAAAAGAAAATCTAATTGCTGGCACTAAATCCAGGGTAACACTTAATTCTCATGTTGGAACCTCCATCGAAAAGTTCGTCAAAAATTTGTTGGCCTTCTGCTTGTTTACTAATTTTACACAAAGTAGGCGATTAGATTAAAATCTTGAGATCCTTGGTTTTATACATACATATAATGTATGTGCAGTAATATGAATAATAATAAGGACACCAATATGACACTTAGGAATTAGGGGAGAAGGTAAGAAAAATAAGAAAATTGCTTGTCTTGTTCTTACCAATTCATCCAAATGTGTTCCTCTTATCACCAGGGCGATATCGTCCGCAAATCCAATGATCTGTGTACCTCTAAGGAGTTTAAGCCTCAGTCCACCATCGTACATGTCGATTCATAATATAGGGCCCAGCACGGAACCCTGCGGGACCCTCGCCGTTACCGCATACGATTCTGCCATCATTCGTGTCATATAAGAGCACTCTATGCTTAAAGTAGTCCTTAATGAGTTCTATTAAGTAGTTCGGTACGCCCTTTCCCCTTTCCATCCAGGGCAGCTAGCGTGGCATCTCAATCCGCAGAGTTGAATGCATTTTTGACGTCCAAGGTGATGATAGCGCAATATTCCTTATCGCCCTCCAGCCAACAATTCGTGGTGTCATTGATCGTTTTCGAATTAGTTTTACTTTTCACGATTCAAAACCATCAACTATCAAGAAAAGGAAATGAGCGTACCAAACAAAATATTGTTGCTGTAACGCATGTTTAGAAGAAGACGTGATATCAATTCGTAATTTTTTTAAGCTGTCGAATACATGGAGAATTTTACGTAAACAATTGGGTGATTTATTGCCACCATCAATAAGCAAAATTAGTTCATTTAGTACGAAGGCAATCGACATCCATTAAAATTGAAACTTTTTTGGAATTTATATGCAGAATAAACAAAACTTGTTTACCAATAAAAAATTTTTACCTTGTAGAGAAAATTTAAAAAGAAAAATTGTAGGGTATATACACGGTAATCTAAGAAGTAATACTAAAATAATTTCTCAGATCGAAAAGGGATATCACCCACCTGCAGTTCTGGTTTCAGTGAGTGTCTCTTGCGATATTTTTTGCAAACAAGGTATCAAAACATTTGATAAATTTACCATGAAATCAATTTGAAAATTGTTCCAATACCACTTAACTATTCTATGTTCCATTATCAGGAGTGGACTTTTCAGTAAGATTTTGCGTCAGCTTTTAAAGTTAAAATGTGACAAACTTCTGAAGAAGGGCCCACTGGTAGTCATAAATTGGACCACAAATTGTGGACAGTTTTCGTAGATATTGTTTGCCACATAAGGTACCACAACATTGCTTCTTTAAAAATTGCCTGTTGCTAATTTTGCAAATGATAGGGTCAAGATTATACTATGTTAAGTTATGTACTTTTATTGAGTCAATATTCGGTTTATTGAGTACAATATTTTAAGTGTTCAGGCATAATAATATACGCAGTTCAGCTGCTTATTCAATATTCATTTGACAGGTGATAAAAAAACAGGTGGTTATTTCAACAACATTATTTTTATTTAATTTTTTTGTTTTGTTTTTTTTTTTTTGTTCTGTTTTTTTTTTAGTTTGTCAAATATCAACAGAATGTTCGGTTAGTTGTAATATGCTCACTGAACATACTTATGACAGTGTTGCATTTTAAGTTTTACTCAATATTATAACAATGAAACTTTATATGAAATATTGAGCTCAATAATGGCGTTTATTGCAATTTACGCAATAAAGGAGCATATTTTAACACCGTGTTAAGGCGTTGGTCAAACACAAACACATGCATTTCGAACATATATTTGCTTTCTGTATGTTAATAAATGGGTAAAAAAACTATGGCTCAATAACTTTTATTGTGTTTAATTTTATAGCATAAATGTTGTCTAACAGTATTTATATCCCTAATAAGCATGGGTATTTTTTTTACCATAATTGTCCTTATTGTTATAACCGTGACGTGTTTGTTGCAATGAATCTAAATATTGATATTTTCAAGTATGTAGTTATTATGAGAGGAACAGAATTATGAATGAGATAAGGAAACAAAAAAAAATAATAATTGGGCAATAGGCAAAGAATATAAAATTCTGACACGAATATTAGAAACGATGTTTTAAAAAGTAAAATAGAAGCTCAACTTTTTTTATAACCTACGCTGTAATTTATAGGTACCGTTATTCAACGAGTCATCATTGCTGTCAATGCAAAAGCACGTGAAGTTTTAAGTTTGGTTATTAAAAAAAAACAAATTATCTCTCAAGTAGTTTCTTTTGGTTGGCCACGTAATTAGAAACGTTCAGTTTACTTTTAATTTCTGAATTTATTTTGCTATTTGTAATAAAGTGAGTATAATTTAAATAGCAATACATATGTCACCTTGTAATAATTTTCACGCGTTTTTGTTTTTAAAATGGGAAAAAATTAGTCTTGTACTCCAAAACTTCGGGAGTTAATTGTGCGTTGTTACCAGGAGGAAAAACTTTCAATATCAGCTATTGCAAGGTTTTCCTGCTCCAAAAAAATGGCATTTGGTGCAATTCATTTGTACAATAAAACGAAAAAGTTTGAAACCCCCGCCAGGAAGCTTAGAGCCAGAAAAACCACTCCAGCAGAAGACAGAATTATTTGTAGGGCAAGTAAGAGAAAACCTTTCCTGTCTTCTCGTGAAATAAAGGCTCAAATTGGGCAAGATATAACGTCAGTAATATCCATATGGACAATAAGAAGGCATTTGCAAGAGTCAGGACTTCGAGGGTGTATTGCGCAGAAAAACCGCAGTCTCAAGAAAAAATATTAAAAAGCGGTTACAGTTTGCTAAGGGAATGCTAAAAAAGAATAGAGTTCTCTGGAGTGACGAACCCAAGTATAATTTGTTCCATTCTGATGGAACACCTTATGTAAGATGTCCTCCAAACAAACCCCTTGATACAGTGAAAACTGTAAAACAAGGTGGCGGCTTTATTATGGTCTAGGGTTCTTTTTCTTTGCGTGGTGTCGCTCCAATTGTAAGAATTGAAGGAATAATGGACCAATATCAATATAAAAGCATTTTGGAAAATGCAAATGAACCGTATTCCCCGTCAATTCCATTTTTCAGCATGGTTTTTTTTTCAACAAGGTTAGTGAAGTGTTGGCTTTCGGGTCAAAATATTGATGTTCTGACTGGCCACCACAAAGTCCTGATCTCCACCCAATTGAAAATGTATGGGCAATTGTTAAAAGAGATCTTAAGGACAAAAACCCTCGAAATAACGATGAATTGTTTCAGCTGGTGCAACAAAGCTGGCAAAACATATCAGTATGAACATGCCAACGTTCGATACAAAGTTTGCCGAAAAGACTTGCAGATATTCAAAACAAGGGCTATCCGACAAAATATTAAAGAATATGCCCGTTAAATGTGAATAGATGAAGATATTTTTAAGCTGTTTGTAAGAATATATTTTGTTTCTAATTACATATATGACCAACCTGAAATTGCTATTTTTCGTTTTTAGCTAAGTTTTTCAAAAATGATATTGATGCTGTGAATTTGTTTTATTTTAAACTTAAAGCTAATTTGTTGCATTTTTTTTTTAGCTATTAGATTTAAACTGAGCAACAAAGTTTTGAAAATAAATTAATAAACATACATGTTGCTAAGTCGTTTCTAGTTATAAGGCCACCACTGTATATGCAGACATGATTTCCCTATTCACTATTCCTTGGTGATTTGTAATCTCAAAATATCCAAATTTTCTTAAAATCAGGTCAATAAAAAATGCAAAATGAGTTTAAAGGGTCAGATGACTTTTACATTGCACGGAGATGTGGAGCACATGTAGTCATATGTTGAAATATTTATTATTTTCTTTCTACTACATTACTAACATTATATTAATATCTTGTTTTAAATTAAAAATATTGTGTTATTTTCAATGCCTACAATGAAATTTTAAGATAAGTCAAGCACAATTATTGTTTGTCTTCACTGTAGTTACAAGTAGATCGAAATATCCTCACATCCACAATGGTAAGTTTTTATATTTGCTGGCTATTAATGGAATACATATTTAAATCATAAAATTTAATTTAAAATTTATTCGTGCCAGATTACATTACAATTGATAGGCGGTACATACTACCAAGAACGCTAAAGCCAATTTTTATTTAATTTTTTCTGTTGAGATAGTCAGTGACAAAATGAAAGCTTGATGTGATCCAGCGGTCAAGTCTGAAGAGTCCAGAGAAGATTAAATAGTTTGGTTGAGTAGTTCACAAAAGGAAAAAGTATTCTCTTCTGAATTACAAACTGAAACCTACAAAGAAACAGAAAACGAAATGACGTCATCTTCAAAGTACAAGAACATTATTATGCGATATTTTAAATCGCATACACAGAGAAATTGTAAAATTACGGTGATGGCTATGTTCAGAAAGAACAAAAAAATTTCAAACCATATAAAAATTAATTAAAAAATTTCAATTTTTAGTTGACTGTCTCTAAAGTAGACAATTGTATCGTTGTATGCATTGTATTATTGGACAAATATGTGTATGCTTGTTATTGATAATTTTCATATAAAAATCCGATGCACTTATACACATTTTTCTCATATGTTTTTAAAAGTTGTATTGGTTTCGTGCTATCAGTTTATGTAAATGCCAGTAATCAGGAAGAAGAATAAAAATACAAAATATTTTCTATGTAACTTGAGTCTGCAATTAACATTTCAAAACATTTTATAATTGTTCGCACAGATAATTATCTTTAATTTAATTTAATTTTTTCCGTAATATTTTTCATTTTGTTGCTTGAAAATAAAATTATGATTACTAGTCTTCTTCTTCTTATCGTTGACGTTTGGAATACGAAATACACAATACAGCATAGCACTGAGCGTTCACAAACAAAAAGTGTGTTCAATACAACATACACGATACAAAGTCGTGTGAATTGGCCAAATGTATGTATGTTAAAGGAAAATTTTGTAACTAACGTATGAGTCTTAAGATATCGAAAGAACTGTTCATTGCTACACAATATGTAGAAATAAGACCCACAAATTTTCTCTCAAGTTTGTTTTTTATTGACTTTTTTATTTACACGTGTTTTCTTGCAACATCCTTTACACGTTGCTCTCCATAAATCTTAAATAATTAATTAACTTTTGCTGACAGGATACCAAGAACACATGAAAAACAAAACGTTTCAAGTATTGTAAATATAGACAACTCTGTTTATTTTTAAAGAACCAGAACATCAACACAAATATAACAACAAAATAAAAGAATAAAATTTTTTAACTTCTAAAAGTCATTTTATATATTTTTGTTGTTTTTCTTGTTCTGCGTTTCTACGCTACACTTTAATGCAGGCTAAACAAACTGTACTGATGTTCATAACCATACTCGTATTTGCTAACGTCTGACTAGCTGGCTATCACTTTTCGAAATTTGGATTCAAAGAACGAGGAACGTATGTACTTGCGAAATCGGAAAGTGGGTTACTTTAGTGGTTGGCAATAGTAGGTAAAGAGGTGAATATAAGTGAACTAGTTTTTTTGAGAAAAACGCTTTCAGTTAGCGACACATATAACCGTCACTGAACCGACTACAAATTTTATAATTTTTACTTTTTCTATTATTAGTAGTTCTGTTGTTTTCTTTAATTGAAGCAAACACGGAAAGTTACGTTTAGAGAGTGTAAGCCCTTAGGCTCCATTCTTGTTGTCATTTTTGTTACAACAGTTGTTAACATTATTGTTGTTGTTTTTATAATGGCACTTGAAAACATAAAATTCAACACACCCGTTAATGACAGTTTTATTTTCATATTATTTTTTTTCTTTTCTTTCCATTTTTATCTTGTGTTCTCTTTATGTTGGTTGGTTGGTTTTCTGTTTTTTTATTGTTTATTTGATGGTGTTATTTCTATTATTTTAATGTGTAGTCGCCAGCACAAAAATATAAATTTTTAACTGACAACACAGAAAGCAAGGGTAACACAACCCCTTCATTCATTTTAGTTTGTGTTGTAACAACAATCTGGTAAGTTTGTAAATTAAAAACAATACAATTTCCAAACATACATTAACTGACATACTTATAGACTTGCAAATCTTGAAAAATTCACTGCAGATGCGCTTATTCGAAATACAAATAAATTAAAGCGGATGTACTCTTTAAAAATGAAATAAATATGTTATGTTTGGCTGGTAACAAATACTGTTCGCAATTAAAATCAAAAGTTTTGAAAGATTTTGAAAATAGACTTTCTTTTTATAAAATATTATATTCTTAAATCAACGATTTGTGGTGCATAAACGTAGGACTTCGTGTAACAACTGCACGAGAAAATCGAAAAATGTAGAATTTTTTACGAAATTCCCAAAAGCTGTGCTCAGATAAGCAAAGCAGAAATCCCCTCTTTGGAGAGCTCGAAATTGTGGTTTTAGAACTACAGATGCACCAAAAATCCCAAGGTGTCAGAAAAACACTGTTTAAATTGGACTCCAAAGCAAAAATGTGCTATGGTCGCACGTCTAAGCTTAATTTCCGACGATTAGACGGATAATCCTATGTTCGACCTTGAGGTGAAAAATCTGTACAACCACCGTAGTTTTAAATGGAGGGAAAAATATTATGGTGTGGTGATGTTTTTCGAGACATGAGATATGTTCATTTTCAAATTGTAATTTCTCAACAAAAGTTTGGATTACCTCAACCCATTTTGTTATGTGACGAGTTTTTGCATTTTCTCTCTTACCCTTCGTATAATATATCTTTCCAAACATCTGTCCCTACTTCAAAAAAATGTTCTGACCACTTCAGCTCGGACTCGAAGTATTTCAATCCGGAATCTACCTAATAATAATAATAATAGATATCGCTATTTCAAATGCTTAGCACTTGCATGTATCCAGCGAAAAAAACATCAACCTTCATCTTTGAATACCGTAGGCTTACAGGTAAAGAGCTCCGATTACGTTGCCGAAAAGCTTCCAAATCATATTGATTGTAAAGACTGCCACAACAGAAGACGTTTGAGTTGTAAAAAATACAAGGAAGCAGTTTACGTTGACAAAGGATGCTTTTCAAAATTTCTCCCATTAGACGTCACTACGACAATTTTTTTTAACTTTTACGTGTTTTGTATTGTGTTTTTGTACGTCTAATTTTATAAAATAAAAAATTTTAATAGATTTTTCTTGCCGTTTTGGTTTGGGTTTAAATGAATTATGCTTTCCCCTTCAAAACCACGATTTTTTTGTATATTGTAAATACACATATCCTCCCTCAAATCTCAATTTGTTACCAATAAAACTATAAAGTGGTAGGAGAAAAAAGTTAAGTAAAAACAAATGCTACAATTTTCTACCCTTTATTCTACTTTTAATATTTATAAAATTAGGTATTCAGTAATATTTCGTTTGCCTTTTTAAAGCCTGGATGCGATTAGGCATACCATGTGTGTAATTTTTTCAAGTCCTTCTGATATGACGTACTAGATGACGTACCACTGGCAGATTTTTTTGCAGAAGCAAAATAAATATTGATAGAAAACGTCAAATCCTATAGCAATTATCGGGATAAGAGCTATTGCAATTTCACAAGTTAATGTCTTTACCAACGAGTGTGATGACATGAAAAATTCACCATTAGTATCTTCAGTACTATTTCCAGACTCAACCTAAATGAAGTTCTCTATATAAACAAAATTAAATAGTCATGGGTATTCTTAATACGATTTCAGGTTTTTGAAATTTGCTGAAAAATGACAAGTTCTATTTCTCAAAATGATACTTACTTACTTACATGTTTCATTGTCCATTATTAGAACCCTTTAGTCAGGGGTATGTCCTATGTGCTCACATTGTCCAATTTGGCTGTATTAATTTTATCCATTTGTGTTGAGACCTACAGTTAAAAGTCACCTCCGAACTTTAGGTTTGAGAACTTTTTCAACGCAACTTTATTTACTCAGAAAGTTTTTACCACAAGTCGCCTAGTAGATAGTGTGTTGGCTTATTAGTCGTGAGGCCTTGGTTCAAACCCCAGGTCAGACACCAAATCGAAAATATGAAAATATTTCTTCGGCGGCTTCCTCTCAGCAGATTTCTGGCAAAAACTCTGAGAGTAAATAAAATTGGCATGAAGAGTTTCTCAAAACATTACAACACTTCAATCGGCATGACGACGACCTAGCCCTTCATAACACTTATGTATGTTCTGTGTGTTAATTTCATTCACAAGTGGCTGGACCTACAGCTTTATCAAGCGTATAGTTCTTAAAATCAAGTTAGAACGGATCTTTTATAGATCTCAAATTTAAATATTTTTATAACATATTGCTACGAATATGAAAAATCTTGATACTGGTGTTTTACTTTTACATTGCCTAACATTAAAATTATAAACAAAATCTACAAAAACAAAACAATGCAGTAACCAAACACGTTTACAAATTATTGTATTGCTTAATATAACAAGAAACACCAACAAAAAATGGTAAACAAAAATATAACAGCAGACACCAGCATAAAAATGGTAAATAAGTAAACAAAAATATAACAACAACACTACAATAATAAATGAAAACAACTAAGTTTAAATTTATAGAGATTTTGAGATGGTGAAGTCATGAACATTCGCCTTCAAGAACATTCATCAGATTGTTTACTTTGTCATATAAAAGGTAAAGCAAAGCAGGCGACGGAGTCGGTTCAGTCAGTCTTGTGTGAAGACGCGGTGTGTTTGAAGAGAGTAATCGTGTTTTGAAGATCTCCGTTACAAATATCTGTCGAATAATTATCTAGTAATTGTTATTGTTTTTTGTAAAGTGTATAAACAGGGGAATAGCAAAAAAGGCAATTGTTGTTGTTTACATAAAGTTGTGAAAGTGTGATTAATAAAGAATTTATGTAAAACTAAACACAAACTTTTTTAAAAAGGTAAAAACGTAACAATATTTATACATGCATTAAATTTCAACTCCATTACTGAGCGTATTTGTTTAACGTCTTGTTGCATGTGCACACATGTATGTAATAAATCTTTCATTTAATTTTACATCTATACATCTGTGACGTGCAAATTGGTGTTGTTAAGAGTTGCATGGCATTCAATTTAAACAATTTTGCTATGCAAGTACGTCGCCAAAAGAAAGTCTTCGTTAATAAAATACGGTGTTAACCGACTTCATCCCTGTATTGGAGAACAAAAGATTAAGCAACTTAACACAAAAAAGCTTAAAAACCCAAATGAAAAAGTTTAAAAATATTTTCCAAAATGATGCAACAATTGTAGCTCTTTGTCATTGTCATGCTTTTATTTATGGAAAACAATACACGTGTATTTTTGCCTTAATTTCCCATTGTTGTCACATTTAAAAGCATGATTGTATACAAAACCAGAATGTAACACTGCAATAGAAAAGAATAAAGTGAGATTAATTTTTATTAAATGGGTTCCTTTCTACTACCTTCAGTATTTCGGTGTAGCACTAGTTATAACGGTTTAGTGTGACGCCCTTAGTAAGAATGTCACATTTCTTGATATGGCTTTAGTTTTCCTATTGGATTGCAACAAAGACATGTTGCGATTAAGAGTGGAATAAAATTTTAGGCATTACGGCTCTGAACACATTTTTCATGATGTTTTTACAGAGATGTAGCTGTATCTCATCGATAACGCATTGGATTTCGCATTGAGCTCAGTAATTGTTTCCGATTTATACCAGTTTTCATCGGATTTCTTCTTCGATTAGGAAACTCGCAGTGTACAGGTGGCGTCATTGTCGTCCATATCCATGCTGCCCATTTGAAACCACAAGAACTCCATTATCATGCCGAATAACGGTAACAGTTACTCCAATTTACTCCTGATTTTCAAAAAAGTCGAATCCAAAATTTAAAAAAAAATGTGTTTTCACCAAACCATTCGGATGTAAACGTGGAGGATTTTTGTAAAAATTCTCCGCATGAGGCATTACAGAAAAATTTGAAAAAACTCTCCAAATTTTTTTTAAATTCGGTGTGAAATCTGAGTTTGTTGAGAAAGGTGAAGCGACTCTCATTTATTGAAGAGAACGACCGGTGCATTGACTCACATAACTTCTCATCTTCTTCTATTCGAATGGTTGACATATGCACTTTCCTAGTGACAATTCTGCGAATTTTGTTGGCGATCTCAGCATAACTTTCTAAATTTTTGTAATAAGTTTTCACAATTATAACGGCGTTGTTCTCTATTTTTAACAATCGCAGTAAAAATATGTGGCAAATCCCAAATCAAGGGTTGCCATTAGCAGAAAAATATAACACTAAATGATTATGTTCTCACCGAGACACTCTTTATTATCATGAAATCAAAAAAATGATCTACAAAGTGTTGCCTTTCTACTGACTACTTTTAATTCAAACCTGTCGTAAGCTCTGTGTTTGGTTTTGCCTCACAAGACAGATATATTTATGCATCCAAAATAGGATTCATAGGTGCTTGATGGGAGCTTTTTATGCAACCACTTTATATCCTGTTCTATTTGGAGCAAAAAAAAACTGTTCCGTTATGTAAGTATTTCAGTGACTCATATGGTGACATTATTACACCATCTTGACAGCATGTTGGTAGCTCAATTTTGTGACCTACTGACGTTACTCTCAGAAAGGGAAAAACAGTTCATTTAAAGACTGTGAGTGAGAGTAAGGCTTCTGCTCTAGACATATCCAAAGCTTTTGTTTGAGTTTAGCGCAAAGAGCAGAAACTGTGGATAATAAAGGTAGTTATTATAGCGGCTTATACAGTCTAACTCTGCAGGGTGCGTTTGTTCCACAGTGGTATTTTAATTTGATAAATCAATTTTTTTACAATTTCTTTTTAAAAAACGATTGAATGAAGAAGTGCAATTCGTATGAACTTTGTTGAAAGAAAGCTGAACAAAATTTTCATATAACTAAATAGTACGTGCGGTCAAGATATTTCAAATGAAATAATATTATTACGAAAATGGGAATGGTGTTACATCGTTTAACATTAAAATGATAAACAAAAGCTACAAATACAAAAACTATGGACTTGTTTACATGACCAACAAATGTACAAAGATATAGCAACAACATCAGTATAAAAAACGGAAAAACAAATAAACAAATAGGCAACAACATCACTGCAAGAACAAACGTAGACAAAATACACAAACAACAATAACGTTAACAACATATTTGATATTATAGAGATTTCGCGAAGACAGTCATTCTCCTTCAAGAGCATTCACCAAGCTGTTTACCCTGCAATATAATGGCAAGACAAAATAGGCAACGGGATCAGTAAAAAATTCAGTCAGCCTTGTGTGAAGGCGCGTTGCGTGTGAAGAGAATAATCGTGGTTTGTAGATCTCCGTTGTAAAGATCTAACGAACAATTGTTATGCCCTGGTTACCCAAGCGTAAAGTACCGTGGCCACGATCAAATTTAACTGATCAAATTTTGCATATGTGTTGGTAATATTTGTTTGGCTTAGCACAGCATCACATCAAATTTCAGCCTTCAAATTTTATTTTAAAAATGTCGTGGAGAAGAAAACATCGGAAAAAATTCTTTATGGTTTTCTTTTTTTTTTTTAAAATATTTTTTTAGGTTTTCTGAAAGAACACATGGTTTTTGGTTGGGAGATTACTTTGTTTTTGTTTTTTTTGTGTCGAGTTTTTTTCTTTTAATATGACACGATTGTTTCATAGCCATTGCCCTGGCGCAGGTACCTAAAAAAATTAAACTGCGAAGCGTCTTTGGATGAAAGAGTGGTTGAAGAAAAGGGATGAATTTATGCACGAAAATCTTCTCAATTAATTCAAATTGAGTTTTCCAAATGATTTTCAAAACTTTTTACAGATGGATGAAGGCACATATGAGGAACTTTTAAATTTGGTTGGCCCCAAAATACAAAAACAACATACTCAAATATGTGACGCCATCTCTCTGAATCAACGCCTATCTATGTATAACATTGCGTTTTCCTGTTACAAGCTATTCCTTTTCTGATTTAAAATTTGTCAGCGCTATTTCGGAACGAGCAATTGGTCGCATTGTTAGGGAAACTTGTGGAGAAAAAAACTTAGATTTTAAAGTATAATATAAAAGCAATGAAAACAAATTATTAATGGACTTTTTTCGGCTTATAATTAAAACAATTTTTATTAAACAAAACAAAGTTCATAAAAATAAAGGAACAATATCATAAAATTCACAAATAAAAACAAAACTACATAAAAAATAACAAATCATCTACTTTTTTATTATTTTTTATTTTTATTATCATTTTTTTTCTACACACTTTCGAAACACCCGCGAAACAGAGTGATGTTACTCCTACGAAATCTGCAGAAAAATGAAATTTGAAGTAAATGCCCGCACACACATCAAATTTGCTTCAATTTTCTGCGGAGCAGGTAGGTAAATCAAAACTATTTTGATATTCTTCAAACTCTTCTCAGCCTGTACGTGTGAGGACAGTTTTCTGTACATGTGAGCACAGGCTTACCAATGCAATCACAAAAATGGCAGATTGATCAGTTTAGTTTGATCGTGGCTGTGCTACTTAAGAAACGTAAAATCGTAACGTACGTAGCTTTAAAAACGTTTGTGTAGTTATAGAAACGTTCAAAACGGGACATATGTCAACGAAGAATGTAAATAAAAACGAACAGAACACAAAGCAACACATAAACGAACACAACACAATGCAGAGAAATTGGTAAACATACTCATCATCAGTGTTGCCGTCTTTTGTTCAATGTGTAAATTTTTCCGGATTTCGTTATTATTGTTCTTATAAAAATAACTTTTGTTTTGTTTGTTAAAATTAATTAATGAGTAAGACTATAATTTTATTTTGTAATTTTTTTCTTTTTTTCTCAATTATAATTTAAGTTTGAAAAAAATAAAATAAAAACTTCGAATTTAATTTTGGTTATATTTTTTTCTTATTTGGTGATTTTTTCACAAATGTTGGTTACAATATTTTTTTTTCGTGGCAACACTGCTCACCATCATCTCTCATGTTCAAATGTCACGTAAAACCGTGAGAGAATTCTGTTTTAAGCCCTAGTTATGCTACCGTAACGGAATGTAACCGCAACAGTAAGAAACAGCTGATCGTTTTTGTTATGTATAAAGCAATACGAATGGTTATACAAATGTAATGTAACGTAACCGGAACGAAAGAATCTGTAAAAAATAGAATTTGCTTACATTTTTACGTGACATCTGTTTAGCAGTGTTAACAACATGTCAATATTAAAAACCACAAAAACTGAAAATTGAAATTATAAACAGAATTTACATTTTGTACGTATGTTATGTTTGTCTGCATGTGGAATTCTCTTTAAATAAAACTTCACATATTTTAAAAACCCAAATTATAAATTATTTCATTATTAACTTTTATAATTTAAAATAAAAATAAACACTATTTTACTATTACATTATAGTGTAGTGTTTATTTTTGTTTTAAATTAGAAAAATATATTTATCCATTTCTAACTAATTAAAGCGTTCGAAAAGCATTTCAGTTTGCATTTTACTTTTACTAGAGAAGATAAAAGCGTTTTTACATCCGTACAAATTTGGTTCCCGTAGGATAAACGATTTCACTTGCTTGTCTATTTATACGGAAAATGCTATCAAAAGCACTCAATTTTAGTTTTTGTTTGTGTCAAAGTAAAATTGTTTGGCTTACCGAAACAGTACATAAAACTTTTAATAAATACATACATACATAACATACATAATTGGTCATTACACCCCTTCAGTCAGGATTACGACCTAGTTTCTCACACCACTTATGTTGTGTGTGTTAATTTTATACATGAATGGTGGGACCTACAGTTTAAAGTCGACTCCGAACGACAGATTTTTGAGAAACTTTGCATGGTAATTTTATTTACTCTCAGAGTTTTTTTTGCCAGAAATCTGCTGAGAGGAAATCGCCGAAGAAATAATTTTTGTATTTTGTTTTGATGTCTGGCCTGGGGCTCGAACCATGGCTTTACGTCTAATAAGCCAACACTCTACCTACTAGACTACGGCGACTTCACTTTTAATTTTCACTTTTAATAAATACCTTTAAATAAATATAAAATCATTGAAATTAATCCAAAAACTATGTAGTGATAACACTGGTTAACAGCTGAATTAAATAAAAACAAAAGACGCCATATTGAAAGTGATAAAAGGAGTAAAAACAAAATTTTTAAAATTTGGAATTAATATTAAATATGTTTAAAAATCAATGAATAATAAAATAAGAACTTAAACCCAAAAACATATCTTCTGTATCCATATCTGAATTTTTGTATTTAGTTTTTGCAATTTTTATTTCTTTATTTGTTTTTGTTTATTTCTTTTGTTGTTTTGTTTACCTAAAAACATATGATTACGTTTTTACGTTCTATAATTGCTCTTACATTTTTACGTTCTGTGCACATTACTGCTACATTGCATTACATTACGTTCCGGTAGCATAACTAGGGCTTTATACAGATCGTTCCGTTTTGCTAACGAGAGAGAACGTTTTGGTAATCGTATACATTGTTCTCCATATGCTAAAAAGAGAACGTTCCCTATAATAACAAACAGAGCAATTTGTTATTGTTTACATCAAGTTGTGACCAGTGGCGCACGGCATTGTGCGAACAATAAGGAATTTATTTAAAACTAAACACAAACTTATTTTTATTTTATTTGCAACCTACGAACTCATATTTTAAACCTTTAAAAAGAGTAAAAACGTAACAATACATTCATACATACATATGTGTATAAAGTTATGAAGTTTTTTAATAAATAAATAAATGCAAACACAATATATTTTATAATTTTTTCCAATTTAATTGACATTGATTTAAAAAAAGAATGTTACTAAATATTATTATAATTCATGAATTTCAACAAAAATGTTATTTTGATTTAAACAAACAAACTAAACTCAACTACACTTGTATGAAAATTTTATTTTCTGTTTTTATTTGCCTATTAAAACAGGATTTATGCCTTCTAACTATTTATATTTGTCGAATGCAAAAAAGGATATTCAAATGCTGAAATGGCATGTGCGAAGAGTTGGTTTTTTATTTTGTTTTGATTTAAAGAATGAAAACAAAAATTTCTAATAGTTCGAGTGCTCTTATAACAAATTTTTAATCCTGAAATATTAGTCTGAAAAGTTTTTGATATGCTTGAATTGTCAATTATGGTGTGAACTAAAATAATAGTTGATGCAGACTACAGTCTACAGTGTGAGACAAAATTCAGTTAATGGCGGCCGTGGTTTTATAATATGTGACGTGAGTATTAAAGTTGTTGGGGGTATTAAAATTTTTTTTCTTTTAGAAAGAAAACATTTTTTTAAATTAAGAATTAAAATATGAAATTAAGTTTGCTTGAGGTGATACAAAACAAAATTATTTAAACTGACCAGAATTCTGAGAGTCATATTCTCAACTAATTTACAACATTCTTGGGGAAAATGTCCAGAGCTCATGACAAAGCTCTTACAGTTTTCTTAGGAAGAAGATTAGCACCAAAGCCATATTTTGGTTATATTAAATAACCCGTCATATTCAACAAGCTTTAAGCGTTTCTAATGTAAAAAATAATGTAACCTTTTTTTACTTTCTTACAACAATGGATAGACAGGTCACTGTTGTGGAACGTCACTACTGTGGAATATCTGCAGGCATTTTCTGTGGCTATACCAATAAAATAAAAAACATGATTCAATCGAAACTAAAGCAACTTGATTGTACATCTGAACTGCATAGGCGTAGAAGTAATAATGAATGCAAGGCATTGAGTGGTGACATTGAAACGATGCCTAGTTATTGCCTTCTTAATCTTAAGATCATAATATTTTGTGGACGATACAATACCAGAGGAATGGAATTTAATAATACAGGTTATAGATCTTCTATAGACGATAAAATTATGGTTGGCCTCCTCCCCTTCAATCTACCTATTTACTAGTAGTTCAATATTGAAATAAACAACATGAAGAACATAAAGACAGGAGCATATTATCCATCATTCTTAATAAAATGTGGAAATTATATGAATATTTTTCATTGTGATAGCGGGATCCATAACAATTTTGTGTGAAACAAAATATCGCCTAAATGCTGGCCACATCTTCGGTGGAATGCCTGGTACATATTTTAAATGACCCTGAGCTGACCACTTATCATCGCCACGAGATATAACAAATATTGTTGATAAAAAGAGCAAAATTTGGTCAAACATAAAAGAATTATATGATAAAGAGTAAATGAGCTTCGTCGATTCGACAAACAGTAACCAATTAGAGTTAAAGTGTTCGTCGATTTAACGAAAACTAACCTTAATTTACAGAAATGAAGTGTAACCGTCCAGGGTTAAGCACACAAAAGTAAAAAAAATATATATTTGTATTGTATTAACAATCGACTGGAATGACGTACACACATGCTGGTGCAATACAAAAATATATTTATTTACAATCATAAATTAAATAACATTTTAACACGTTTGTGGGATATTAAGCGCTTGAAAGAAAAGACCATTTGGCAACAAAATAATGTGATCGGATTGTAAACGACAAAAAAAGGAAAGTTGAATGGGATATGAAATTTTATAGACAATTGCTCTTGAGTTTTTGCCAGTGTCTGAATCGACAGCAAATATTTTTTAAATTAAACAAAAAATACTGAAAAGTAGTAAATTGTACGAAATAACCAGATTGGATTGGTAAAGTAGAAATAAATTCTAGAAAAGTTTTTACAAACTTTATTTTGTTTTTGTGTGTGTATTATTGATTTTTTTTGATTGATCTTAGAAATATACTTACAATAACAGTACGTATATCAATACAAAGGAATGAATTACATAATTCTTGGCCCTTTAGTCAGAATCACGACTTAGCTTTTCAAACCACCTATGTTGTGTGAGTTAATTTTGTCCTTTCTTAGCGGAATGTACAGTTAAAGTCGACTCCGAACGATGAAGTTATATTAAAAGACTACTGAGAAGAAGTCGCCGAAGAAATATATTTTTCGTATTTCGTTTTGTTTCCGTTGTCTGAGGCAGGAGTTTAACCACGTGTTCTCATCTAACAAACCATAATGTTACCTACTAGACTACGGCGTATTCGAGGCTCCAACATACTTTACACAGCGGATTGCGGTATATTTATTAAGGGCTGTGATATTAAACTTTCTGTGCAGTATTTTCTAAGTGGAGGTCAGGACCCTTTTGAAAGCAGCATAATATTTATTTGGTGTTGGAATTTTCCCTGAAAATGTATGATATGCATCGATAGCCATTAATCAATTAACTCTCTAATCAACCCCTTTTAGACATCCATCATGTTACCATAGCTGCCAGATTTGACGATTTATCGTCATTTTGACGATTTTGATCTCCAAAAATATCATATTGACGATTTATGCCCTTATTTTGACGATTTTTGGAAATTAAAAATTTACGTCTTATTCTTTACTTTAGAAGTCGCCGTGGTGTAATAGGTAGTGTGTTGGCTTACAATTCGTAAAGCCCGGGTTCGTATCCCAGGTCAGACATCAAAAATGAAATATGAAAAAAAAATATTTCTTCGGTGACTTCCTCTCAGCAGATTTCTGGCAAAAACTCTGAGAGTAAAATAAACTGCCATGAAAAAAGTTTCTCAAAATTCTGTCGTTCGGAGTCGACGTTAAACTGTAGGTCCTGCCACTCACGTATAAAATTAACGTACACAACATGAGTGGTGTGAGAAGCTAGGCCGTAATCCTGACTGGAGGGTTGTAATGGCCAATTATGTATGTTATGTATGTCTTTACTTTAGTAAATTAAAAGCCACTTTAAGCTTTGCATTTACTTTGCAATTGTTACTAATCAAATTTTCCATTAACACATTCAGCAGGTATTTGAATCCTTCTTTGTTTACCCTGTAATTTTCCTGGATTCTGTAAAGGACACCTGATTTAACGTCAAACATAAATATTTTAGTATGTATAAATTTTACTTTTTCTCAGGGAGTGATAGTGGATTCGATTCATATCGTATAGATCTTCGGTGCAACCTTTCCATGGATAGTTTCTCCTCTTCTAGCACTAAAAAATTAAGATATACGCCACTCGTTTTTTAATATTTTTTGTTTATACAGCATTTATACCTAATTCACAATAAAAACTTTTACTCCCAATAAATTCGTGGTACCGATTTTTTTGTTATGGGGAAAAAAGTTTACTTCCAAATAACTTATTCCCATAATATTCATGATAGGTGTGATTAAGTTGAACGATTTAATATAATAATTTAACTGATTTAAAGTGTGACTTAACAGGGATAATTATTGAGTAACTATAACACGTATTTAAATTTGTTCAGTTCCTAGTGACTGTAATACCGTCACATATAAAGTTGTTCTGGCAGCACATTATTTCTATACTAGTGGTACCACACGTATGAAAACAAACATCAAAATGTTCTATTTGAAAAATAACAACAAAATATATTGTAATGAAAAGCAAATACTTCGCAAAAACATTCTTATCAAATTATTGCCATATGTGTGCCATTCTGGAACATTCAAAAATAGTTCACGTATTCATTGAAAAATGCATTTATGTACGTAAATATATTCAATAAATTTCGAAAAACTTACAGTTTGGTTTGTATTTTGGGCAGGCAGTAACATCGGTCCATATTTCTATGAGAAAGCGGTGAGCACTATAAGCCAATGATTACAAAATTCTTTTGGACTGAATTAGATGATCTGGCCACCAGCGGCAAATGGTTTCAACAGAACGACGATACGTGTCACACAACTGATGCCACGTTGGATATCATGCATAAGCGATTTGAAGGCATGTTAATCTCACGTGGAGGTGACCTCAGCTAACTTGAGAAGTTTTCTTGAGTTGCAGTTGTATGCGAATAAGCCGCATAACCCATGTCATCAATAAAACTTGGCCTGATATCATGGAAAACAAGACACTTTGAATGCGATCTACCCAGACAAAAGTCTGTTATGGACATTTAAACGATGTTATATTCTACACATAATTGCTATTTCAAATGAATAAAAAATATCAGTGATATCCAACATACACTTTCCTTTATTTAAACTAAATAGGAAGCGTTTAGAAATGAGACTTTATAGCTTTCTGAATGAATATTCATTAGATTGGAAGATGGATAGACACCGGCATCATATTCACTTCTGACATGAGACCATTAGACCCGCTGGGCCATTTATAAGTTTATATTTAAATATGCAATAAAACAAAAACGGTTTGAAATTTTGCCAAATTAATTTTTTGTTGTGAAGATGTTCAAGATACAGACTATGAAGATACAGAATATAGCCTAGAATTGCATAGAATCGAGAAATCATGTAGCTTAATTCCAAATTTATGAGGTATGCTTTCTTTTTAATTGTATTTGAACTATATTACTCGTACGCATCATATTACATGTACTAGAATAGTTACCATGAAAAGTATGCAATAAAAAACTTCGATTTTGTCATGTATGAAACTAATGGAATTAAATATAACTCATACGTCACATATGTTCTCGGCATTATGAATTTCACATATTAGATATGAGCATAATGTGAGTAAATATAATGGGTTGGCGATCTAAAAGTTTAAATTTAAAAATGTAATAAAACGAAAATAGTTTGAAATTTTGATAAATTTATTGTTTTGCTGTGAACTACAACTGCTCCGGTTGGAAATGGATTTTTATTTCACTTATAGGGCTGCCGCGAATTTATGCCCTTATTTTGACGATTTTTAAAAATTAAAAATTTACATCTTGTTCTTTACTTTAGTACATTAAAAGCCACTTTAAGCTTTGTATTTACTTAGCAATTGTTACTATTGGAAATGTATGTTAGTAAAAACAAGGAGTAAAGTATTATATTTTTAAGTTACTTTCGAATACCTGTGATGATTTTTCTATATTTTATTCCTTTTTAACCACTTAAAAGCTGAAAAACTACAACTCCTAAATAACCTCGTAATTGAGAATGATATATCACTTGTCGTTGCAGACTATTTTAAAAATTCTAGTATAGCTTCTCATATTGCCATCGGAAGACTGTTATGAGAACCATGGAACCATGTTATGAGAACAATGAAAGATAGAACAGTGTTCATAGACACTAGTCTTGTATATCTTTATACGATAAGTAACAGGATAGACCTCTGCAGGAATTGAGTTCCACATACCGACACAATCCGACTAAAAACCGTATTTTTACTGTAATGCAGTGTGCGATCCACTGGTCAATCGACCACATACGTATGTGCTGACCGAAAAAGACGAGCGTTATGTAGGAATATATGATTTTCGGGAAAAAGTCCCCTTATTTCGTTCAAGCAAAACCATTTTATAGTAGCGACAGAACAGAGAAACACAAACCACATTGCATCGATGCTCCAATGCTTCAATGGAGTTGGTCTCTCCTGTACACGGTCGAGAAACCGCAAAATATACGTTGAGGCCCCAACCCATACATGAGAGTGTATAATATTATGTATAACTGACATTCTCTGTCAGTTATAAACGGTGTAAATAGTAAGATTGGATGACAAGATATTAAGAAGGAATCGAAAAATGTGCCAGCATTACACTGTATTATTATGCTCAGAACGTCAAAAGATTCTGACTCCCTAATACTACACCGCCCATAGATATAGATGATGTAATATTATTGCTGCGCTTATGTGTCATTAAACCTTAAACAATTTTTTCCTAAAAATTATCCAAATTTCTCCATTTTTGGAAAAAAAAATTAAATGATGATGAGGACGCTAGCTTTTAATTTCCAATAAATTCTTTGTTAAATGTTTTATTTTTGGAATCAGATATGTAGATACATTGGCTTCATATGTTTAACTGCAATAGAAATAATTTTGGTTTTTAAATAATTTTAATTCATTTATTTATATTATAAACGTCTTTGATGATTTTGACTATTTTTTCTCAAATATTTGACGATTTGGTGTCTCATTTATCTGGCAGCTATGCATGTTACATAGCCCAGGTATTACGATTGTTTCTGTAATTTTACGTGTAGGCTCTATCTCGCTGTAGCACAATGGTACGTGTAATAGTGCTGGTCTAAGTTGAACTCATATTTATAAGAAGAGAACTGATTCACCTCTATCCTTTAATCGCGTGGCCTTCCACCGAGTATTGGCACTGTCCTATAGATTTGGCAAAAATGATTATCTTTCAGCACTTGTCATAAAAAGATTGCTACAAATATTGCTGACGTCAGTCATAGTATACCGACACAGTTAATTGTAAAACTGTGTTATTGTAAGAATTTTGAATTTTATGGCTCGATTATAGATGGCAACTTAAACCCAGTTGAGTTACCAGTTGCGTTGCCGGTTGCCAGTTGCCAAAAATAGCATTACAAGTGGCAACTGATCACCAGCATTTAAATATTTAACGTACAAAACATTATTTTTATGCAATCACAAACTTTTAGTTGCCAACTGGACCCACAATTGGGGTTCAGTTAATTTACCGATAAAAAACTGATGAATATACTGGTATTTTTCATAAACCTAAAGCGATAAACTAATTTCATCGTATTGTTACGAAAACTGAAATGGTGTTACATCGTTTAATATTAAAATGATAAACAAATGCAACAATAACAGAAAATGGACTTATTTACATGATTAACAAATAAATAAATATATAGCAATAACATCAGTAAAAAAGGGATAAACAAGTAAATAAACAGGCAACAACAACACTTTAAGGACAAACGTAAACAAAATACACAAACAACAGTAACGTAAACAACATGTTTACATTTATAGAGAGATTTCGATAAGGCGAAGTCATTCTTCTTCAAGAGCATTCATCAGACTGTTTACCCTGCGATATAAAAGGCAAGGCAAAGCAAAGTTCGAAGATCTCCGTTGTAAAGATCTACCGAAGAATTTTTAGTGTTTACGCAGAAGAGTGTAAAGAAGAGTAACAAAGCAAATTGTTACTGTTTACATCAAGTTGTGAACAGTGGCACACGTAATTGTGCGAACAATAAAGAATTTATCTAAAATTAAACACAAATTTCTGACCAAATAGTATCACTACGATGACATTAAACAACCGAAACAAGCCAAAAGAGCGCGTCGACATGAAACAATTGAATATAAAAAATATCAAACAAAAAAAGAAATAAAAAATAAATAAAATATTCATAAAAGAACACAAAAAGCAGTATGACGGAATAAAGTCATTATCTTACAATAAAATGTAAAAAGTATTTTATTAGGGGTGATATTCATTATTCACACAAAAAGTATTTTAGAAATATGTTAGCAAATCAAAATTATCCAAGGTTGACTATATAATAACATACAAAATATAATTGCGGAATTTAGTTTGTATTGAGTGTTTCACTAAGCGCTTTTCATCTTTAAATTTAAATAAAACAAAGTGGAAATCTTTTATTAGATTGAAAGGAATACCATTATGCTTGGAATATAACATCGATCAATTATATGCTACGTCTACTCTGAGTGAAGCGCATCGGTATCGTAAAATTTGCTTTGACTTTGACACGTAAATCAGGCTGGATTTGGCCGATGGCACTGCTAATGTTGGCTATGTGAACCGTTTTGTTTTGTGGTTTTTAGCATAACAAAATCCCATAAGAAAATGTCTTCTGATATCAAATTGCACTATCTCGATGGATATTCTACCTGAGCAGAATGTCATGACTTTCTAATCGTTCTCAAAGACACAGGTTAGCGGCGATCCTTCCCTAAAATCTACACCAAACAGTAATTTTTCGGGGTTTTGGATCTCGTGCATCGTCAAGGTTATTTGTTTACGAAATCTTTCATTTAGGAAGAGAACTTATCGCTGAAAATGTTTTTTTGACGAATATCAAGATCTGTACACAGTTGCTCCAGAGCCCATTCAGAAAACACTCGTCGTTGTCTATGATTGTCACGGTTTCTACAAGATGGTCGTTATCAACTGTCAAAGTTGACCTTATATTTGCTACTTAATTGACTGTATTTCAGAATCTGTTACATACATTTTAAGATTTAATGGTGCAGGTCGCGTATGAATGCTTGTATGTAAATAAATTATTGAACGCAAAACTTGTACTGAACTGAAAAGTAAAACGAATAATGTCATATCCATTGACTACAGTATACTTTATTCTGGGCATTGCCTGCACATACAAAGATGATTTGCGATATAAATATCGAATTCACATCTGATGCACTTAGTAATAATAACACATTTGGAAATACTTATGTACTCCGCTGTAGACGAAAGAAACTGATTGGTTTCAAAAAATATCGAAGTAAATCGAATTCCAAATTGCTTATACGTACACTAGAAAGCAGTATCTCTTTAAAATTCGCATTTATTAATAAAAAAAAAAAATAAAAAAGATAACAATTCAATAAATATTTAATTTTAATCAACCATGTTTCTTATCAATTCGTTTCTGTAAGAATTAGTATTTCTTACTAATATCTCGTTACTAGAATTTACTACTGTTTTTTTCGAACTCATCCGATTAAAAAATTGCAATGAATTTAATCAAAGGATTCAGACATCTTTGCCCAAGAAATCTGTGTCTTCAATTTTCGATTATTACTACGATTATCGCATTTAAAATTATTAACTTTAAAATTATCGCCAATGTTGGACAAATTGTTGCAGTAGGCTATAGGAATACCGATTACAAAATATTAGTTTTACAATACTTCCCAATTTCCTGACAACAGTTATTCTTGGAACAATCGTTAAACATCTTGGAAGTAATCCAAACTGTTTGTTAAATGTCCAAGGGCCATTATTACAACTTGCCGTTAACTGAATAGAGGATTTTAAAGGGCAGATAAATTACAGATAATTACAGATAAATACAACAAAAAAGAAGCCCGTCGTTTCCAAAGAGTTAAAAGAAAACTTGTTTAATTGAGCAGTGTTATCGACATTGCGCCGGCACTGCCACATTTTTGAAAAAGTTACCTTTATATTATCTGTAAGTTGTAATAACGAAATGAAGTTAAAGGTGACTTTAAAGTTCACTTTAGCTAAAGTTACTTTTAACTACACCCAAGTTTAAAGGCAGTTGTAATAATGGCTCTAAGTGTTAGACAACGTTTTTCATAGCCCACTATAAAGGCAGGCGATATTAATTTTCTTTTTTGTTTCTTTCCATTTCTAAGCAATGATTCTTAAATCTTAAAAGTTGTGGCATACTTAATAACCAAAGTCAGAAGTCTTTTTTATCAGCAATGATTGCAATTCGAATGAACTTTCACCAAATTTCGAAATTCTCGTATATAGTGTGTCTGCTGTATGACTCGGGAATAAAGCCTTTACTAGTAGGTGTTATTCGAAGCCAACTTATTCTCAAAATATGGCGATATTCGACAAACACTAAAGATGAATTGCTCCAATTTCCGCATCAAGATGTCAATAATTCGTAAATGCAACACCGACAGCTTACGTGGTTGAATTACACCCTAAAACTATAAATTTAAATGGAGTCTACAAGGTACCTGGTACGTGTAGGCGGAAAATCCAGAACAAAACCAGCACTGATTTAGAAAAATAGAAATCAACGGTAATTCTATGTAAACAGCATGCCTGAGGGAATACGACAGGCATGTGAATAGTTACTCCTATGGATTCTGAGGCTCGTATTTTAATAGGTTAAAGAAAATTGCTGGAAAACCGAGTGCTTGTCCAGGCATATGGTGATTATGCTCTATTAAAAGCAATATGCTGAAGATGGTTTCCATGGTTAAGAGATAACGATTTTGATGTTAGAAATGAAGAAAGTGTTTGACCACTAAAAAGTCAGAAGACAACGAATTGCAAACCATATTAGATGAAAATCACATTTTGACACAGGAACAAATAGTAACTGGTACTCAGCAAACAATTTCTGATCGTTTAAAAGATTTGAGAAATTCTGGAAACTGTGTGTCACATGAGTTGAATGAAAGGCAGATGGAAACCCGAAAGATCACTTGTGAAATTTTGCTTCAAAGGCTCGTCAATGTTGCTGGAGTTGATATTTGTATATTAATATTTATTATCAGAATTCTATATTCAAAATTCACGGGTTAATGCGGAACAACTATCAACTTCGGCTGTAAAACCATCGATTCATCAAGAAGACAATGCTGTGTATTTGGTGGGTCCAGAAAGGTGTGGTATATACTGAGCTCCTATACCCTGGTGAAACTGTTAATACTCGTTCAGATTGCCATCGACAACAAGTGATCAATTTGGACCACGCATTGATCGAAAAACGTTCAGAATGGGCCAGAAGGCACGGTAAGGACATTTCACCAGATGACTATGCACCTGTAAACAAGGCAAAACCGGTTTAGGATATAATCAAAGCATTAGGGTGGGTCCTGCGCCCTCGCACTCATCGTATTCTCATTTGCTCGTTCCGACTACTATTTACTTTCAACGATGGGAAACGCATTGTCTGAACAGCACTTCGGTTTCTACGAAGAAGTTAAAAATTGGGTGACTAGTTGGTTTGCTTCAAAAGACGAATTGTTTTATGCCGTGGAATTCACAAATTGACTGCAGGATGTAAATGAAGAAAATTAGTTTTATTTTGACAAAAAAAAAAAAACGATAATTTCATACCGGGGTGTACTAGTATTATTATTGTTTCTTTTCTGTTTAATTTATAGTAAAAGAGATAACGTCGTAACACACATTCTTTTTTATATAATAGATTAGGTTGTAAATACAAAAATAAGTTAAAGGTGACTTTAAACTTCACTTTAGCTTAAGTTACCTTTAACTAAACCGAACTTTAGCGGGAAGTTGTAATAATGGCCCTTAAAGATCTAAAATATATAATAAAAAATTGTATATTCCTAATGCTTTACCCTACTATAACGCATATATTCATGCAGCATTGCTACATAACAACTAAAGCAAATTAAAAATGCAAATTTCGAATACTTCATTACAGTGGGGACAAAAACAACAAACAAAACCGAAAATGTTAAAATTTTCTGCAATTGTAACTTACCTTTGCATAAATAAAACAAATATTTTATGGTGGTAGACACAATATATGTTTTCGAAATGTTACAACGTAATTATTTATTACTTCAGTATGTATGCGAAGCTCTTTTCATTTCTATAACCAATTGACTTCGGCAGTTAACTGAATTTACATACTTGCAATAAATTTTGGAAAACTAAGAGGCCAAGTTTTCTGAAATTTACATTTGCTGCTTATTTTTATGACAAGAAATTATGTGATTCTTGAGGATTTGTCAGAAGTTCTCGATATAGTTCTGGTTCGATTATTTAAAAGGCCACTCCAGAAGGCTACTCTACTAAGGCGGCTACTGATTTTTATTGTTGCAAGAGAGCGATAGGTCTGAAATGGTGTATTAACCCTATAAATGTATACTGGCTATACAATTTTGTACTCAAGCTGTATTTATTCTACGAGACCGCGGTTTGGTGATTGGCTTTACAGAAAAGGAATCATCAGGCCGTTTTGAGCGGATTATGAGAATGATGGTGATCATAACAACAGGTATTCATAGGAATACATTATCCAGGTCATTGTTTACTATCCTTAGCACTGGCTAAGAAGCGCCAAAGGGGAATGGAAGTAGGGATCTTTCTGATACAAAAATTGGCTTTTGTCCTGATTTTGCAGCGCAAATACTCGTTATGATAATGGTTCACACATCCTCGGAAATATCATTCAAGTTTTCATTGAATCCAGATCACGTATCAAAGGCGGATGTGAAATCTTTTCAGATCAACTGAACATTAGATGGGCTCTTGCACTACCAGATTATTTTAGTACTTTGCAGTCTGAAATAATATCAATTAAGAACGTTGCTGTGTGAAATCGGTATCAGAGTATATTGTATGATGATAGACGCACACACACATACATAATTGGTCATTACAACCCTTCAGTCAGTTTCTCACACCACTTATGTTGTGTGTGTTAATTTTATATAAGAGTGGTGGGACTTACAGTTTAAAGTCGACTCCGAACGACAGATTTTTGAGAAACTTTTTTCAGGGCAATTTTATTTACTCTCAGAGTTTTTGCCAGAAATCTGCTGAGAGGAAGTCGCCGAAAAAACACTTTTTGTATTTTGTTTTGATGTCTGGCCTGAGGCTCGAACCCTGGCTATACGTCTAATAAGCCAACACACTACCTACTAGACTACGGTGACTTCTAGATAGACACATATTTATCGCAAATAAAGCGGCCATGAGATCTCTAGAGAATGTGTACACTAAGATTGTCCAAGAATACCGAATATTTCGGGAGGATATATTGAGACAATCGACAAGCATCTCATTTGGAATAGAAATAGGGGACTTTGAAGATTAAGGGCACCATGAATGAATTCTTACATGCGATTGGCGTTCCAAATGTAAAAGCAAGATGTGATAATGAACCCACTTGTAGCAACAACAGACATGACTAGTCAGACATAGGACAAAATTTGAATTGTATCTTTCAAGATTACATCTAAAGAAGCCCATAGCTGTGATAAAGGGATACTAGAAAATGACGACTTCTACGGAAGGTGCAAGCACCAGGAAGCCGAACAGACAACAGAATGTCTTTTAAGTTATTGTCAGGCGCGGAGAAAAAATTCTTAGATGACGGAACATAACTAGCCAAAGGAAAAAAAATTCACACCATCATAAGGCAGTCGGGATCGTTGAGAAATGCCAACCAAGAGCTATAATACTGTGCTCTTTGGGTTGGCTGTCAGTTTAACCAAGACTTTATCCATTTGATTTGTTATTTTTTTATATTTTGTTAATATTTCCGACTTAGAGTCAATATTATTTTTTACGCACGAAATTAGTTTTTTGTTTACTTGTCTTCCTTTGTATTTAAAAAAACTGAACGACTAATTACAGGAAACAAATTGTGTCCCTTATTTCTGTCAACACTGTATGTTCAACTTTTACATGGTATTGGCATAGTCACAGTGACTTCTTTAAGTAGAAAACTGTTACTAATGCCGCCGCATTTGGTCGTAATCAAAATTTCCGTTTAATTTGAAACATTTTTTCCATTTCGTTGTCATCTATTGGAACCTTTATGGTAAGCCTGTCATTAGTCGTTTCATTTTGATTCTTTTTCTTTGGAATTTCCCACATTTGTGTTGGTCGATTTTAGTTTTGCAAACTGTAGAGCATTATTTTCAAATCATTGCAACAGTTTTCCATTATAAATCCCAATGCGTAGAAAAGTAATTTCCAACGTACTTTTATTCAGCATTTAACTTCCAAAAAAAGAAATTATTTTGCATACTATAGTGTGCAGTTAGTGGGATTTCTGCAGAGTGGAAAAAAAGCTTGTGTCACCAACTATGTGTTCGTTTAATTATAATGCAATACGTCTATGATTTAGCAAATGCAATTGAAAATCGCATAATTACCGCAAATAGTTACAAATGGAAATGGGCACAGAACAAGTACAAGCAACAACTACTAAAATAATAAGTGAACGAAATGAGTATGAATCGCATGGACTATGAAATTTCAGACTGTTGCTACAAATAATTGAAGAAAAGTATTCATGTTCAAATTTAAATTCTACTTAACTGAACATTTTTTTCCTTTTATGGAAGTAACAAAAATATATTATGGTAATCGTTAATAGTCCTGACAATCATTTAAAATTTAAACCAATTTGTTACAGATGGAATTAAATGCGATTGGTGACGTGGCTAAATAAATGAAAAATTAAAGTCAGCACGGAAAGGTACAAAGGAGTTGCCCGCTTAAGTAATACTCAAAGGACAAAATGTAAAGTTTAGCTATGCATATAAATAGGATATTAACATAGAGACAGATAACGAATACGATGTTCAGATATGCACATTTATTGCGTAAATCGCAATAAACGCCATTATTGAGCTCAATAACTTATATATAAAAATGAATGTGTGTTTATTTGTTTGTGGGTTTGTTTGAAGTCTGTAGACGGCAAAACGGCTGGACCGATTTTCTTGAAATTTTAACAGTACCTTCCTGTATGTCTGGAAGGAACAATAGGCTACTTTTTATTTTAAAATTTCAATTAGGCGGGATGCCACGCCCACATACACATATAAAACTGAATGTTTGTTTGTATGTTTCTTATAGAATCGTAAACTATGCATTTGATCATGTTATGATCTTCAGCAAAGTTTTTACGCATGAGCCGGGAAAGGTTTCTAAGTGGGTATGACTAATTTCCGACAGGTGGCGCCACTGAAAAGTACTTAAAATCAATTAAATCGTAAACTGTACATTTGATCATGTTATGATCTTCAGCAAAGTTGTTGCGCATGAGCCGACGAAGGTTTCTAAGTTGGTATGACCAATTACTTAAAATGAATTAAATCGTAAACTGTGCATTTGATCATGTTATGATCTTTAGCAAAGTTGTTGCGCATGAGTCGACGAAGGTTTCGAAGTTGGTATGACCAATTTTAGGTGGTGTCACTGAAAATTACTGAAAATGAATTAAATCGTAAACTGTGCATTCTTTAACAAAGTTGTTGCGGATGTTGGTGCGATTAATTTCCGATGGATGGCGTCACTGCATGACAAGCAATTGGTCGGCCTACACCTCAAGCACGGAAGAAAAGAGAATTACGAGCCTCAGAATCAGACGAGCATTGAGACTGGAACATGCGTTCTGAATACGATGAGAAAAATTTGTCGCATACCACATAGCCCAGTGCCTAATATTTGTAGGAGATTTTTAGTTGGATTAAAGAGAAACTAAATTATTTTAATGGAACAAATACAAGACAGTACACAAGGGCACAAGGGTGCACATATGTTTAATTTCTATGATAAAGACATTGCCCAAATTTAATCCCAATAGTATGACGCAAAGAATGATCGTCAACCATATACCTATTTTGGTAATCTTAATCAATCTTATGTTTTTTAGAAGAGATTAAAAAAATTAAAAAAATTGTAAAAACGAAATGAACGAAACGATTTCTTCTTTAAAAATTGTGCCTCGGACGTATTGTTTCCCCGTGTATTATGTTACGCAATAATTAAAGTTTAATTTAAATCAGGGAAGTGTGTCACTAAACAAGGTATTCTATTATAAGACTTATAGCTTTGCAGATAAAGAGGAAGAGAGAGAGATTCCTCTCTGCAACCACAGACTACTTAACCTGAATGCTGCCTAGCGTCATGTTCAAAGAGCTCAATGACACTATAAGCACTTTCAACTCCTTCTTGTCTAATATTTTCCTGCGGCCTTATTCTTTTAAATTTGGAAAGACTAGTTTTTTCCAGATTCAACGAAAATAGTGTCACTACAGTCAGTGATGAGGTGATGGGAAATAAAATAATGTCAGAAACCTCTTGCTATGCTTACAACTATGAATCTGCGCTTAAAACAGATTACAAGAAATTAAAGTATGAAGGTATGAACTATTTTATGGAGTGCCAGGTGTTACTTACTATGAGAAGCTACTGATCTGTTGAAAAAAATTTGGAGTGTGCCAGGCGTAGTTTTTGTAATGCCTCTTTTAAGAAAAAATTTATATTTCTTTGAATATGGGGCAATAGATAATGAGTTGGCGAAATGTGGAGATACCTCTTGACGTAGGATACAAACATCAAGTGCACGGCATAAGGATAGCTGCTGTCGAACAACAAAAATTACCACCTCAGAGTGAGTTATTGATATGGGAGCGGGTGGAGGGAGATTGTGAGGAAAACCGCTTGTGGGATGCTAAACCAGCAAAATTTCAGACGGATTTGTTATCAGCAAAGGCCCTCGTCAAATCCACCGAACAGCGAATAGTCCCGGTAAGAGTGCTAAATCTATCAGGCCATGAATAATTCATCTGTAAAAACTCCGATGTGGACCAATGTGCTCCAGTAGAGGCGGTGATAAACTCTGAACAATCGCCGGAACCTGCCGAAATATCAGCCAAGGATCGACAGGAATTTAGTGTAAGTGCGGAGCAATGGATAGCAGATTTAGCAGCTCCAGAGTAAAATAAAACCAAAGAGGCATGCTTGTGCTTTCGCCACGAACAATAAAAAACAAGGAAGAATTATAAAATCTCAGTTCGTACTGAAGCGTCGAATAGAAAATATCTTTGCAGTAATAAGACAGTGTTATGTTTTCGTAATTTACCATAAGTTATTTCCAAATTAGATTTTAACCTTTTTTTTATTATATAATCAAGTCGAGTTTGCTGGTAGATAACGTCTGAAATGGTGCCGAGTGCAAAGGGCTAAATTTATCTGGAGATAGTATACATCAGCAAATACATCATATATTATCAGCAAATGTTGCCATTTTCTGCCATTATGCCGACTATACCGCCCTGTGATGCCCCCGCACCAGTTGTCTTTTTAACCTTAAAATATCGAATACAAGTCAGTGTATTTCACAGGCAACTGTGTTGTCTAAACCTTTCTACCATACCCTGCCAATGGCTTGCGTTACATATATGGACAATTCGATGAATTTGGTCAATCTGAAAATGCTTTTCTCTGAAACCAAATTGATGCAAAGGTATTAGGAGATAAGAAAATTTTATTCTTTTAATTTTTTAACGAATAGTTTTTTGAATAACTTTCCTACCACTGGTAGCAAAAAAATAGGTCGATAAAACTGGGACCTACAACATGAATGATGTGAGAATCTAGGCCGTAATCCTGACTAAAGGGTTGTAATGACCAACTTATGAATGTATTCATAATGACGTTAATATTAATGACAGCTTTCCTTATTATTAGCATCTATGACACCAAAAACTAATCTATCATATAGAAATTAAGCAGTCTATACTGCATAAAATGCATTAAATAAATAATGAAATCTATTTATTGCAAAGCTCCCAATACTAATTTCCCAGTTTAGTGATTGACGACCTTCAACGTATATTTAGACACATATGACCCAAGGGATTCTTCCTAAGCTACTAACGTTTGTTTGTTTTTTCTTCCTTTTTAATTGTGTTTGAAATAGCTGTCAATACTTATTGAAATATACTCAGATTCTCAAAAAAATTTTAGTATCAGTTTTGTGCGTGAAAGTGTTAATCTGTATAAAACAATACAATTTTGTTTGTTGCTTTAATTTGTGAACAATTGCATTCTATTTCATTACAACAGAATGTTTTGCTGGATTACTTTCAACTTTTTTTTTTCTTTTTCGAATATTCGTATGTACGAATGTCGCTTATGGTATACAAGTCACATTACAAAGGCTCATCGATAAATTGCTAGTTATATACAGAGCACACTATACCGGATATATGTATGTGTGTATATCGTAAAGCACGACAAATGTAGTTTGCTGTCTTAATCTCTTCTACCCTATTTCTTTTTTTTTTTGGAAGCCACAGATACTTGCATTTGTTAGCTACTATGATATGAATTTTGCTATTTCTGTTTTATTTCTCCATGGTTGTTTTGTACGTTCTTCACTATCAATACGTGTATTGCTTTTGGCTTAACATGTATGCTGTAGCGATTTATCCCTAAGAATGAATTGAAAATAATATTAAATTTTATTTTCCTTCTTTAAAGAAGTAGAAACACTTGTAACATTCGATACGAGAAAGCAAAGTATAAACAATGCTATTGAAATATAAAAATAAACATTTCCTAATGATTTGCCACAAATAATAGCATTGAAGTTTGGTTAATAAAAACTCTTGAGTATTCGTTTTGCAATATTTTTTTGTTGCCATTCAAAAAAAATTGTATTTGTTTATAACTGTCACATTGGCTTTATGTTGAAATACATGTTGAACATATTAAAAAAAAATATTTTGTGGTGTTCAAGTAAATATTTCAATAGAAAGAAAAACAATTTTATTCACTAAAATTTAAAGCAATTTAAACAAATATATTTTCTATACTGCATGCAATTACTAATCCGTAGAGTTAATTCTCTGATCCGGAAAAACAAAACAATTTTTCCTATTATTTCGAATAATCTTCACTAATGCGACCTACAAAAATAAATAAATAGCGATGATCCCATATTTTTCTATCAAGGGTAGAATTTATCAAACACCGGAAGAAATACACATCAAAAAAGCAATCTCTTTTAAACTTTTTTCAGTATTTTCGTTGTTTTAGTTTAAAATTGATGGAGTTGATGAAGTTACCATTACCAAGCTAAGCAGTAAAAAAAAGTTCCGCTTGCTGTTCTTATTTAGGGGTGGCAAGTAGCTTTTAGATTCTGTGACCATACCTAAATAACAGTGGCAAATTTGCGTCAATACGAGATAAACATATATGAAACATAAAATAAAAACATAAAAGCAACTTTTGATAAATACTGTATGTCAGTTATTTAATTGATTTTTTTTAGCTTTTTTACATTTAATCCTAAAACATTTTGTGAATTGTAGTAAATAAATGAGAATAGTTAAGAGATTATTTCATGATTACTCCTAATGAATTCAAATTATTTATGAAAACAATTTTCATTAGGTTGATGGTAAAATTAAAAATTCAGGAATTTTTTTTCTGTTTGCTCAATCATTTGTTAAGTATTTACATGGAATAACAATTAGGGGATATAAAAAGCGATTTACAAATTTAATTATTAATGAAGTGTTAATTTTGTAATTCAACTACTTGATATTATTATTGTAATAACAAATGAATTTATTTATTTATTTTTTTTTTTTTTGAGCAATTAAGTCAGACTTAAGTGCAAGTAAATATATGGGGTCAGTTTTGATCCAAAGCTCTCATGGAAGAAAAACATTATGGAAAGGAGCAGGAAAGCGACAATAGCGCTTTACACCAGCGAAAGCACCGTAGGCAAGATCTGGGGTCTCAGGCCAATCATTAATTACTGTCTCTATCAGGCAGCGGTGGAACCGATCTTACTAATTACACTAATTCCACTGCCGATTGTTAGGCAGAGTCCAGCTATAATGATCACCAGTAAGCTCTGTTTTACTCCAACCAAGGCATTATTTAAAATACTCAATTGGCCACCCTCTGACCTTATATAAATGTTGAGGGCTGAGTTGGTGAAAGTAAGACTCACTGCAATCAAATCCTGGTGCAATCCAAACTATGGACATGCTGCTATTGATGATTCCCTACAACTTTCTGAATAAAACATTCGATTTTAGAATTCCAAATAGGGATTTCTGGTCTAAAGTTTCCTAATGGGATCCCTGTTAAACATATATTGACTCAAAGATGAATGACAAGATGGGTTAAAGTATATTTATTAAGGCTTCTGATATTAAACTTGTTTATAGGCTGGCTGAGCAATGCAGTGGCCATGACAATTTTTGTTCCTAACTAACGTAGTTAGTTAAATTATTAAATTATTTGAGAAGGTACTGATATGTAAGCTAGCACCTTTGTTGAATGAATGCGGTTGTATCCCTAATCACCAATTTGGGTTTAGGAGAAAACATAGTACCATTCAGCAAACCCATAGACTCGTTAATGTAATAAGAAATGCATTCGAGGAAAAAAAGTATTGTTCTGCACTCTTCATTGATGTCTCTCAAGCTTTCGATAAGGTGTGGCATGAAGGTCTTGTACTCAAATTGAAGCAAATATTCCCTGAAAATATATATGAAATATTAAAGAGCTATTTAAGTGATAGAAAATTTGTAATTAAACAAGGTAATTTTTTAAGTTCCCCTCAAAAAATTAACTCCGGTGTTCCTCAGGGTAGCATACTAGGTCCTGTTTTATACCTGATATTTACAGCTGACATGCCGATAAGTGAAAACATACATACTTCCACATTTGCTGACGACACTGCATTTTTAAGCGTTCATATGAACCCACAGATTGCATCGCAGTTCTTACAGGAACAAGTATCCCTACTGGAAGAATGGTTGAAGAAATGGAGGATAAAGGTTAACGAACAAAAATGCTCCCACGTAACCTTTACATTGCGAAGAGAGACCTGCCCCGCTATATGCATTAATAATCAGACAATACCACAAAGCACTCATGTAAAGTACTTGGGTATGCACCTTGATCGTCGTTTAACGTGGAAATTGCATATTGAGTCAAAACTGGCACAAATAAATATGAAAATTGCTCAAATAAATTGGTTAATTGGTCGAAATTCATCACTTAAATTAGATTGTAAACTCCTTATATACAAATCAATATTAAAACCCATTTGGTGTTATGGAGTACAGCTATGGGGTACTGCCTCAGCTTCAAACGTGGAGAAAATTCAGAGGCGCCAAAATAAAATTTTACGAATGATCACTGCCGCCCCTTGGTATATCAGAAACTCAAATATTCACAAAGATCTGGACGTCCCGCTGGTTAAAATGGAAATTACAAGATGTGCTGAAAAGTATTTAGATAACCTAGATGGCCACATAAACCCGTTAGTCCGTGGTATTTTACGTCACGCTGGCCATATTCGTTTGAAGAGAAAGGATACCTTTGCGCTCGGCCGAAGATGAGGGACATGATACTTTCTTTTTGAATTTTTTATTTATTATTATTATTATTGAATTTTATTTTTGAATATTTTATTTATTATTATTATTATTATTGAATTATTATTTTTGAATACTTTATTTTATTTGGCAATGGCTAAATAAATATATAATTTTTGTTTTGGTTTTAAGATTTTCATTTAGTTTTAAGATTTTCTTTGTAGTTTTAAGATTTGAATAATTATTGTTAGTTCATTATTAATGAAGATTCAATAAAAAAAAATAAATGAAAAAAAAAAAAAAAACTAACGTAGTTTCAAATTCAGTCTTTTTTCATGAATAATGAGAATTTCTCTGGAAGTTTTTGACTCAAATGCATACCGTTCTGACAAGGTCAGTCTTTCAACTCATGCATCAATACCCTGCTCTTGTCTAATTTTCTAACATCTCTATCCTAGCTCTCTAATATAAGAATTGTTGCAACAGCAAAATTTATTTTGGACTCGGTAGTTTCGCAATGGGCCTAAATGCTGACCTAAGTCGTGTAAAGGGAGATGGCATTGCGGACTCCTCATGCTTACATAAAAAAACATAAAATTTAAGTACACATCCAGTGATCCACTTAATTTTAGAACATTTTTAAAAATTAATGTTATTTCTTAATTGAATGTAATATCTTTCATTTATTATTTGCTTACCAATGAGGACCTTATTGCACTGCTTAGTAGAAATTTTCCCCAAATATGGTCCAATTTTGCAATAGTATTCCTTGCCCTGATGCACTGCAAATGCTTAAAGCAAAAAAGCAGTTACACGATTGTAAAATTCGTACACCTATCTTTTGAGGGATTAATTAAAGGTCTAATAGACTTAAAACTAGTGTTGGCATCCGAAGTTTTCAGCCCAATGTTGTATTTAAATTCTTTAAAATTTAAATAGATGGTAGAAGTTGCAAATATGGATGCGTATTTATTTTAAAATGAACTAAATGAATTGAGATGTTTAAGTAGAATTGAACATCTTAGGCATTACAGAATCTACCATTTCGACATCTTCATAAAATGTGAATGCAGAAAAATTGTCGGCTTACAAACAAGAGAGAGTTCAATCTTCAGCTCTGGTATCTCGGAAAAAAGAAGTGTAAAATTGTTTTATTTTTCTGATGACTCTATTCAACAGGGGACAGCGTTTAAAATGTTGGAAGGCAAAATTGAACAATACATTTTACTCTTCAGCAGGTAAAATTTAAAAAAGTTTGGCGACGTTGAGTCTTTTCCTTAAAGCTTGTTCACATTCTATACAACTGCAACCTTTAATTATTTACTAAATTCTCGCTGAAGTGTAATTTTTAATAACGGGTGCAGGTTTCATATACACACTCAAAATATTTTGATGTTTGTGAAACCTCAAATCCGACTTGTGATACATACATCAAATTCAACCCTTAATAAAACCGGAAACACTACTACACACTATGAAGGCAACAACTAAACATGCGACGTTGCATACTGTATAAAGCGTTTTTGTTTCGAGTTTTTTATCTGATACTAAACCATATCGCACACTTAGTTCACCACAAAATTTAAATCTTGACAGAAATTGAAAAAAAAAATATTTTTGACCCAAACAAAAATAGTTAAAAACAAAAATTTTTGGCCATTATCAACAACAGCTAACAACAACAAAATACACTGATATTTTTATTCTTTATAGATAAGCGAGAGTATTGTGCATAGTTCACCGATAAATAGAAATTTTGAGTGGAGTCACTTTTGTACGATGCGATATACAGCGTTGACCTTATATTCAATAACTAAGGGCCATTATTATAACTTTCCGTTAAAGTTGTTTTTAGTTTAAGGTAACTTTAACTTCTTTTCGTTATTACAACCTAATGATAAAATAAAGTTAACTTTTTCAAATATATGGCAATGTCGGAGCAATGTCAGTAACATAAAATTAACACATACAACATGTATGTGTATGAGTGGTGTAATAAGCTAGATCGTAATCCTTTTTTTAAATATTATTTATTGAATATTTCTTTTCCGTATTTACAATAAGTATTCAAATCTTCAACTAAAATAATATAAAAATAAAAGTTGTTATTACCACTGATCAAAAAATTTATCTGATCAGATCATTTGTTTGAGCCCTTTTGAGACGTCTGTGGCCCTCGAATACAAGTAAGTCTCTTACAAGACGGTTGGGATGTTCTGTAATCCTAGAGACGTAATTGACACTTGCTATTTTTATTTCCTCTCGAACTAGGGGCACCTTCAGATCTTTGTGGATGTTACTGTTGCTTATATACCAAGGAGCACCTGATAATATTCTAAGAAGTCTAGATTGCCGCCTTTGAAGCTTCTCTACATTGGCTGGTGAGGCTGTTCCCCACAGTTGGATGCCATAAAGCCAACAACAGTTTTAGTTCTAAGTCAAGGGTGGTCCAATACCCAGTAAAACTGTGCTGTTCTGAGTTTAATCATGGGAATTTTGTCGGCTATATGGTAAGCCCAGGTAAGGCGACGGTCAAGATGGATACCCAGATATCTTACATCTGTTCTGGTATTGTCACACCATTAATCTTAATGGGCGGACAATTTCCCCTTCTAAGTATAAACGTAATGTGCACGCACTTAGAAACGTTGACTTTTATCTTCCATTTCACCAGGCAATTTTCCAATTCACTAACGTGAGATTGAAATCTCACTACTATTCCATAAGTAACTTTTTAGCAATTTATGCACATTCGTTGGTAAAAACTGTGTGATCTTAAATAGATGTCTTTCGTGCCAGATCTTATCGAAGGCTTTAGATATATCAATACATAGCGCAGAGCAATACTGCTTGTTCCCAAAAGTATGTCTAATTAAATTGGTAATTCTGTACACTTGCTGAATAGTGCTATGTTTTAGCCTAAAGCTGATGGTCGGGAACTATGACGTTGGCATCCATATGCGGTATTACACTATTATATTAGAACATCGATTATGTCAATAACACTGTTCTCTCTTTAATTCCTCTTTGGTGTCCCGGATACAAGTTTCCCCAAATACGGCTATAAGTAGTTCCTACACACGTAGCATGTACTTGAATCTAAAACTGCCAATTCGATTCCGGTGGACCTAGAAATTTATAACGAAGATAAAATTCAATTAGTTACTTCAACACAAAATTATTGGAATTATTAAAAGCTAAAAGACTTTCAGCACAGTTTTCGAAGAGGAGTAATAGCTGTAAATTTATCATCATTACCGAATAGCACGTTATCAAAGCGAATGATTATGTTATCTCATACGTACGTAGTTGACCGCAATATTATCGTCTGTAATATTTATAAATTAAAACATAGGACGAAACACTTTTTTCTAATGTTTGTCTGTCACGGAAGATAAATATGATAATAGCAGTAAGAAAGGCTCTACAACAATACATGTGACAGCTGCTAGCAATCTGCCTGAATATGGGTAATATTTTTTCTTCCCAAACTACTAATACGGTTCTCTATTTCAAGTAGTACCATCTCTTTCGATTAACGTCCTATTGTCATGTTTGCAGGTGTCATTACTTGCGTCAGTTCATAAGAGGAGCTTCTGTTTTCTTCATCTTCAGAATCTTCAGTAGTATGAATATTACATACATATACATTAATCGGCCATTACAACCTTTCTTTGTAAACTGGAAATGTCTGACCTGAGGTTTGAAACTTGTCTAATAAGCTAACGTTTTACGTCCTTGACTATGACTACTTCAATCAATATGAAGAACAGAAAATTCAACTTTTTCACTCTCATCCAACACTTAACTTTCAATTCCTTATCAAATATCATAAATAATGCATTATTCCCGACAAAACTTCACGAAATCTTTTGAAAACTTAAAAAAAATACTCAACACCAAAGAATCCCTAGGAAAGTCGTATGTATCAAAAATGATATGTAAGCCAGATTTATGAACTTTTTGTATTTTTTAAGGCCTGCTCAAAATTTTATTTTTTTATTTGGCTTAAAATAATAACAGTCACAATACTAACGAACTAAGAAAATATCAGAAATCTAACTTTTTCTGAATTAAATTTATAGCGTCTCAAAAATTTAAATGCGTTATTTTCGATACAAATCAAAACGGTTAATCATCGGTTGTCGCAGTTATTTTGTCACAACCAGGTGATTTGTTTGGCTTTAGACTCTGGATAGCGGTAATCACTACAGACAGTCGGAACTTTATCGGCCTACGAACCACATCTTCGATTGTAACTGGGCCAATACTAAAAACAGAATTCTTTGGTGTAAAACATTCTCTAAGTAGGTGGCAAAAGCCTCCACTCTCTGTTTTGCACTTTTTGCCCAATCACCGTGCTGTAGTCGTAAAGGGGATTCTTGCAAAGTAGGTCGTCGTATTAACCACTCGAGATCGTAATCCTGACTGAAGGTTTCTAATGACCAATTATGTGTGAATGTATGTAATTCTCCTCTAGTTGCTATTTTTAAGATGTCTGCTTTTCTGTAACGATGATGGCTTCTTTTAATTCATTTATAGAGTAAGGGTTGCATGATGTTCGTATACTGTTGAACGAAAACAAGTAAACCTAACCATCTAGTGCAAGTGCTGTCTAAATTGTTATATAAAATATATGTGTGTACCTATAGTTTGCATTATAATACTGTTTGTTTACACGTAGCAGAATAATTTAAATTTTAGTTTATTTGAGCATTTAATTTATTTTTACTAGCATTTTTATAAGATTATTTGACATACTGAAGAAATATGCCATTCATATCCCGAATATTTACATACATGTCTATTTTAGTAATAAAAGTTCATCTTCTTGTCATAAATCCTTGTACTTAAAATCCTTGTACATTCACACTTACTGGTAGTTCGTATTATTTGTTCTGGTTTTTCATGTCGAAGCAAATTACTTTTTGATTTAACTGAAGTCTGTTTATTCATAATAAAAAAGAAATATTTATTGAGAATTTTTAAAATTCTAGAAATAGCCATACAGAATAGTTTTTTCTGTTGCTTAAATTTTATGAGCAATTTACATTGAACTCTTAATGCTTCAATAAACTTTAAAAAACAATATTTTTAATCTAAAGTTTTTGTTCTTTTTCTATAATTTTTTTCAAATTATTGTAATAACCATTCATTCAAACGAGACAGTGCGCGTCAAAATTATGAGGTCACTTAAAAATTTTAAGTATTAGTTCTTTTTAAACATTAACATTATTCATATTCGATTCACAATGATAAGATGAATACAAAAATCTCACCATAACCAGGTGTTGCAGGACGGACGGTATTCCAGCACTAATCCTGCAGCAGTTTTCTTAGACGCTCGCTCGTCCATTACATAATATTTTCAGTGCCGGTATTTTTCATCTTGCTGGAAGGTTGCTAATGTAAATAATCCTAAGAACTAACGCCTAAAAGCAATATGTTCATACATATGTATGTATACATAATTGGTCATTACAACCCTTTAGTCGGAATTTCGACCCAGCTTCTTACATCACTGTGTGTGCGTTAATTTTTATACATGAATGGTGGGACCTATAGTTTAAAGTCGACTACGAAAAAAAGATTTTTGAGAAACTTTTCATGGCAATTTTATATAAATTTTTTTTATAGAAATCTGCTGAGAGGAAGTCGACGAAGAAATATTTTGTCATATTTAGTAGGAGATGCCTGACTTGGGATTGGAATAATCCCTAATAAGCCAACACACTACCTACTAGACCACGGTGATTTCAATATATTCCTCACTTTCCAAAGTTATGAGAGGCATGATAAACTACCATCTTGAGAAGTATCTAATTAGCAGCAGGCAGTACTGTTTCCGTAGGGCCCGTTTTATAGGTGATATGTTCTTCATGCTCTCGGAAAGATGTATTCAGTCTATCCGCCAATCTAGTGATAGCAAGGTTTGGCTCTAAGTATTTCCAAAGCATTTGGCAAGGTATGGCACTCTACACTTCTCTCAAAACTTGTTGCTTTTGGTGTAGATCAATCTCCGAATAGGGTCGTATGAATAGGGTTGATTTGAACTTGCCGAAAACGTAATATTGTTTATTAACACACAAGCGTAGCAATAATACTGCCTTATCTGAAGTTATGGGTGGTGTAAATATCTATGAATCAGATGCTCTTTATGTTCTGAACGAAATGGATATGCGGTAGAACGAGCCCATTTTTCAAGTGCCGAAAAAAGCAAAAGTGCCTCGTTTTCTTAGGACGATGCAAGAAATATTACACTCCATCTGGTCTCCTTACCACTTATATCTGATCGATAATGAATTTCAACTGTTATGTATGGTCCTGTGCTTCGGAAAAAATATTTTTTATATGTGGTTTGACTGCTCTCTTCTTCGCTAAGAGATTAAGAAAATTTAACATCAATCTAACAAATTATTTATTGTGATGTGCTGCCAGGAACCTTCAATAAGCTATCAAACCTCAAATGGCAACGTTGGTTAACACCAACAAAAATGATTATAGGTAGTGCTTCGTTAGACTCTTCTTATTCCATCATAATCAACAAAGTTAAGTTTTGACACGTCGAATATAGAACCATATTCCATTGCGATGTAGACTAATACTCTGGAGCTCACAATCGAATTAAGGAGAGCATTACAAATTTCCGGAGATATAAAAAGCTTCTTTGCTGACATATAGCTTCAAAGCCTAGTTTGAAATGGTTTGTAAACTTATTGTGAAGTTTAGACAGCCTAGTACTCTTGAAACTAGCTTTTGCCAATCTACTACTCATGAATTTACTACACCTTGATTTTTGTTTTGTTTTGATTCCTTCCCTTATTAACGTACATTTTGTTTGATTTTCTCGATGGATTGGAGGAAATATAAACAAACCAGATTGTCTAAGAATTTTGAAATTTGATTTGATTCAATTCAAAACAATGCTTAAAAGAATTCGTCCGCTATAGACAAAGAATAGTTACATTGTAATACAAAAAATTTTTTTTTGTCAGTTTTCGCAGACCCCAGAATTAAATCTAACAGAACATTTGTGGGTTTATATGAAAACTTAATTATCTAAAGACGACAAAAAAACTAAATGGAAACGGTGTACATCGTTTAATATTAAAATGAGCAAAAGCTACACAAACAAATACAACGAACTTGTTACAAGTAAACCAACAACATCAATATGAAAGAAAAAGGGATAGACAAGTAGGCGAGAACGCAACAGCAAGCAATGTGAACAAAATACACAAACACCAATGAAGTTGCGATATAGTTCTTGAGTAGGCGAAACACCGAACAATTCAAGAACCTCAAGGCGAATTCATAGGCGTTGGGATTAGTATTGCAATAAGTACATCACAAAAACAACAGGGATTTTTTTTCTGTTGAGATGTGATCATCTTGATAAAAAGAATGATGATGGGAAGAAAATTGTTAAAAAATGTAAATGATTTTAAAAGAAAAAGAAGAAAAATATACAAGCTTGTGACACAATAAGAAAAAACGAAATTGATTATCAAAACAAAATACACAAAAAACAGAAATTGTTTGACATTGTTATTTCCATCAGCTAGTAAAACACTCCCACCTTCTATGAATTCGCCTTGAAGAACCTTCATCAGACTCAAGACAAATTCGTAGGAGGTAGCCGTAACTCTACAACAAGTACAACAATGCAAAAATAACAGGCATTTTGTTTTTGTTAAAGAGTACTCAGCTTGTCAAAAAAATTAACCCTCAAACGTCCATAGGAAATTAGTTAGAGCAATTAAAAAAAACTAAATAAATTCTATATATTGAAAATTCTTATGATTTTTATGTCATGCTAAATTACACAGTAGAGCAGCACTTGTAAATTAAAAAAAAATATATCAGCTGCAAACGTTATTTCTTATTTATTTATTGTACCAATTAAAATTTTTACCTAACTTATATTTATTTTCTGACTGAATTTTTAAATTAAATACTTATTTAAACTATTATCTCTATTGTGAATTATAATAACATATTTTCAACAGAAGATTGGCCCAATTTGTTTTAATCCCTATATCCCAATCTTCTGAAAGAGAATTTGTTTTAAAAATAACACACAAGTTATTTCAGTCATAGTTTAGGCACCTAGTTGGAGACATGGAATCCTTTTTTTTTGGTAATTCATCACTTTCATCTAAATAACTATAAATATAGATATATGTATTTAGTGTTAAAGGCTTAAATATTGTTAATCATCTTGCAAAAATTTTAATATAATTGGCTTTAAAATAGTAATCCTAAAGAATTTCTAGAGTGCGTATCGTTAAGGATACATGCGGTACATATGAGGGTTTATGACTAATATAAATACGAAATTGAATATCGAAACAAAATACACAAAAACAAACAATTTTTTGACAGTCCAAATGTCCTCAGCTGTTGAGATAAGGCTACCTTCTATGAATTTGCCTGATTAAGTGGGCACATAAAAAGGCAAGACATAGTAGGCAACGTGTAGTAAGATTTCAGTCAGTCTTGTTTGAATACACGTTGCGTGTGGCGAAAACAGTCATGGTTTGAAGATCGTCGTTTTAAAGATATACCGAACATTTGTTAGTGTGTACGCGAACAGAAGTGTAAAGAAGAATAGCGGGTAAAGCAAATTATTGTTGGATTTATCATGTTTTAAACGGTGACACACAAAAGTATTGCGAACAATAAAGAGTTTAATTGAAACTAAACACATATTTGTTTTACCAATCAACGAACGCATATTTTATACGTTTTTAAAAAAGTAAAAACGTAACAGTAGTTTTACGTTTTTAGTTACTTGGACATTTTATTTTCTGTACGAGATTTATTTTTTTCAACAAATATTGATATTTCTTACTTTTGACGATTTTCATTCTGTTAGTGTACAAGTTCTTTTTTTTTTTGTTCACTGTATTGTTTCTTGTTGTGATTTTTTAAACTGAAAGACTTTAATTAAGAAATATTTTGATAATGAAACAATGTATCTCAAAGTTTTCGTAAGCAAGTCAATCAAAGTTTTTGTTTAATAAAACATAATATTTCTTATTTAAATTAAATATTGCATTATAAATAAAATGGTTCATATATTTTATAAAGTTATTAATTTTTATGTAATAAATTCATTCGAATTTTCCTTGTTTATTCAAATAGTTTACAATAATAAATTTCATATTTACATACCAAAACCACATTGATAATGAACAAACGTTTATTCACGAGCATAATTGCTGCACATACTGCTTGTGTGCTACAAACATTTAATTAATTGTGTTACTTCCTCGACAGTGAGAGAGAGATATTTACATCATGTTAATTTGAAATTTTATTTATATTAAAGCATTATCATTATACATACATACTTGCATTTATTAATAACGTTTAACAAATAAGTAAATATTGAAGTATAACAGAATGCCTCTTTAAAATCTGGACATATTTTTCACAGTTTAATAGTACACAAAAGAACAAACCAGTAAAGCTTTATGATCCCTGATTCCTTGGCCACAACGAAAATAACATCAGATAACGAGCAAAGAAGATCAGGTAGGGCTTATTCCGGAAAAATGCAGGACTACTGAACAATATCCCACTTAACTCAGTATAACAACCGAATAAATATCAAGTTTGTAATCTTAACTGAAAGATTGTAATGACCAGTGTTCAAACTCGGTTTCAACACATAAATTATTTAACAGAAGAAATAATTGTTATGTTAGACAACATAAGTGTGTTAATTACACTTAAACAGAATTTCCAAAGGGAATGCCTCCAAAAATTTGCACAGAATTTCCATAATTTCCAAAGGAATGTTTTCAAGTATACTATTAATTCAGTTGCCTACAATCATAACTCACTTCAAATCTTACAATAAGATCAACCACAACATATTTCTCATTTTTTATTAAACTGTGCAAACCTCTTATAAAAATAAAACAAAAAAAGGAATATTAATAAAACAAACAAAATTCAAATAAACTAAAGTTAAAGAAAATTATATATTTTTTATATACTTACCTTAAAACTATAAATTTGTACTTACCATATATTGTAATAAAAGGAAATTAAAATTTGTACTAAAAAATATAATTGAAAAAAACCAAATTATTCTTAAATAATAAATTAAATATATAAATTAAAATATATATACTTACCTAAACCTTAACCTGAATTTACATTGTGAAAATAATTGTATTAAAAAATAAAGTGAATTTATACTTACCTCAGACCTTTGTTGAAGAAATTATTAAGTTAAAAGGCTAATATCCTAAACATCCATCCTGGAAAGAAAGTTTTACCCAAATACACTTCTCCAGAAGTGAAATAATCTAATTTCTCTTTCTGTTTTTTTAATTATCTAATGATTGTAATTGTTTGCGAGCAATTGTAATCCACAGCTCGTTCTCATTGAAGGAGATTTAAAGCAATAAATACCCCAAATTGTTCAACCAGTTATGTATGCCTGTATGAACATCTCAATAGAAGGTGTTCTTTTTAGAAAAACACAGATGGGCCAACTCTACAAAACAAACGAAATGTTTAATACGACAAGAGGGAGGTGGTTTCTGACATTCATATGTTCCTTATAATAGTGAATTGTAATAAAAAAAAACAATTTTTTATTATAAGACTGGATAAGTTATTTAATAAAATCCAAATAAGTCCAAAACTTAATGCGATAAAGGAAATTTTGTTTTAATCAGCTGAAAAGAAACGCAGTTTTGGTTCGAATAATCGCAATAGATTGGAGCAATTGGAGTCACCGTAGTCTACTAGGTAGTGTGTTGGTTTATTAGACGCAACGCCACGGTTCAAACCCCAGGTCGGACATCAAAACGAAATATGAAAAAATATTTCTTCGGCGACTTTCTCTCAGCAGATTTCTGGCAAAAACTCTGAGAGTAAATAAAATTACCATGAAAAAGTTTCTCAAAATCTGTCGTTCGGAGTCGACTTTAAACTGTACGTGTATAAAATAAACACACACAACATGAGTGGTGTGAAAAGTTAGGCCGTAATCCTGACTCACGGGTTGTAATGGCCAATTATCTATGTAATCATAACAGCACTTGACGAAAAAAACTAATGTCCAATATTAAGTATTTTCGATCTCCCTCCAACGAGAATATTTTATAATGATAAGTGTTTTAAACTTAAATGGGAGACTAATTAAATATAAGGTCTAGTGAAAAGTATCCGTTTTCGTTTGGATGAAATTAAAGGTTTCATTTAGCATATTTAGAAAAATTCCTTAAAACGCATATTGCCTCTTTTTTATATACATACTTAAACAACTGGAGCAATTGAATTTGACATTGACAGATCAAGTGGTAATCACTTTGTAGCAAATAACCTTTTTACGCATTTTACTATCGAAACTTGGAACGGATCGCTTTCGACGAAAATGATCTTGTACCCATTTTCTCCAACGTCCATCAAACAGATGTCATAACCTTACAATACTTTAGTCAGTACTATGGCTGAACTTTTCACATCACCCATGTGTGTTACTTTTACCCATAAGTGGCGGAACCTTCTTTATAACGTCAAATCCGAAGCACAGATATGAGAAGTATTTTCACGGCAATTATTTACTCTCAGACTTTTCCAGCAGACTGCTAACAGAAGGTCCTCGAAAGAAATATTTTTACATACTTCTTATTCCCAACATGATGCATAACTAAGGAAGCTGAACTTACTCCTAGTATTGGGCAGGAATAAATGATTAGTATTGTTACGTTTTTACCTTTTTAAAACGTTTAAAATATTAGTTCGTTGATTGCAAACAAAATAAAAATAAATCGGTGTTTAATTTCAATTAAATTTTTTATTGGTCGCACTACTTTTATGTGCTACTGGTCACAACTTGATGGTACTACAACAGTTTGTTTAGTTCACTATTCTTCTTTACACATCTGTATGCTTAAGCACTAACTGTTCGGTTGATCTTTACAACGGCGATTTTCAAACCACGACTGTTTTCTTCACACGCAACGCGTTTTCATACAAGACTGATTGAATTCTTACTACTCGAAGCCTGCTTTATATGGTCACGTAAACAGTCTGATGAAGGTTCTTGAAGTTGAGCGTTGGTGGTTTCGCTTTCTCGAGAACTCTATCGCGCTTTCATTGTTGTTTGTGTATTTTGTTCACATTGCTTGTTGTTGCGTTCTCTCTTACTTGTCTATCCCCTTTTCTTTCAAACTGATGTTGTTGGTTTACATGTAACAAGTGGGTTGTATTTGTTTGTGTAGGTTTTGCTCATTTTAATGTTAAACGATGTTACACCGTTTCCATTTTCGTAACAGTATTTTAGAGTTAAGAGTCGTATACTTATTGTCAGTTTAATTTATTGAAGATAATAACAATATTTCTTATTTATTTCGAGATGTATGAACTGTGGTTTGCACTCTCCACTTCACATCTAGTAGGCCAGCACACTACTAACTAATTTACGGCAACCGCTGCACTTCAAAACCTTCGTGACCGTTTGTCTAGTCAGACTGCTATATATGCCGGTTCAACGAAACAAACATAACTGCTTGAGAAACGGATTAAACATAACTGTTTTTGTTCCATCCCCAGTCAGCTTTGCTTCATAAATTGATTGATTTTGTTAAGGATAAGTTTACTGGTTTACTAAGTTATTTCAATTATGTTTTCAGTTCAAAGTTTTAATTCCTACTCAATCGAAACAACAACGCGCTCTGCTTCTTCACATTATGATTATCGCAGCAGAAACGATGAGATTAACATAAAGGGTTATCGACTTATTCGGAGAAAGAAGTATTTTTCAGTTTGTGCAAACACATCTTAGTCATGCGATCACAAAACTTATAGCATACCTAAGAATGCCGTTGAGAAAATAGAATAAACACTAAATATTTATTCAGGTAACTTGAGAAGAAACAAGAAAAACCAACCAGAAAAAGAAAAACGAAGAACAAATTCCGATACGAAAATTACGGAAGCAGTCTCCGTGAAAGATAAAAAATATAATTATATTTCCACAGTGAGATTCTAGAAGTTTCCACACTGAAAATTGATTAACTATATCTGTATAAACGGTACGTCTGCTTGGTATCAATGATCGTTTTCGGACGAACATACAAAACTCACTCTCCTCTGCGGGATGAATGGGTTACTGAAGCTAACATCGGTGATGGTGCCATATCGATGAACGTATAGCTCAAAACTGGAATGTGAAACTGGATCTGGAGTCTATTCCGATAAACTGACACTGAACAGATTACCTAACCAGTCCAGCGTATTCCAGGCGAATATTTTTGCTATTGAACAAGCTGCACGTATGATTGAAACTAGGAACCAGCTTCCTTCGAACTTGATCATATGTGTGGACAGTCAAGCAGCAAACAAAGCGGTGGGATCCCACCTCGTCAAAACAATGGACGACGGGAGTTGCATTGACTCTACAGACCGTATACGTTGACACAACACCCGCCTACTGGGTACCGGGCCGCTGTGGAATAGTAGAAAATCAAAAGGCGGATAAACTGGCATGGAAGGAATTGAAGATTTCTGAGGAAATTGGAAAAAGCAGCATAGAATTCAACAAGCAATTGGTCCAATACTCCTGGTTGCCGAATTTCAAAACCGCTGTGTCCAGAAGGAAAGCCAAGAAACTACTTCAGTTCGACAAGAGAACGGTTCGCACTATAACAGGAATTCTAACAGGACACTGACCTATTAGCAGTTTCGCTGACAAGCTTAGTCTGCCTCACAACGATTGTTGCAGAAGCCGCCATGATGTGAAAGAAACGGAATTGGTACAACACCTTTTATGTGAGTGTCCTACAGTTCAAAATAGACGGCATCAGTTTGTGAGTGACAGATCGTCTGAAGTTCTGGGAATGGTGGCGCACGCGTTACTAAGGAAGTTGGCCAGTTTCATCCGAAGCTCGTGATAGTTCTAACCCACCACTAACGGATTATGACAAGGAGACTTACCTTACTTTGGATAACACAATGGGCCATCGAGTGAACGTGATAACCTAAAAACATAAACCTAGAAAAGGAAAGAACAGTAACGTTGCTTGTATGCCTATATACGATGTAATATTATTTCGTGAGTGATTTTTAAAATTGTAAGTTGATAGGTTATAGAGGGTTTTTAAATTATAACAAGTACAGGATTTATTGGAATAACAAAACTATTATAACAGATAAAAGTCAACATTATATTTGAAGATTTTTGGCATAGGAACGCTCAATCAAACATTATTCGTCCCGCATATAACGAAAATCGAATCTATCCTATGGGAATTAAGATATTTAAAATCAATTTTTCGCATACAAGCTAAGGGTCTGTGATTCGATTATAAATGTTACTTTAACGTCAGATAAATTCCAAAATGAATTTTATTAACTTAGTGTGTCTATTCTGATGTCACACGTGTCCAAATCCTATTGGGGTCATTCTATAAATGAAAACGTAATCGCATGCAGGCAGACATTCATGTGTAGTTAACATGTTAATAAAAAAATATAATAATTTTTTAATGAACGTCATATTTTAAAAGTAAAAAATATATTCTTTTAGGGGTGTAACTTCTGCGGAGCTGTCTCTAAAGCTCGAACAGTTGGAATATGTGAGACTCTTCATACAATTTACCATTAACTGCATTACTCAATTCAAATATCCTTTTAATTTCCTTGTATACAGACTTGACTTACGTACATTATCAGTCTACCATTGGTTTAATATTAACACTGCAATGTATTCGCGTTAATTAAAAAACTGAATTATGAACTTATATTAAATTAAAAGTCAATACGTATAATTATGTAATTATTATGAGAGTATTCTTACTTTTTTGTTTTATTTAAATTAATATTCCATTGCATATACATCAGAAATTCGTATTAAATATATTCAAGCCTGAAGAGAAATATGACTTAATAAAAATGTTCTTGGAATCCCGACATAAGTACGTATATTAATTTCAATGGAGATACTGTTGGTCCCCATCAACATAAATATAATATAAATATTAATAACATTTAACATAACAGTTAATAATAGAAATAAAATGAATTTTAATATAATAATAATTAGAACTACAAACAAACTTACATATTTCATATATAAAACCATAAAGTGTAGTGCAGTGTAGTGAAAATCAAAACAACTACAACATACATCACATCATACCAAGAGGACATCAGGTCATCAAATCAACCCTCAACCCACTATTTTGAAGGAAGATTGCCAATTTCTGCCCAGATGCCCCGTTGCTGCTGTATCATCTGTAAAAAGGAACACACTTCCGAATCCGAGGTAACAAGTATAAAATATATTTGTGTTGGTTCCTTAAATTTGCAAGTTACTCAAATTTAAGAGGTTTTGGTAATCTATTCAAAAACTGTTTAGCAACTTGAGTTTGAACACAAATGATATATTTTATAGTGCGTGTTGTTGTCATACACACTATTGCTATAAATTACTATTCAACGCGAAAGTAATTATTTTAATTATTATTTGTATATATATGCACCGAACTTGTTACCGTCATTACATTTATTTAAAATAATTTACATTTTCTATGAAAATTTTTACGGATATATTCGCGAATTATTTTTAAAATTCTTTGCCTTTACCAAATTGTTCTTGTTTTTTTTTTGGTTCGCTGAATATAGACTGCATATGATCAGTGTTCCATTCCATCGTTCCCTTACCCTTTATAATATATATATTGCACAGCTGCTTACAGTGGAACTACTCACACTGTATACGGAATTTAATTTCCAGGCAACAATTCGATACAATTTTGTTTAATTGTTTAATTGTTGTTTTATAAAGGAAAGAACAAATTCATTATTTGAGTTGATAAATTGTACATTTATCAAAGGCTGTGAGGGGAATAGACATATATTGCTATTGAGTTATTTTGACTGTGGAACCTAGGGAAACCACGAATAACAAAACTAGAATAGGACACAGATCCGAATATTTTTGTAACCGACGGGAGTTTGATAAGTTCTTTAACTCTCCTAGTCCAAAGCAAATCATTCGTCCTTTGGGAATTTCATTTAACCAATAAATTAATTTGGTTTCTTACGATTTGCTTTGATTTCATAAGTTAATTAAAAATGACTAGTAGGAAGAGACAAGATTCTCCCTCCAAATCGGAAAGTTTGGAGAAGTTGATTTCGAAAAAATCAAAGATTGTTGAGAACATAGTTCGAATTCGTCAGTCCATTGTGGAAAAGACGATTTCGAGTTGGAATGTCGACTGGACATATTGAAAGGTTATATTGACCGAGCTATGCAGCTCCAGTCCGATGTGGATAATTTGGATTCCGAAAACGATGACAGAGCTCAGCTTGAGGACATTTGTCATTATTTTTGAGCCTCCGGTCTAAGAATAGGCAATCAAATGTGTCAGAAGTGTCCTTTCTCAGGCAACCACGTCAGTCGAGGCTACCAAACATGAAACTCCCCAAATTTAGCGGAAAATATTCCGATTATAAAAATTTTATGAGTTTGTTAGAGAACTTGGTCCACAATGATCCGACGTTGACAGACATTGAGAAATTTAATCATTTGATATCATGCTTGTCCGACGAAGCTTTGGGTACGGTAAAAGCTTTTCAGATAACGGAAGAAAATTACAATGACAATGAATGTCTTATATATTTTGGCAATATAAAAAAACTTTTCGATTTGCCACAAATTGCAAAAGCTTCGGCTAGTGCTTTGCGAAGCATGATAGATACAGTATATTGTCAATTGGTGACGATAAAAAGATTACAAATGTTATTCTTATACATTTAGTGATGTCAAAAGTAGACCCAGTCACCAAATCGAAATGGGAAGAATAGCTTGATTTTGAGAAACTTTCCCTTTGGTCAGACTGCGAATTCGCCTTGAACAAACGATATCAGCATATTGCAGCTGATGAGTCTTCAAGTTCAAGGCCGAGGTTTGATAATCAAAGAACTGAACATTTTCCGAGGAGCCTCACTAAATGTATCGAAATCTAAATTGTCTGCTGACAAATGTTTATTTTGCAAATCTGTTCAGCATAATATTAATAATTGCCCTTAATTCACTGCTGAGCCAGTAAGTCGAAGACTTGACTTTATTAAATCAGTGCCAGCGTGTATAAATTGTCTGCAAATGGGACATACAGTAACGAAGTGTACCTCATCCAAATGTAGAATTTGTGGTAGCTCACACAAATCATTGCTACATAGGTACATTACAAGTGCAAGTTCAAATAACAACTACACTGAACAATCATCAACTTCATATGGATCGGTGACCTATTCTTCATCCGATGAGAGAGTTATTCTCGCGACAGCAGTAGTCAGTGTAAGAAGTAGCTCTGGTAAATTGATACCAGCGAGAGCACTTTTGGATTTCGGATCTCAACCAAATCTAATAACTGAGGAACTTGCGCAGCTACTTCGTTTAAAAAGAGAAGGAGGCAGACTGAATTTAACTGGGATTGGTCAAGCGAATTCACTTTCGAAATCTTGCGTTAATTTAACTGTCACGTCGAGGGTTAACTCTACTCAATTTAATGCGAAATTCTGGGTATTGAGTTCGATAACTAATTTCCAACCTGATAGTGTTATAAATACATATAACATATTCCTGGCAATATAAAATTAGCTGATCCGTGCTAATTGATTTGCTTATCGGAGCGGAAATCTTCTTCGAGTTAATGTGTGTTGGTCAGATAAAATCTGGCCCGAGGCTTCCAATCTTTCAGAAAACTTCACTTGGTTGGATTGTGACTGGCAAATACAATCAATCAAAGGGCTCCATTAATTCTAGCGTTTGTCATTTGAGTAATTCGATAGAAAACGAGAGCAATATTGATTCAATAGTCAAGAAGTACTGGGAATTGGAGGAACTTCCAAATGAATCAATGAAAATTTATTCAGAGGAGCAGCAACAATGTGAGGATAAATTTAGGAATTCGATACGACGTTTGGCGTCAGGACGATTAGTGGTCTCACTGCCTTTCAAGTCTGATGCAAAGGTGTTAGGTTCTTCGTTCGAAGTCGCGAAATGACGATTCCTTTCGTTAGAACGAAGACTGTCCACGGACGACACGATGAGGCATATGTACCATGACTTTATGAAAGAGTATTTCAATTTGGGACATATACCACTTCTGGATAATATGCCTGTTTCTCCTCACTATTTCATACCCTATCAATGTGTTCTGCGACCTCAAAGTACAACTAATAAACTTCGAGTGGTCTTCGATGCTTCGTGTAGAACTTCTTCTCATGTGCCACTGAACGATTTGTTAATGGTTGGTCCCACCATTCAAGAAGAATTGTATTCTACACTCATCCGTTTTCGGCTTCATCGGTACGTAATCACTGCGAGAAAATGTATCGTCAAGATTTGATCGACGAGAATGATAGGAATTTTCAATTAAAACTTTGGAGACAGAATCCATCTGATAGCTTGCAGGTTTTTCGATTAAACACTGTGACTTATGGCACAGCTTCTGCCCTATTTCTAGCTATAAGTTAAGCGATTTCTGCAAAGAGACTTTGCCTATTGGTTGGAAAGTTGTTCGCAGTGATTTTTACGTTGATGATTTGTTAACCGGTGGTGAAAGTTACGATGATCTGATTACAATTCGTAATCAAGTCACCGAGATCCTAAGTTCAGCTGGTTTTAATCTAGCGAAATGGTTTTCAAATCATCCTAAATTTATTAGTACTCTGCAAAGTGAAAAGCTATTGCACAGCGATTCCGATTCTGCTAAGGCTTTGGGCTTACATTGGAGTCCGAAGAATAATTCATTAAAGTTTCATTTGGAGAATTCGTTCAAAGATTTGAAAGCTACGAAAAGAAACATATTGTCAGTTTCTTCTCGGTTATTTGATCCTCTCGGACTATTGTGCCCTATTGGTATAAAATCCAAGATCTTACTACAAGAACTTTGGATTCAAAAACTTGACTGGGATGAATCGATTCCCATGAGACTTGATACTTCATGGGAAAATCTCAAATCTAATTTAATGGAGATCGATTCAATAATAATCCCAAGATTCGTCCAAACAACTTCCACTGCAAACATCCAAATACATGGATTTACTGATGCCTCAATGCGAGCATATGGGTGTTGCATTTATGTCAGAAGTTTCGAATCTGACAAAGTTACTGTCAGATTACTTACTGGAAAATTGAAAGTTGCTCCACTCAAGACAAAATCTCTTCCGAGACTTGAGCTGTGTGTTGCACACCTATTGGCTAAGTTGTGGGCTCGAATTAAGCTCATATTCAAATTTAAGATCGATCAAGTTTATTTCTGGAAAGATTCGGAAATAACTCTTCATTGTTTAGACAATGCTACTTTCGTATCAAACAGGGTGTCTGAGATTCAGGAGTGGTCAGAGAAAGTTTAATGGCGACATGTGCCAACTGACCATAATCCAGCTGATATTGTTTCTCGAGGATGTGACGTTCAGGAATTGAAGCAGTCGATCTGGTTTGAGAGACCGTCATTCTTATTAGATGACAGTTCTTCCTGCCCTGTTAACAAACATTTCGAGTTAACAGAGAACCAAATACTATTGTAGAAAAGGAAAACAAAAGTATTTCTTGCAGTAGAGGATCCACAAAATTGCTTGTTGGATCTCATAGAAAAGTATTCCTCGTACAGGAAATTATTACGAGTCACAGCGTTTGTGGTCAGATTTGTTGATATCCTTAAGAAACGCAAAGTCGAGAAAAATTGCCGACCTACTGCAACCAAGCCTTCTTTCGTCTTGTAGAAACGATCCAGAAACTAATTTTTCTGAGGAGATACTTAAGCTTCAGAAGCTCTTGTATTGCCCTCTAATATCCAGAGGTTAACACCATTCCTACATACATTTGTTGAGGAAAATAAATCGTTTTCATTGATAAGGGTAGGTGGAAGGCTGCCAAATGCAGACTTGGGGTATAATACCAAGTTTCCACTATTGTTACCGAAAAGAAATAGCTTTGTAACGCTTTATTTGCGAAACCTGCATTTAGAGAATTGTCATGCTGGTACGAAAGCACTTATAGCTCTTCCGCGAGAGAATATTTGGTTGATAAATGCGAAAGAAGAATGCAAGAGGATAGTTAGCAAATGCGTACATTGCTTCCGCTATAAACCGAAGCTTATGTCCCAAATAATGGGAAACTTACCCACTAATAGAGTGAGAGCTTCTCGTCCATTTTTAGTAGTCGGAGTCGACTGTTGCGGTCCTATTGACGTATCTTTGAGAATACGTGGGCGACCACCATTAAAAATTTACATAGCATAGGTTTTCGTTTGTTTCACATCTAAGGCAGTAATGCAGCGTCGTCCGTTGTGCAGTTCAGCTTCATACCACCTCGGGCGCCGCACTTCGGAGGAATATGGGAAGCCGCTGTCAAACAAGCGAAGTTCCTACTTCTGCGAGCCGTGGGAAACATGGCGCTCACGCAAGAAGAGATGGCAACAATGCTCGCAGAAGTAGAGGCGGTGCTCAACAGTCGTCCAATTGCACTGCTGTCTCCAGACCCCAACGACGGAGAAGCCTTAACACCAGCTCATCTACTAATAGGCGAGGGTCTGCGTTCGCTGCCGCCAGAATCCGCAGAAGGCGTGAAAGACAACGAAGCGAAGTTATGCAGGCGTTGGCGTCTGCTCTGCAATCTCAAGCAGACATTCTGGAGGGCATGGTCTCGGGACTACATCCTCGGGATCCAGAGCAAAGCCAAGTGGCATCAAGGAATGCCCAACCTCGACGGAGGTCAAGTGGTAATCATCCACGAACACAACCGCCCGCCACAGCAATGGTTGACTGGGTGAGTCGTGGCCATAATCAAAGGCGCAGACGGCAAGGTCAGAGCGGCGGAGGTACGAACTCGAAACGGCGTCTATAAGCGCCCGGTCAATAAATTGGCACCTTTACCATGACGTGTAGTCCTTCAATGGGGCCGGAATGTTGGTCCCCATCAACATAAATATAATATAAATATAAATAACATTTAACATAATAGAAATAAAATGAATTTTATATTAATAATAATAATGAATTAATAAATATGAACTACCCTAATGTACCACAATATAATTAAGAAAGTAGCGTTAAGTTGAATGAATAAATAATATAGAATACATATATTACAAGGCCAGATAAAGCAACGGAGTTGCTGAATGTTCTTGAACCGTTAGTATTAAGATAGATTATTATGTATTAGATGTAAGAATAGAATATTAAGAAAATAAAGAAATCAGTTGCTAAAGAAACTTATTGGTCTTCGGTCTTCTAATTTAAAACTCGATATTTTGGTCTTCTTTTTGCGAGTGTCTTTTAAATTCATAAAGTGCCCAATTTTTTTTTTTTAATTATGAATTATTTAATTTAATATCGCCCTTAAAAAAGATTAAGGGAGAAAACAGATACTTTGTAGTATTTTTAAAAACTACAAATAGATAGATAGATAGTTGATAGTAACTCATGATTGAACTTTAACGGAACACTCTGCATATCTAATTTCTCTTTAAATTTTCTAAAATTTGATTCCTAATTCTGGTACTCTGCTCCAAAGATCAGCAATGAGTATCCAAAAAAATGAGTAGAATCGAATAATACTTATGCTTTCTGATACTTATACGCATTCATATTTATTTTAATATTATTCTCAAACTACTCATATTTAAGGTTTGAAGTACTCATCATACTCATACTTAAGAACACGTATGTCGTTGTTGGTTTCGACTCTCTATGACTCAACACTTACAAGAATCACAAAGTAAGTATGATTCGCGTACGAACACTACAATACTCACTAGAAGGTTGCTCTGTCTTTTTCTTTTTTGTAAATGCAACAATAACTAAGACTGTAAATTTTGATGAATGATTTGAGTCACTCGAATCATTTATAAGTATTATAAGTATTTTTCTGAAGTTAGGAATCTGAGAGAGTAGGCATATGAATCAAACATATTTCGAATGGTATGAATTTGATGTCAACTCATTGTACTTATACTTATAAATCAACGTTGTAGTGAGTACGAATGAATCAGAGTAGTTAAATTTCAATATTGTTGACTCACTTATATTCAAAATTTAATGAAAACTTATGAGTAGCGAAAAAACGATTCATTGCTGATCTCTGCTCTGTTCCAAAATTTTCGTGCAAAATGCTGTCAAATTGCTGATAACATTATTTCGTCCGAAATATTTGTGAAAAAATTTGAGAAAGTTGTACAATGTTCTTATTGTGAAAAAAAAGTGGAATATGAATTTTATTTCGAAAATGCAACAGATTTTACACATTTTATTCCTTAAGAAATAACATCATCCTGACATTTTCTTACCAAATTCTTGTTCTGCACACAACAAGCACAAGTATTTTTGTTTTTTCTATAATTTTAATAAAGTAATTAAATTTAAGAATCTTTTTTAAAAATTGCCCTTTTTTAATTTTTTAAATATTCGATTTTGTTATGTGCATACTATATTCATGTGTAAACATTCTTTATTTATTTATTTATTTATTTATTTATTGCAATACAATTACAAATTATATTATAATTATTACAAGCGGAGTAACTTGACTATATGCTCGGTGTAGTATCACAGACCAGAGTCTCTGGTGAGAATCGGACCCACGACCCTCATGCTAATAATCTAGCACACTACGCACTAGACTACCAGGGCACCCAAACATCCTTTATATTGACACAAATTAATCGAAGATGCAGATTTTGTAGTAATAAAGGCCAAAAACCTTGTACATATAATCGCAATCTTTACTACATTTATTGTTTGTCAGATTTTTGGTACACTAAATGGAATGTTGCAAAACATTTTTCGCAGATTTCAACTGAGACTTTATCCAACTGAATTACTTTTAAATTTAGATTCATTTGGGCAATTACACAAGCCCTTGTATCGTTGTATTGAGTGTACTGTTGTCATATTTTTCACGTTTATCTGTTCAAAACTCATAACATGTAAGTTTGAATCATATGTTTATGTATATCATTTTAAAGCCTCATCTGTCGCCTTTTCAAAAAAAACTAGGATTTTGAAAATAGGTTCAAAAATATTTAGGTAATCAATAATTTTGTGTGAAAGGATCAAAAATACCGTTTTTGTCAAATAAAGCAAGTTTGGAGGGTTCAAGAAATATAAAAAAAATATTTTTGAGTTATACTCAACAAAACTCACATATTACACTGTGTCATTAGCTGGGAGTATTTCATTTTCTTTATTTTGTCGCATATTGTTATTTATTTATTTTAAGACAATTGTATTTTGTTTTATTCGTTATGTTCCTTTTGTGAATGATTATTTTTAAAATGTCTCTCTATTTTTGTGAATAAATTGTTAATTTAAACAAAATCCAAGCATAATTCAGACGCAACAACTTATTTGGGGTTCTACTGAAAAGACTCCCTTAGTATCTAGGTTAGCGGCGTGTATTAAGACAAGAGCATCAATAACACGCATACTGGTCTTAAATTGGTTGTTGGAAAAATGGTTTTAATATTTAGTTTTATTTTATTATTAATACCCACATTTTTTCATTTTTGTTAACACTGCAGTCAGGTTTCTCTAAGAGCCATTGTGTCTGTTTGATGTAAATCGCGTGATTGTTCGTGATTGCAATGAGTCTATAAAGGCCTTTGGACCAGAGCGTATCCGATGAAACTGGATTCCAGGACATAGCAGTATACCTAGTAACGAGAAGGCGGATACTTTCGCTAGGTTAGGTTTAATCTCTGAGAGCGTTTTGATAGTCGATGCTGATCTCCAAATATGACAATTTTACTGCTTCGTCACTAGACGGTCGAGCAAAAGGAGTAGAAGCGTTGGGCAGATGGATCGGGTTGACACGTATTTAGAAATCTATGGCCTGTTGTTCTTTAATTAGGTTAGCCTGAGAATCATCATTGGGTTTATTACAAGCCATTGCGAGGTTAGACCGATAACAAGGATCTGGAACAGATCCCAATCGAAATATTTCTAGGTATGGGCTGACGAGAAGTCGCCGTGGTGTAGTAGGTAGTGTGTTGGCTTATTAGACGTGAGGCCTCGGTCAAGCCCCAGGTCAGGCATATCCAACTAAACGAAATATGACAAAATATTTCTTCGACGACTATTAGCATCCTCTTAGCAGATTTCTGGCAAAAATTCTGAGATTAATAAAACTGTCATGAAAAGTTTTTCAAAAAAATCTGTCGTTTGGAGTCGACTTTAAACTGTAGGTCCCACCACTGATAAATAAAAATTAACGCACACAATACCAGTGGTGTGAGAAACTAGGTCGTAATCCTGACTAAAGGGTTGTAATGACTATTTATGTATGGATATATGTATATGCTGACGAGGAGGAGATGGAGACCATCAAACACCTCCTACCGTACTGTCCAGGCCTTAGTGGGATGAAGTTGAGAACCCTGGACACGGGTTTAAATTCTCTGTCGAGATCCGACATTAGGAACCACCAGAAATTTATAAGTGATTTAAGAAGGTTGAGAGTATCTGGCATTTGAGCATTTGTGATCTTTTTTACAACTCTTTTCCTCCATTTCCTATTTCTTCCCAAGGTTGATAGTACCAGCATTGTTATGATTCTATAGGGCTGGACGGCACCATAGCAGCAATTTTAATTGGATTATACGGAGATAAAATTTGTTGACGCATTCACAGAGTAATGTTTAAAAATTTAAATTTTACGATGTTAGTTGATTATGGACTTTTTTTGTCGATTTTTTTTAATTTAAGAATTAAAAACGTTTTTAAATATATACAGATTTTTTCACTTCAAAAATTGTGGTGATATTTTTAAAATAATTTTCTGTGTATTAATGTGTTTAAAATCTCTGACCATTTTTAAAATTTTTCATTTTAACATTTTCCTTTTATTCTACCAATGTAATCCCTTATTGATATAACGTCCTGATATATAGTCCCCTTTTTAAAACTTGTTTAAAATTATGCCTTTTATTTGTGGTGTTTAAAGCAGTTTTTGTTGTTTTAGCTGCTTTCGCTACCTACTTGTAGTTCATGTTCAATTTGTTCTTTTTGTTTATTTTACGAAAATTCTTCCACATAATATTCGTTTTTTGTATGTCAAATACCCTTACAAAATAATTTTTCTTATTTTAACCTTTTCCATGGCAAGTGAAAATGGAAAATAAAGGGAATCTAAATCTCATTTAAAAAAGGTAAAAAGAGAAAAATTTTTAAGCATAATAAACCGAAAAGTTTATCACAGACGTCTATACATGGATGAACCCTTTTCAAATAAACTTCTTTAAGACAAACCAATGAAGGTATAATAAAGTGCGATAAAAAGTTTAAAACATTTTTAGAATACTTAAAAAGTTTTTACAAAATAATCCAAATATCATATCAACTGATTAGAAAATGTTTTGAATGTAACTTTGAAATCGCTGTCGGCTTTTAATCAGCCTAAAGAATTATTATTATGTTATCGTGTCTTTCGAACCGTGACAGCTGATAAGCGCCATCTCGTTAAAGCTCCATAAGTATGTCAAATTATTTGTCATTGGAACGTGTTCGATGTATTCATTATCTCGGACTATACACACTTCCCATTCCTGACATTATAAACTGGACTGACATAGCAATAAATAGTAAGTATTTAAAAAATAAATGCTTTTTTGACTTTCCCAAAAGGAAGCTCAAGTTTTATTGTAACACCGCTACAGACGAAAATCTAAATTCGGTTTTTCATCTGTTATCAATATAAACCTAATTAATCCTTTAAAGACTTCGAGGTATTTTTTGGTAACAGTACACACTATTTGCCAACTAGCAAGTTCTTGCGTATCTTCAGAGCTGAGTTGCTTTTTGGCTTATCGCAGGTGTTAATTTCGTGAAGATAACCACACAAGGAATATTGCGGCAAGCTTGAAGTTTGTCTTAATGTGACCATACTACTGGGATTTAATATATAATGGCACCTGCTGGTTTATGAGGTTCCTCTCAGGTGAATATACCATTTAATAGGTCCCACGTCTAAAGTCGACGTAGTTTAGTGGCAGTGTGTTGGCTTGTTAAACGTGAGACAGTGATTCGAACCCCAGCCCAGACATCGCGAAGAAAACGAAATACGAAAAAATTCTTCTTAGTCGACTTCCTCTCAGCAGTCTTCTTCCAAAAACTCTGAGAGTGAATAAAATTACCAGGAAAAGTTTCTCAATATTCTATCTTTCTGAGACGGTTTTTAACTGCAGGTCTCGCCACTCATGAATAAAATTAACATAATCAACATGGGTGGTGTGAGAAGCTGGGCCGTAATCCTGATTAAATGGTTGTAATGACCAATTAAATAAGTAGTAATTAGGTACCACACTTTGCAGATAGGATGAGATTCGTTCTGTTTTAATTGTCGCCACCAAACAAAAATCGTACTCGAAAAAGAGGTTGTGGAATCCTATTATCTATAGTTTAACTGATTACCAAGACCGCGTTTTTCTCATGCATATCTTTAAATAAAATTATGTATAGTATGATGTATATTTCAAACATTATGGTGGTCCTGATGTCAGTGGTGAAGATGTTGGTTCTTACATAAATTAATTAATTGTGTGCCATACTCGTCGAGTCTGAGGTGATGAATAACTTTCAAAAGTTACAAACTTCAATTCAATACAACTAGAAGAAGGTATACAAATAGGTATACAATCATTTCAAACACTATATTTAATTGACATTAATAGTATTAACAATTATGCTATTTGCTTTAAAATAATTAGAAATATCGTTTTAATTGAATCTATAAGGTTTGTATCAGATTAAAAATAATAATAATAATTTTCATAACAAAAATTAAAAGTTCCATCCCAAAACAATCAAGAAGCAACTAAAAACACCGTCACTCTCAACCTTTACGTTTAATTAATATTCAATATTTATTATTATTTATATGACAGGAATAAAGTTTTTAGCTGATAGCCCTTATACAAGTTATCTCGAAAATTTGCTAAAATTTTCAACTTTTTTACTTTATATATCAAAAACGCATAACTGGAGACCAGAGTGTGTTAATAAAGGATTTATGTAAATTCGATAGCCATGTATATTAAATAATTTCACCTGTAAATATTTATGAATATATTTTATTAGTATTCAATTTTAATTAAGGGAAACGTTAAGTTTCATTTACTATAACAGGTCAAAATTTCAACAATTTGTGAAGCCTTTATTACATTTAAAAAGATAAATCAAATTCAATACCTTTTTATGATAAAGTAGGTTAACTAACATTCCTGTAAAATAATTTTAATTACGCTGTTTTCCTGAGAATAAAAAACTTTACATTTACAATTTGGAAACACTACTCTGGGGAAGTAGAAACAAAGGTGAGTTTTATTATATGTTTACGCTAAAAATAAGTTAGTTAAATCCCCAGAGGTTCTAGATAAAGCTAAGAGTAAGCGTGTGAACTGTTTACAAATACTTGAAAATCTCGAAAGCTCGAAATTACAACTTTAGGTAAACGTTTGATATCGTTATGCTGCATAAAGTACCAAAGCATATTGAACAATAGTATATCCAGATAATTAGAAATAAATTTACAATACATACATACATAATTGGTCATTACAACCCTTCAGTCAGGATTACGACCTAGTTTCTTACACCACTTATGTTGTGTGTGTTCATTTTATACAATTTAAAGTCGACTCCGAACGACAGATTTTTGAGAAACTTTCAATTACAATTTTATTTACTCTCAGAGTTTTTGCCAGAAATCTGCTGAGAGAAAGGCGCCGAAGAAATACTTTTTGTATTTTGTTTTAATGTCTGGCCTGGGGCTCGAAACCTGGCTTTAGGTCTAATAAGCCAACACACTACCTACTAGACCACGGCGCCTTTGTTGTAAGTAGTAATGTAAATTTACAATGCAGGCTCTAAATTGAGCGGAAGTGTAATATTTTTGGAATTGATTGAAATAGCCTCTAAAGATGCCAAGCCACTGCAGTCTGCGCCGGAAATTTTTGGGATCACAAAAACTCATAAGTGGCACATACTTTTTTATAACCAGGCAACTATCAAAAGCTTTGCATTCCAATAGAATGAACTCAAAGACGGCTTCCAGCTATTGCAGATATCTGAATGATGTAGAAGAAGGGTATGAAGTCCATATCATATGGGCACCAGGACACAATGACATTCCATGTAACTGTAAAACAGATAAAAGGGTCAGGCATGGCATATCCATTGAAATCTTTGATGATTTTTCAAGAGCGCATGACAAGTCCGCTTAAACTACAAAGAAACACGCTCAGTATGGCTGTTTAGTTCATTATCGGACAGTGTTTAATAGTAGGACATCGAGACATGTTGGTCTGAGGACCTTGGAAATCATTTTCGCCGAAGCTGTAGAGTCAAGGTTTCAGACAGCTTTGCGAATGGAATCCTTCAGTTGTATTCGGTTATCGTCTTTTCATGTAGTAGACTGGAGCAATATCGATAATAAGCAGCTTTTCCTATGTAAATGATCTATTTTACAACATTTCTTAATTTCCTGACGAAAGGTATTGAAATAGTCATTAAATAACAGGGTAGTTGTTTAAGCTTACTTGTTAAACGTCTAAATGTTAGGGTTTCGAATTTTCATAGCACATTCCACCAAGTCTATATTTTGAAATCTTTGGTCTCTCCTCTTCTGATATATACATTCTTTAGGCTAGTCGTTTTCAATATAATCTAATCTAAATTATTGGTCATTACAACCCTTAAGTCAGTGTGTTAATTTTATACATTAGTAGTGGGACCTACAGTTTAAAGTCAATATCGAACGATAGATTTTTGAGAAACTTTTCATGTCAATTTTATTTACTGTCAGAGAAAAACTGCTGAGAGAAAGTTGCCGAAGCAATATTTTTTCATATTTCGTTTTGATGTCTGATCTGCTGTTTTAACCCTGGCCTCACGTCTAATTAGCCAGCACAATACCAACTGCACTACGGCAACTTCTTATCTTCTAATCTAGGTGAGCGATATTTTCAAAACTGTGATTTAATCACGCCGATTGATAATTCACTGGTAACTACAGTGATTCAAATTGCCAAATAACAGTTACTAATAATGTCGTTCTTTCAAAATTGTTACATTTTCAAATTTATTTCATTTTATTTTGAGCGAGGCAGAATTACTATTAGATGATGCTGATTATTTACTTTTGTCTTTTATACATGCATTTTCTGTGAAACTTAATTGTCAAACTTCATATAAAAAAATTACATTAAAAATAATAACATTGATGACACCACTTTGATTTTGTTTAGTAGTCTTTTCGTAGTCTTTCTATGTATCTAGTTGTCTCTTTCTTACGACTTAATAAAATACGTTATTGTCATTATTGTTTTCTTTCGGAATACTGTGATCACAATCACTGTTTTAAAGAACAGTGATTTACAAATCACGTTCACTGAGAACAACGTTCTTCAAAAATTACTGGATGGCTCATCTCTAGGCCCAATCCTCTGGTCGTGATCTGGTCCTCGTTTGTGCGATTTAACGCCTTTGGTTTACTTTTTGTGGGATTATGTTAAGTATTTGGTTTATGCCGATTTACCATCAATTGTTGAAGAATGAATTTCCTTGAGAAAAATAATAAAAAAGAAATCATACCATGAAAGCCAAACAAAAAAAAAATCGGTCCAATAATATGTCTGGCTAGTGTTATCATTTTAAATTCACAAACTCTTAAAACAACACCTTATCTTGATGTGTAGCATATTTTCAACATACATATATTAGTTTTATTTATCTAATTAAAGATTTTCTGATTGATATACAATTTATTTATTGAAAACAAATCCCAAAAATAAATTTAAAATTAAATTTTTTAACGTTAAAGTGTCAAACGAAGCAATATTTTAATTTAAATATTTCCTTCATTTGTTTTGCGAAAAATAGTAGATTGATTGGAATTCATATTTTTTCCTTTTTTATTTGAAAAATCTTTTCTTTTTTATATTCATTTTCCTTTAAGCTAAAGTTTTCCTTACTCAAGGCGATGTACTTGCTTGTTCACATCAATAATGCCACTACAAATTAATGACAAACTACGTCTTGAAGTGGTGGTTGTCATTTACAGTGATTACTTGGCATTGACAAAAATACCACACACTTCTATCCTAAGCTGACAGACGTGTTTAAAGCCAAACATCAGTGTTAAACATCATGGGTGTGAGCAGATGATTGATTTACAAACAAATTTCTATTATCTTGAGCTGTTCGTATGAATTCCCTTGTGTGTTAATTGCTGTTCCTACGACAACGTAATTGAAATATTCAAGTCGATGCATGGTATTAAGATAAATAATTTTGGGAAATTTTATTTGAGTAGAGCCATAGAAAAGTATATTTTGACAGAAAATTAATTAATTGGGAATGTGGAGCAAATAATTTTTTTTTTTAATATTTAACAAGAATTATTATATCTTCAAAGCAATATACCCAACCATAGAAAAGTCCGCTCATCACTAAACATAACGAAAGTAGAACCAGAAAGAGGCGCTCTTCGCCTCCTATTGAACGAATTGCTAAAGACTTTTAATCAGGGCCAATGCCGATTTGTTCTTCTTTCAATTTTGGTCCAATTAACGAAATTTTATTAGGGGCACTAATCAATTTACTCTGTGCGAAGTCAGAAATTAGTTGGAAATCTCGAGAAAACGGTGGTAATACTATTATTCAGGTAATAAAAAACGTCATATTTTTCCCAATGGAGCTTTATGGGACACATTATGGACTTAGTGTTGAAATTGACTTCCTTTTACTTATTTTGGGTAAGAAACTGTTCTGAAAACCGAACTCAACAGACTGGAAAGGCGTTTCCGCTTAACATTCATTGTAGCATTTAACAGCTAGCAGTAGTCAGTATCTCTGTGCGAATGAACAGCGGCACCAACGAGGGAATTGGAAACTTTTTATATCAATGACTACATTAAACCAGAAAATAACATCTCAAGGCAGTTCAGGATGACTATTCCGGTTATAGTGGAATGGAAAAAAGATGTGAAGTTCTTTGAATAAATCGAAACTCAGGGCGATTATTACAACTTCCAGTTGGGTTTAGTTAAATGTAACTTTAGCTAAAGTGAACTTTAAAGTCACCTTTAACTTCTTTTCGTTATTACAACCTAATGATAAAATAAAGTTAACTTTTTCAAATATATGTCAATGCCGGAGCAATTTCGATAACACTGCTCAATTAAACAATTTATTTTCAAACTCATTGGCAACGAAGGGCTTCTTTTTTGTTGTATTTGCTTATTTTGTTTATATTTGAAGTTGCCACATTGTAAATAATATATAATATAGCAAGTTCTAACATAAACTTTACTTTAAAAGTTAAAGATAGGATGATCCTCCCTTTAGCTTAACGCTTACTTCTACTTACCAATGTCTTCTAGAATGATTTGCATCTTAAGATGGTACAAGAGAAACATCATATGGTCATCGGGACACACTGGCAATCTGGAAAATAACAGAGAAAGTGAACTGACCAGGTATGTTCCGAACACTTTTAGTCGAATATTCTATGGGCAAGCTTAGGATAGAAAGTGATGTGATAAATTCCGAGGTCAACGGATACCGACAAGATACATGGAAAGTCAATTCATACTTTAAGGTTTACGGTGGGCATTTTTAGTCTTTGACGGACATTTAAATGCTTCAAAAAATGTTTCCAAATTTTTATAAATATTTTCATTAATTATTAAAATAACGTAATGCCAGGGTTCGCGCCCCAGGCCAGACATCAAAACAAAATATAAAAAGTATTTCTTCGGCGACTTCCTCTCAGCAGATTTCTGGCAAAAACTCTGAGAGTAAATAAAATTGCCATGAAAAGTTTCTCAAAAATCTGTCGTTCGGAGTTGACTTTAAACTGTAGATCCCACCACTCATGTATACAATTAACACACACAACATAAGTGGTATGAGAAAGTAGGTCGTAATTCTGACTGAGGTGTTGTAATGACCAATTATGTATGTATGTATATATTTTCATTAAAATTAGAATATCTTAGTTTTAGTTTTTAATAACACCCACAAGGAGTTGCATTAAAATTAAATAGTCTGTACACCCATATTTCTTCGGAATTAAATCGTATGGTAAGGGTTAACTTTTGCAAATTTTATATCTATTCTTAGCACAAACAGTTATATGGGCATGTCAAATTTTTGGGAATAGTTGTTCTGAATTTACGTATCGACTATCGATACCCGAACTTGCTTTCGAACCTGGTACTACGGTGCAAACGGATACATGCTTTACGATAATGATTGAAACCTTCATGCTGAAATTATGGCTGTAAAAAAATGCCGCCATTAGATTTCTATGGAATGTATTTTAGAGATGAGCGATCCAGTGATTTTTGAAGAAAGTTGTTCTCAGTGAACGTGATTAGTTAATCACTGTTCTTTAAAACAGTGATTGTGATCACAGTATTCCAAAAGAAAACAATAATGACGATAACGTATTTTATTAAGTCGTAAGAAAGAGACAACTAGATACATAGAAAGACTACGAAAAGACTACTAAACAAAATCAAAGTGGTGTCATCAATGTAATTATTTTTAATGTAATTTTGTTTTTATATGAAGTTCAACAATTAAGTTTCACAGCAAGTTCACGTATAAAAGACAAAAGTAAATAATCAGCATCATCTAATAGTAATTCTGCCTCGCTCAAAATAAAATGAAATAAATTTGAGTATGTAACAATTTTGAAAGAACGACATTATTAGTAACTGTTATTTGGCAATTTCAATCACTGTAGTTACCAGTGAATTAACAATCACCGTGATTAAATCACAGTTTTGAAAATATCGCTCATCTCTAAAAAATGCCGGGTGTCTCTGGAGGAGATAGCGAGACATTCGACATTCACCCCTGTTAGGGTTTTTGGACATGGGGTTATCGAAAGTAAAAACAAGACAAATGAACGTGAAGAACTGGAGAACTGTCGTTGTCCGGCTCTTGGGAAACTAAGAAGGGGATTTCTAGGTTACTCAAAATTTAGTGACTAAACGCGTCTATCCAAAGCCGATTTGAGAAAACTCCACACCTTCATAATACTCTCGTAGTGATTGAGAGATGCCAGCCTCTAATAATAATTATATGTGGCGATAGATGCGCCCACTGCTTAGTTAATCTAACTTGGCACAAAGAATTTAGTTTAATTTAAATAAATTTAATTTAAATTAAAAAATGTCCAATTATGTATGTACTTATATCTATAAAGTACTTAGCAAAATAACATATTAGGTGGGTAGGGGCTATCCATCCAAGGCAATTGGATAGACTCACTTGGGCCACATATGGCCCATTCTAAAAATAACAGATTAACTTAAGGTAAAACATTTGTAATTTCAGCACTTTACTGGAATGCTAAAACAAAAAAAGGATTTTTATTTTTTTTGGGTTATTTTACACTTTCAACGTCATTATTTAAACACAATCGTTGTTATACTTCATTTAAAGACTTTTCTGTTCTCAATAATAGCAATACCGCACTTTATATTCAACATAATTTACCAACTTTAATCAATTGAATCAATTTAATTCATACAGTTTTCCAACCCTCATCACAACTGTTTAGAATAAATTTCATGTTATTAAATATTGATTTAATTTTAAACTTTAAATTGCTTTCAATGTTTTTTGTTTTTTTTTCTTTTTTCGAAATTGTTCAATTAACTTACAAAATATTGTAATAAAACGACATCAGCATAAACAACAATTTTGTCATCACAGTAATTTTATTAACGAACAACAAGTAAACAGGAACAGGAACAAAAACTTTGTCAACAGCATCTGGAGAGTTTAGGTAGAATTACTTATCATAACATTTATAATTTATTACATCACAAAATACAGTGAAAGGGAATTAAAAAAATTCTTGTTTCAACATTAAAGTTCAACATTTTACTTGAAAATTTATTTCCAAATTTTATTACTTTCGATTCGCAGTCAGTCAATCGGTGTGCTGATTCTCAAAAACGAACATGAATACCTTTAATGTGGCAAACTAGGTTTAGAATTTTATCTTCTGTCTTAGTCCTGGTGTCCAACAGATTGCTTAGTTGGTCATTATAGCTCTTTTTTGAGTGGTGCGACCTATTGTTTAATGTCGACTCTGAACGACAGATTTAAAAAACTTTTTATAAAAATTTTTATTTTACTTCAGGAGTTTTGGCCAGAAAACTGCTGAGAGGAAGTTGCCATAGTTGTTTTCATATTTCGTTTTGTTTGATGTCTGAGTCAGGTGTTAATCTACGAACTACTACTAGTCTATTGTGACTGCAGTTTATGTGCCACATTGTTAATTTAACTTCAACGTAATTCTCGAAATTAAAAAAGCAGACGAATTTGCAGTGGATACAGAAAGAGTAACCTAATGTTCGAAAACCATTTGGCAAGTGGGAAATCTGTAGCTTTTTTCATGCGAAGACAAAGAACAGGTAGAGTTGCCACCTTCTTATGTGTTATTTCAAGGGCGCTCTGGCGTCTGTTTGCCATATGTAAGTCACTGATAAATCTAAAGATCCATCACTACTTAATTTCCAAACTCATAGCGGCATCAATCCAGTAACTTTGGGGATATTTCTGTATTTCTTATTCCTTTGTCCAATTCGATGAATTAGATTTTGCGGATGGTAATAGTGTAATATTGAAAAAGTTCCCCAACATGGAAGCAAAACGCCAATGTCGGAAAAATTGTGGGAATAAACAATGTTAACACAATGTTAACATCATGATATAAGCCCGACTAATAGAACAGGTTGGTAGCTTTTGCAGTCTAGACAGTGAAGGGCAAGTAACGGCTGCGCTAAAACAAACACAAACTAATCGCGTACCAAATTCGAGGGACAGCAATTAGTATGGAGAACTTACAAGCATGCAGACGAACCAAGCCTGCGTCAGCGTGCTCCACTGGGCTTTTTGAGTTCAAAAACAAATATGCAAGTGTTAATCTACAACTGCCTCAGAGTCAATATGGAGATTATTCCAGCCCAGCACTACCAACAATTCGAACCTCAGGAACTTAACTTGAATCTGCACTAAGCCAAATGTTCGAAAATCCTCAATACGCAAGAAGACTTTATCGACTAAAGTACTACTGAATACGCCAACAATTAACAGCAGTAAACCAATGCCAAAAGCCTCTCAAAAAGGGTCAATTAAAAGTAAAAGACAAATTTGTATTTTCTTTAGCCTTCACTGTACACTGTTGGCAACTTTTGCATTTACATGACAATATTGTATGAAACTCGAAAAAAACCAATAGTATGCGACAACTGTCCCAAGTTAAAAATGTTTTTAGGCTATTAAACAAATGGCCGGCATTTAAAGTTTAAAATGTATCAGCTTTTTGAATAAAAAAGATAAATTTCATAAATATGCTGGCAGTGCCAAAATCAAACAACGAAGTGGAACATAAGAAGCTTAAAGCAGGCAATTTTCGGTTTGAGAAAGAAAGAAAATTTTATCTTAAAACTTAAACTTTTTAATACAGCCGAAGTTGATTTATTTCTGTGCAGTTTAAATAATATGAGTACCTTATTAGAATAAAAAAGAAATGTAAATCTGCCAGCAATTAACAAAAAATTTGTTACAAATTTAAGACACACTTGGTTTAGTTGACTTTACTTCAGAAAATATATTAAATATTAGACAAGACCATAAAGTTTCTACATCCAAAACCAAGCTTTTTAGATGCCACAATAGTTAACATACTAAATTTCTGATTGAACATAAGAGCAATATCGTTAGGATCACTCTATTAACAGAATCAGATGATAAAACATTGCAGGAAAGATAAAGCGGACAGTACTTTATTTTTCTGTTGCAGATCCCTTGTACCAATATAAAGTGAGCGTTTTTTGTGAAAATAAATACCAGTTTTTGTTTGGAATAGTAAGAAACATATTCTTGAAATTATTGGCGAGTGCAGGCTACACATTGTTGCGTTTTTACCTTTTAAAAACGTTTGAAATATGAGTTCGTAGTTTGCAATAAAAACAAATTTGTGAAAATTGTGTAAATTTTTATCTTCACCCACAATTATTCTCCACACACGCAACGTGTCTTTTTACTGACAATCTGATGGATCCTCTTGAGGGAGTGTGACTTCCCGTTCTCGAAATCTCTTCAAATCGTTGTTCATGGTTGTTCGTGTATTTTGTTTTTTGTTGCTTCTTGTTTACTTGTTTATCCCCTTTTTATACTGATGTTGTTGCTATATTTGATTCATTGATCAAGTAAACAAGTCCATTGTATTTTTTTTTATCATTTCAATTTTAACATTAAACGATGTAACACCCTTTTCGTAACAATATTTTTTCAATCTTATCAACTATTTGTGGATTCTACGTCAATAAAACTGTTCGTCTGTGAAGTGATTCAATTAGACACCCAATTTTCGTCGAATCCTAGCAATCCAAGTGCTGATCAGCCAAAGCGTATCCCATCGATATAAACAAATAGTAGTCTTATTAATATGGCAGATGTGATAGAAACTACCAGTCTAACGTATCCAGAACGTGTATTGCCTTGTGTCCAGCTGCCTTGTTATGTTGCCGTGTGCTGTGTCCTATTCTGGTCATCCTTCGATAAATGCATGGATTAAATTGATCATTTGTTGTCGGTAGCGACTTGTGTTAATAGTTTCAACAGATTTTAGGAGTTCGTGGTATATCACATTTTTCTGATCCCACCAGACACACAGCATTGTCTTTCTGCCAATTGGATTCTGAAAATAAATTCTTTTTTCACCATCATTAACAATACGATACAACACTGATTTCCAATCGTGTCTTTAAAGCATAATTTCATAAATGGTTTTTCGGTTTTTCCGTCTGTTTGTGATTTAATGCATGTGGCACCCATTTTCTAGACTTTTTGATTTTTCGTATAACTTTTAAACGATTAGAAATTTGTTATGGTGCAACATTTAACATTCCTGCCATTTATTGCTGGCTTAGTCTCATCTTCAACCAAGATTGCTTGCAATTCGGCGCCTTCAAACTGTTTTGGTGGTCATCCATGTACTGCATTTCTCACATTAAAATCGTTAACCCTAAACCGTTGAAACCTACTTCTGCAGGTTGCTTCCGATAGAGCACGATTACCTTATCATTATCGACAAGTATTCGATACGGATCTGCGGTTTTTTTTGACAGATCCTATTGTCAACATAAAATAATTAAGGCTCATTCATAATAACTCATAGGTCTTTTACTGTAGTCCCGTAATCTATTAGGTAATACGTTGGCTTATTAGACGTGAAGCCACGGTCAATTCAACTGGTCAATCATCTCCAACAAAACGAAATATGAAAATATATTTCTTCGGCGTCTTCCTCTCAGCGAATTTTTTCTGAGAATAAATAAAATTGCCATGAACAGTTTCTCAAAAATCAGTCAGTCGGAGTAGACTTAAAATTGTAGGTCCCGCCACTCTTGTATAAAATTAACATGCACAACATAATACGGTGCTCAGATATGTACATTTATTGCGAAATCGCAATAGACGCCATTATTGAGCTCAATATTTCATATAAAGTTTCAATTAATTATTGCACAATAAATACAAAAATTGTTATAATATTGAGTAAAACTTAAAATGCAACACTGCCAAAAGTGTGTTTAGTGACCATATTACAATTAATCGAACGCTTTCTGTTGATATTTGACAACTCAAATGTCAACAACGACAAACAAAAAAAAAACAACAAAACAAAACAACAAATTAAAACAACATAATAAATACAATGCTGTTGAAAAAACCATCTGTTTTGTTTACCAATTGTCAAATGAATATTGAATAAGCAGCTGAGCTGAGTATATTATATGCGTGAACACTTAAAATATTGTACTCAATTAACCGAATATTGACTCCATAAAAGTGCATATCTGAACATAGTGTAATCTGAACATACCGGCGTAAGAAACTATGTCGTAATCCTAACTGAGGGGTTGTAATGACCAACTACGTACGTATTAATATCTTTCTTAAAGTTATATTTTTTTTTGTCAGACCGCACCAAATATTATTGGTTTTGCAATCTATTCGACTGTATTAAAAATAAAAATCTTCAGAAGAACAAACAATATAAAGAAATAGCTGTACTGCCGCTTGGGATGTAAAGTACAATATGTGGTGTAGTGACATCGATGTAAAAAACTATTAACGTACATGATCTCATATATTTACTATCATCATCAACAACAATTTTATTCAAATATTGAACTTTAATGCATCTGCGTATTTTTGCTTGAGGCAATCAGTAGTTTTTTACACCACATTTTTATTGATTTGAAAATTCAAATTTACGTGTGGGAGCTGCACATATGTTAGTAACAATACGTTTATTAGGGACATTCATGAGAAAGAAGCTTATTTATTTATTTAAGTTTTATTCAGCTTATAACATCATAAAACAGTTTCATAACAGATCGTTACCTTAAATACATAATATGTTAAAGTATTATTTGTATTTCAATTTTAAAAAATTTACTTTACTTTAGTTTATTTTACTTTACTTTACTTTACTTTTTTTTCCGCTGAAGTGGAGTAAATGTACCTAACCGCACCATAGGGGAAGTCCTCACCCACTAATCTCCCCCTCCTCTTTTGGACTCTTTGCGCCACTCCAGAACCACTGTAGTATTACTTCGAAGAGGAGTTCCTCTGGCCATTTGGCCTTTTATATCCATATCCGCTTCCGGATTGCGCCGCAAAATAAGAGAAGGTGTTTAAACATCCATTCTAATTATCTCATCCAAGTCAATTTTCTTAGATTTCAGCAAGGCTTCAGTGTATCTGGATATGTTATTCCATTTATAAAAGGCAAGACAAAGCAGACAACGGAGTCAGAAAAAGTTCAGTCAATCTTGTGTGAAGACGCATGGTTTGAAGATCTCCGTTATAAAGATCTATCGAACAAGTGACTAGTAATTGTTAGTGTTTATGCAAAAGAGTGCAAAGAGGAATAACAAACAAAGCAATTGTTGTTATTTGCATCAAGTTGTGAACAGATTCACACAGAATTGTGCGAACAATAAAGAATTTAATTAAAACTAAACACAAATTTATTTTTATTTTTTATTTGCAATCTTCGAGCTTATATTTTAAACGTTTTTAAAAGGGTAAAAACGTAACTATATTTTAAACTATCAAATGTTTTATAAAATCTATGTAACACTTTGAACACTGTTAAAGTTCGCTTTTTGTTCAGTTGACGAACAAGCATTCTAATAGCGAATCTCAATTTCAAATGCATTTTATTTGTTGTGTTTGTTTTTTTTATTTCAAACATTTCGTTTCAATTTTTTATGTCGTGTACAAATGGATGCCGTAACAGTTGGTTTCATGCTTCCTTATTTTGCCAACGTTAGATGCATTTGATGCGAAACTGACTATCAGAACAATTTGTTTATTCTGTAAATGTTTAATAAAAAAATAAACATTTGTTTTTTTACAATAAAAGCAACAGCGGTGTACATTTCTTATTTTTTACATAAAAACTCGAAAAATTTGATATTTTTGAAATTTAAAAAAATTCAGAAAATCTTAAAACTTAATAAGAATTCCATTTTTTGTTTAAGATTAATTCTACTCTTTTCGATTATTTAAAAAAATGTTTCTTTAATAAAATAAACAAAATACTAATCATTTAAACCAAAAAATGGATGTTTGTGTAAAAGGTATAGGATCACGCGCATCAATAAGTTTGGTCTTTAATTGAAAGACCAACATTACTCAAACGCTTGTATCAAAACTTGTCGAAATACATCACTAAGTTTAAAACTTAAAACTAAACTTACTTTACCTGTAAAATACTCTTTCGTTTGGAAGATGCTAAACATTTTCCACACCTGAAACCATTAAAAAATTTGACGGTGGCGGCCGATGGGAGATCGAAATTTTGAGAAAGTATGAAAGCCATTTGCATATGACTCAGACGTAGTTTATTTTTTCATAATTTAAAGGATTACGAACTAACTTCTCACACCACTTTTGTGTGTTAATTTCACCCCTACAATTTAAATTCGACTCGGAGCTATAGACTCTTGAGAAACTTTTCATGGCAATTTTATTTACTATCAGCGTTTTTACCAGATATCTGCTGAGAGACAGTCGCCGAAGAAATATATTTTTCATATTTTGTGATGTTGGAGATGTCTGACCTGTGGTTTGAACCGAGGCCTCACATCTAATAAGCCAACACACTAAATAATAGACTACGGCGACTTATTAAATCCCAGTAGTATGGTCGCATTAAGACATAGTGCAAGCTTCCCGCTGCATGCGTTGCATGTGATTATCAATCTGGGAAAACCGGTTCTAAATTGAAACCTTAAAAGTCACGATTCAGTTTGCCGGGCAACCGCCTGCAGATATGTGTTTTCAAATACTGTGTTTTCAAATTCTGTGCAATTTCTGAAAGACCTATTTAACTAAAATATTGCGGTCTACGTAAGCTAGGTTAACTTGTCTTTACAGGAAATAATGCATAGATCGTACATCTGGAGATCTTTGACTGGATATAATTTCAGAATTCCTTGATGTTTTCCTGAAACTTCTTTGCAAGTAAATTCATTATTTTGGAGGTGAAATGGCATGAATCATAATCACATTTCACAATATTTTTATCTTCCTAGATACTATAAAACAAGGGAAATATAAAAGCGTCCTAGCATTTTGGAGTGGCTACGACATAACCGTTTAATATGAAAATGGTCATCAGCCGATAATATTTTTTCTCATTATTCTCATGTTGTTTTGCTACGAAATTAATCCACTTTAATTGTTGCTAATTATTGTCTGACATCAATTCCCGAGGCATATTCCAAATCGAAAATCGAACAGTGAAGATGATATATATAAAAAATATAAGGCAACTGTTATAATATTTAAATTATAACAACTCTAATTTTTGTACGATTTGATCACACGAAGTGTCAATCTCTTCACAAGATAATGCACTTTCAGAATGTTATCACTTGTTTCATATTTTTTAATTAAAGTTTGCTACTATGAACTGACAAACTTGAAAAAATATGAAAAAAATTCGCATTTGTCAAGTTTTCCTCATCAAACCCCATAGCATATTAAGTCAAATAATATATATATGTACATCGTTTTAAAGACCCATCTCTCTGCTTTCTAATAAGGTTTAAATTTTGGACATGGATTCAGAAATGTTTGTGTAATCAATAAAATTGTTCGTAGAGTAAAAATAACAGTTTTTGTCAAATAAAACAAGTTTGGAGGAATCGAGAAAAATAAAAAAGTATTTTTGAGTTTAGTTTAACTTTAGATTTACTATTCATTGTCAGACTCAAGAGACACCAAATGCTCCAATTTGCACTTTAGTCACGCAGCATGCGTTTTAATTATTTTAAAGCCGACAGCGCTTAGTATAAGCTAAACAAATAAGAAGGGAAGAGTTCATTAATTTCATGCAATTTATTGTACTGATAGCACTTATATGTTCATTACCGCGAACAAAAATAGAGAGGCTTAAATGCGCCGCGTGCTGACACAGATCCTCTACCAAACATTATACTTGGGTTTCGGCTGGTAATGCAGGTTGCTTGTTAGGGTAACCATCAGCTGGAATAAGTGATTAAGCAGCCGCACCTGTGCTTTGCAGGGATCATCTCCTTATCCAAAATATGTAAAAATGTAGGGTTTCAGAGAGCGATTAAGTGTTCAGCGTTTTCTTGGAAGGAATTCAAAAATCCCAAAGTATACACAATCGCTGGCCTGAGCCAAAAATAGGTTGCGGAAATAAAACACACTAGTCGACCAAAGATGACACAAGTGTTGGTAAACAGAGCAGAGGACATCGCCAAAGGTCTATAGGTAACAAGGCTAGTGAATTATGGCACAAAAAATACAGACTGATTCATGCCAAATATGTAGGTAGCCCACATTCTGTATATTAGAAATAATTTAATAGCATATTTGCTACATTTTTTAGTGACGAAGACACAACTACAATAATAGTAAGCAATACTGAACTCCGCTAGCTAAAAGATGCATGATCTAACCAGTTATCCAACTCCAGTTCCAGTGAAGTGATTAGTTACCGAAGCTCATCAACTCATGACTTTTGAAATCTCTCTATAAATCCACAAGCAAAAGCTTGTATGTAGGGAACACGACAAGGCTGATTAAAATTAAAGAAAACCGCTCAACATGGACGTTATTGTCATTACGGTGCATTATATTATGGGACATGCATGCGAGGTGAATTGGATACTTTGGAAACTTCTGTTATCGCTTCCTTCACATATTATCTCCTGTAGCCTATAATAATACTTGATCCTTGAATAATAAATTATATTTTTTTCTTCCATTTCATTCTATTTCCCTCACTTTTATGAAATCTTAAATTAAATTTCATTCAGCTTAAACCAAAGGATTAAAGCCTTTAATTGAGTCATTAAATATCAAACATTACGTTATACGTACTACCTGCACCCACATAATCTACTTATACAGAATGCGCAATTTTATACTCACAGTTATGCGTACGTAATAGTTTAGAATAGAAGAGCACGTTCATACTTAGCTATATATATGTAGGTGTGTGTATTTTGTCTATATTTCATGAGAATTGAGTTATGGAAAGTACACACAGGTTTGATTTATGTTTGTGGTTACAATATATGAACTCATACCCAGTAAACATTTAGTTTTGACTGTGAGAGGAATATAAAAATTATTTCCATTTTGTCCTGTATTCAAATTAATTTTTTTTATTAACTTATAATTCGTACTACAACATACATACATATACATATATTGTTACGTTTTTGCATTTTAAAACGTTTGAAATATGAGCTCGTAGATTGCAAATAAAATTAAAAATAAGTTTATGTTCAGTCTTAATTAATTTCTTTATTGTTTGCACAATTCTGTGTGCCACTGTTCACAACTTGATTTAAAGAACAACAATTTGCTTTATTTGTCATTCTTCTTTACACTCTTCCGCGTACACACTAACAATTGTTCGTTAGATCTTTAAATCTTCAAATCACGATTATTCTCTTCACACGCAACGCTTTTTCACACAATACTTACCGAATTTTTACTGACCCCGTTGCTTGCTTAGCCTTTTCTTTTATATCGCAGGGTAAACAGTCTGATGGATGCTCTTGAAGAAGAATGACTTTTGTCCTTGCAGTGTTGTTGTTGTCTTTATGATTACTTGTTTATCCCCTTTATTACACTGGTCTTTTTTTGTTGGTATATTTTTGTTTACCATGTAAACAAGTTCATTGTTTTATAGCTTTTGTTTACAATTTCAACGATAGGAAAGCAATACACCATTTTCTTAACAATATTACCAAACAATATTAATCAAGTTTACCTATGTGATGCTATATTTTGTTTTTTTTTTTAGATTTTGTTATGTTTACAACATTTCTATTTTCGACTTGTGTGCAGTTGAAGGTAGGCAACTGGTTAGGTTAGGCTAAACTGACTACTGCCTCAATATGCACATTGCACTATGCTTCTGGTTGCCATCACGCAATCATTCGTAAGTGTGAATTTTTTCTCGCCTCTTCTTCTCAGATTTCTAAGCGCCGGAAAATGACATAGAAGATGTTCTGTGGTCTCCTCATCTTCCATGTCGTTGCAGGTTATGCAGATTATCCCAATCTCCTGGAGGAACACTCAGAGGCCACTGCCCCTTATTACTGCTATGAGGTCCTTCTTGATAAGTTAAACGTAAATTATGCTCTACAAATATCAATATTGAGCCAGATCTGTCTAGTGTCCTTAAAAGTGGGTTTATTGTCTCATCTTATCTTTGCCAATGAATAGAGTTTTTGAGAGACCATTTGTTTTCCTCAATGGAGAGAAACGCCAATTTCATGTTGGAATTTATTATAATTTTCCGTGATGTCTGCTTTAGCAAGTGCGCACACTTTGTTCTTACCTTCTATATCCCCGTCTTTGTTTCTAGATGTCTATGGCCTGCTGTGGACAGTAGGGCAACAGGTTGGCTGCTGGGCTTGGATAAGGCCAGCTTAAGGTTGGTTGTCGGTTTTATCACGGAGCACTGCGAGATTAGGTCGGTGACGAGGATCTGGAACAGATCCCAGCCGGACTATTGCAGGGCATGTTGCGATGAGGAGGAGTTGGTGACTATCGAACGCCTCCTCTGTAACTGCCCAGCACGTGGTAGGTTAAGGTTGAGGACCCTTGGCAGGGCCTTCCTTGAGAGTTTGAATTCTGTGTCGAGAACCGACATCATGACTCTCCACAGATTCATTAGTGGCTTGGGCTGGTTGAGAGGTGCTAGGGCTTCATCAATGTAGTCGCGCTCTAACTTTTTGTTATATCTGGTCTGTGTAATTCCTCCGCTTCCCATTCTCCCCTTTCCTACATCCTCTCCTTTTATCGTATTCCCTTTATTATCCTTCCCTCTTTAAGGACGTTGTACAATGACTCAATTCGACCTCTAACCTAACCTAACCTATCCCCGTCTCCAAGAACATAAATTGAGGCAACAAGTAGAGTAAATATTATAATTTGCTGTCATAAATTATTTTTTAAAAAGCTTCGGCAAAACTTACGAATTCAATATTGATATGAATTTAATACGAACTTAAATATGAAACAATTACGAATTAATGGCCATAAACACCCTACATCTGCTGGTTTTCAGCTGCATAAGAACTATCGATATTAATAACTAAGATTCGACAATTTACAATATTAACCTGTGTTGACATTTCTGTTTAGTGGGGTTTGACAAATCATCAAATCATTGCCAGATCAACTTTTTAAAAATTGAAACTTTACTAAAAAAAAAAATAAATATGTTCGTGAAGTTCATAATGCTCTTCGTCGATTTCACGGCCTAATGAAAACAGAATTCAGGTAGTTATTGATTGTTTTCGTACTAATTTTACTTCCCCAGATTCAAAAACATTAACAAAAAGTTTAGAAGGCGCCTAAATGTCTATTCCTCATGGTTTTTAACTTTCTTTAATTCTCCGACTTTTACAGTATTGATCTTGGCTTATGCGCCCATAAAATACAGCTAGTTCCGTTTGTGTCAAATTTTTTGCTTATTCGTCTCTTCCTTTTCAAGTTGATCTGTCATATTTTCCGGAAAAATTTTTCTGTTTGGACTTTCCTTAAAAATATGTTGTGCGGATGGCAGATGACTGGGAGAAAGTTATTTAATCAGATGGCAAATAAATTAATTGTCTGGAGTCGGATGACTAGGAATGGAGTTGGCAAAAGCCAGGAAAAACTGTGTAAGCAAAATTTGTCAGTTAAGCTTTAAATTTTGGCGGTGTATTCGTAATGGTATAGAATTACATGGTGGCTTAGGGAATTGGATAGGTCTACAGAATATTTGGTAAGATGATACCGCGGATATCGTTTTTGAACATGATAATCACCCTAAGCATACTGATTACAGAAAAAATCGTTAAATAACAACCGCTAAAATGGTCTTGATCGGCGACCCCAGTCAGATGATTTTAACTCCATCGGACACCTCCAGGAACTTCTCAAAAGAGATGTTGCCGGTAATCCTGGAAACCTTGAAGAAATGTGGATCTTTGTGCGAACAGCGTGGTATGTTATAGTCCCAAAAACTCTAAAAATTAGGTGGACAGTATGCCGCACCATACAGAACCTGTACTTACTGCCAAAGGAGGCCGTACAGAATACTGATAACAAAAAAGACAATAAATTTATTTTAAAAAAATTACTTTAAAGAACCGCCCCAATGGCAAACTAATATTTGCTCAATAACGATATATATTTCAATAGAAAAGTCTATGTTACTATGTTCTTTTAATATTAAGTTTAAATTTAAATGATCATTTTAATGTTTTATTAAATTTTTCTTTTTCACATTATATTATTGCTGGGTACGACTCTGTGCATTAGATGCCAACGAAGAAAATATACAAACAAATTTATAGGATATATGTATGTCTGTATGTATGTGAATTCCTCAAGTGCATTCAACTGAAATATATAAAATTCCAACACATTAATTTTAGAACTAATTTGAGTTAATTTTCAGCTGCAATTAGCAAATGATTTGGCTAATACCTTAGAATTCAAATATAATTTGAAATATTCCAAAGTTTAAACAAGAATTTGGATTAATCAATTGACAATTTAAGTGAAAATGGTCACGTGTAAATATGGAAAATAATTATAAATACATCTGATTAGTAATTTTGTTCATGAAAATATTTAGTTCCAATTCTTTGAGTCTCATGGCGTAGCATAGGTATATGAGTGAAGCTCAGTTTGCTCTTCTTGGTATAATACTATCAAGATTAAGGGACTTAAGTCGATAGAAGCTTTATACTGCCCAATCTAATTTGATATTCTCAGGTCGATATACATCATGTATTGAATATCATATGCATCTATGTTTGAGCCACCGAGGACCGGTGAAGATATATATTGACACCAGGTAATTGGGACTCGAGATATCCATGCTGGGTGTCTTTAACATTATTAAAGATATCTGAAGATAAAATGCTATTGTGAGGCACGTTAAATCTTTCCAAGCCGATTTGTGTCGGAAGAATTTTCTACATTGCTACAGAAATTCTTTCATGATTGTCTCTTTGCTCTGAAAATTTTGCACTCATTATATGGGGATTTATATGTAGGTAGGTAGGTTGGAGTGGAATCTTTGACACCAAAAGCACACAATAGCTGCCCATTGTGACGCCATGGGTATGGATTTGTATGTTGTTCATTATCCATATTTTTTTGGCTTAATTTTTAATGTCATATATGTAAGAAAACAACTTTAAGACTAGGTTCAGGCGTGTGCTATATACATATGTACGTACATACATACATGCAACATATGTATGTACATTGAACCTAAAGTTCAACCTCAATGCTGCACGTGTTAAAATTTAGATGTCGGTTTTAAATTTTCATTGATTACTTTTTTTTTAATAAAGAGAACAATTTAAAAGATTCCCCATTGAAAAATTAAAAAATATTGGGCATATAGAGAAAAGTCTACTAGTTTAATAAAAAAATAACATGTCCTTTAACTAAAACTTTACTTTTGTTCGCATATAATATGCTTAAATTGTTTTTTGTTTATTTTTCATTTTCTCTCTGAAACAACAATAACTAGATGCAATATCATTTTACGCTTCGTTTCTGTTCAACACAACCGTAAAATTCATTTTCTTATTGCTGGTCTGTTTCTACATACATTTTCATGCACTGTGGAAATAACCCACATGAAAGCTAAACTAAGAATAGAAATTCTTAACAACCTGAACGAAATCTCAATCAATCCCGAACCATTCTTTTGTGGTCGATTTATTTATTTTGTTTCATTCTTTTCTTTAACTTTCTTTTGTTTTCCTCATTACAGCAAAATTGCCTAAGAGCTTGAAATACAATCTTCATTATGTTTATTACAGAAAAAAATCATGATCCCTTATTCGTTTTACATTGGATCAAAACAATCTAAACAATAATAGTTTAGTATTTATCTTCTTTAATCAATATTTCCACGGAAAAGTTCACCTAATACTATGTTCAGACATGCACTTATATTGCGCAAATCGCAATGAGCGCCATTATTGAATTCAATATTTCATATAGAGTTTCAATTAATTATTGCGCAATAAATACGCAAATTGTTATAATATTGATTAAAACTTGAAATACAGCACTGTCATAAGTATTAGTGAGTATATTACAATTAACCGAACACTTTTTGTTGATATTTGACAACTCAAGTGTCAACAACGACAAACAAAACAAAAAAAATAAAAAATAAACACACAATGTTGTTGAAACAACCAGCTGTTTTGTTTACCAGTTGTCAAATGAATATTGAATAAGCAGCTGAGCTGCGTATATTGTTATGTCTAAACACTTAAAATATTGTAATCAATAAACCGAATATTGACTCAATTTAAGTGCATGTCTGAACATAGTATAAGAATTATTATTTCCTTTATTAAGTTTTTTATTTGTTTATACATTGTGATTTAATTTTTGTTTGTATTTAGTTTCGTATTTTATTCTGTTTTTTGTGTCTTCACAAATGTGTTAAGTCCCTTTTTTAAAATTTTACAGGAGACACAAAAAACATTCATTCAGTTTTTAAAATTTGTAAACTTTTTAAACGCAATTATTTTTACAAAATACCTCTCTTTAAATGACCTAGATCAAAAATTAAGAATAATTAATAAACAGCATGTGCTGTTAATATTTTTCGTAGTTTTGTAGACTTAGCATTTTTTCAAACCACAAAATTACAACAACTTTAAACTACTTACTGACATTTTTTTTGTCGTAAAATATGTATTTTGTATAGTGTTAACGTTTTGCATTAAAACTTCAATTTTGGAAAAAAGTGGACTTAGCGTCTTTGCGAATTATTCTAACGAAATGTTAAAAAAACTGAAAATGTCTACTGATTCTACATGAGTTTGTTCTCTTTTCTCACAATTTTATGACATATGTACGAAGTGTACCGGTTTGAAGTGATCGAGTCTTATTTTTTATGTTGGCTTTGACATCTATCAAACATAGTTACATACATAATTGGTCATTAAAACCCTTCAGTCAGGATACGACCTAGCTTCTCACACCACTTATGTTGTGTGCGTTAATTTTATACATGAGTGGTGGGACCTACAGTTTAAAGTCGACTCCGAACGACAGATTTTTGTGAAACTCTTCATGGCAATTTTATTTACTCTCAGAGTTTTTGCCAGAAATCTGCTGAGAGGCAGTCGCCGAAGAAATAATTTTTGTATTTTGTTTTGATGTTAAGTGACTAATTGCTTTGCTTCAAAAGGTGATCAGAGTTATTGGCGTGGAATTCACAAATTAGCTGTGTAGCTAGCAAAGGTCATGACTTTGAATGAAAAGTTATTTACTTGACCGTTAAAAAGTATTACTTTATTTAAAAAAACGCTCATTTTGTTCCGGTAAATCTGGTATACATCTTATTTTGGCATTATACTTAACAGTCAGCATAATCTTTTAGTTTTAGTCTTGAAGGACTGCTTTTTTATCTTTGTACGTTTTAACAGGCGTCATTTTTATTTATTGCATGCCACTATTCATCTCTAATAATTTCGTAGTTCTTGGAATTGAAGCATCATTATGCAGACAATATTGTAACTTATTTGTATTAATTTTTCTAAATGATCTCTAATTTTATATGGCAATAGTGCAGTAAGCTCTGCATACGATGCAGTTATAACATTCTCTCTAATTGGCCAAGTAAATGCTCTTTATATGATCTCACCATGTCAATTCAGGTGTTCTCATATAGACAGCATCTCAGGAAAAGACAAACATGAAATCATGATATTCAGAAAGCCTTCAGGGTAATCTTGGGGATGTAACCCAGGAATTTTGCATTGGATAGTTAGAACAATAGTGACCTATGGGGTCAAATGGAGTAGGCTAGCTGTTGTTAGAATAAGGGAGGCAATGAAAAGCTGTTCTAGAGCAGCTCTAAAAGCTCTGTTAGATTTAAACCACCTGCACATGTTAGTGAAAATTAAAGCTTTGGAGGCTATTGTGAGTCTAACATGAAATTCATTAGGGAATTTCGTGACTTAATGAATCGAATGATTGACACGTCCGCCTTTAACTGTGCCCTGGATAGTTCCAGTTGACTATGATTCTGGTAAATGCTCCGGTACAACGCTGAATAATAATACTCTTTTTAAATGGAGACCGATGGATCAGGGACATATCTGTGGACAGAAGCGGGAGTTTTTAGCCAGAATGAAATATTCTGAACACAAAGTGAAACTCGCTGGTAGTTTCCAAAAATAAGTCTTTGCCATCGAAAGAAGTGCTTAATTTAACTTGGACGGAGCATAGCAATACTATCTGACAGTTAGGCCGCCAGCACTAGGTTTCTATGAGGTTAAATAAAAAATAGTATGCGACTGCTGGGTAGACAGGTAACCTTGTAAGCAAAAAAGCTTCCACGCCACTAATGGGACCAGAACCTTTCTATAAAATGCAGGAAGATATTTCGAGAGGGAAGGATAAAGACGGGCAAAGGCTGTCCTGAGACAATCAAAAGAGGCTATCCAACGTTTTGTTAAGAAATTACAGATATATTAACACGAAGTTAGTAAACTTTTTTTAGACAGATCTCTGTAAACTCGAAGTACAATTGTACAGAATGGGAAGAAGGAAACTCTTGGGAGCATATCATTTGCTGGACGTGTAATTGTCCTGTTGAAATTCATTAATGATGCATATTTAAAGGAAAAGACTCCAATATGTACATCAAAGTTCATATTTAATATCATTATGATGACCGCATACAGGTTAATCATGCTAGATTTGCTTAAAAATTGCTTTTATTAAAAAAAAAAATTTTACGAAGAAAACATTACAGGTATCAAATTCTCTTTCGTATTTTCCGTCATTGTCACCTTATTACATATTGAGTTTACACGATACTATCTGACATCTTCTACACAAAAACATGACATGTTATACGATTTGTGTGACCGTCTAAATTCCACTTGAATGACAGTTCCAGACCATAAAGTGGAGTAAAACACCTTTTTTACTAGGAGCAACACTCAGGAAACGACCCCTATGCATACAGTGAGGTAATGTTCGACAAGTTGAATTATTATTGTTTTTTTTTTACTTAATTTGATCAGCGTTAAAACTTCTTCTTCTTCTATTTTCTCATACGAAGTTTGTTGGTGGTTGAAGTATTTAAATAACTTATAAAATCACAACAATTCACACGATCGTTTTCTTATTATAATTTATCATAGTATTTGGCAATCATTTACGTAGGCATATCAAGATCCGACAACAATCATTTACACTTATGTAATCACGGGTGTGAATCCATACTTCCAACTTCTTTCTGTTTACAGCTTCAACGTAATCTTTTATATTCCCTTCTTATTGTCCTCAAGGAATTATACTATTTCATCAACTTAATTAGTAATTGGCTTTGGCTTGGAAGCGCGATGAGGAATGAATAAAGTAACAATTACATCTAATTGTCTATTATTGTATCACAACCATAAACAAATTGCTCTTTCGATTTTAGCAATGCTCTTTTTTCTGTTCATTTTTAATGCCTATTTAAACAAGTTTGTGTCAAATATTACAATACATTTACAAATTATATTATAATTATTAGAAATGGAGTAACTAAGACCACATGCTCAGTACAACAGAACAGAATCTCTAACCCACGAGCCTTAAACTCGTAGACTACCAGGACACTCATGAGTCAAATAAAACGGTGCGGCAGTCAAAATACACCCAGCTAATGACATAGTGTAGGTTGTGAGTTTTGTTGAGTAGAACTCAAAAATATTTTTTTTATATATTATTGATTACCCAAACATTTTTTAACCAATTTTTAAAATCGAAAGTTTTTTAAAAAGGATTCTCCCCTTTAAAGCCCCTGAGCCTTTAAAACGGTATACATAAATATTTTGTTCAAACTTACATATTATAAGTTTTAATCGTGTTTAGCTAGTTTAGATATTCTTAATTGCAAAATTTAATTAAAAAATATAAGACAAGTAATGACATTTGAAAGTGTTTATTTTGTGAAGAGATTGACACTTCGTTTGATTAAATCGGACAAAAGTTACCGTAGTTATTATTTACCGTAGTTATTTGTTATTAGTATAACAGTCGTTTTATAATTTTTATATACAGCTATGGAAATTAAATTAGCACAAAATCTTGTCATGAAAACAATCATATTTTTATAGTATTTTAAGACTATTTACAAAAAAAAATTAAACATAAAAACATAAAATGAATATTCTTCTTTAATATAAAACAAAAAATTTTAAGAAATTGCCAATCGTCTGCTTATTAAGACCTGCAACATATCAAATGCTAGATTTTAGTTGGACAGTGAAATAGCACAAATTAAATTTTCTGGAATAAAAATAATATATTTTAATAAATTGTAAAAAACTATTATTTTTCGTTTACTTGATCAATATTTGGTAGAGTAGCTTTTATTTTCAAGCACCGAGTAGCATCTTCGGGACATGCTTTCCATCAAATTCTGGCAACGTTCTTTGGGAATCGAGTACCAAGCGTTCCGTATTCCAAGCCACAAAATGTCCAAGTTTTGGTACTTCTGTTGAGCAATTACGCCGGCCAGTCTAAAACGCGAATCTGCTCTTTTATAAAACCAATCCCTTACCAGATTAGACGTGTGTTTGGGGTCATTATCTTGCATAAATACAAATGAAACTGGCATATTTTCAGAAACATATGGTTCCATTTTGTTCTTCATAATGTCCAAATACTGATAACTGGCCAATTATCCATTAATTGTGACAATTGGACCGTGCCATGAAAATGATCCCCACAACTCCTCCACCATACTTTATGTTCTTTTGAGTGTAACGTGAATTAAATGCCTAACATTTTGGCCGCAATCAAAACAAAAAATGTGAATGATAACGGTAAAATTTTTTGTTAAATAACAGCTAGATGTCGTATTGCAACAGTGCAGACCAAAAGAATTGATATAATTAGGATAAAAATAAGAAAAAAAAAAAAACATAATCAAACTATAAATGGATTTTGTGCTAATTTAATGTCATTTTATCAAATGAACTTTTAGTTCAAAAATTTTCAAAATTTTGGATGGATCTTGATTGTTTACCTAAGAATTTGCTCTTTCCACGTTTGAACGACTACCCAAAGCAGTCTAATATTTCCGTTTTTCGCAAATATTATTATTTCGCTTTGCGCAAACATTAGTCAACTTCCGGTGATTCGTCCAACGGAAAAAGGACACATTAAGATCCATCAAAAATTTTTGACATAAAGTTTATTTCATAAGACAGCATATATTAAAAATATGAACCAGCTGTTACACTCTTTAAATCATAACTACTGTAATTTTTGTCCAATTTTATCAAACGAAGTGATATTCTCTTCACAAGAGAATGCACTTTCTGAATGTAACCACTTATTTCATATTTTTTAATTAAATTTTGCAATTAAGAATGGCCAAACTTAAAAAAATTAAAAATAAAATAATATTTTCCAAGTTTACCCCATCAAAACTCATAACATATAAGTTTGAACAATACATTTATGTATACCGTTTTAAAGGTATCTCTCTCCTTTCTAAAAAATATTGGATTTTTAAAACAGATTCAAACATATTTGTGTAATCAATAATTTTGTATGAAAAAAACAAAGTAACCATTTTTGTCAAATAAAACAAGTTTGGAAGGTACGAGAAAAATAAAAAGGTATTTTTGAGTTATACTCTACCTAGTGAATAACTTAGACTAGACTCGGTTGTATTTTCACTGATGCACCGTGTTATTGTATCAGAGCCATATATAAAATGCTCTTTCGAGTTTATCAATGCTCTTGTTGTTGTCCATTTTTGGATGCCTGTTTAAACAAGTCTGAGCCAGATAGTACAATACAATAACAAATTATATTATAGTTATTACAAATGATGACCATATGCTCGATATAACAGGTCAGAATCTCTAATCCACTTACACTAATTGACTAATAGACCAGGACACATATGAGTCAAATAATCAGAGTGGTTTCAAGGAATTTTTTTATTTTCAATGCTATTGCATTTTCTTCTCGGATTTACTGGTTTCTGCACTAAGGAGTTTTTTTATTCATATCTTAAGCAAAGACTACAATTTAATATTTTTTATCATTAATTTTAAATTGTTGAGCACGGGAGCCAATTACATTTTGTATGGGTAAATATGTGGGTTGATAACCTGCCAACGATTCATCGGCATATTTGTGGAAGTTCAACAGATTATCAGATTGTTTGTCTCTTGCTTGTCTCTTCAGCATTTGGCAAAGTATTCGTTTGTTTTTGTTCACTTATGCGTTTTTGTTTTAGTTTGGCTGGATATCTGTTGTAGGCAAATATATAACATTTTTTTGATTTTAAATTCACAGATTTTAGCATCTTTAGCCTCTGCTATAACTCGCCATCACCCCACAATTACGTGACTAAAAATTGTCAAAAGAAACTTTAAAAAGTTTGTCACGTTTGTGTCGGTTACTGCAAAAGGAATAAAGAAAAACGTGTTTGCAGTATACTGTACGCGAGTGCGTGGATAGTGTGAATAAGAGATATAAGAAGAGAGATTACAATAAGAAAATTAAAAAAAAACTTTTTTTGGAGTATTTAAAAGACTCATATTTAAATTTTAACTATAAAAAAATTTTGTAAAAATTACCGGCATGAAATGGTTTTTATCCCATCGATGAAAACAAATTATAACCGAAGCGAGCCGAGTCTGGTGATTAAACCGGATACTGAACCGCTTTTGCTTTGTTCTCAGGTGCACTGTGGCTATTTCGTCTCGTTTTTCGATCAATACATGGTTCAAATTGACCATTTGTTGTTGGTAGGTCAGTATGTATTAACGGCTTCACAAGTAAACCACCCTTATTTGGTCTCACCAGATTCACAGTATTGTCTTCACACCGCATCGATTTGCAGCCGAACGTAATGGCAGTGCCGTATCAATCCAAAATTTTTTTCGTTTAGTTTTCTGAAAATAAATTCAGTTTTCTCTCGCCAGTAACAATTCGAAACAACACCGATTTTCTATCTCGTCTTTGAAGCAAAATTTCACAAGTGGTTTTTCTGTTTTCCATCTGTCTGCCATTCAATTCGTGTGGTACTAATTTTACAGAGTTTTGGATCTTTCCCAGAGCTCTCCATGCTCAGAAATAGTTTGTTGTGCAACATTAAATATTTCGGCAATTTTTTTGTGCAATCTTCATCCAATGTTGTTTTCAATTCGGGGTCTTCAAACTTTGTTGGTAGTCTTCCTTGTTCTTCATTCGTTATCTCAGAACTGTTGGAATCATGTTCTCCATATTGCTTCTGACAGGCCATGATCATATGCCTCGACAAGTATTCCTAAATCTTTATTTTCTGTTACAAAATTCGCTTTCTTTAACAGGATCAGAAAATGTGATGTTGTGATTTGTTGTACATATATTGAATTTTGTTGATGGCTGTCATCGCTAACACAAACAAAATTAATACTCGTTCATAATAAATGTTCCCTGTGTAGACATTTGTATCTTGTCGCTCACTTCATACCGATACACCTGGTACAGAAGAATATGAAATAAATAGTGTATGCAACTTGCGGTGCCCCCAAGAATCTTAAATCTCAGGTTCCGGACAATGACATAGACAAAATTTCGAGGCCATAGTCTCGTAGGTAGTGTGTTGGCTTATTAGACGTGAGAATACGGTTCGAACCCCAGGTTAGACTTCTACAATAAAACGAAATACAAAAAAACATTTTCCCGTATATTGGTGATGTGATCCTTTAAGGAGGTGTACATTAAATTTTTCTCGGATTTAGTTTTTCAGAAAATATGGGGAATTATGGGATTATTGTTACTAGCAAAACAAGGATAGGTAGCCTTCAAAGTTCTTATTAGCCACTTTGCATGTCCAATCCTATGGAAAATATTTCAGTACGATAGATCTGTAACCATTCGAAACAACACATTAAGAAGTATGTCAAAGGTATTGCTGAAGTTGCCATAGCCTAGTAGGTAGTGTGTTGGCTTATTAGGCGTCAAACCCCAGCGACTTGCTTTCAGCAGATTTCTGGCAAAAACTCTGGGAGCTTTTTAAAAATCCGTCGTTCGGAGTCGAGTTTAAGCTGTAGGTCCCGCCACTTATGTATAAAAATAACGCACTCAACATAAATGGTGTGAGAAACTAGGACGTTGTACAATAGGTCAATTCGACCTCCGGGTACTGTACTTGTCTTAATTGACAAGTACACGCCCTCTAGCTTAACCTAACCTAACCTATTGCTGTATAGCCGGCAATATGAATAACATATTCAAGTGGATACATGATTCTAAAAAAAGATGGAAGTGGAGTAGAATTGCTGAATTCTGTGACTCTATTTGGAGCAGCCCTGTGTATGTTGCATAGTTACATTTGGCTTTATTGTTATCTAACAATATCAGAACAAATTTATTAAATTTCATACAAATGCCTCAAGATTTCAAAATATATTCAAACACAATTTCAGTCGCGTTTAAGTTATCCAGAAAGTATCCTCTCTATTTAATGGTATCTCCAAATCATTGCAAAGGCATACTGAATAACCATATCCGCACCACGTATATTTACTTCATATTTGCAATGCAAGTACTTATAGTTATACCCACATTTGCATTATGGGTGCAATAACTAGTTTGCTTTAATGCCTGAATTGAATTTTGGCACACTTCCAACTACTTGTGGTTTTACAATATAGTGAAGCAAATGAATTTATGTGGTGAATGGGTGTGGCGAATGTCATTAATGCTGCCAGCAGATACTCATACACAATCTTAAACGTATTTACAGTTAGATTCGTTGGCTCAACTATGAATAGGATCAACACTTAAAAGTAAATGTTTGCAGTTTTGTCGTAACAATACTTCACAAACCCATTTCAACATAAAAAGTATAAAAGTAGGATAACATTGATAAAGTGATAGTGAAAATGAAAACAACCCCTTTTCAACGCTGTAATAAAACAATCATTATATTTGAATTTATATGACAGACTATGTGCATATACATACGAGTACATATATGGTGCATGTAGTATTAGGAGATATTTAAATGATATAGTTTACATGTGCGAGGCAATTGTATTTAAATTTATTAAACATTTATCATTTAGTCAATAATTGCCCAATTTTAATATAATAAAAATCAAGTGTTACTGATAACAGTAGAACAAGCCTTACCACCCATTTACTCATATGCTGCAATTCTGCTTGTTAACGAATCCCCAGAGGCGAAAATATGCCTCGTAGCTGAAGATAATTTTCTTTAGAAAGTCACCATTCACTTCTGTTTGTTCGGCGCAGTGACGGCACTTGAAATAGTCAGTAGGCTTCAGCTTTTTAGTCAATTAAGCGTATAAATTGAAATCTGACTTACTTAATTGGTCATTAATAACCCGATTAACGGATTTCGGCCTGCCTTACAACACGCTTCCAGCCGCCTCTGCTTCTTGCGCGCCTACGCCAGTTGGTCACACCAATCAATGACAGGTATTTCTCTATTTATCCTTCCAACCCAAACAAGGTCATTCTCTTCGCCAACTTCCCCAAATCTCCGAATCAAATACCCGCCTCGCCGGAGTATACTCCTTCACTCGAACGACATGGCTAAGCCAGCGAAGCCTCTGGATGTTAATACACTGCACAACGTCTTTGTCGTTGAGGAGCACATACAGCTCACTGTTGGATCGGATGCGCCAACTCGCACTGGACCTACGATTTTACGTTGGTATTTTCTCTCGAATACACTCAAGGCTGGTGCATCAGTACTTAATTGCCTCTGCGCCATAAAGAAGCACGGGGAGGATGAGCGTCTTGTAGACTATTAATTTTGTCGTACGAGAGGGGCCTCTGCTATTCAATTGCGATCCTGCGCTTGACCTCCATACTGACATCAGATTTGGTGGTAACGGCGGAGCCAAGATAAATAAATTCCTTGACTACATCGAAGGCCGTAAGTACAGTTATCGGCAGTAATCTGCGATCCAATACGCAGCACGTCTCTACTTGTCGAGAACATATACTTCGTTTTGCGCTCATTTACTGCCAGACCCATCTTAGTAGTAGTAGTTCAATAGCACTGAAGACAGCAGTAACATCTAGCTTGGTACACCCTGTGATGTCAATGTCGCCAGGGTGCGCAAGCAACTGGATGCGTTTTTGAAAAATAGTGCCTTCCGCAGAACAATCTCCATGACGAAATTTAAGAGGTCACATGATAAGGAATCGCCTTGTATGAAAACTCGCGCGGTATTAAAAGGTTCGGAGAGGTCCATTCCTACCTTGACGGAGCTGCAGGAATTGTTCAACGTCTGCATAGCCTTATCAACTTCGCATGTATACCGAGCTCAGACATTGCGGCAAAAACACGATTCCTATCGAAAGCTGCTTTATAGTTGACAATAAGAAGGTGTGTGGCAACTAGTTTTTCGTGGGTCTTTTCCAGAATTTCACGTAGTGTGAAGATCTGGTCGATGGTGGACTTGCCAGGTCTAAACCCTCACTGATAAGGTCCAATCAGTGTTTTAACGAGTGGCTTCAGGCGTTCACACAATACGCCCGTTAGGACCTTATATGCGATAGGGAGAAGGCTTATACCCCTGTAGTTGGCGCATATCGTATGGTTTCAGTTTTTCAGGACAGGACAGAGGGCTCTGAGATTCCAATCGTTGGGCATACTATCCTCTAGTCATATTTTATACATAAGCTAGCGCATGCGCCCTACCAACTCAATACTACCGGTCTCAAACTTTCCACCTTTTCATGGTTAGACGACGGAATCTCCACGCCGTAATCATCGATCGAGTTCGGTATATCATCTCTAAAGGCGGTATTGGTATCGTCATCTCCTTGTAGCAGAGTAGAGATGACGCACAACCACAGCACTCCCTGCGAATCTTTTACCATGTTTCCATTTTCATTTTTGAAGGCAGACGTGCCTGGCTTAAAACCTTCGGCAGCAGTGCGCAAGGAGTGGGAGATGTTGGTCTACAGTTCACAAATGTCGCTGAGGTTAGATGGGGAACGATGGAGCTTATCCGAGAGTTGAGCGGTGAAAATCTCAGCTGTCCTTTGTTATCGCAGCTTCTTGACGTCCAGCTTTCCCAATGTACCAGCGCGCAGACTTCGACAGTGATGTCTTTCCTACATTTCATGAGGGAATCCGCCAGTTCGGCGGAAGAGCCTATCCTGTGAAGGGTACGGACGTTCCATGTGCCTACTCATAAATCATAGTCCTTTAAACGTTTGCCGTGGTCGTCAAATTTTGAGGGGATCTTTATAGAGGCTTGTGTGTTGGCTTTCATTGCATACAATTTTTACGTGGTGGGTTAAAAGACCTACGCCCAACCCAAATTTAAAGTCCAGAGGATTGGACATCGCTCCACGCATTACATTGACATTTGAAAGATATTATATTTCACACATAATGAATATTTCTTTCAAACGAATACAAAATTCGATGATTTAAAGATTTGAATCGCCTAATGGAAGACCCTACATAACACACAAATTTTGAATCGCACAAAGAATAATAATTAGATATTAAATAGCGATTTTTTATTTTAAAATATGTGATGTCATTCGAGGCAAATCAAGAGAATTTAATAATTTAGGTGGATAATGTACTAAGTGTTCTTGATTCTTCACAGAATCAACGGACTTATATGGGGTCAACTCGACAACTATTAGGGAGTGAATGATGAAATTCCAATCATTAAAATTCTAATTTGTTCCTGCTGTTATAGCTCTTTCACTGAACTAAGTGTAATTTTTGAATTGTAGTTGTATATTCGGAAAGACTTTCAAATCTTCTTTTAATTGAGCGAAAATGCAAAAATCTCTTAGAAGTGTCGTGAAACAATAACTATCCATTGGAATGAAAGCAAATGTAGTCCAGGTGAATGTTTTACAATTATTCCGCACCTGCATTGGACCTGATTCTTATGGTTCGTTTGTGCGTTTATGTCGATTGCAACAGACAACCGGCATTCTAAACATTCACTTTTTAAAGACATATTTTTTAGCAACTACAAATATATAGCTGCCAGCTAAAATTAGCTTGCCATCAATAAACTTTCCAGCGTGTCTCAATATATTTTATAGCTTCAATGAAGCATTTATTTCACAAGCTGGAATTGTTATTCATGCAACAGATAGTTTTAGCCCAAAACATCCAGCAAACGATATTAAAGTTCCACCAAATTTTATTTGATTTTTCGAATTCAAGCTTTAATGGAATTCTTGTGAATTCACATATTTTATATTTGGAAACAACTCACCATCGCAAAAAGTGAGCGTATAACGCATATCCGTAGATATTGTTACGAAAATGGAAGTGGTGTTACATCGGTTAACATTAAAATGATAAACAAAAGCTACAAAAACAAAAACTATGGACTTGTTTACATGATGAACAAATAAATAAAAATGTAGCAACAACAAATTTTTTACTGAAGGGATAAACAACTAAACAAACAGGCAACAACAACACTGCAAGGACAAACGTAAAGCAAATACACAAACAACAATAACGTAAACAACATTTATAGAGATTTCGCGAAGGCTAAATCATTATCCTTAAAGAGCATTCATCAGACTACGATATAAAATGCAAGACAAAGCAGGCAACGGAATCAATAAAAATTCAGGCAGCGTTGTGTGAAGACATGTTGCGTGTGAAGAGAATAATCGTGGTTTGAAGATCTCCGTTAAAAAGTTCTGACGAACAATTGTTATTGTTTACGCAGAAGAGAAGAATGGTAAACAAAGCAAATTGTTGTTGTTTACATCAAGTTGAGAACAGTGACACACGGAATTGTGCGAACAATAAAGAATTTATCTGAAGTCGCCGTGGTCTAGACGTAAAGAAACGGTTCAACCGCAGGTCAGGCATCTGCAACTGAATGAAATATGAAAAAATATTCCTTCGGCGACTTCCTCTCAGCAGATTTCTGGCAAAAACTCTGCCATGAAAATTTTCTAAAAAATCTGTCGTTCGGAGTAGACTTTAAACTGTAGGTCCCATCACTCATGTATAAAATTAACACACATAACATAAGTGGTGTCAATTCGACCTTCGGGTACTGTATTTGTCTTAATTGACAAGTACACGTCCTCTAACCTAACGTAAGCCTACAATATGGCTAGTCCAAAGCACGATGTTAATCGTAAATAAAACAAAAAGTTTTCAGAGAATTATATCAATATTGGTTATTATGATTTCATATCAATTATGTCTGAAACAAAATATTGGTTAAATGCTCGCCACAAACACTTTTTCTTTTAAAATATTTCCAAAGATGGAAATCCAACGGTGTTAGATCACATGATCATGGTGATCGATTAACATCGCCAGGACTTGAGATAATACGACCATTGAATTTCTCGCGCAAAAGAGCCATTACTTTATTGCCTTCTTGGCAAGTAGCACCATCCTGTTAGAATCATACATTTATCGTCCAGGTCCATATCCTCAATGTCTGGCCTCAAGAATTTCGATATCATTTAACGATCCTTGGATAAATTCATTTTCGAAGAATTTTCAACAATCACTCGTGGATTCTCATTTTCCCAAATGCGGCAATTCCTGTATGTTAACGAATCCACTAAGGCGAAAGTGTGCCTTGCCGTTTTTTTTGGAAAGTCACCATTCACTTATATCTGTTCAACCAACCATTCGGCGTGTTGACGACGCTTGAAATGGTCAGTAGAGTTCAGCTCTTTTGTCAATTGAGCGTATAAATTAATATCTTTATTCAAGATTCGTATCAGTTATGTTCGACGGCTCTTCGGCCACACTATCGCAAACAGTAGCAATGTTTTTTGCAGAGCGAACTGGGCGACCATGCAAAATTTTTTTACATTTACTACAGATCCGGTTTATTGAAATTCTCCCCCAATCCTCCCGATTGTGGAGGAACATTTAGTAGGTTATGCTGGCCAAAAGAAATAATCACGAATTTTGATTGAACTCCAATTTTCTTAAACATTTTCAACAATCTTAGCACAATGCTGAATTGTGTACCTCTCCCTGGTAAAGTATATACAAAGAGAGGTCAAATTAACTTGGTCAACTTAACTTTAAAGTGTGACACAATTATCATCATGCTCTACGGTTTGACCACCCTTTATAAAGTCAACCATTTATTTTATAAAACCTTAAAGTAAAGTTGAATAGCACCACATAACTTTGCGTACCTGTATTAAACATAAGACCTTCTCCAAAGAATTTTCTTAAGAAAGTAATGCTAAAAATGTAAAGTTTTAAATACTATCAAAAGAGATGTAACACATAGTTGGGCGTGAGAAAATGTAGGAACTTCTAAATGTATGCCACAAACATGCCAGTAGCGTGAGTTTTTCAATTTAAAGCCAAATGATCAGGAAACTGTTATAATTGAAACTTAAATAGCATTAGAATGGCAAGAATTGAAAAGCATGGCATTAAAACATATTCGAGTTTGAATCCTCAAATTATATCGGGTTTTGAAATTTCCGAACTTTGATACCTGATAATGGCCATATTATTGAGGATATATGTATCTGTCAAATTAGTTGCAATTTATTCAGTCAGCAAAAAATCACCGTTTGGTGTGTACTTTGGGCTATCGGCTTCATTGTTATGTATTTCTTTAAGGACAATGTTTACCATTATAGAACGATGATTAGCAACTTCTTTTGGTCAAAAGCGCTATATGCTATGCAACTCATGCTATATTTAATACTCTGCTCGTCCGATTTGAGTACATGATCACCTCATATGAAGATGATGTGGTCTAAAAACCAATATCGTGCGGTTTGAATACAAATAAGCAAATAAGTCACAAACCACATAGGCCTTCAAAGCCAATATAATCCATGTCATTAATCAAGTTTAGCCTGTTTTATGCTCTAAGTCATAGAACATTGGATACTTCGGATGCACTTTACCGTCATTTGAACGATATTATATTCCGCATATAATGGCAACACTATGTCTTTCAAACGAACACAAAATTCGGTGATATAAAAATGATTTAAAGATTTGAATCGCCTAATGAAAGACCCTACATAACACACAAATTTTTAAAGAATAATGATTAGAGATTAAAGAGCAATTTTGTATTATAATGTATTAAGTATTTTTGATTCTTCATAGACAACTTGACAATTATTTGATACGGTGTTCCAATATGCACGTTTATTGCGTAAATCGCAATAAAAGCCATTATTGAGCTCAATATTTCATATAAAGTTTCAATTAATTATTGCGTAATAAATACGCAAATTGTTATAATATTGAATAAAACTTAAAATGCAGCACTGTCATAAGTATGTTCAGTGAGCATATTACAATTATCCGAACACTTTCTGTTGATATTTGACAACTCAAATGTCAATAACCACAAACAAAATAAAAACAATATTGTTGTAACAACCAGCTGTTTTGTTGACCAGATTTCAAATGAATATAGAATAAGCAGCTGAACTGCGTATGTTATTATCTCTGAACACTTAAAATTTTGTACTAAATAAACCGAATATTGACTCAATAAAGGTGCATATCTGAACATAATATGAGATTGTATGATGAAATTCCAATCATTAAAATTCTAATTTGTTCCTGCTGTTATAGCTCTTTCACTGAACTAAGTGTAAGTTTTGAATTGTAGTTGTACATTCGGTAAGACTTTCAGATCTTGTTTTAATTGAGCGAAAATGCAAAAATCCCTTAGAAACAATAACTATCCAATGGAATGACCTATTAAAAGCAAATGATTCTTGTGGTTCGTTTTTGCGTTTATGTCGATTGCAACAGAGAGCCGGCATTCTAAACATTCACTTTTTAAAGACAACTACAAATATACTCGTACAGTTACCACCTGCAATTAGGTTGCCATCGATAAATTTTTTTGCGTGTCTCTATAGATTTTATAGTTTCAACCAAGCACTAATTTCACTAGCTGGAATTGTTATTCATGCAACAGATAGTTTTAGCACAAAACATCCAACAAACTATATTAAAGTTCCACCAAATTTTATTTAATTTTTCGATTTCAAGCTTTAATTGAATTCTTGTGGATTCACACATTTTATATTTGGAAACAACTCAGCATCGCAGAAAGTGTTAGTATAACGCATATCCGCAGATATTTTCGATAATTTCCATAAAAGTAGTCGTGAACTCTGTTTGCTATTGCGGTGAGAGGTCATCAGGTTATAAATGCCGAACGAAGGATGGCTTATTTTTAGATTTAAGGCCATTATTACAACTTGCCGCTAACAAAAGGGAATATTTTAAAGGGCAGATAAATTGTTTTTCATTATTATAAGTGGACACTATGGTAGAAGTGAGCGTTAAGCTAAATGGATGATCATCCTAGTGGTAACTTTTAAAGTTAAGTTTATGTTTAAACTTGCCATATTATATATTATTTTCAATATGGCGACTCAAATATAGATAAAATGAGCATATACAAAAAAACGAAGCCCGTCGTACCACTGCGTTTAAAGAAAACTTGTTTAATTGAGCAGTGTTATCCACACTGCTCCGGCATTGCCATATTTTTAAAAAAAGTTTATTTTATCATTGTTGTAATAACGAAAGGAAGTAAAATGTAACTTTAAGGTTCACTTTAGCTAAAGTTACCTTCAACTAAACCCAACTTTAACGGGAAGTTGTAATAATGGCCCTTAAAGTACTTTTATTATATATGTTTACTGCCTACTGCGCACGGTTTATTTATTTTATTTCTTTTATTTTTTATTAAAATATATTTGTATTCCCATCTCTTATAAATTCAAAAAGCCATATGATCAGCGTTTTCAGCAACACAGAGGATTATTTTTAAAACCTCACGCTGTGACGTCCATTCAATAATTTGAATTGATGACATTAATTTTGAAAAGTGGTTTTTTATTATTATCTCATGTTTATTTATAATAAAAATAACAAACGTTTCTACCTGTTTTTAGGCAAAGCTTTTATGACTTTTGTTTTCATACGTTATTTTTCCTTAATCATGTAATACTTTTTAGTCGACGTTTTCCACATTAATATTTACATGTTCAACATAAAACAGCGTAAATATTATTGAGTCATTAAAGGAATTTTGCTATTTTATTTTTATTATTATCTTTTACGTTTTTGGTCTGGATTTTGAAATTTTTTTTCTTCATATGTCAATCTATGAATTTATAATATTTGACACGTATTAACCATAGGCATTATGATAATTTGTGTGGAACATATTGTTGGTGCAAAATTACAAGGTCTTGTTATACCCTAAACTATCAAAAAACAAAAAAAAACATCATCCAAACACCAGCGAAATTTAGTTCCAACAACTACGGGGTAACTTGTCTTATAGCGCTCTTAATAATCGATTTCTTGCAAAAGGAAGTTAGTCGTTCACACTGGTCCTCTTCGTTCGTGCCTTTGGATGACCTTAAATGGCATTAAGTCATTGAGGTATGTGGACTAACTCTTGGCAGGCAATGTTTAAGCCACCATTGAAACCATACGGTTAGATTTATTAGAATAAGTGATAAAATATTGAACAACAAAAATAATACCTATAATTTAATGTATTTGCGTTTGATGGATTTGATGTATTAATCTAATACGTTGAACAGTTTACAGTCGTAACAGGATTGTATTGCAGGAAATCACTAAGTCGGCATTGATTGACTTCATTTTCCATATTTTTGTTTTACCCCAAAATACGCACATATGTGAGCGATAAAAAGGTAACATTTTTTTTTTTGTTTCAGATGTTTGTAAATGTGAACATATTTGTATGTAAATATTCATATGCTCAATTTGTATATTTGGTTGAAAATATCGATAATCTGAACACGAATCTACGTTAGAAACCATAACCGCCAGCAATATTACTTCAATAATTATAGGATAAACACCCAAACTTCGGTGTGCTCCGCCATCTTGTTCCATTCGTAAATTTATATTAAAAAACTGAAAGCAAAATCTACAATATTTAAAATTTTTTTTTAGTGTTACACAGTCCGTGGCGGATACGGTATAAAGTAAGGCATCAGGATGTGATTTTTTAAATTTCCATCCTCTTAACTGAAAATGAAATACTTTCCCTGTAAACAGCCCTATATTGATTGCCTCCTATCAAAATTAAATTTAAGTGCTTAGCCGTACTAGCCGTAGCCTAGTAGGTAGTGTACTGGCTTATTAGATGTAAAGCCAAGGTTCGAGTCCCAGGCCAGACATCAAAACTAAATACAAAAAGTATTTCTTCGGCGACTTTCTCTCAGCAGATTTCTGGCAAAAACTCTGAGAGTAAATACAATTGCCATGAAAAGTTTCTCAAAAATCTGTCGTTCGCAGTCGACTTTATATATATATATATAGGTAATATATATATAGGTGAGAAACTGGGTCGTAATCCTGCCTGAAAGGTTGTAATGACCAATTATGTATGTATATTATGTATGTATTACAACTTCCCGTTAAAATTGGGTTTAGTTAAAGGTAACATTAACTAAATTGAACTTTAAAGTCGCCTTTAACTTCTTTTCGATATTACAACCTAATGATGAAAAAAGTTTACTTTTTCAAAAATATGGCAGTGCCGGAGCAATGTCGATAACACTGCTCAAATTAACAATTTTTTTTAAACGCAGTTGGAACAACTTGTTTCTATTTGAAGTTGCCATATGGAAAATAATATATAATATGGCAAGTTCAAACATAAACTTAACTTTAAAAGTTACCGGTAAAAGTTTGCCATATTGTGCACTTATAATAATGAAAAACAATTTATCTGCCCGTTAAAATTCTACTTTTAGTTAATGGTAAGTTGTAATATGGCCCTAAGTAAGTATTAAATTTCGTTGTGATCTACTAAGTATGAAATATATTGAATGTTCTAAAAGCCCAGATATGGCTTCTACATCTGAAACAATGACTAAAATCGCGATATGATCTTGGCTTATCAGGGCTTGATAGTCTGAGAGATTTTGAAAACTAATTAAATGAATAATTGAGCACAACCGGCTACAAACTCAGTTGTGAAACAGTTTCGCAGAAGTGTACAGTGTTGTATAACCGTAGTACGAACAAATTTTTGCACTGTTTTATAAAGACGTGCAAAAACTTGGCTTCACCGGAGTACAAAAGACAAATATTATGCCAACTAATTGAGAAGATTAAATGGGAATTAGAACATTATGTGCTCACTTTTGGAAAAGAATTACGTTCTTCTCCAACAGCACAATGTAATGTAATGTTTCCATAATAATATATAAAAATTACGTTTCAATTATTTCCCGAATGTAGTCTCGAGGGACTATTTCTTGTTTTTAAAACTGACAGAGATATGATGATGATGATGATGATTTTGTAATTAAAAAGCAATGATTTATTCGAAAAATGTTAAATTTATTGACCTGCCTTCAGTTTTTAATTTAATCGGAATTTACGAGAAAGAACTAATGGGCCCTAATTCATTCATTTGTAGTTTTAAACGCTAAACGTAGTCATCGAAGATCCGGCTGTATCTCTCACAAAATTTGAAGTTTGCGTTTTTCAACTTTTCTACGAATATGCTAATTAATGTTCATTTTAGCTTAAGACATCAAAAGAAATAATTCGTTTTAGATGATAATAAATAAAAGGAAAAATTCTGAAAATTTTAGGAATATTGGCGTAATTATATAAGCTTTATATGTATAAACTTTCAAATAAACAAACAAACAAACAAAAATAAAAAAATTTTTTTGCACTTTTAAATAATGTTATTTGTAGATGATGCCTACCACAAGAATTTTATTTGATTATGTGTACCATACGTACGTATGTACATGAACTCATACGTCAGCTTGTTTATACTAACCTTTAAAAATATACAAACAATTTTAAAACCGAACCCATCATGTAATTTGCTTACACTTAACTTTAGAAGTAGTTTTTTTGTGAATTGCTGTGTAAATTGTCATTTTATTTATTTATATATTTTTATTAATTACTATACAATTACAAATTATATTCTAATTATATACGAGCGGAGTAACTTGCCCATATGCTCGGTGTAGTGTCACAGACCAGAATCTCTAGTGGGAAACGAACCCACGACCCTCACGCTAATACTATAGCACATTTTAATAAGTGTGTTTCTAAATGATAAGGCGTGCTTCAAAATGATAAGGTCACCTCAATATTTGCATGATTCATCCAAACAATAGAATATTATGTATGATCACCTTATTCAGAAAAATTATACCTTCAATTAAGTGAATAAGAAGACGATTTTCCTCTTAAAGGTGTACTGTTATATTATGTTTATTTAAATTTATGTAAATGAATGCAGAATGCAATGCGTCAAAATGATAGGGTCAGTGATTAATAAGCAATTGATCTAAACAATAATAATTTATAATTTAAATAAAATCTGCGCGGTATGGGTCGCGGGAAATCTTTGTCAGCTTATAAACAAGAACCAATTGTGGCACTCTATGAGCAGGGATGGTGTATTCAAAAATCACAATTCTAAGAACTAACAATGTATAACCACACCTTATTCGAGCAAAATTTAAAAAAATCCCTGTCTGACTAAGCAACATCAGATTAAGCGTAAGGACTTTGCGAAAAACAACATGGCAACTAATTGGCATATTACTTGATTTTTTTTTAAAAGGTTATAATATATTCCATAAATTTTTGGGTTTGTACGTAAGACCAGATGGTCTCAATTGCTATTGGCGAAATTTAAGGAAGGAGCCTTTGTTTTTTTCAAACTGAATTTCGGCAGTGACAGTTGGATGGTATAGGCTGGCCTTAGCTTACATGGTATCCTGGAACTCTACCTTGCTTCCTCTCGAATGCATAGTTTAGAGTACCAGAGCATTCTTCTGAACGTTTGCTGCCGTATTTGGCTCAAAATGTTGACAACGCTTTTACCTTTCAGCAAGATAATGCAGCAATTCATGTCAGCGAGTCGACCAGGAAGTGGTTTGAGGAGCACAATATCAAAGCTCTTGATTGGCCAGCATGATCCTTAGGTTTACACCCTATGGAAAATTTGTGGGGACTGCTTGTGTTTTATTTATCTGAATAAGACATAAAGAATTTAATGTTAATGTATTATGCAGTGTTTCCATTTACCTTTTAAATAATATTTTCATCGATTGAGTTCGTACGTTATCGTTCGCATCGCAAGTAGGATCTTTAGTAAGTTTGTCTACTACACACATTTTATTTCCAAACTTCATGAGAGTAACTTCCTTACTTAGCACTACGAAAAACTAATATTATTGCAATATATTGGAATAATATTACCTACAGTGGATCACAATTTCACGGTCAACTTGCCATTAAGGACTTAAATCTACAAAAAAAAAACTAAAAAAGTTGTGTTAGACTTAAAAGTGTAGGGTTCAATTATAACCATACATACGTAATTGGTCATTACAACCCTTCAGTTATGACCTAGCATTTCACACTACTAATGTTGTGTACTTTATTTTTATATATGAGTGGCAGGCAAAGCTGCCAGATTTGACGATTTATCATCATTTTGACGATTTTGTGATTCAGGAATATCATATCGACGATTTATGCCCTTATTTTGAGAATTTTTAGAAATTAAAAATGTACATCATTTTTATTTAAGTATTTTAAATCTGAATTGAGACATTTAAAACGGTTAAACTTTAAACAAATTTTTCTTGAAAATTATTTAGAACTATTTAATTTTAAAACATGTCAGAAATGAAATTGAGATGCTATCTTTTTATTTTCAACCTTGGCGAAATTTATTCGAAAAATATTAGTATTACCACATTCTTCAGCTAATGTAGATAGAGAGTATTTAGCCGAGTTAATCTAAATAAAACAAAAGTTGGAAATGTCTGCAAACATCATGTTTAGAAGCAATATTTGTACACAAAAGTCTTAACAATTTAAGACTTAACAACCGCAACGGCTTCGACTAAAAGAAAAAACTTTTTATTTATTTTTACTACCGATTTTTTACGATTTCATTGAACCACTTTGACGATTTTTGACGATTTGATGCCTTAATCATCTGGCAGCTATAGTGGCGGGGCCTATAGTTTAAAGTCGTCTCAGAACGACAGTTTTTTCGAAAAAATTGTCATGGCAACTTTTTATTTGCTCTCAGAGTTTTGGTTAGAAATCTTCTGAGATGAAGTCTCCAAAGAAATATTTTTGAATATTTCATTTTATTGGAAATGTCTGACCTGGGATTTGAAGTGTGGCCTCAAATCTAATAAGCCAACATATTACCTACTAGACTACGGTGTCTTCGGGTTCGATCATAATCTCTTTAAACGATGGAAATGGAAAAAAATAAGGAAACAAATTAATTTTTCTCTATGGATTATTTAACGTATAAATGTTTAAGTGGACCGTTTTTATTGTTACATAAATTTCTTTCAATTCTTTAACAAAATGCAAAAAAAAATGTAATAACATTACATGTTATTGTTTATTTAAGATTTAAAAAAAATTATCAAACCGATTTAAGCCTTATCTTTGGAATTTAATATCCACGTCTGAATTTGTTTTTGCATTTAAAGCCTTACTTGCAGGAGAAACAATTTGTGAGATGGCAGTCGTTTAATAAAAACGTCACTAAGGAAATTGCATTTAATATTTTTATTTCAACTTTTTATTTCGCTTTTATAATCTGAATTTTCCATTTTCACGGTGTTCAGATATGCACCTTTATTGCGTAAATCGTAATAAACGCCATTATTGAGCTCAATATTTCACAAAAAGTTTCAATTAATTATTGCGCAATAAATACGAAAATTTTCATTATATTGAGTAAAATTTAAAATGCAGCACTGTCATAAATGTGTTTAGTGAGTATATTACAATTAACGGAACGACAAACAAAAAAAGAAAAAAAAAACAAAACAAAAAATAAAAACAATGTTGTTGATACAACCAGCTGTTTTGTTTACCAGCTGTAAATGAATTTTGAATAAGCAGTTAAACTCCGTATATTATTACGCCTGAACACTTAAAATATTGTAATCAATAAACCGAATATTGATTCAATAAAAGTGCATATCTGAGCATAGTATTACTGACACTGTTTCGGCATTGCCATATTTTTGAAAAAGTTACCTTTATTTTATCATTAGGTTGAATAACGAAAAAAAATTGAAGGTGACTTTAAAGTTCACTTCAGCTAAAGTTGCCTTTTATTAAACCCAACTTTAACGGGAAATTGTAATAATGGCCCTTAATGCTCAATAAACCGAATATTGAATCAATAAAAGTGCATATCTGACATAAGACATATAAGACAAACTCTTTTTAAAATTTGAAATTCCGTATTCAGTCCGATATTAGGTCATGATGTGGGTAAGCTAAAATTATTCGCATTTATCGTGTAATGATAGGGAACTAGGCATTCAACACTAAACCGTTATCAACTATTTGGAGAAAGCTGAATTAAAATAAACGAGCGAATTTCCATATGTAATCAGTGATAAAACGACCTGTGAATTGCGTATTTACTAACGATGAAAGGGGATTACATTGAAAAATAAGATGCAAAAGAGATAATGGACGCAAAGCAATTAATGATTATAATAAATGTATCTCGTAGTATTGGAAGGAAATTGTTTTAATCCTAATCTCTACTGTCAACAATTAATGATATTTAAATAAGAAATCTAATTGAAACTGTCAGAATTGATTAACAGAGAATTGTGAACTTTACTAGAAAGTTTTGTTGCATCCAGCATGTATGAACCAATAAAACGGATGACAAATAAATATGATTTTTAAATAAAAGCAAAAATTTTATTGATTTTCTTCATATGACATGTTATTTATTTATTTTCACAACTTTCATGTCTATTGGGTTCACTTAAATAAGTATGTACATGCGTGTACATACATATACAATATGTTTGACAGAGGCTTGTATTTAGAAAACTGAAAACGTGTTGAATATAGATAATGTGTAAACATTTCTTTCGCATCCATACGAATACACGTGTTAATTCACAGAATAATATGAAGCAATGTGATAAAGAAAATATGTTGAAGGCTGCCTAAAAACACTCAAATGAATTTGGTTTAGCATTAGGGAATTGCGTTATTTTTTCATTCTCTTGTGTATTCATATTTACGTCTTCCAAGAGTTGTAATCTGTTTCTTCTCTTGATGTCAGCGTTCATAGTGCCAATCATGTTTTTAATCATATTATGGGCTTTGTTGTGGAATATTTTTTTGGCAATAATATTTTCATTTTTATCTACAAAAAAACGTGTATCTATCACAGTAGCCTTGTATTTGTTTCTTGAGTTTTTATTTGTTGGCTGGCTTGATGGATATAAAGTTAACTTAAAGAAAATTTTTTTAAAGCTTTAATAACGAATTGATTTAATAAATAATTCCACATAAAGTTCTTTTGAAATATGACAAAGGGAAAACATATTTCACTCCAATGATTAATGAAATATATAACCGGCTCATCAACTTGATGTTGGCTACTGGACGAGACTCCTCAGCATTAACATCTTGAAAAAAATAAAAATTTAAAAACATATTATTTCTTTCGCTGATCTTCCAGAATAAACATATGTCATGAAATAGTTTCTTATATTTGTCTCTCGAAAACGAGGTTAAGCTCCAAGTGGATGACGTGAAAACCTTGGAGTAAATTAACAAACTGATAAGTTACCATGTTTGGGCAGTGGTTAAAGACTTATACGGTGTTCTAATATGTACCTTTATTGAGTAAATCGCAATAAACGCCATTATTGAGCTCAATATTTCATATAAAGTTACAATTAATAATTGAGCAATAAATACGCAAATTGTTATAATATTGAGTAAAACTTCAAATGCAGCACTGTCATAAGTGTGTTTAGTGAGCAATTACATTAACCGAACACTTTTTGTTGACAACTCAAATCTCAACAACCACAAACAAAAAAACACAATATAAAAACAATGTTGTGGAAACAACCAGGTGTTTGGTTTACCAGCTGTCAAATGAATATTGAATAAGCTGCTGAACTGCGAACATATATTATTATGCCTGAACACTTAAAATATTGCACTCAATTAACCAAATATTGGCTCAATAAAGTGCATATCTGAACATGGTATAATAGCGGTTCTATCTTTTCGTAAACAGTGCGTAGTTTCATTCGATTTTCAATATCATTTGTAATTTACATAAATACATACACAATTGATCATTACAAAGTCGACTCCGAACGAGAGATTTTTGAGAAACTTTTCACGGCAATTTTATTTACTCTCAGAGCTTTTACCAGAAATCTGCTGTGAGGAAGTTGCCGAGGAAATATTTTCCATATTTCGTTTTGTTAGAGAAGTTTGACCTTTGATCCTTGGCCTTATGTCTAATAAGCCAACACACTACCTACTAGACTATGGCGACTATATAACTTTTTGTTTATTAGGAAACGAACACAAAGAGCGTGTGTTCTGATTTTTAAGATGCTTTTAGTAATATAGACTTTATTTAAAATTATGGTAGATAGGTCGAGATGGTTTATTCTACATAGTGCCCATTGTGAAACCATAGTTTTCCGTCATCCCCTAGTCTCGGAACCACGTCGAGCTTCTGACGAAGTGACTCAGGCTATCAACGTGTGACACGTTCTACTGATCATCTATATAGTAGACATAGGGCCGGACATGTACTCAGTAGATTATAAACAGTCTCCTCTTCTTGCTCATCTCTGCAACTTCTGCAAAAATCACTTTCAACTGTTCAAGACCAATTCGCCTCGCATACGTACCCACAATACAATAACGCGTAATAATCCCAACAATAATACTAACCCTGTGGAGTTTAAGCAACTCGTGCACTCTTCATCCAGCCTTTTAGAGATTTTTCGCGTCGTTTTATCCGCGTCCGCGGCCGCCCATCTATTGTTGGCGGAATCATTGCTTGCTCGTCCTCAGAGGGATTCCCAAAGTCGAGAATTTATCCCAGAGTTCGATGGTTGTGCCACGATATACTGATACAGAATCCTATTCTTCAATCGCAATATTTTTCAAGACTTAATTATAAGGAATAGATGAATAGATGAACCTTATTATGAAGTCGTACACACGCCTCCTAATCCTAGCCGCCACGCTCTTTCAATAAAGATCAGGCGGAAAGAGGCATAAGATTATCTTTAGTGCAGGCGTAGCACAGTTGTCCAAATGCTCAATCTAGCCGGACAAAAGTTATAACTCGCTTTTGCAAAGCCGTACCGACATGAAACTTGGTACGTTTATAGATTTCATCAATATAAACAATTAAAGAAAAAAAAAATCAAATGTATGTGGGTCTATGATTGTGTGTATGTATGTAAATTTGTTGTTTTTGGGGTCTGTTTGAAGCCTAAAGACGACAAAACGACTGAACCGATTTTCCTAAAATTTTCACACCGTATTTCTGTATGTGTGGGTGGAGTTATAGGCTAATTTTTATTAAAAAGTTTTAAATGGGTGAAGTGCCACCCCTACCTTAAGAATTAAGTATTAAAAGTCTTATATCATGGAAACTGGAACAGCTAGAATATTCGAATTCAGTATGAACTTTGATATCCACATAAACATTTGTTGAAAAACTGGTTGAACTAGCTACAGTGGGCGTGTTACCTCTCATATAAATAAAATACTAAAATTCGTATATCTGGGAAAACTATAACAGTCAAAATACCCAAATCATGTGTGATGAAGTTTAGTGTCGATATATATATATTGGTTAACAATAGGCGGACTAGCAATAGTAGGCGTAGCACCTTCCATATCATAGTAAAACTTGAATATCTGGGAACACCTAATTTTATTTATATTGTAATGAGAATAGCAAAGCTCGATGGGTATAGCTAGTCTCTATATATAACTTAAATTGAAAGAAGAATCTTTAGAAAGAATTATTTCAAATTATTTTAATATATTTAATATTATATATTATATATTTAATAAAATTATACAAAAAAAAGCACGAAATACATTATGTTTATTTCAACCTATATCTGATTCACTTTCAGAATCTAGATGCCACTCTGGCATTGACGCATCTGATAGCAACGCAAGAACTTCTTCATCCAAAGGTTCTGTACTGCGGGAATATATAGAAGGCTTTTTAGAAAAAGAGGATATAATAGGATCTGAAGATAACAGAAGATAATGAAAAAGATCATACATGGTTTTTTCGCGGGATATTTTTCTTGCGTGATGCTCTCTTATATTTCTGAAATCTTTATTTCTAGATTCAAGAGCTTCTACCGATAACATTCCAATAGGAAGTGCTGCACACTGAATAATATCCAGCAGCAAAAGTCAGTTCTTCTGCCGACCAAGTCTCTAATAAAGGAGCAACATTTCTACGCCTTCTTCTCTCAGTTTTACATAAAAATTCCTTAGAAGGCCTGCCATAGTAGAAGGTCGAAGGTCCATCCAAGCATCCTTCAACACGAGATGATGAAGAAAATTTATGTGGAATATTAAAATACTCTTCTAACCAATATTTATTTCTATCTTCGAACGTGAGCCTTGTTCGACTGGCTTGCGCCCACTTTTTCGTTAAAATGCATACAAACATTCGAGCAGATTGTGTTACTTTTCTGTAATAGCTATCCGTTTCATTATTCTTAATTCCAATCTTAGCAACAACGTATTTAACAGCATCAGTTTTCCTAGTTAGTTGTTTTTCATTACGCCAAGTATTATACAGCTCTTTTCTTGTAATGGAAATGTTAAACTCTAAATGAAATAAAAATCGTTTGGACAAAATCCGACAGCTAATTTTTTAAACATTAAAAAGCTACATATATGTATGTATGTAGATGATGACAACATAAAAACTAAAGCTTAAGTATGATAAATTACCATTTGCAATTCTAATTAAATTCGGACATTAAACAAAAATTTCACATTTAAAATACACATGTACATAATTGCATTTTATTTATAAACAAAACATATTTTATGAAAAATTTAAACACTATTTTTTTAATCATACCTTTGTCATATTAATTACACGAACAAATTTTTTTAATTGTTCTTATTATTTTTTCACGACAATTCCACTCGTACTGTTAACTGTCACTTGAGATATTAATTTTTTAGCAAAGAAGCAATTACTTGTATTTGAAGCAATATATCAATGCTAGTGTAGCTGTTTAAAGAAAAAAATATATGCCGTTATGTACTTTAGACACTTGTCAACATATTACCATACAAACAAAAAATTTACTTCTTAAATATTTTAAAAAATGACTTTTGTCCTGCTAGATTGGGTTTTGTAGGTGTATAAGATAGACATTATTAATGATCATCATTTAGTTCTTTATAAACGCCTTATCTGGTTCAAGGGATTTTATATTATAAAAACAAATAAACCTCTACTAACATAATATTATTTTTGATAATTCTACTGTTGGCAGACTGAAACTAAATATCCGTGTATAACTAATTAAATAATGCTCTCGCCTTGTTATATCAATGTCGACAGTTAACACATTAACACCGATATTGGAATGATGTCTAAATCATCGGCATATACGAGCAATACATGATTGCATGGAGTAAATAGTGCATGTAATATTATTTGTAGTGTCACTCACGATTTTTATTTATTTATTTATTTATTTATTTATTATAATTAACATAACACACCAAGATTTTAATCTTATAAGTTATAGTGCTATGTTTAGGATCAATAAGATATAAAACATAAAAGAATAATAAAAATTGTGATATATAAGAAATATAAGAAGTTAAGCAAAATAACAAATTAATATAAAAACAAATTGAGTAAAATATAAAATTTAAGTAGAAATATAATTTAAAATAATATAGAAAAACTAACAATACTACAGAAATAAAAAGAAAATAAAAAGTTAAAAAAATAAAGAATTCCAATAATATAAAAAGGAAATATTTACAAAAATCGATATAGAAAGTAAGGATAAATATGTAATCGATATAATGACCAAGCATTTCATTAAGAGAAAAAGTTAAATAACTACTTTTTGAACGCATTTGCATTGCCTATCTTTTGGATATAATTTGGTAGGGAATTCCAGACACTAGTGGTGTGTATAAAGAACTGTCGCTGTGACAAAAGAGTCTTATAACTTTATTGAATAATCTTCATGCCCCGGCATGACCTAGCAAACTTAATTCGGCCTAATAAATATTCCGGCTGTCCCGTATTAATAATTTTATGGAATAGTATGAGGCATTTAATTTTCAGAAGATTATCAAATTTCACACTAAATATCTGGTACGCTAAAAGAGAAATATGATCCCGGCGACCCTTAAGAAAGACGTATCTTGCTATATTGTTGTATGCCAAGTTTAGTTTCCGATTGTCATTACTATCGCAGTTTGCAAAAATTTCGCACCCATACAATAGCACAGGAATTAAATAAGTTTTAGCAAGTTGCATACGAATTTCAAAAGGAGTTGAATCAATGACCGCCCATAGATTCCTAAGCATGCCATATATTCTGCCAACAACGACACTTATATGGCCAGACCACGATAATCTGTCATTAAATACAATACCCAGATTGGTAGCAGACTTGACAAAGTCAATTTTATTTCCCCTGATACTCAATCCAGGTAAGGCAAACGAAACATTGGTCTTCGAAAGAATTAAACATTTGGACTTAGAGGGATTAATGCGTAGTCCATTCGCCGAAGCCCAACTGTCAAAAGCTATCCAAATCACTGTTAACAGTGTGCAAACAAGAATCAATATTCTCCTTACGAGTACTGGCATAAATCTGCACATCATCCGCATACATATGAACGCGGCAGTCAACCAAAACATCCGGTAGATCATTAATATACATACAGAATAACAGTGGTCCCAGTATTGATCCCTGGGGAACACCTCTACAAATATTTAGCGAATCTGAAATATTCCCATTTAAATGAACCCTCTGACATCTGTTCAACAAATAAGGAAATATTAGACTAGCGGCAGAATTAGAAAAATTAAACAGTTTCCGGAGTTTATTCAATAAAATTTTATGATTAACTGTATCGAATGCCTTGGTGTGGTCGAGAAGAACTAAAAACGCTACACTATTTGCATCTAGCTCCAACCTAAGATCCTCAACTACATTCAATAGAGCGGTAGTACAACTCCTACCTTTCATGAAACCTGACTGACTGACTGATAAATAATTGTGACATTCCAGATAACCATTGATCTGTCTGGCTATAATGTTTTCCATTACCTTCGACAAAAAGGGAACAATAGCAATTGGTCTAAACTCATTGTTCGATTTGGGAATGGGAATGATCTTAGGCAGTTTCCATTCATCAGGAAAAGTAGATTTAGTCAGCACTGTATTGAATAAGTGGGTATAATACGGCAAAAGTCTAGGCGTTAAAACTTTCAAAAGCAAAGGATCTACATCATCAGAGCCAATTGCGTTCGATTTCACCGCTGAAATACATTCCAAAACTTCGAACTGATCAACGCAACGAAAACTAAAGGAATATTGTGGAGGGACACAGCAAAGGTCATCATACATATCACCGATTGCCATCGGAACACTTGAATGTACAAACTTGTCATTAAGTTTATTCACATCCACATCAAAATCAGTTTTAGGACACCTAGCACCAATTCCTATTTCACGAATCACATTCCATTTAGATTTATTGTCCATCGCATTGTAAAACCTTCTACCATAATACAATGTTTTCTCAATTCTTATGCGCCTAGTAATCTCCGACCGTGCGGATTTATGAAGAGCTTTCAAGTCATCAGTCCTGTACCTCTTCCACCGCTTGTAGGCACTATCCCTCTTCTCAATTAGTGCTTTTATTTCAGTAGTAAACCACGGTTGTTGTTTGGGTTTAATGAGCTTGGTTTTGACAGGAACGCATCTGTCATAAAGCTGACGCACATTTTCCTGAATAAACAATAATTGGTCATTAGCATTACCCAGTGTATAGACCTGGTCCCAATGTATGTTATCCAGTTCATGATTCAAAGTTACATAATCTAAATTCTTAAAATCACGATAAGTGACATATCTGTCCACAGCACAAGTTACAGACATATTATAATTCAGGAAGAGAAGATCATGGTTAGAGAAACCGGAAGCACAAATTTGGTCATATAACAGTACCCTCTCATTATGATTTACAAATATCAGGTCAATCAGGCTACTGGACGTTGAATGAAAGTGTGTAGGTGTCGAAACATTCACAGGATTCAGATGAAGTGATAGCATTGGCCCAATTAGCGGATTATCAAATAGAAGGTTATTATTGAAATCATCTACGATAACTATGTCGTCATATTGAATGGTAATATCCTCAAGAATGGAAATAAAAGGTTCAAAATTCAAACTACAATTCGGTCTATATACACTACCTAGAAGAAGGTTGTGTCCATCGCCAGTTGAAATATCCAGAAATAAATATTCAATTTCACTCCCGATGTGGGTTAATAATTTTCGCCTGCATAGTATACCGTCACGAACATAAATCGCAACTCCACCACCTCTAGCCCTGATCTCAATTCCATCAACTAGGATTCTCCTATCCGACCGGAAAAGCTTAAATCCCCGTAAATTAAAAACTGAATCTGGAACATCTAAGGGAAACCAAGTTTCGGAAACACAAATAACATCAATACCCGCGGACATAAATAAATACCTAAATTCGTCAATCTTATTATTCAAGCTCTGAGCATTTATGTGGACAATGTTGAGACCCACTCTTTGCCTAGCAAGAATTCGTACCATGTTATACACACTGTCTCTGGAATTATAATCACTGGAAGTCATTATATCGTATGAAAGTTTTGGCAATGCTTTTAAGAATAAGGTGTAAATCAGAGACTATAATAATTAAGCGTTCAAATAAAAAGGAGTTATACATACGTTTTTGAAAGGTACAGTAGGAGTACATATTATTTAAATTGATGTTGAAGATGGTGAGATTTATAGAAGTCAGGAAATATCTTAGGTGTTCAAACAGCCGGACCAGGAAATAACTTATTGAGGCTATCCATATCATCTATTAGTATGAGGTCATCACTCGTATCCTTTTTTATGTATACATAACCCCGCATAGTGAACGCAGAAGATAACATTTTTTTCTTTTTGAGACGAATTGCCGCGCTCAATATTTTAAAATTGGTTTGAGTTAAGTTTTCGTTGACATAGAACTTTTCTTCTGAGGTGAGACCAATATCCCTAAGGCGGAAGACAAAACCATTGTGTAGTTTCCTGTAGTTTGCCATGGATTTCAGGAAGAAGTTCCTATCATATGCAGACCACAGTTTCACAATAATAGCGGCAACTTTTGAGTTCTCCCTATGTTTGTTGTTATGATTCCTTAGGCGATAGATCGATTGAATGTTCGGTACGGGTGTATTGATGGTGTTACATATTTTATGGAATATTTCCGGTAGGTTTTCGTCGTGTGCGTACGGGATTTCGTTAATCCTAAGCTCAGATGAAACCGGATAATTCTCCCGTTGCCTTAATTTAGTTTTGAGGTCACTTATATCCTCGGGAATCTTGTCTATTTCGGAAGCTTTATTCTCAAGTATGGTTACCCGTTCGGTAATGTTTGACAATTCATTTTCAATTATGCTTTATTTTTCGCGCAGATCACTAATTAAATCCTCTTTAAACTCCATAAACTTGAGGTCAATTGTGCGCAGAATTTGCTCCGTAAACTTTTCAAACCTGCTGTCCATACAGTTTAATAGTTTGTATGGTGAGTCGAGTAGTGAAGACCGAGAAGAGCTTGTCATTTGATTAATGTCCGTTAGGCGTTTATTCACAGGGGTGTTGGACAATTCAGCTCTGGTTGATGGTCGGTTTTCATTATTATCAACTGCTTGCATTTTAATTTTATTATTGTTATTCTTGATTTTTGATTTGTTGGTATTGTTTTTTCCGATTTTTTTATCTTTTCTTAAGTTGTACATCGGAAAGGTAATTTTGTGCTTAAAATTAAGTTCAAAATTAACCGCCAATACTCAATTAATAAATGCAATCAAAGATTAATAAAATGCAAAAACTTGGCAGCACTTTCATAAGCAGTACTTGCAATCAAAACAGCTGATATGTCTTAATTTGTTTACTTTCGTTTTTTATTTTGTTGTCTATTGTTTTGTTTGGTGTAATGTTATTGTGTATTTATTAGATAAGCAAGGTCACCGAAGTGTAGCTTATTTGTGTTTATTTTAGTGTATATTTATCTCACAAGGAAGTTTAGTTACTAGGTTGAAAATTGTTGTTGTTTGTTTACAGTTTTCAATTTTCGTTTATTTGAAATAATCTTTATGTAAGAATAACTCCTTGTAGGATGTAAGATTTGTTAGTGTATTTTAACTGTTCAATTTAGGTAGATTTTTTGTGAATTTAAAATTTAAGAATTTTAATTTGTTGTTGCACACTATAAATTGATTTGATTGTTTATATTCTTGAGATTGTTGTTTGTTATTTTTGATTTTTTATTTATTTTTTTTTTTTTTTGATTATGTTTGCTTGTTAGATTTTAATGTAAAATCAGTTGTTTAATAATGTTAGAAGTTAATTTGATTTTACCAAAATTCGCAACATTAATTAGGAAAACCAAAGTAAACAAAACAAATAATAAATCTATTAAGAAAATGGCATAAATTTACAAATTAGCGGAGCACAATTTAGAACACGTACGCTCAGCACAAGTATCAATTTCATTTTTCAGCAAAAAAATGTTAAACGGATCGCGCGATGAACTGAATTCTCGTTATAGATTCTTAATTAAGAATTGGGGTCGTCCTCTATAGGTCTTATGGCCATTATTACAACTAGCCGTTAACTGGGAGAATTTTAAGGGGCAGATAAATTTTTTTATTATAAGTGATCATTAAACTAAAGGGATCATCCATCCTACCTTTAACTTCTAAAGTTCACTTTATATATTATATATTATTTTGAATATGCCAACTTCAAATATAAACAAAATTAGCAAAGTTAGCAAAATTACAAAAGTCGCTGCCACTTCGTTTAAAAAACTTGTTTAATTGAACAATGTTATCAACATTGCTTCGGCATTGCCATATTTTTGAAAAAGTTAACTATTTTATCATTAGGTTGTAATAACGAAAATAAGTTAAAGGTAACTTTACAGTTTCCTTTAACTAAACCCAAGTTTAACGGCAAGTTGTAATAATGGTCCTCAGAGTTTTTGCCAGAAATCTGCTGAGGGGAAGTCGCCAAAGAAATATTCAAATATTCGTCTAATAAGCCAACACACTACCCACTACACTACTAGATTAGACTAAATTAATTAATTAATTAAATTCATCAACAATTTTTCAATTAAAAAAAGCCTAAAAACTCTTAAATTTAAATTTGATAAATTCTTTACTACCAAACTGGATACGATACTGAAATTTCATCTTCTTTTTCTTGAAGCTTCGATTTAAGCCCAGATGATGATGGTGAAAAACGTTTCCTTATTAATTATTTCGACGATAAATACTATTTTATTATTTTTTATTATACCGTTTCATATGTATTCGATCACGAAATAATATCCACCTACTATAAACATGTTTCGTAAATGTCAGCTGTGATGTAAATATTACAAGCTTAGATACATATCACAATAAACATCTCGTTAAACATGTATTACAACATTGTTAATTCTACATGTATATAGGTTACAGAGCTTGTCAACAATGTTACCAATGTCTACTTTGCAGGCATGGATATCTCTATTGTCGAATAAATTAATTTAATTTAATTTATATGATATTTTACATTTTGCCTTAAAAAATCAAATTTATTGTATTTAAAATAGTTATAATTAATTTCTGAATACCATTTTATTTCAATTCATCGAATTATATATATTTTTGTTTTTCTTAATATTCGGCCTGTCAATTAGTAATGTTGTCACCGACTGATCGAATATTTAGCATGCAACAGTAATTCACTGTAAAATTCCTACAGCTTTCGTTCTATCCAATTAGAATCTTTTCAAAACTCAGATTATCAGGTGCCTTTGCTTATTAAGGGCACGTGCTTGTCCAGATTTTTCACTAAACAAAACAAATTTGTGTGACTTGTATCCTAACGGTATCGTAATCCTAGAGGAATTTAACCGTTAGGATAACGGATTGGTCGATTTCAATTAAAACGTGGAATAATTTTAAAAAAGAGTATATCTCAACTCCAGAAACTGCACCTATTTATAACATTTATGCTATAGATCGACAAAGTGATCAACCATCTTTATCAACAATCTTTATAGTTTTTTTTTAACAACACCTACTTCCTTCATTTAACAGTATTTTTTTTTATTATAAGAAGTGTCCGTAAAAATACAGATATTTATATGCAAGAACCATAATATAATATACCCATAAAATTAGAGACACCAGCATCGACACGAAGAGGCCTCATCGTCATCGCTGCTGTAATAGGGGTAAGTCAAATTCCACTATTTTAATTTTATGAGTGTAAAAATATCTTGACCTTGCATTATGTAGATGTTTAGAGTATTTTTTTCTTTATAACATTTTCCATAGATATAAGTTCCATAAACGTAAAAGGTTATTAATGAACAGATCCCACAAATAAATCGTTATTTGGGGATTAAAATTATTTTTGGTTGGTTATAAAAAAAGGAAAAAATGCAAAGAAAGACTGTTCGTTAAGAAGATTGTACGCTTAGATAAACAATCAACCGTGCAGTTAATAAGTTATTGGCTGTGTCGTGTAAAAGTTCGTTGCTATTATTATTATAGTTAGTGTTAAAATATTATTATATTTTTAATCATAAAAGAATAATTAACAAACAGAATGTAATAATCCTTTTTAATTACATAGTTCCAATTTATGATTAAAAATATGGAAATACCAATTTATAATTATATTTAATTTTTCCTTTATATATCGGTTAAACTAAATTCTATAAACATTTCTGTGGAAATCAAAATTGTTTGGTTAGTTTTTGATTGTTAACTCAAAATCAACACCAAATGATGAAATAAATGAATGTTTGAAGATATGAAATCCGTTGAGGTTCGATGAAAAATTAAAATTTAATTTGAATTTCAACATTCAATCTCAAATAGCTGGCAGATTGACGAACTGAATAAATGCTAAAGTTCTAAAGTCCCTATCAGTACTTCTACAAAACAATAATAATTTTGATTCATTCAAACGGTGAGTCTTCCAGTTTAGATGCTCTGCATAATCGACGTCGTTTACACGTTTATGTAGATTCCAATGTATGTTGTTTGGCGCCTTCGTATAGAAGTAGGCTGCCTTCCAAAATGTTAGTTGCTTTGTGTTTGAACAAAGTGTCGTGTTTTATAATGCCGCTGTACAAAATATATACAATGTATTCTATTTCAAAACGTAGTCAATGTTTATTTTTAACGCAGTCAAAAAGCAATCAGCCATCGGATTTATAGTTGATGCATTGTTTCGTTACTTTGCATATCTACATAGTTTATATGCAGTAGTAGAACTGCATACATTTTGGAAGGCGCCGTATTCTTAATTAGCTGGAACACAATGTGCATTTATATTTTTATATTTTTTTATAAATGTGATTATAATATGAAGTCGTCGTAGACATTGCTTCGGTTCAAACCGCATGTCGGATATCTCCAATATGAAAATATATTCTTCGCCGCATCCTCTCAGCAGATTTCTGGCAAAAGTCTGAGAGTTAATAGAATTGCCATAAAAAGTTTCTATAAAATATGTGGCTAGAAATCGACTTTAAACTGTAGGTCCCGCCTCACATGTATAAAATTAACATTATGTATGTATGTATGTCATTACAATACACTAGAGCTCCGACTTGCGTCTGTAATGGAGTCCGGAGAATTGTGACGCAAATCGAATAAACTTTTTCTATACAAATGCATTAAAGTTTAATTTATTAGGACCAAGAATTCAAAATGAAGCAAAAAACTTAATATTTCGGATAAAAGGGAAGTAACAGAAAAAAAAGAAAACATTTTTCATTATTTTATTTAGTTCAGTAAATGTTTTTTTTAATTATTATAAAGAAATAACAAAACAATAAGTTAACAAAAAAGTTAACAAAAATAAATAAAATTCATTTATAAAAAAATTATTTTAAAGAAGAAATCGAGCTTTGTTTAGTTTATGTGGTGCTATCTTCAGACAATAACTTTGATTAGGTGGTATTACAGTTTTGTTAACAAAACTGTCTAACGTTTGTCGAATTTTTAGAGATTTTTTTGCGGATATATTTCCTTATAACGAATGGCTTGGTCAATGAATGCCACTACGCCCGCGCTACGATTTTCGTCAGGATCATTTTCTGAAAAGGATTTTATTTATAATTTTTTATTTAATTTAATTTATTTCATTTAATTATTTATAATTTTTAAAGATTTTTTGCTGATATATTTCCTTATTACAACTAATGGCTTGATCAACAGATGCTGCTACGCCCGCGCTACGTTTATCGTCAGGATCGTTTTCAAAACATATATCCAATTCATGGGAAATTAATTGCATAGCTTCCGAAATATTTTCGATTGTTAGTTTTTTTTCCTCTAATGTATTATCAGTTATCATAACATCATCTTCTAAAGCATGCTCAATATTAATGGATAATAAATTTTCATTATCAAGCTCCTCATCGTGAGACAATAAAAGTTCATTAATGTCGTCCTACTCCATTCCTTCAAATTCGTTTCTGTAGCTAGATTTACTCGACGCAAGTTGAAATTGCAACAACGCAAGCTGAGTTTTGTCAATTTTTAAAGAGCGACGCAAATCGAATCGACATAAATCAGATCGATGTAAGTCGGGACTCTAGTGTATTTTATTGATTTTTTCCGTCAACTTCCTAATAATAATACAAAAGGCATTTTATTTGCTTTCAATTCGAAGTTCTTACGTACAAATTAAGTATTTAGTTAACTAAAGTCTTTCCAATTATCATCCACTTTTTCTTAAGATTTAAAAACTTTTTATTAAATTACTTTCTTTTTATATAAATTTGAGGTATAAAATTTTAAATTTTAATATAAAATAAATTGAATCAAGATAACAGTGAACCAACCTACTTTAATTGTGTACATAGAAACGTGTTATAATTCACCGGAGAACAGTTTTTATAAAAATGATTAATGACATGCAACATAGTTAACATAAAAATATCTTTACGTGTTGAAAATATTAAAACAAAAAATATTTTATAATACTGTATACACATACGTACATATATAGGACATAAAAAGGCAAGGCAGAGTAAAGAATATAAAAATTTTGAAATTTAAACATATGATTGAGGTTATCAGATTATTATGGGTCCAACATTTAAATTTTTTCAACAGTAAAATCTTAAGATAGTTCTCACATCGTAAATTAAAAATGATGCGCAATAACAGTATGGTCACTTTAATAAAAAATATAAAAAAAAATTATGGTCATCAAGGAAATGTGTTGATTTATGAAAATGTATACATCATTTTCATTGATAGTTTTTTACTCATAACAAAAATAAACACACTTTATGGTAGACAATCTGCTGAAAGCTTAAAGCCAAAGGATATTTTGAGTGCCTTTTTATGAGTTCACTTCATATGACTTGTCGTATAGAAGATAATATTGATTTTTGATTTGATAGATAAATCTTCATATTTATAAATTTGTTTGTATTTTACGTGGATTTTATTTCTTTATTTGTTTGTAGTTCTCACACATGCGGGCTAACATCTCCACAAATACATTGGCTACCAAAACATATAGGACAATATTTGAATTTTCATTGTTCTACTCCAGTGATCAGCAATGAGTATTTAAAAAGATGAGTAGATTCGAATCATACTCCTAATTTCTGATACTTATATGTATTCATACTTATTTTATTATTATACTCATACTACTCATATTAAAAGTTTGAAGTACTCATTGTACTCATACTTAACAATAGACATGGTGTTGTTGATTTCGGCTCTCCTTTACTCAACATTTACAAAAGTCACAAAATAAGCATGATTCGTCTACGAACGCAACAATACTCATTAGAAGATTATGTGTTTGCTTTGCTTGCTGTCTTTGTCTTTTTCTTTCTTCTTTTTTTGTAAATGCAACAACAACTAAGACTGTGAGTTTGATGTCAAAGTTGTACTCATACTCATTGCAACTGTACTTACACAAATATCAGTATATATTACACATATAGTGAGTACGAATATGAACATCAAGGACTCTTTCCAGTGTCTTCAGAAGAAAGGAACACAGACTTATGGGTCTATAAACACTAGGGCGAATGATTATAGACCCATAAGTCTGAGTTTATATCTTTTGAAGACATTGGAAAGAGCGCTTCTATCCACTTCCCAACATGCGTACACTAGAGGTAAATCAGTGGAGACTGCACTACACTCTCTTATCTCTTGGGTGGAAAAGTCAATGCACGTTAGGGAATACACTTTGGCCATTTTTCTGGACATTGAAGGTGCATTTAATAACGTCGACCCGGACGCCATATTTAAGGCTCTTGGTTCTCTGAACCTGGGACAGAATCTGGTCAGGTTCATCGAGCTTCTCCTCAAATCGAGGATAGTAACCTCCACGGTGGGGGCCACAAATTGTCAGAGAATGGTGCATAGAGACACACCGCAAGGCGGTGTTCTATCACCACTTCTCTGGAACCTTGCAGTCAACTAACTCTTGAGTGGGCTGGAACACTCTGGCAATGACGCCACAGCTTACGCTGACGACGTTGCCATTGCCGGGTCGGGAATTTGTATCCAGACACTGTCGGATAAGTTGAGCTTGGCGCTGTCAATTGCACTGAACTGGTGTAGGGATTTTGGACTGTCTATTAACCCTCTAAGATTGATACGATTCTTTTCACGAGGAGATATAAAATTCCGACTTCTCCCTTCCAAGCATATGCGAGACCAGACTCACGTTGAGTCCCGAGGTTAAATATCTGGGCCTGATCCTCGATCCCAAACTCAACTAGAGGGCGAATCGGGCTGCTAAGGCACGTAAGGCTGCATGTTCTGCTTACTGTTGTAGTAGAGCGGTCAGAACCAGATGGGGTCTTCGCCTAAGGATCATGCCTTGGATATATTCTACGGTCATCGAACCCAACCTCTTATACGGTGTTGCTTTCTGGTGGACTGCTCTGGACAGACAACACAACGTCAGACTTCTTGACAAGGTCAGAAGGTCTGTAGGCATTTATATAACTGGCGCTCTGCACTTTAAACTCATGTATAAAATGAACACACACAACATAAGTGGTGTGAGAAACTAGGACGTTGTACAATGGGTCAATTCGACGTCCGGGTACTGTACTTGTCTTAATTGACAAGTACACGTCCTCTAACCTGACCTAACCTAATAGGACAAAATAAACAAATATTATAAATCGCCGTAGTCTAGTAGGTAGTGTGTTGGCTTATTAGGCGTAAGGCCTTGGTTCAAAACCCATGTCAGATATCAAAACGAAATATCAAAAATATTTCTTCGGCGACTTCCTCTCAGCAGATTTCTGGCAAAAACTCTGAGAGTAAATAAGATTGCCATGAAAAGTTTCTCAAAAATCTCAATTTTTAAAACTATATGAATTTAATTCAGATGGCTGATATTTTTTTAATTCGTTAGTATTGTTATCGCCATTATTTTAAACCAAATAATCTGGCTTATGCATCATTTTTAATACATACGACTTTCCTAGAGATTCTTTGGTGTTGTGTATGTAATTTTTTAATTTTTCAAAGTTGTTGTGAAGTTTTGTCATAAATAATATATTATTTATGGTATTTGACAAGGAATTTAAAGTTAAGTGTTGGATGAAAGTAAAAGGGTTGACTTTTCTGTTATTGATATTGATTGAAGCAGTCATACTCTAGTATGTAGCGTGTTAGTTTATTAGTCGCCAGACTAAGGTTCAAACCTCAGGTCAGACATTTCCAATTTATAACGAAAGGTTGTAATGACCGAATATATATGCATGTATGAAAAATTCCTGCTGTTGAAGACTCTGAAGAAGAAGAAAAAAGAAGTTCGTCTTATTAACGGTCGAACATATTGACAGCAACAAACATGACAATAGGATGGTTATTGCCAAAGATGGTACTACTTGGAACAGAGAACCGAATGCCTTTAGTAGTTTGGGAAGAGAAAATATTACTAATTTTCACGGAGTTTACTTGCAGCTGTTTCCTGAAATGTTGTAGAGTCATTCTTACTGCTCTTCTGACAAACATTGGAAAATATAGCGCTTCGTCCTATATCTTATTTCATAGACATTACTGATGATAATATTTCGGTCAACTACGTACATATGAGATAACAGACTCATTCGCTTTGATAATGTTCTACTCGGAAACGATGAAAAATTTACACTATTACGCATATTCGAGAAATGAGCTGAAATTCTGTCAAATTTAATAATACCAATAATATTGTCCCTGTAGATTAGTAACAAATTGAATTTTATGGTCGTAATAAATTTCGTGATCCACCGAAATCGAATTGGCAGTTTTAGATTCAAGTACATTCTACGTGCGTAGCAACTCCTTACAGCCGTTCCAGAGAGGAATAAAAGAGAGAGTGTTGTCATTGATATAATCGATGTTCTCTTGCAACGGGAAACTTTTTACCTCACATGACGGTCACAACAAATTTTTCTAACGAAATATAACAATGGTTTGTACAATCAGGCTTCAGCCATTGCTCAATTAAGAGCGTTACTGATGCGAGTTACAATAAGCTGCCCCATCTAAACAATTTGATACTTATAAATCGCCACAAAGCAAGGGCGTCAAATTATTACCATTTAGAAAAAAATAAAACAAGGCTGACATGAAGTGTTTGATTTTTACGTAAAAAACTATGGTGCAACGTATATCATGTCAAATCATGTAATAATCTAAAATAGTTTTATTAAAATGAATTAAAATAAATAAAAATATTTAAATTTATTTAACAAAGTCTATCAATAATTGCGAAAATTCTATGTTACTATGTATGTATCAAAAGTGATAGATAAGCTAGAATTATGAAGGCTCAACCTACGGTTAAGTTGAAATGGCATATTAGTGGGCATCATCTGGGTGCATGCTTATGAATTTCCATTTTGTTCCAAAATTGTTGTCCCAGTTACATACTTCATTAATTTTTTGAAAGCAAATCTTGTCCATTAGAATTATTTTGATAGATTTATATCACGAAGAATATAAAGAATAAAAGATCAGATTTTAAATTGTAAATTATATCCTGACAACCTAGCTTATGTTGTTTGTGTTAATTTTGTACATGAGAGGTGAGACCTACAGTTCAAAGTAGACTCCAAAAGACAGATATTTGAGAAACTCTTCATTGCAATTATATATTTACTCTCAGAGTTTTTGCCAGAAATCTGCTGAAGAAATATTTTTTATATTTCGTTTTATTGGGGATGCCTGACTTGGAGTTTGAATCGTGTCCTCATGTCTAATAGCCCACATACAATCTACTGGACTAAGTGGACTTTACCAATATAGTTCACTTAAACTGAACTGAACTAAAGTTCCTGATTTTAAATTTTTTAAATTATTACGTTGATTTATTGAATTAAACATAAACTGCAATAAAACACGAAGCACCTAGGGTTTTGGGTCATTTGGGTAGATAGCATTTAACACTTCATTCGAATAGAGTACAGAAAAAATTTTATTTTCTAAATTTTCAATGTGTTACTTCAGAAACACATTTCCTAACTGCAGCTATGAAATAAAGGAAACGTTTTCAATGCATCTTTTTTTCCTTATATTAAGGACATTCGTTTTCAGCAAAAGGTAACAAAATGCGTTCTGCTTGTGGATGATTTCTAATGCAATTGCATTCTATTAGTCATTCTTATTTCATTCTCAACTGTTTCCTACACTTTAAAGCACTTAACAATGAAGAGTAGAAAATGTTCCAAGTCTGTGGGAAATGATTAATGAAAACTGCTTTATACAGTGTACAGTTTGGGATAATAAATAAAAAATTGGTGAGTGAGGTAATTGGCAAATTATAGTGGTAATTTCTTTCATATTCTACATACAAAGAACTGACTAATAATTGCACAAGCGTACACACTTGGTTGGTGCTAGAAATTCTGTGCTTGCAACTGTACTCTACCAAATCACATGAGGGTTTTCAAATTTATGCGGTTAAAAATCATGTGTCGAATATATCTTAGAATCAAAAGCAGGCTGAAGCATAGCTGCCAGATTTGACGATTTATCGTCATTTTGACGATTTTGAGCTCCAAAAATATCATATTGACGATTTGACGATTTATGACCCTTATTTTGACGATTTTTGGAAATTAAAAATTTACGCCATATTCTTTACTTTAGTACATTAAAAGCCACTTTAAGCTTTGTATTTACTTTGCAATTGTTACTAATCAAATTTTCCATCAACACATTCAGCAGGTATTTGAATCCTTATTTGTTTACCCTGTAATATTCCTGGAATCTGTAAAGGACACATGATTTAACATCAAACATAAATATTTTAGTATGTATATTTCTTTATCTCAGGGAGTGATAGTGGATTCGATTCATGTCGAATAGATCTTTGCTGCAACCTTTCCGTGGATAGTTTCTCTTCTTCTAGCACCAAAAAACGAAGATATACGCTACTCGTTTTTTAATATTCGTATTTTTCTTCGAAAAATTGTTGAGAGTTAATTCACAATAAAAAATTTTTGTTTATACAGCATTTATAACTAATTCACAATAAAAACTTTTACTCCCAATATATTCGTAACACCGATTTTTTTTTTTGTTATGGGAAAAAAGTTTACTCCCAAATAACTTATTCCCATAATATTCAGGATAGGGGTTATTATGTTGAAATTTGTTACTGTCACATATAAATTTGTTCTGGCAGCACATTATTTCTATGCTAGTGGTACCACACGTATGAAAGCAAACATCAAATCGTTCTATTTAAAAAATAGTAACAAAATACATTGTAATGAAAAGCAAATACGAAACATTCTTATCAAATTATTGCCATATGTGTGCAATTCTAGAACATTAAAAAATAGTTCACGTATTCATTGAAAAATGCATTAATGACCATAAATATGTCCAATAAATTTCGAAAAACTTAGAGTTTGGTTTGTATTTTGGGCTGGCGGCACCATCGGTCCATATTTCTAAGAGAAAGCGGTGAGCACTATAAGCCAATGATTAAAAAATTCTTTTGGCCTGAATTAGATGATCTGGCCACCAGCGGCAAATGGTTTCAAGAGAACGACGCTACATGTCACACAGCTCATGCCACGTTGGATATCATGCACAAGCGATTTGAAGGCATGTTAATCTCACGTGGAGGTGACCTTAGCCAATTGAGGAGTTTCCTTAAGTTGCAGTTGTATGCGAATAAGCCGCAAACTACAGCTGTTCTCAAACCTAACATAACCCATGCTATCAATAGAACTTGGCCTGATATCATGGAAAATTAGACGTTTTGAATGCGATCCATCCAGACAAAAGTCTGTCATGGACCTTTAAACGATATTATATTCCACACATAATTGCTATTTCAAATGAATAAAAAATATCAGTGATATCACTTTCCTTTATTTAAACTAAATAGGAAGCATTTGGAAATGAGACTTTATAGCTTTGTGAATGAATGTTCATTAGATTGGAAGATGGATAGTCACCGGCAACATATTCACTTCTGACATGAGATCATTAGACCCGCTGGGCCATTTAAAAGTTTATATCTAAAAATGCAATAAAACAAAAACGGTTTGTTAAGTTTTTTGTTGTGAAGATGTTCGAGATACAGACTATGAAGATACAGGTCATGATGTATTACCTACTGAAATATAGCATAGAATTGCATGGAATAATATGCATATGAAAAGTATGCAAGAAAAACTTCGATTTTGTCACGTATGAAACTAATGGAAGTAAATATAACTCATACGTCACATATGTTCTCGGCATTATGAATTTTCCATATTAGATATGAGCATAATGTGGGTTGGCGATCTAAAATTTTAAATTTAAAAATGTAATAAAACGAAAATAGTTTGATATTTTGATAAATTTATTGTTTTGCTGTGAACTACAACAGCTCCGATTGGAAATTGATTTTTATTTCATTTATATGGCTGCCGCGGATTTTTGCCCTTATTTTGACGATTTTTAAAAATTAAAAATTTACATCATATCCTTCACTTTAGTACATTTAAAGCTACTTTAGGCTTTGTATTTACTTTGCAATTGTTACTATTGGAAATTTATGTTAGGAAAAACAAGGAGTAAAGTATTATATTTTGATGATTTCGTGATGATTTTTCTGTATTTTATTCCTTTTTAACCACTTAAAAGCTGAAAAATTACAGCTCCTAAATAACCTCGTAATTGAAAATAATACATCACTTGTCGTTGCAAACTATTTTAAAAATTCTAGTATTGCTTCTAATATTGCCATCGGAAGAACGAGGCAAGCGCCGTTATTTTTTTTTCGTTCGACCAACACTCAGGGGATGGATGGCATTGAGTTTGGAATTATGTTATGAGAACAAGGAAAAAGAGAACAGTGTTTATGGACACTAGGCTTGTATATTTTTAAACCATAAGTAACAAGATAGAGCTCTGCAGGAATTGAGTTCCACATACCGACACGGTCCGACTAAAAACCGCATTTTTACTGAAATACAGTGTGCGATCCACTGGCCAATCGACCACATACGGATGTGGTGGCCGAAAAAGTCGAGCGTTATGTAGGAATATATGTTTTTCGGGAAAAAGTCCCCTTATTTCCTTCATGCAAACCCATTTTATAGTAGCGAAAGAACAGTGAATCACAAACCACATTGCAACGATGATTCAATAGATACACTACCGTCATTAACGCGATACTATGGCCTCTCTTGTACACGGTAGAGAAACCGCACAATACACGTTGAGACACTAACCCATACATTAGTGTTGTATACCATTCTCTGTCAGTTATAAACGGTGTAAATAGTAACATCGGATGATAAGAACTTAAGAAGGAACTGAAAAATGTGTTAGCATTACACTGAATTTTCATGCTCAGAACATCAAAAGCTTCTGACTCCCTAATATCTGCACCGCCCATAGATATAGATGATGTAATATTATTGCTGCGCTTATATGTCAATAAACAATGTTGGGATAGATTGTTTAAACCTTAAACAATTTTTTCCTGAAAATGATCCAAAAATCTCCATTTTTATAAAAAAAAAATATTAAATGATGATAAGGGACGTTAGCTTTTAATTTCCAATAAATTCTTTGTTAAATGTTTTATTTTTGAACTCAGATATGTAGATACATTGACTTCATATGTTTTACTACAATAGAAATAATTTTGGTTTTTAAATAATTTTAATTCATTTACTTATATTTTCTGAAAATTTTTTACGATTTTAATAAACGTCTTTGACGATTTTGGCTGTTTCTTCTCAAATATTTGACGATTTGGTGCCGCATTTATCTGGCAGCCATGGTTGTAAGTAAAGAATAACAGCGAACAAGCAATTATTGTTGTATTCGTCATGTTGTAAATAGTGGCACACGATAGTAGTGAGATCAATAAAGAACTTAATTGAAACTAAACACAAATTTATTTTTATTTTGTTCGCAATCAACGAACTCATATTTTAAACGTTTTTAAAAAGGTAAAAACGTAACAATACTAAAAATGAATTATTTTTTATGGTATGTAAGTACTTATACATACATATGTATGTACATATCTTATATCACAATTTAATTTGTATACTATTATATGCAATAGTTACAGACTAGTCTTTTATACTCCTTCGATACAGTCTTTTGACATTTGACGGAAAATATTTTTGACATTTACTAAATTCCCTATGGACACAACCGCTAATATATTTAGTTTCAAGCCTGTATTGCATCCAAGGTGTTGTTAAGGATGAGAAAAAAATTTTTTGTTCTCCCTCCTACCGAGGGCTAAAGTAAAAGTTGTGTTCTTAAAATAAATTATTTATCAACAAAATATCTGCATAATTTTCTTGAACATGATATTATAATCAGTTATAAAATAAAATCATATTTGGGATTATAGGTACCTTGGTAGTCTAGTGGGTAGTGTGCCAGAATATTAGCGTGAGGGTTGTGTGTTCGATTCCCACCAGGGACTGCACCGAGCATATGGTCACGTAATTAGATATAATTTGTAATTGTATTATAATAAATAACTAAACTTTTGACATTCTAGCGTATAGGAAGAAAGCAGGCATACCATTAAAAATTTTAGAGAATAATTGTTGTAAAACCTGGTAGTTTATTAACACTTTAGCTCATTTACAGCTTGTAGAACATGCTGTAACAAGGCAGCAATGCGATCGTCATTCAAACTAGGCTTATATGCCATAATTATCACGAATTTTAAAATAAAATTTCGTAAAATAATTCAAATTTTTAACCATTTGTCCTTAAGACGTATAGTTTGAACATGTTTCGGAAATATAACCAAAATATCGCACGAAATAAATCACAATGAGCAACTACAAGATATTGTTACGAAAATTAAAAATCTAGATACTGGTGTTTTGCTTTTACATCGCTTAACACTAAAATTATAAACAATGCAGTAAACAAAAATTTTTACAAATTATCGTACTGCTTAATATAATAACAAATACCAGCATAAAAATGGTAAACAAGTAAACAAAAATACACAAACAACACTACAATAATAAATGTAAACAACGATGTTTACATTTATAGAGATTTCGAAAAGGCAAAGTCATGAACATTCATACAAAAGGAAAGGCAAAGCAGTCGACTGAGTTAGTGAAATTCAAGATCTGTCGAATAATTGTCAACTACTTGTTATTAATTACGTAAAGGGTATAAACAGAGGAATAACAAAACAAGACAATTGTTGTTGTTACATGAAATTGTAAACAGTGACACACAGAACTGTGCGAACAATAAAGAATTTAATTAAAACTGAACACAAATTTATTTATTTTTATTTGCAATCTACGAACTCATATTTTAAACCTTTTTAAAAGGTAAAAATTTAATAATTTCATTTGAGAATAATGACAATGAGAATATTTTCATAAAGACTGACAGAGACACAGAACAGATTAAAAAAGGTATGCGTTTGACGACGTACCTTATCTATGTATACAGATACCATTGTAACAGCGATATTATCTATTACGTCAAACTCAACACCTCGTTGACAGCTCTTGTCTATCCCGAGAGTTTTATGAAATGTAAGAATTTCATTTAAATCGCTCTTGGCTAGACATTTATAGTATCTGGCAATTTGTTTAAATTATTAAATTATGTCTGATTTCAATTTGACAAAGGCTGGAATTTTATTTGGAATTACCAAAGTGAACTTTTGTGATATTTTCTTGAGAAAAATTTTTGACGATTTGCACGCAGAATATTGTCGATGTTATTAGAAAATAATATAGTTTTTTATTGTTCATCAATTCATGCCTCAATAACATACGAAAGTTTTATTAGAGTATATTGAGTAATTTCTTAATGATGGATCTCTGTGTTGTTTCATAATTTCAATATCAAAATAACTTCGGAATAACTTCGCTTTAGAATTTCAAAGTTGTTTAATTGTTAAAAAGAATGAAAATTCTTTTTCGATCCGCCAATTTCAATACTTTTTAGCTTAGTCATACACAATAAGCATAATAGTAGAATGAAAGAAGAAAGAATTTAATTTGTGAAACTGAAAAAGAAACAAAATGTGAAATTTCATATAAAAGAAGTCATTAAAGTTTTAGAAAAAAGAAAAAAAAAACTACAGAACAGAGAAATAAAATGAAATAAAACACATAAAACCATACTAAAATTAAAGTGGTTTTTTCTTCCCTTTTTATTGCTCTCTATTCTCCTACATTTTAGAAAAAATTTTGCAGAAAAGAAAAGAAAAATTAAATAAATGTGAATAACCGATGAAAATTATTTGTCTGTTGCTCCTTGTCATACTGATATGGTGACACTTAAAAAATACACTTTAACTTAAGGAAAACTGCCTAAATGACAAAATAATACAAAGACGGATAAATTTATATGTTGGGAAATTCTTCGACTGAAATAAATTTGACGAAAATTTATTTTCTTCCCCATATTGAAGTAGAAACAAAAACTGAAAACTTTTGCTTTCATAAGTGCTTAAAGTTCACTTTAATTCTACTGTAGGATGTATGTGATGGTTTGATTGTATAATACGTGGGCAATTTAAAAATTTTGTAAAACTCTATCAGAGCACCTTATTGTAGCTTCAAGTCAGTGGAAAAAAATGTTTGTTAATCATTTATGCAAAATTCAATCGTAACTCATAAATTCAGAATCATCATAGAACAACCTTTGTAGGCAACGTTTCTGGACTTCAGGCAGGCTTTTGAGGCTCTAAGTCACGTGGCCATATGGAAACTGTTAGAATATAACTAATATGATTCCTTAGATATCTATATATGAACACTACTAACTATACACTACTATACGCGTTAATTCCTGTGTACGTTAACAGGTATATACCTATAATCATTAAATCTCCAACGAAAAGTAAACGTGATCTTTCCGTATTACAGAATATTACCTTGTATGTTCTAATGAAGACGATGAAACAAGTGTATTCTTTCTACAATTGCCTCCATAGTAGCCTCCTCTTGTATAGCCTCGTCCAGTGATGTTACACCAGAAAATCCTTTTACCCAACATTGTAATTAAATTCTTAGCTTCTGTGATGCATTGGCCATTACAACATAGTCACACTACTACTGTTTTGTGTATTAATTATATTCATGAGTTGCGGAAATACTTTTGAGGGCAAGGCGTCGAAAAAAATACTTTTTCAGGTTTGGGATTTAAACTCTTAAGTTATCGTTTAGCAATCCCACAACACACTACCCATTAAACTACGCCGATCTCTTACCATCTCTTATTTGTTTAGTACACCATACCGTCAGATAGCATTATAGGCCTCACCATTTGATTTCGGATACCAAGTGACCCCTGGAAACTCCATTATCATTGATGTGAGCTCCGGGCCTCAAGTAGGATTCCTATTCGGGATGATCCACCAATATTTGACCTCTCAGGAAGAAACTCAATACCTTCTGTTCTCCAAATGGGTATCTGCGATACGCTACACCAAGTCAATGGTACAATAATTGTTTTCGTACTATTCATTAACACGCCTGCGCCTCTTCCGTATTCTGTATATTACGTCCAGCAACATTTCACCAACCGATATCAGACTGAAACTGTATATTACAGATATTTTGCTTGCTTTGTTTTAAATGTTTTACAGCTAAGGATTAGAAACTTTCTGAACATTAATTTTCCCTTTAATTTTGTCCCCCTAGCATTCACGATTATTATGTGTGCTTAAGAGCACTAAGAGCACTCGAAGTCATCTGGCGAACACAATTATTTCTCCAGAGAAATGTGTGCTGATGTATGTTTTTCTCTGCACTTAGTACAGTTTGTGATTAGTTCAGGCAAAGTTTGACCGACCAGTCGGCTTAGTAATTGCAGCAGCATTACCAAGTGATGGATTTACAGAGATGCGTTTACGATTAATAAACGTAAAGTCAATTATAATAGGAGTTTTTTATATCTGCTAGATGATATGATATAACAGTCGCAAAATGTGTGCTTAAAGTTGTAAACACAGCTAGAAAATTCTAAAAAAAATCTATTGCCTGATCATTGCCAATACCCTGGTATAGTATACCTTGGTGAACAGTGGCGGAGTGTTTGATTTTATATGTATGATTTGTAGTATATTTTTTATGAAAACAATGGTACTAAATTTAAATCCCGTGTACTCCTAAAGACAATTTCTGCAATAGGCATTCGTGTTAAGCGTTACTAGAGAGATATCTGAAAAATTTAGAGTTTATTTTCCAGCTCAATTTAAAGACCTTTTCACACAACCTCAACAATTCTCAAAGCTAACCAGCATAAGTGACGAATACGTAGATTATATTTCACTGACGGCTACAGCTTTTTCCCTCACATGATTTTAGGCCCCCTTTTTTCTTTTTTGTTTTGCTATGTAACTATCATTGTGTAAGTAAAAGTTTATGTCTGTCTTTTATCGTTTCCGCTTGAAATACGAGCATCTATTCCATTATTTGCTTTAGTTTGCTCTAATGTGAGTGTGTGTGTATGTATACCCATACATACATATAGAAAGTTCAGAAAACCTAAGTTTAACTTTCGTTTTTCCAACTACTTTCTCTGCATATTTTTCACAAGCGATTGGATATGTGAGTGTATGGTGAAGCCAGTATGTCAATCGGAACTTTGTTGCTTGCAAAACTTTTTCGAATTATTTTCTAAGAGCCTTTTCGGTGTAAGAAGCGCAATGACTTTTGAGTTTGTATTAAATTTTTATGGCTTCTGATATAAACTTGGTAATCAAATATTTTTTTCCATGTTTTTTTTTTTCAGATAGTTTTTAATGACTGTTTTTTGTTTTCTTTCCTTCTTTTTATTTTTTCTTTTCATTTTATAACATAGAGAGTAATATTTATTGACAGCAATTTCAAGAAATTTCAAATTTCCACGTCAATCTTATGTCTTTATCAATGCAATATTAAATAACACACAATCCATAAATAAGGCTCATAAGATAGATGATAGAAATAAATATTTTTTTCCATATAAGCAGACGTTTTTATCTCTTGTTATGTCCCACTTGATCTGACATAATTGTCATGAATTTAACAAGATATTTCACAACTTATGTACGTAATAATTTCAGATATGAAATTTTTTTCAAAAAAGTTATGACGCATAAAAAATAATGCAATAAAAATTTAAAATAATTTTTTTAACTTCTTTCTGATGGAGTTATTGCAAGGAAATATTGCAATCAAACCGTAGATTGTATTAAAAATGATACATTTCAATTTTTGAGACTATATAACTTTAATTCAGAAAAAGTTAGATGCCTGAAATTTTTTAAGTTGTTAGTATTGCTATCGCCATTATTTTGAACCGAATCAAAAAAAAAATTTAAACAAGACTTAAGAAATTCAAAAACTTCGTCATTCTAACTTATGTATCATTTTTGATACACACGAGTTTACTAGGGATTCTTTGGTGTTGTGTACGTAATTTTTTTAAGTTTTCAAAGATTTTATGAAGTTTTATCGTAAATAATACATTATTTATGGTATTTGAGAAGGAATTGAAAGATAAGTGTTGGATGAAAGTAAAAATCTTGAATTTTCTGTTCTTTATATGTTCTTGATATTGATTGAGGTAGTCGTAGTCTAGTATGAAGCGTGTTAAATTATTAGTCGTCCGACCAAGCTTCAAACCTCAGGGCAGATATTTCCAATTTACAGCGAAAGGTTGTAATGACCGATTGCGTATGTATGTACGTAATATTCCTGCTGCTGAAGACTCTGAAGAAGAACAAAACAGAAGCTCGCCTTATAAATTGCTGAAAGTATTGGCAGCAACAAACATCACAAAAGGTTGTTTGTAGCCATAGATGGTATTCTTTGGAACAGAGCCTCTAGTAGTTTGGGAAGAGGAAATATTACCAATTTTGGCGCAGATTGCTAGCAGCTGTTTCTTGAAATGTTGTAAAGTCTTTCCTACTGCTCTTCTCATATTTATCTCACGTGACAAAAAAACATTCGAAAAAAAGTGTTTCGTCCTATGTTTTACTTCATTGATACAACAGATGATAATAGTACGTATGAGATAACAGAATCTTTCGCTTTGATAATGTTCTACTCGATAATGATGATAAATTTACACCTATTACGCCTTTTCAAAAAATAAGCTGAAAGTCTTTCAGCTTTTAATGATCCCAATAATTTTGTAGCTGGAGATTAGTAACTATGTAATTGAATTTTATCGTCGTTATAAATTTCGTGATCCACCCAAATCGTATTGGCAGTTTTGGATTCAAGTACATGCGTAGCAATTAATTACAGTCGTATTTGGGAAACCAAAGAGGAGTCAAAGAGAGGGCATTGTTATTGGCATAATCAATGTTCTATTGCTGCAGGAACTATTTTACCTCACATTACATTGACAATAATTTTTTTAACGAAATATAACAGTGGTTTGTAACATCAGGTTTCAGCCATTACTCAATTCAGAGCCTTACTGATACGAGTGACAATAAGCTGCCCAATCTAAACAATTGGAAACTTATAAATTGCCACAAAGCAAAGGTGCTAGATGTCAAATTATTACCATAAAAAATAAAACAAAGCTGACATGAAGTGTTCGAATTTTACGTAAAAAACCATGCGGCAATGTACATCATTTTAAAAATTTTGGCGTAGGTTTCATGAAATTGATAATAAAATGTTAGAATATAAAGTAGTTTTATTAAAATGAATTGAAATATTTAAAATTTTTAATAAAATAGAGACAATTCTAATCAAAAGTGATATATAAGCTAGAATTATGAAGGCTCGATCTACGCTTAAAAAGTTCAATTGTTTAAAACAAAAAACACGAAATATTAGCTGTAAAATTATAAATTCGGTAATCTATGGCCAGGCAGCGTTAGATAAGCGCTTAAAGGGATTCAGACAAATCTGCACATATAACACAATTTTGTTGTCGCTTATAAAGGGAGTCTCAGTATGAATGCACTTTTTTGTTTTAATATATAAAAATACAATATAAATAAAAAGAAGACATGTTCCGATTAAGTACGTGATAAAATATCCGTCAAATAGCCGCCACGATACTGGCCATTGTACTTTTCATGAGATTATTCTGTATCCCACTGACGATGCTTCGGATTTCAGATCAAGAATGGTTTCTGGCTTATTCACATAATGATCATGTTCCTGTAACGAATACCTTTCAACCTTTCACAGTCATTATAATTTCAACTTCACCTTCAAAGAAGTAAGGCTCTATCACACCCTCTGATCTGCACCAGACATTTGTGAATGCATTTTTCTCTTGAATTAGCACATTTCCTGAACCCCAAATTCAATAATTTTGTGTATTCCCTAGTCCGATTTATATGCTTCAGCGGAGAAGATGACTTCTTGTTGCAAAAAAATTAACATCAACTACAATTTACTGGATTATCCACTGAACGAAATCACACACGTTTGGTGATCACGTTTTAAGTGATTAAAAATGGAGCTTAAGATTCAACCCGCAAATTTTTTTCTTTCGTAATAAAAAAATTATTAAAATAAAACTGAGAAATTGCAAGGAAAAAATTATTTATTTGAATCGATAAATTAATGACAATCGGTGTTGCCCTTTGAGATTAAATTTTCTTCCACCGGTATCTCATCAAGCTGTAATGATGTTTCAAGAAAGATTACTTGCCCACCAAATTTCTTTCAATAAATTCATGGAATCGATTGCCGTGTGGGTATATCGCAATGTTTTTTATTTTTGTGTTATCACATTACATTGTGTTTCATTCTTAAGTCTGTTATATGTTCATGTAGTCTTGTTCATCAATTAATTGGTTTTGACCACCTCTAATTCTCTTTTAAATATTATTATCAGCTGTACTGGTATGAAGTGAGCGTCAGTATACAAATGTCTCTATTGAAAACATTTATTGTGAACGATATAAGAACAAACCACGTGAGATCTTTTCAACTTGTTAAGTCGCCGTAGTCTTGTAGGTATTGTGTTGGCGTAAATCCACGGTTCAAACTCCAGGTCAGACATCAAAACGAAAAATGAAAAAATATTTCTTTGGTGACTTCCTCTCAGCAGATGTCTGGCAAAAACTCTGAAGGCAAATAAAATGTCCATAAAAAGTTTCTCAAAAATCTGTCGTTGGGAGTAGACGTTAAACTGTAGGTCCTGCCACTCATGTATAAAATTAACACATACAACATAAGTAGTCTGAGAAGCTAGATTGTAATCCTAACTGAAGAGTTGTTATGACCAATTATGTATGTATGTAAACAAAAAATTCACTGTTTGTTAACTTTATCGCAATAAATTTTCTTTTCTATAATTTTTTGCGACTTGTTAATAAATGATTTCGATTTTACATTTTGTTCATAACAATAAAACTTGCATATGCATATGCATGTAGTTCATAAACAATTAATTACAATGAATTCGAAAAACTTATGGATCTTTCCATAATATTGCAATTTATTTATATTTAATTATAAAGTGTGGCAAAACTATATATATATTTCATATAATTTTCCGAAATGGTATGTCATGCAGTAACATAATTTTGCGAAGGACGTACTTATTTATAACAAATGCTTCGGTCAGTTGTCTTTATTCGATTTTATTAATATTGATGACTTTGAAAAAATATTGAAATATATATACCAAGGCGAATTCATTCTATCAGGTGGCCGTAATCTACAATAAATACAACAATCCAAAATCAACAGGCATTTTGTTTTTGTTAAAGAGTAATCATCTTGTTAAAAAAATTAACCCTCAAACCTCCATAGGAAATTAATTAAAGCAATTAAAAAAAATCTAAATAAATTTTATATATTGAAAATTCTTATGATTTTTATGTCACGCTGAATTACACAATAGTGCAGTACCTATAAATTAAAAAAAAAATTATTTCATGCAGTCAATAACATTTACACTTTACGTAAAGAACATGTTTTTATATGGCCATCGAGAAGAATGGCAGCTGCAAACGTTATTTCTTATTTGCCATAGTTTGGGCACCTGGTTGGAGAGACCGAATTCTTTTTTTTTTGGTAATTCATCACTCTCGTCTAAATAAATAAATATTGTTAATTATCTTGCAAAAATTTGAATATAATTGGCTTTAAAATAGTAATCCTGAAGAATTTCTAGAGTGTGTATCGTAAGGATACATGCGGTACTTATGAGGATTTATGACTGATATAAATACGAAATTCATTATCAAAACAAAATACACAAAGAACAAACATTTATTTGACAACGACGATACTCAACAGCTGGTAGGTTAAGGCCACCTAATATATGAATTCGCCTTGATCTATACTATTGAAATAAACATATTCATGGCATAATAAATATGCAATATGTACGTACATATATGCAAATGAAGGACAGCATATTTGTAAAAAAAAAAAAAAATATTTTATATATGTATTCATGTTCATAAATATGAATGCAATCATGATATTTATTTGCTGAATATAACAGAATTTATTAATTAACCGAATAATAAGGGGAGAAAATCGGTGCAGAGAATAAAAAATATGATTTAAAATGCAATAAAATTTATAGAAGCGTATGAATAAAATTTAAAATTTCAAAAATAGTAGTCAATGGCAACTGATTATATTCCTCTGAATATTTTCATCATGAAAAAGTTTCACTTATAATCCTTACTTATTTTGATTGCTTAAAAGTAAACAAATTAACGTAGATTTCCAGCAAAATTTGGAATTTTGGTTATAAAAATTTGTTCCAAGACCAACGCAATAATAATCGTAATTTTCTTTTACAAGACGTACTATGAGAGTAAATACCGTCTCTTAAGATAACGAAAATAATAGATTATATAAAACAATTTATTTCGCATAAATAAAATGGTTTCATCATTATTTATAACATTAAGATAGAAAAAACTCTTAAACTTAAACAATTCTTTTTTATATATATTCTTATAAAAAGATTATAAAATTACGCCTCAAAAGTAAGTATACACCTACACTTAAACTAAGTAAATCTTCAGCAAATTTTATACCTTTCAGAAAATTAATATTTTGTTTGGCTTCCCTTTGCTTTTTTTACACATTTTATTCTATTTGTACTCGGTCAATATGTGTACCCATTCCTCTCTCAGAGCCTCTTTCAGGGTTTCACGACTGTTTATATTCCGTTTAAGTACCCTGCGATCCAAATAATCTCAAACGTTCTCAATGGGATTGAGATTTGGTAAATGTGGTGGATGAAAAAGATTGTTTGGTGTTTGGGCATTCAGCCATTCTTTCGATAAACGGGATGTTTGCTTGGGATCATTGTCTTGTTGAAATATCCAATGTCAATGCAAATCCAATTTGGCGACACCTAGTGGAACATTCTTATCTAAAATTTGCACGTAGCCTTGCGCATTCATTGCAGTTTCAATCAGTTCAACCCCAGATCCTGCAAAACATCACCAAACCGTAACGGTGCCACCAACGGGCTTAACGCTGCGTTAAATGTTTTGCTCATAGAAGTCCTTATTCTTTTTACTCCAAACTTTTATATTTTTTATTTTTTCTAGACCAAAAATCTCAAACTTACTCTCATAGGTGAAGAGAACAGTTTTCCAGTTATAGTTATAAAATATAAATAAAAGTTATAGTCCTTCGTTTCATACATCTTAACGTAATCCAAACATAACATAATTGGTCATTATAACCCTTCAGTCACGATAACGACCTAGTTTCTCACACCACTTATATTGTGTGTGTCAATTTTATCATGGGTGGTAGGACCTACAGGGACGACAGAATTTTGAGAAACTTTTCATGACAATTTATTTATTCTCAGAGTTTTTGCCAGAAACATACTGGGAGGAAGTCGCCGAAGAAATACTTTTTGTATTTAGTTTTGATGTCTGGCCTGGTGATCGAACCTTGGCTTTACGTCTAATAAGCCAACACTACTAGACTACGGCGACTACGTAATCCAAACGTTTATTTTTATTTACTTTGGAAATGAAATCCTATTTCCTTGGACGTCTGCCACGTCCAAGAATAGCTACTGAGTTTCATAAAAATTTTCATGTTGACGTTTACATTACGACAGATTTTTGAGAAACATTTCATGGCAATTTTATTTAATCTTACAGTTTTTACAAGAAATCTGTTTCCGTTTTGTTGGGCCTGGGATTTACACTGTAGCCTCACGTCTAATACGCCAGCACACAACCTACTGGACTACGACGACTTCAAATAAAAGGAAAAACTGTGATGCTGATTTGATGTATACCGAATGTGTTCACCAAACTCTATAGTCATCAGAGACATCGTTGACGCTCACTGCGTACCGGTATACCTGTTAATGGAAATTTCCAAGTGTGCAAGTGTTAACGTTACTTACGAACGAATTATTCTGAACATATTTTTGTTCATTGTTATTTATTGTTCTTTATTTAGATTGAACAACTCTTCTATTTAGAAAGTTTTTTCTTATTTAAATTATTGAGGTCTTAGGTATTACTTTTAATAGACAATATTTCCTTAGTTAAGTTGATATGTAAAAATTTCACTGAACACTTTTCTACTACAGATTAGTATTTTTATTTCTCTAAAGTAATCATCAATTCTTAAATTCTGTTTTCTTTATCTGAAAGTTTTACTACCAATTTATCATTATTACTGTAACACTAACCCCATTTATCACTCATTTAGCAAGAAAATGGCAAAACCTGCAGTTATAATGATTCGTATTTTTTTCATATTTACCTGCAGAGCACCCTTTTATCATAGGTTTTCGTAGTAATATTCTTCGTTCTTTAAGAATGTTATAATTTACAACTGGGGTGATATGGCATACATATCTGCATAAATTTGAATCGTTTACTCTTTGTAAATCTATTTAAGTGTAGAATTTCTTCGTGTGCAAATGTGTGATTACAGATGAACTTTAACCCATTAAACTCAACGAATGTGTTTACTTGCACGGTTTTGGTGAAAGTTTCAAGTATGTGCCAAAGGGTCCGTGGAAGTTATTTGAAATGGAAAAAATTAATTCAGCTCTTCAAGCGTAGGACATGAGTATTTAAAGAATCAACAGACCCTGGCTGGATGATTTCTAATATTTTACAAATAATTTTTCCTGTTTTAGTATTTAAAATAAAAATTCTAGTTTTCTATATACGCATAGTCCACATGAAAGTAAGACTTTAAATGTACAAAGATACTCAGAAATGAATATTAAATTTAAGAGATAAGGATAAATAAAAATATATAAGGTCGGCTTAACAGTAAAATATCTGTTGATATTTTGCAGAAAGATGGCCACAATAAAAATGGTCCACTGTAAGCTACCGTTAAAAATAAAAGATCTTTTTTCACATCCACATCCGTAAATCGGAATAAACGCCATTATTGAGCTTTATATTTCATATAAAGTTTCAATTAAATATTGCGCAATAAATACGCAAATTGTTATAATATTGAGTAAAACTTAAAATGTAGTACTGTCATAAGTATGCTTAGTGAGCATATTACAATTATCCGAACACTTTCTGTTGAAATTGACAAATCAAAGATCAATAACGACAAACAAAAAAAAACCAAAACAAAAAAACATAATAAAAACAATGTTGTTGAAACCACAGGCTGTTTTGTTTACCAGCTGTCAAATTATTATTGATTAAGCTACTGAACTGCGATATAATAATATGTCTGTCTTAAAATATTGTATTCAATAAACCGAATATTGACTCAATATAACTGCATATCTGAACATAGTATTATACCCTTAAGCAGTCATTCATTTAATACGTTATTTAGTTTAAAATTCATGGTCATCAAACAGATCAATACTAGACAATAATACAAGAAAGAAGGAATACAAGATTCGAACGAATACACCGAATTCTCCGAAAGAATAAGTTTAATGGCAGCTTCCTATGCAAGAATCCATTTGTAAACAAAAGGAATAAAAATATTCGATTGCAGTTTACTCATTGCCACTTTGTAACAAATATTTCTTACTGAATGGTTGTCTGATTCACAGCCTAAACCAAATATAATACTTCTGATTGAGAATATTTGTAGCAAATCCAAATAAGATATGAATATGAGGTAGTCGCCGTAGGTCGCTAGTAGGTGGTGTGTTGACTAATTAGGCATAAGGCCTCGGTTCAAACTCCAGATCAGACATCAAAACGAAAAAATTAAAAAATATTTCTTCGGCGACTTCCTTTCAGCAGATTTCTGCCAAAAACTCTGAGAGTAAATAAAACTGACATGGAAAGTTTCTCAAAAAATTTGTACTTCGGAATCGGCTTTAAAATGTAGGTCACACCACTCAAGTATAAAATACACACACAGTATCAGTGGTGTGAGAGTAGTGTGTTGGCTTATATGTATGTCTGGTCAGATATCTGCAACAAAAAGAAAATATTAAAAAATATTTGTTCGTTGACTTCCTTGCAGCAGGTTTCTGAAAATCTGAAAAATCTGTCGTAAGGAATCGATTTTAAACTGTAGACCCACAATAATGTAAAAAAGTAACGCACACAACATACGTGGTGTGTGAAGCTAGGTCGTAATACTGACTGAAGGGTTGGTTGTAATAGCCAATTATATAAGTTCTTAAGAAATTCTTGTTGCCTCTTAGAGTTATCAAAACTTAATCAAAATCATAAGATTTGATCGCCATCGACTTAAAATCTATTTTAGCCGAGCTGAACTGAAAAAGGCCCTTTTTAATAAGCGGACTTCTAATATACAAAAAAGCTTGCTGAATCTGTACTAAAGCATACCAATGCCATTCACCAAGAGAGCTATGCAACTAAATATTGATAACATTTTCACCTTCTTCTATGATTTGTTTAACGGAAAAAGTTTAAATTAAAATTTTTGTTGTTAACTGAATTTATTACGTTTTTTATACATATTTTTTAAATGCTTGATTGAATTTTGTTTCTTACTTATTGTTTAAATTAATTAAGCTAACTAACTGAGCTTTTAACTTTTAACCCTTTGCACTCGGCACCGTTTCGGACTTTACCTACCAGCAACTGGACGCCACTTTTTAACGTAAACGTACATCCTTGAAACGTGATATTATACAGTATAATTTTAGAACCAAGTAAGGAATTGTGATGAAATTCGTTTTATATGATTTTTTGGACATTGAAGAACACATATTTATAAAAAAAATATCAACAATTTTTTCTATTCGACGCTTCAGTACGAACTGAGTTTTTGTATATTTCTTCTGTCGATTATCGGATTTCTTTATTATCATATCAAGTTTCCCACTTCATTGAGCCACACCCTTGTAGCTTTGGACGCCTAATCCACTATATCTACAATTTGCTCAACGGATCAGAGAAGTGTACAGTCCGTCGTAAACGCACTTCGCACGTTCCTTTTCGACGTGTAGAACGGACGATTTATTTATCATGCATCTTGTTAATACAATACAACATTCTTAGTTTTTTTGTACATTTAATTCTTTAATGGCATGTGGGACAATTTCACTGTTATCCGTTGTGACTTTACTTGATCTTTAGCCAACATTTTGATTAACAATGGTTCGGCATGCTTTGCTGCAAATACGGCAATTGCGTTTGTTAGTCACTTAACTAGAAACTGACTTCATCACTAAACACAATTTTTTGATGAAAAATTACTTCAGATTTTTATCACAACCATGGTCCACCTGACGACTTAATAAATTTAAAATAATTAACCAAGTGAAAAGTGGTTGTGAAGACAAAACTAATTTAAAAGGGAGAGGGGTGCGTGAAATTTTTGATGAGGAATGCGTGAAGGACAAGGGTCTTGCACCCACTATATCCTTCCCAAAAATGAAAAGGCACCTGTACAGAATTTGTAGCAATTGCTTTTTCTGAGAAAACAATACGTACGTGTTTTGATATAATTAAAAATCGGCGCCGATTTTCTCAAATCTTTTCTTTTAAATCTCTGCAATTTATTTGAATCACTTTACATTTCACATAAGCTGGACAAACATTTATTACTGTAGGTTAATTAAGTGTTTTTTTCCAAAAAAAAGGTGGGTACTGAAAGAGAAGAATTCGAAAATTTTGTTGTCACAGAGTCTGAGTAAGGGCTTGATATCAATAACAGAATTTTTTGAATTTGTCATTAATAAAGACAATTTCATTCATTCTCATAAGCTATGAGAATTTGGTGGAGGAAGAAATCGAAAACGGAAACGAAGTTGCTGAAGGTGCCGAAGAAGCCATTAATGTCAACCAGGTGGCAGAGGTCTTAAGGTGTATAATTTGCGCTGATAAACCACGGAATGCACTCTTGATGCCATGTATGCATTTTAAAATTTGCTGTAGCTGCTTAAAGACTTTGGAAGAAAAATGAAAAACCAATAAATCGCCATTACTTTTTCCTTACTGCACTAAAAAATTAATTTATAAAGGAACTAAAATATGTGGACGCTATCAACAATGTCATAATGTCACTTTTTAGGCTGACATAATGTTCATGGACATTATGTCAATGGACATTATGTCATGCCACCTATATTGAAAGCTTTGTTCTGGTGTTAAACAACGATTCACGATGACTTGCAAAACGTATCTATATTGAAATGCTAACAAAGTTGAACAGCAATTAATGGTTTGATATACATATATCATATGAAAAAGGCACATAATTTAGTAATTTGACTTAAGTTTAAAAGGATATGATAAAAGGATATGTTGCTAAGTATATGAGTACGTCAATTCAAAGTTCCAGTGAAATGCAAAAGTTGGATTTTGTTGTGATCGAATCGATCTTTTAAGAGCAAACTTCCTTCCACGCATACAGGATATATTAATGCAGGTAGTAGCAGCATATAACAACTCATTTCGTTTTGAATTGTGCCAAAAACAAACTTGTTGTTTTTTCCATATTCTGTCAAATCTGATTCGCCTTTCCTATTTCGACAGCTAAAAATGACAAATTAAGTCAAAGTAATAACAAACACACATAAAAAGTAAGCATTAACAAACTATTCGCCTCATGCATGCTTAAAATGAAGGATGTAGCAACAATCCCTCATATGGCCTTCACCAAAACAGTTACTTTACATCTCTGGTTATTAAGATAACCATTATGCAGAAAAGGGTTAAGGCAGATACATACAGTAAACAATGACGAATTTTTTGCATTTCTTGTATAAATATTTTACAAGAAAAGTTTCAAACAAGTTTGTATAAGAAATAAGGATACCATATGCCGACACTTTGCATAGAATGAAATTATGCGGAGATTGTTTCTCTTATAATTTGTTACAAAAGAAATTTAATCAAAATATGTACATAGTTTCCTGCTTTATAACAGGGACAGAAAATATAAAATTAAAATTAGTACTTTATTGGGATATTTGTGCACAGTAGTGAACTGCTGGCAACGTTCCCTTTTTTGGGTATCTGTACTCGTGATATCGACAAATTTGGATTTTTAGGCCCACATAAATTTTAAGAGACATCGCGTGCCGTGACATGACAATGTCTGTTCAAATGTTGCTTTGTGTAGTTGGATTTATGTTTTTTTTTTTTTTGTTGGAAAAATATTTCGAAAGCCCGGTGTAAAGTCAACCTTAATTTTCATAGTGTAAACATAAAAAGTTCCATTCGTTTTATTTATGTGTATCTAATTGTATATTGTTTACCTTTTTCCACTTTCAAAAATTTGAAGTTTGTAACTTTTCAAATCTATTCACTTCGGAGACTCGATAAGTACTGGCTTAAACACAAAGTGAGTGCTTTTGGTGATGATAATTGTAATACAAATTTTGGTGGAAAAGATAGACACAAACATACGTAATTGGCCATTACAACTCTTCAGTCAGAATTATGGCCTAGTTTCTCACACCACTCATGTTGTGTGTGTTAATTTTATACATTAACGATAGATTTTTGAGAAACTTTTTCATGGCAGGTTTATTCACTCTCAGAGTTTTTGTCACAAATCTGCTGAGAGGAAATCGCCCAGGAAATATTTTTTTCATATTTCGTTTTGATGTCTGACCTGAGACACGAACCCGGGCTTCACGTCTAACAAGTCAACACACTACCTACTAGACTACGGCGACTTAACAAGACATAGTCTATTAGAAATTCAGAAACTGACTCACTTCTTTCGTTAATATTTAAGCTGCCTTATATTCAATAATTAACATCAACATCAATTTTCATATATATTATCTCACTCCGTATCCTCGAGCCCGTAGATGAATAAGTGCAGCGCAAGCAGCTTTTGAGTGCCACTTTTAGCTGCACCTGCTGTCATATCCGGCTCTTCATCGGAAAAAATTTTTAATCGTATTAACGTATAAGCTACATGGTCGGAAACTACTCGTGGACGTTTGATTATCATTTACTTGCTGAGTTATCTCAAATCTCACTCATAGGTACCCTTACGGTACCCCTCGTGCAGCGTTGCCAGTATTTTTTTTTTAACTTTTTATTTCTGGAAAAAACCTTGTTTTCACAAAAACAAAAAAAATTTTAAAATACGAAAGTATGACAATTTTATAGGAAAATACCGGAATCCTATGTCTCTGTTACTTCCCCTGTTTGTGTTTCTTTACTAACTTGCCTGAGAGTAAATATTTCATGTTATTATTATTGAATTTATTGAAAAAATTGAAAATTGAAATTGAAATATTTCTTTTCTTAGAAAACAAATTTAATGAAAACTTTTTATCTCAAAATATGTACTTGGAAAAAAGGCAAAACTTAACAAATGGAAAAAAGAAGCCCTCAGTTGTCACTGTGCTTAAAAAATAATTGTTTAATTGAGTTATCGGCATTGCTCCGGCATTGCCATATTTTTGAAAAAGTTAACTTTATTTCATCATTAGGTTGTAATAACGAAAAGAAGTTAAAGGTGTCTTTAAAGTTCACTTTAGCTAAAGTTATCTTTAATTAAACCCAACTTTAACGGCAAGCTGTAATAATGGACCTTAAGAAGTTTGTTTATATAATTATCTATTATTATGTATCGATCTAGTAGGTAGTGTGCTGGCTTATTAGACCTGAGGCCTCGGTTCAAACTCCAGGTAAGACATCTCCAACAAAACGAATGTGAATAAATATTCCTTCGGCGACTTCCTCTCAGCAGATTTCTGGCAAAAACTCTGAAAGTAAATAAAATTCCAATAAAAAAAGTTTCTCAAAAATCTGTTGTTAGGAATTGACTTTAAACTCCGCCACTCATGTATAAAATTAACATACACAACATAAGTGGTGTGAGAAAGTAGGTCGTAATCCTGACTGAACGATTGTAATGACCAATTATGTATCTATCGATGGCAGTCCTTGCGGATCACAAAATTTTACAAATGACATCGGAACAAAAAAAAACTTTTTATGTCATTGCCCGACTTTATATTATTAATATATATTTTTATATTTTGATATTATTAATCTCAGAGGAGTAAATAAATTAAGCAAATACATACACGATACAAATTTCCTATGAATTTGCAAGGTCAGTATACCTTGAATGGATGCGGAGAAGGAATAAGGTCACACGTTTGGATGATGGTCTCTTTTATTTATCCCACCTACTTACTTAACATCTTCGTGTTTAAATAATTCCCCAGCCATAATTTATAAATGAATTTCACCTAAATCCCGTAACTCATGTTACTCAACATGATTTATTGTAATAGGTACTAAGAAATAAAGTACACACCCGTTTCTTATGTTTGAAAAATTTGGAATTTTTTGAAGAACTTCATTTAATTTCTCTTTAACGTACTTGCAATTGACAGGTGAATTTTAGAATGTTTTCAAGATTTATACAAGAGTCATAACATTAAAAAGTAGAAGTCGAAAGAAAATGAAAAATTAAGAGAGTCATCAAGCGTAATTACTATACATTTTTTGATGGTGTTTTTTATACAAAATGTACGCGCGTGTATACTTACAACACGAAAAGTGTGAATAAAAAATGCAAAATAAGTACTGACTCGTGCTTTAAAAATTGTCGGCATTAACTGAAAATTTTGACAGAAATTTTTGTCCTTCAAATCGGTCTTTATTTTAAAAACATTAATTTTTCATTAAATTTTATCGTACCTTTTAAAATTCATTTCTCCGCAGATTCGTTTAGAGCAGCCGGTATCGTCAATCAGCATCAGAATCAGCATCACATGAAAGCCAGACTTCTTTAGAATCGATCTGAAAACTAGCTCGAAAGTTTTATAAATTTTGTGATCAATTCGACAACAATTAATGACGGATCTTCACCCAACTCATACGATAGATGGACACTGACAAATAAAGTGGGCAATAAACTCTTCCTCCTAAATCAATCTACAGACTCCTCAAATATCATTAGCCTATAAGCAAAGGCATCCACTCCCCATCTAATATATGGTTGACCTCATAAGTTTATGTTTGTCAACAAACAACAGAAAAATTTTGTCTAAAGGCCCAAGGTAACGGAGGTAAGAGTTATACTTAATTAAGTAAGATAACTCAATTATCTGGCAAGTCCCTGCACGCTGGAAATGTTTGACACAAAACCAACGCGATAGAGAGTCACACCCAAAGTATATCCGATTGTAGCTTGGCTAGAAATGTCAATAGCTTAGCATCCAGCTCTTTGAAGAAAATTTCGCATTCTTAATCCCCATATAGGGCTGTGCTAGAGAAGCAACATTTCCTGTTTCGAATTCCAGACTAAAATTAGGTTCAAAAGAGGTATACCATATAGAATTTCGCACAAAATCTAATAATCTTCAGCCATGATGCAGTTGTGCTCAGAAGTAAAAACGCGAAAAAGTCAGGGATTAAATGGCTTTTCGACAAGTACAGAGACCCCAAATTGTTTTATTCGCACGATAATGGTAATGCCCTCAAATCACTGATGCAAAATATCAAATGCAGCATTAGCTGTGGGGCACACCACATGTAGTTGGTGGAAGACATAGTATAATCAAACATTCTATGATATTGTTACGAAAATGGAAACGGTGTACCATCGTTTAACATTAAAACGATAAGCAAAAGCTACACAAACAAATACAACGAACTTGCTTGCATATACCAACAATATCAGTATGAAAGAAAAGGAGACAAGTAAGAAAGAAAGTAACAACAAACAATATAAGCATAATACACAAACAACAATGAAGTAGCAATAGAATTATCGAGAAGGCGAAGACACGAACATTCTACTTCAAGAACCTTCATCAGACTGTTTACGTGAGCATATAAAAAGGCAAGACAAAGCAGGCAACGAGTAGTAAGAATTCAGTCAGTCTGGTGTGAAGACATGTTGCGTATGAACAGTCGTGGTTTGAAGATCTCCGTTGAAAAGAGCTGCATTGTAAGCATAGAATAATAGCGAACAAGCAATTATTGTTGTATTCGTCAAGTTGTAAATAGTAAAGTAGTATAGTAAAAGTAGTGAGAACATTAAAGAATTTAATTGAAAATGTTGAAATTTATTTCTATTTTGTTTGGAATCAACGAACTCATATTCTAAACGTTTTTAAAATGGTAAAAACGTAACAATATTAAAGATGTTTTTAGCAATGAACATTCATTTTAGTTTCACGAAACTAATCAAGTCACTGTAATTCACCAAAAAAAGGAAAATAATGTTAGAAAAGCCACCAAACAAACTTTATTTATTGAACTCATAATGTTGAAAGTTGAAATTTTTTTCGAAAGTTTAGGATTTATTCACATGTCACATATTTAAAATGTTTGTCAATGACAAAAAAATTGAACAACATATCAGAATATTAGGTGAACATTTATAAGATATAAGTGCACATATGAATACATATGCATTTAGTGTTTAAAATTAAGCAAAACTAATACAGACGCAAATTATACTCATGGAGTTATACAAAAATTTATACAATACCCAAAGTGAAGCGAGAAACTCATTCATAATGCGGCATATACTATAGAAATTTAAATAAATTTTTTAATGAAAACATTGATAAAATTTTAGAAAAATGAAAACAGGTTCAGTGAAAACTATTGCGCCTATCTCCGAGACCATAATTAAAAACGTTGAACATAATGCCTCTAGGAAATAATTCATTTCTAAAACCTTGTGGTATCATCAGATTATTGAATTCTTGTGCTGTGGAAATATAGCGCATCTACCTTCAAATTTAACAAAAACACAGTATATGTGAGGTCTCGATGATCTATTTATGACATTATGTGCGGAATATAAGCCTCCTTCTCTGGGTGGAGGGCATTCGAAATGTTAATGGGTTAGGTTGGCTGTGGTTTGTGGATTATTCGCATGCATTTGCGACTTAAAAAAATTCTCAAGAAAACACCAGTTCATATCACTTCTACATGAGATGACACACCCCTTAAATCTCTTGTCCAGCGTATCCGATGTGGTGTAAGCTGTAATGCTATCCTATCGAAACCACGTGTCCTTAGTGTCGAGATCATGCAATTCACGTGGTCCAGAGTTCTTTCAGCGAACATATATCGATCTCGTGGCCGCCTACGGTATTATGCCAAAACAGACTGAATAAATGTAAAATAATTTGTAGCTTCAACAAAATGGCCTTTATCAACAGAGTTCGGAAGCCCGTATTGGAATACCCTATCGAATTCCAACATTACGAATATTTTTAGACTGAATAGAAACTGTTTATTATTTAGGGCTTCTGAGAAGTGCTGATTAGAATTGTGATAGTCATTCCGTTAGGTTCATTTTTTGCAGAATTGCGATTTTGGAGTTCTAGCTAACCTCCACAGTGGCAAATGATAATAGGCATAGGTATAATATATCGACGCCATATTTTTCATATTGCAGACAATTGCACGATGAGGAAATTTTCAATTACGGGCTGCTGAGCTTAATTATCTTCAAATGTATATGGGATGTGATTCTGAGAATATTTCCATGTCAATTTTATTTACTCTTTGAGTTTTTGTTAGAAGACTGCTGATAGGAATATTTTTTTAATTTTTTTCGAGATGTCTGACCCAAAACAAAATACCCTTTCTATAGTTTCTGAGCGAACAGAATCACTAAAACGGCTTTGACAGACACTGTTTTTATCAACAACAGTATGTAGTACATTTTGTCCAACAAAAAATTAAGGAACTATATAGCAGCCTCTGATAGCCCCATAAGGGATCGTGTTTTTGCCGCAATGTCTGAGCTCAGTATACCTACGAAGCTTATAAGGCTGTGCATAATATCGTTTAGCAATTCCTGCAGCACCGTCAAGATAGGAATGGACCTCTCCGAACCTTTTGATATCGTGCGAGGTTTCAGACAAGGCGATCCATTATCAAACGAAAAGGCGTGAATGCATTGCAATAGCACTATTTTTAAAAAGTGTCCAATCGCTTACGTACGCTGACGACATTGACATCATAGGCCGTACCAAGCGAGATGTTACTGCTGCTTTTAGTGCTATTAAACGGGAGTCTACTAAGATGGGTCTGGCAATAACAAAGTATATGTTATCGACAAGTAGAGACGTGCGGCGTATTGATTCTCAGATTAAGGCCGATAACTATATTTTTGATACAGTCAATGAATTTATTTATCTTGGCTCCGCCGTTACCACCAAAAATGATGCCAGTATGGAGATCAAGCGCATAACCACTCTTGCCAACAGGTGCTACTATGGTCTCAATAGGCAATTGAGTAGCAGAGACCACTCTCGTGCGACAAAACTAATACTCTACAATATGCTTATCCTACTCGTGCTTATTTATGGCGCAGAGGCACGGACCCTATTAAGCACTAATGCAGCAGCCTTGAGAGTATTCGAGAGAAAAGTCCTACGTAAGATTTTCGGTCCAGTGCGTGTTGGCGATGATTTCCGCATCCGATCCAACAGTGAGCTGTATGAGCTGCTCAACGAAATAGACGTTGTGGAGCGGCTGTGCTGCTTCGGCCATGTGTCGTTAGAATGGAGGAGGATGCTTCGGCGAGACGTGTATTTGATGCGGGGATTTGCGGAAGTCGTTAATCGGGTTGTTAATGGCCAATTAAGTAAGTAAGTAAAAATTAAGGTAATAATAATGCTGATGGTCAGCATTAGCTTTCGATTTTTAATTTGGAAACATGTATTAAATTTTATTTTTGAACAAACCTTTCAATTCAGGAAAATTTTAAATTGTTAAGCTTAAATAATCAGTGAATGAGTTCAAGTCCATTATCAAATAAGTCAAAGACCCACCCATTGCTCAATAAAGTTTAGTTTCATTCAGTTATTATTATTTTATTCTCCGAATATTTCAATTCAATATTTCGAATGACATGATACACTCAATAGCATATCATAGGATATCTTTATAATTTTTTTTAATATTAAATTAGGAATCAGAACTAGTTGCGGACAAGTCTGTTTTTGTATAGTCAATTATGTACTGGAATATAATTATAAATTATATTACGAGAAATTAATCGATCGCGTAATCACAGACAGCTGTTAGAAACTCAGAAATACTGTTGGAGACGCATCTCCCTAGCTGTCAAGAATTTACATTGTCGATACCCGGAAACCCAAATAGACAGTCGAATGATAAAATTTTAAAATTTTTTTCTTATCTCTATAGCTATAGAGAGAAAACTCTGCTTGCACCTTGTCAATCTCTTCTTGACAAGAACAACAGTTGATCCCCCAATTTGCCACCTCTACGGCGTCACCAATGGATCGGTCAGGGGGGAAGAGCAGATGTGTTGGGGGAATGGACCGGGTTGTTATGTTTCTGGGTGTCTATGGCCTGCTATAGACAGTGTAAGAACAGGTTGGGTGCTGAGCTTGGATAAGGCCAGTTTAGGGTTAGTTATTGTGTTTATTACGGGACACTGCGAGATAAGGTCGCTGACAAGGATCTGGAACAGTGGATGAGGAGGAGTTCGAGACTATCAAACGCCTCCTCTGTGACTGTCCTTCCCTTAGTAGGTTGAGATTGAAGACCCTTGTAGTGGCTTCTTTGAGGGTTTGAATTCTGTGTCGAGAGCCGACATCAAGGCTCTCCATAGATTCATTATTAGCTTGAGCTGATTGAGAAGTGCTAGGGCTTTATTATTGTAGTCGCACTCGTCCTTGTGTTTTTTTAATCTGTGTAACTCCTCCGCTTCCTTATTCTCTCCTTCCGACTTCCTCCTCTTTTTCCTATCCCTTCTACTATCCTCTCACTTAAGGACGTTTGTACAATGGGTCAACTTGACCTCCAGGTACTGTACTTGTCTCATTTGATAAGTACACATCCTCTAACCTAAACCTAAACCAACATAAGTTAAACGTTTTTAATATACTTTTTATTTCCATAATTTTGGAGAAAATTTTGTTGTTTTCATTGCTTTAAGTAAGAATTTACCCAACATTTAAAAAAGATTGGTTATTCAGTACAAATCAATCCTTATCACTTCATTCCCAATCGCTTGTTGCTTTTTTGACTTTTATTGATTTTCCATCAAAATGTTACAACGTTTAATAAAATCCCTCTTATTTACAAATTATTTATAACGAAATCGAAAAAATAAAGAAGACAAATACCAAATAAATGTTTATAATTTTTTTGTGTGGCATTAAAAGGGCTTTTAGCATGGCTTAACCTGACGACGGAGATACTAAGACAATTTGAAAGACTTATAGCCACATCAATAGAAAAGAAAACAACATTTGCCCCAAAAGTGTTACAGAATTACTGTAAGAAATGATGAGTGACACAATTACGCTCTTTTCTACACTCAACATTATTTTCAGTATCTTAAGCCAAGAAGCACATAATAAATCTTCAAGACGAAAACAGAATAAAAATACATACAAAAAATTTATTTCAATTCGTATAAAATATAGGTTTTGCTCCTTAACATAACAATACGAATATGGATGGTATAATAAGGTGGTGTTACAATTACAACAACTTATTTTTTGATATTTATGTATACTTCTGTATACAAATCAGCAACAAAAGCATGACATTTATTCAACATTCAATAGAAAAAAGCAGTCAGCTGGATCGGCAACACCATCGTACTAAATACGCCTTGAAATACAGAAAATGCCATGAAAATAAATTGTCCATCATTTGGTTTTTACGCTCGCATATTAAAACCACAGTTTGCTTGGACCGCATTTGATGAATATTGAGGAGATAATGTTTCAAAAGTGTGTCAAACAAACCACATACAAATAAACACTTCTTTTTTGTTTTTAAACTACACATATACACAGAATTCGAATTCATTTTGTTTTGTTTGGCGCATATTTTTTAAGGTTTGACTGATTTATAACGATTGATTAAAAGGTGTTTTATTTGTTGTTGAATTGCATGAAATGAAGAGGCCAGCTCCGTTGCCACCTCCCAAACCGGTTGGATAAATGTTGGCCAGCATAAACCACAAAACTGAATAAAAAAAATTGTGTAAGTCAAGTTGAAAGATGAATAATCATTCATTTGGATGGGTGTGTTGTTTACTGTCATTCGCATAAAAGCCTTGTAAAACTTATATATAGAAATGTTGTCGGGTGTGTATTTCCTTTTTGGTGTGTTTTTGGTGTATTTTGGTCTTTATGTTCTTAAAAACAAAATTTATTTCAACCCAAAATTTACATATATTTTTACATTGAAAAGAAAGGAAGTTTTCTTTCCTTAAACCACTTTAGAAATGAGCAAAATTGGGTGGGTAGGTCGAGCTGACTGCCTACGCAAGGATGTTGTATGGACTTTCTTAGATCCATTGTTCCATTATTCCCTAGATACGAAACACTCGGATCTTCTGATGAAGCGAATTAGAACGCCAAAGTCAATGCCTGACAATTGCTTTAGCTTATCTATATAGTAGGCATCAAGGTGCCTTTTTCTCTTTCGAAATATTGCCGGGCATATACTCAGTTGGTGAAGATGAGATGTCGCAACGCAGTGTAACATGACTGAAAAACCCAACTTCTTTCAGGATACTTGCTTAGACAGTATTCGATTCATGCCACTGTTCAGTCTTCCAGCGACGCCTACTGATCTTAGCCGCCAAGCTCTTACAATAAAATTCAAGCGGAAAGATGTCGGACGTCGTCGGAAGGCTCCACTAATAATTATTCAAGCAGACCTTTATAACTGCCGTAGTTGGTTCAAATTAGGCGCCAAAAACTAGGCATACATAGGTCAAGATAAGGCTCACCACTACTGTGTACATTCTGTGAGTCATCCTACTAGTAATTATGCTAATGTTTTCTACTGCATAGCATTTCGAAGTTCGGTTTATATTTCTCGAAAATCATTCATATACATATATAAAAAAATTAAAAAATGCGTTTGTATATATAAAATTTTGGAAACTGGAAAAAATTGTTTGTTTTTCTTTAAACAAAAAAATTATCGAATGACTAATTTAACGTTTTCTTTATGGTTGCCCAAAACAAAATCTATTCCTATTGGCTGAAAAAAAAACTAGACTATAAGAAAAGTTGAGTGGGTTTTAAGTTATCGGGTTTCTTTTAAAATTTATTTCATTTATTGACTCTGGATGAGTGTAAAACATGAGCGAACACAAAAACACGTAAGTAATTCTCCAAACACAGACAACCATCTCCACATCTCCATTTTGAAGGGGTTAAGAACAAAATTGAACTTGGATTAGAACGTATACGGTATTCAGATATGCACCTTTATTGCATAAATCGCAATAAACAACATTATTGAGCTCAATATTTCAAGTTTCAATTAATTATTGCACAATAATAACGCAAACGCAGATTGTTATAATATTGAATAAAACTAAAAATGCAGCACTGTCATAAGTATGTTCAGTGAGCATATTACAATCAACCGAACACTTTACTTTACTTTTTGATATTTGACCTCTCAAATGTCAACAACGACAAACAAAACAAAATAAAAACAATGTTGTTGAAACAATCAACTGTTTTGTTTACCTACTGTCAAATGAATATTGAATAAGCAGCTGAACTGCGTATATTATTATGCCTTGTCCTCAATTAACCGAATATTGACTCAATAAAAGTGCATGTCACAACATAGTGTGATGTATGTATATTTTGTATTCTCTTAATATGTTTTATTTTATAATAAAACAAAAACTGTAATTGTATTGAGGAAAACAAAGAAAATTTTACTGAGTATCCTATATTTCTGCACTGTAGCTTGTTTTGATACCCTCTAGGTTAAATTAGGTTAAGGTGAAGCTAAACTGGCAACCGCCTCATGATTCTCATGATTTTTAAAACCTGAGAAATATCCTTAATATACAAATGAAGAGATACTCTGCCTTAAAAGGCTCATTAGATGCCAACATTTTGGCGAACAACAAAATAAAACTCAAATTTAGAGATTTTTTTTAAATCACTTTTCATGTTTTCTTTGTCATCACACCTTTATCTCTGACACACTGCACAGGAAAACCATATTATTTTGACACTGTCTATAAAATATGACCTTAAATGTAATTATTTTATTGTAAAAACATATCCTTTCGCGAACGTTGTTAACATATACTTACATATACATCCATATATTTCAATTAAATGTATACATGTTATATACTATATATGTATGTACGATTCTCACATATGTGTGTATGTTGTATAGTGAGAGTAAGAGAAATATTTTAACATTACATGTACACAAGCAAATATGAGTGAAAAAATGTATGTAATGTTGGGTAATGGAATATATCATTTTAAAATTGTTCGCATTAAAATAAATTACCTTCAAGCTACATATAATTGTCTTGAAAATTTCTAGCAATACCTTGTAATTTCATCAATATTGTTACGAAAATGAAAACGGTGTAGCATCGTTTAACATTAAAATGAGCAAAAGCTACACAAACAAATACAACGAACTCGTTACAAGTAAACCAACAACATCAGTATGAAAGAAAAGAGGATATATAAGTAAGCGAGAACGCAACAACAAGCAATTTGAACAAAATACACAAACAACAATGAAGTCGCGATAGAGTTCTCGAGGAAACGAAATCACGAACGTTCGACTTCAAGAACATTCATCAGACTGTTTACGTGGGATATAAAAAGGCAAGACAAAGCAGGCAAGCAACATTAGAATCTTAGTCAGTCTTGTGTGAAGACATGTTACGTGTGAAGAGAACACAAGAGTCGTGGTTTGAAGATCTCCGTCGTAAAGATCTGCGTTGTAAGCAAAGAAGAATAGCGAACAAGCAATTATTGTTTTATACGTCAAGTTGTATACAGTGACACAAAAATATAAAAACATAAGCGTTTTTATGTTCACACTCATAAAATCACATTCATAAAATCAGTAGAAATTTATTTTACTCTTCCCTAAAGATCTGCAACCGGCATTCCAACAATAGTGTAAATATCAATAACATTCACTTTTTTTGTATTGTAAACTTGTTGTTGTTGTACAATCCATTAGTATTGTCAATGACAGTTACTCTTGGTGTTTCTGCAGTTAAAGTTGTCACTGTTGCTATTGAGTTGACAGGATTATTGATGGGCTTTTGTAAGGGTAAACGACATGCAATGGCCATAGGCCTTAGTTAATGTGAAGAAATTTTTTTTTTTTTTTGCAAAATACAATGCATACAATTTCTGCATGATTATTGAATGTAAGAAAATGTTCTGTGGAAAATTAAAAAAAATTTTACAAGTGTTTTAAAAGTTTCCATTTACAAAATGTGAATTTGATTCTCAGTATTCAATTTCATCCGGTTGGCCACAACATATAAATCTGTTGATATTGTAAAAAATTAAGAAAGCGCAGTGCATTTTCCCAGCGAATGTTAACCGTAGTAGGGCTTTCGTAATGATCTGGGCAGACAAAATTTAGTGTGAAGTGTGATATTTTTTATAAAACAGATAGTTATAAACGCCTTGTTCTAAATCGATTGAAATTAATTTTAATACGATCGGATTAACGATAAATTGATAGTAGCCAAAATCTGGTTGGTTCACACGTCTCGAACAAATATTCACAGTTTATAGCATGTTCAGTTTTTGTGTAAGAGGCTTAAATACGACAGGCGTTTTGCGTGTTTGGCGATATTCTGCTATCGAAAATAATGCATTAAAAAGTTGCATCAAATTTTGTGGACAGTCTTTAAAATTGTAGATATAAATAGGTTATGAGTTTTGATCGAGTAAACTTGGAAAATATGATTTTTTTTCTAATTTTTTCAGGTTTAGCTATACTTAATTGCAAGACTTAATTAAAAGATATAAAATAAGTGATGACAATCTAAAAGTGCATTATCTGGTGAAGAGGTTGACACTTCGTTTGATCAAATCGGATAAAAATTACCGTAGGTTTTATTAAAAAAGTATAACAGTGGTGTTATGTTTTTTATATATGTCATCTTATCAAATGAACTTTCAGTTCAAACATTTTCAAAAGTTTTGATGGATCTTGATTATTAACCGCAAAATGTGAATGAAAAAATACTTCTGGGACAGCTTCTCAGCAGTCTTCTGGTAAAATTTCTGAGAGTAAACAAAATTAACATGAAAATTTTCTTAAAAATGTCAAGTTCGGAGGCGACTTTATTTTTTTATTTTATTTTATTTATTTATTTAAGTCTATGGAAAATCCTTACAAACTATTACATTTTATATTGCAATTCATTAAATTTTACATTTATATTTCAACTCATTTTATATTTCAATTCATTTTATATATCAATTCAGAATTATTATTATTATGATTTCAATTCAAAAAATAAGTTAAAAAAGAGACAACATTGAAATTATTAATTAAATGTGTTTAATTGTAAAATTATATCCTTTTTAATGGATTCCATACTTTTATTAAAATCTATATGAAGATACAGACTATTAAAATCATTACAGATTCTACGAAATGGATCGAAGTTCGCGTAGTTAACTGTGTAATATTTTATATTTAGGAAATTATGGTATCTAGTCGGACGAACAGGTACTTTTATGGAAAGTTTTTCTAGAAGAAATTGAGAGTTGATAACACCATTAAACAGCTTCAGAAGAAAGATAGGATTTAGCATTTTACGACGGCTTGGTACTTGGTAATTTAATGAGTGCTAGGCGGTTTTCATAAGGTGGTAACCTTTCATTAGGATTCCATCCATTCCCTAAACCACGAAGACAAAATAATAAGAACTGTTTTTAAACTGGAGGCCCCACCGTTCACGGGTAAAATTAACACACTCAACATGGATGGTGTGAAAAGCTAAGTTGAATTCGTGAGCAATTAAGTAAGTAAGAAATATAAAGACTTCAGCAGAAATTTTAATAATGTTGAAGAGATCCCATGGTAATGATTGGCCCCAGAAAAAACCTCTCGTAAAAGAATACAAGTGTTCCTGAGAATTTCAAATTGGTTAGGCAACGAGTGAGTTATACAGTTGCTTAGCAAAATTTATGATTTTCCGTTCAATAGTGTGTAGCTTTCTGCACTGACGGTTGACACTACTTTTGTGTACAGACATATTACATTCGGAATAAATATACTGAGATATGTAATTGACTTGTAGTGACTTTTCTGATCACAAGGCATGACTCTCATTTAAATGTGTGAATGAAATATTTAATGCGATTTATTATGCTTTCCGTATCAAATAAAACCATTATCCATGAAAATATTTTTATTGTAATGAAATCACACAAATGATGTTGGTTTCAGGCTTTGGATAAAGGGTGCCTTTTGATTGTTTTAAATTTATTTGAAATTGTTGTTAAAACAATGGTTCTTTTGTTTTCTGAACATTGTATGAAGCAAAAATTAGCTGCATAATTAAAATTATATGGTGAATAATTAACAAATTTTAATCATGTTTAGTTGAAAAGGTTTTCCATCGTGAAAATTTAATTTCAAAAAACAATTTATGGTTTTGGAAAATTAAAAAGAAAATTTGGCTCATGTTGATTAACGAGATTCAGTTTTGATTGGTATTGTTGAAATGGTGATCATTGTAAATCAAATGTTAATGAATATTTTTAATTTTTTTTCTTTGTCTCCTATTTGCAAATATTCGGCATACCTCAACATTAAATAGTATTTTATTACATTTTAATTAAACACGTATTTTTTATCACAAATTTCCTTTAGCAGATGGATTTTACTTTAAAGTCATTCTAAAGTGATTACTTCAACAACAGCCGTCTCAAGTTAATATCAAATGTCATATCAATGGCAATATCATATGAAATTAGAACACATTGTAATTGAAATTTTTCTAAAGAATTTTCTTATTTTTTATATACAACCAATGTTTTAAAAGCCACATACGGCATTTAGCTGTTGACATTTTTACACATACATACATACATAATTGGTCATTACAAGCCCTCAGTCAGTATTACGACCTAGTTTCTCACACCACTAATGTTGTGTGCATTAATTTTATACATGAGTGGCGGGACCTACAGGTTAAAGTCGACTCCGAACGACAGATTTTTGAGAAACTCTTCATGGCAGTTTTATTTACTCTCAGAGTTTTTGCCAGAAATCTGCTGAGAGGCAGTCGCCGAAGAAATAATTTTTCATATTTTTGTTTTGATGTCTGACCTGGGATTTGAATCCTGATTCATCATTGTTTTCGAATTTGAAAAAATCAAATCATCCATCCTGGAGTCCAGGCGCCTCTGCTTCTTGGACGCCTACGTCAGTTGGTCACACCAATTGATGACAGGCATTCCTTGATTTGGTCCTTCCAACACAAACAAGGTCGTCCTCTTTGCCGACTTCCGCAGTTCCCAGCATCCTCCTCCATTCGAACGACATGGCCGAGCCAGCGCAGCCGCTGGATGTTAATACGCTACACAACTTTTATGTCGTTGAGGAGCTCATACATCTCATTGTTGGATCGAATGCGAAAATCATCGTCAACTCGCACTGGACCGAATACTCTCAAAGCGGTTGCATCAATGCAACAACAGATGGAAAATCTAAAATTTTAAAAATAATGGATAAGAATACTCATTATTTTACGAAATGCGGTATTTACAGGTCGACTTGTTTAATCTTTCCTATATATCTCTGAATTAGAATTGTACTCGTTCAGTAAATCACACGACCCTCATACTAACCACTGGTCTACCAGAGCACTCATTTTCTGAACAAAAATACCAAAAAGAATTAAGGACCATACCATGCACAAATTGTATGCATATTTGATTTTGAAATTCTGCTAGAAGAAACCGTCATTAATTTTAGTGTAGTAAACATATTTAAATTTTAGTCTTTTCGATCATTCAAGGTATATCGTCATGAAAATTTAATTTTAGATTTTGTGAAAACCTTAAAGAGCGTAAATTCCTCAGGGTTAATAAAATATTTGTGCCAAAGTAAGGACTCTGCTGTGAACTATCGTTGACGAATTTTGAAAACGTACATTCGTAAAATTACACAGAAACTAAGGCAAATTAATTTAGGCCATCAATTGTTAAATAATTTAAAAAGACAAATGAATTGAAAGGTTTTCAAGCATAGGTATTAACGCTTTTTCGTATCAAAATTTAATAGCAAAAAGGCTGAACAGGAGCATACCTGTTCTCGTTTATTTTTTATTCATACACTATGCCATTGAGTGAGACAAACAATCTCTTACTTATCCCAGACAAAGAGGGAAAAGACATTTTACCTTAACATTCTCAGAAAATAAATACAATGTTAGTGTAACAAAAGCATAAACAATGAAGGCTTTTAAGGCACCAAGATAAATTACTCAAAGTGTACAACAATTTTCGCAAAGTACAAAAGAAAACTTGATAACACACTACCTCCCAACGATTCCAGTAATCTTATATACATACATTCTCAATGTCAAATTAATGGATCCTTTTCATCTTTGCACACCAGATCATATAACGTATGCTTACACAACTCTATTCTTACAAAAAAAATATTTATTTATTTTAAATAACTATTTATTTATTTAAATTATAAATTCTAAAATAATTTTTTAATAAAGGGCAATTTATTTTGTTGCCAATGTACTACACAAATGATATTGTTAGGTGTTTGCCCTGCACGGTTACTCTTCATCTTTGTACATTAAGATTACTCTTCGTTGAATCGACGAACAATTTAACCAAAGAGTCCAGGGTTAAAAACGTTTAAAATATGAGTTCATAGATTGCAAATAAAAATAAAAATAAATTTGTGTTTAGTTTTAAATAAATTCTTTATTGTTCGCACAATTCCGTGTGCCACGGTTCGCAACTTGATTTAAATAACAACAATTTGCTTTGATTTGTTATTCTTCTTTACACTCTTCTGTGTAAACACTAGCAATCTTTACAACGGAGATCTTCAAACCACGATTATTCTTCTCACGCAACGCGTCTTTACACAAGACTGACTGAATTGTTTCCGACCCGTTGCCTGCTTTGTACAGCTGGGTAAACAGTCTGATGAATGCTTTTGAAGGAGAATGACTTTGCCTTCGCGAAATCTCTATAACATGTTGCTTACGTTATTATCGTTTGTGTAGTTGGTTAAGTTTGCCTTTGTAGTGTTGTTGTTGCCTGTTGTTTACTTATTTATCCCTTTTTTATACTGGTGTTGTGGCTATATTATTTGTTTATTTCTTGATCATGTAAAAAAGTCCATAGTTCTTGTAGCTTTTGTTTATCATTTTAATATTACATGATGTAACACCATTTCCATTTTCGTAACAATATTTTAATTCAAAAAAAGAAAAGAGAGAAATTTGAAAAATTAAGTGTTTTGGACATTATTTCACGTAAAGACTGTCCGTATTTCAGAAGCTCGTAGTACACCACAGCATTGTCGTCCGGGACGAGTCGACATTTTTTTTTTCCGTTTAGTATTCTGAAATTAAATCCGTATTCCAGTACAACATTCGATGCAACAAATTTCACAAGTGGTGTCTCCTTTTCCACCTGTCTGTTATTTAATTCATGTGGCACCCATTTTCTACACTTTTGAATCTTTCCCATAGCTTTGTTGTGCAAGATTTATGCCATTGGTTTCTAGCTCAAAGTGTTATCTTCATCCAATATTGTTCGCAATTCGGCGACTTCAAACTGTTGTGGTGGTCATCCATGTTCTGCGTTTCTCACACCAAAATCGTTAACTCTGAACCATTAAAACTATCTTCTGCATGTTGGCTTTGATAGACAATGATCACCATATGTCTGAATAAGCATTCAATGCTACTTGGCAGCACTATTCTTCAAGTGACAACAAAAAATTAATGCTTTTCGGAAATCGTAATTTTTTGGTACAAAATTCACCGTATTTCATATTGAGGAGAGAAAATGATAAATAAGTCACACCGTGTAATTAATTGTCATGCATTATATAATTTTATTTAACTTAATTGGTAATTACAACCCTTCAGTCACGATTTCGACCTAGCTTCTCCCACCACTTATGTTGTGTGGTTAAGTGACGAAACCTACAAAGTCGACTTCGAACAACAGATTTTTTTAAGAAACTTTTCATGACAATTTATTATTTTTTTCTCTCAGAGTTTTTGTCAGAAATCTATCGCCGCAGAAATATTTGTTTATATTTCGTTTTATTCGAAATGCCTCACCTGGCATACAATATAACTCTTAATGCTAAAAGACATTGACCTAGGGTAAGAACAGTGGGGGTTCACTTAATAAATATTACAATACAATTACTCCCCACACAGGACTCTAAAAAAAGATTTTTTTGACATGTTTACCACACCCAAAGTAAATTTTTTATGTTTCCTATTATCCTATGAAAATAATACGCACATACATACATATTTATATTGTAGTATAGGGTAACAAAAAAAGAAGCGATTTATTATCAAATGAAAATAAATTTAATTTTTTGTTGCGTCTTTCCTTTTTCTTTGTGTACAAAAAAATATTTTCATTTCCTTTTGTCGAACGGAAAACTAAAAAATTAAAATACAAAAGCGAAGGTCGTTACTAGGCTTTTCTGATTAGCAATAAAAATCAATAAATATTTTAATATTTCAATTAAAAACAGACATCCAAAATAGGCACCCAAAATATAATTTTTCAATATTTTCTCTATTATTTGAGGTATGATTGAAAAATATTTAATTTACGAGATTCTGACCTTCAAGTATTATGCAAATTCCAAGATAAAAATCATCAAATATAACAAAAAGAAAATTATAATTTATAAAGAAACTTTTCAATGCATGTAAATTAATCATTAATTTTCATAGAATTTGGAATCTGAGAAACTTAAATGAACATTTTCTTACAAAAGGTAAAATGTTTGTGAATCAGCTGATTTGCTGGTCGGTGTTGCTTTGTCCTGGCGGAGTGACGGCGACAATTATGCATATATGGCAAGCGCTTGAACTTGGTTATTGAGGAGGATTGGAGAATAAGACAACAGTTTTGCTAACTTAAACAATTGTTTCCCAGCTTGAAATTTTCAATGACTTGCTTCTCCAGGTTTTCGTAGGTCTTCATGTCCTTCAGTAGGCCATCCCATATTCTGAAATGTAGCGTTGGGATTTCTCCCCACAGTTTTTCTTTCAACTTCATATTGGTTGCGGTAGGGTCCGTGACGAGTGCCCGCTTTAATGATTACATCCTGACATTGTGCCTTTTTGTAGTAACATTTGTTGAAGTACATGTCAAAGATGTTCTTGCAGTTGCTGCAGTCGCCTTACTTGTGTTTTGTTGGCGTTTTCGATGCCTCATTTATGCCTGATTCTAATATTTCCCTGTATTTTGTGACGAGTTCCTCTATGTTTCGATAGTAGTTTTCGATGAAATATTTGTGGTCTAATTGGAGCTTCTCTAGACATCGTATTCTATTGTCGGTGTGCTCGAATTCTGTCCAAGCGGAGTCTAATTTTTTGATCATTTCTTCATAGTAGTGGACAGTCTTTTTGGATGATGGATCCTTTTTAAAATGCCGAATGATGGACTCTATAAGTTCTGCTGTTGCTCACTGAGCAGTTGTAAGCTGTTCCATTGGGGATGTAGTTTTACCTGTAGTCATGTTGTGGCCTGTTTGAGGAATTTGTCCCTGGGAAGAGGAGCTGACGATTCCTTTAAGTTGATCACTTTAAACCTATGTTAATTTAATTTATGAATCTTTAAAAGTAGTTCGAATTAACTACTTCAAAAATTTATAAAATAAAAATCTTCCAAGTAGATTTACTCACAAAACGATTTTTCGACGTCAATCACGTCGGGGTCACCAGTTATATCTGACATAATATATCGATAGCACCGTTATAGTATTGAGAAAGTCAAGTGATATGAAAAAGGTTTGCTTAGTGGTAGCAACGGATATTAACAAATGCAGTAGGCAATACTGTTTTCCTCCGATCTGTGTTCTCTGCAGAAATCATTAGCAAGTAAAAAAGTTTCTCGGTCGTCGAGTGTAGGCTAACAGTGTACAATTAGTTGTGTTCAAGTTTATGTTCGTTGGAAATTCTGGGCAATTCACACATTTGAAATTTGGGAGAACGCGTTCTGTACTTATGACCTACAAGTAAACAATATTTTAAGAGGACGGATCACTGCATAATACGACTACATCTGAGATTAATCCCATTCAAAATAAGCGGGAGCTGTGACCGATTAGTAGAAGCTACGACCTTATCGAACTTTTTCACTCTTACACTCGTCAGAATCAAATGGATAAAAGAAAATTAAACAATTCCTGGAGCCAAAAAGCATTATCCTGAAAGTGTGCTTGCTGACTCCACATCAAACATAACACCCAACCCACAAGGATGTTTTTAGGAAAGAACCACTTGTTGCGGCCGAATCAAGTCTTTCTTTGATTCCCTCTGATTAACAGGAGATTGATGGGGACTACGTAGTAGTAAATTTTCCGAGTACACCCCAAGCATTTAAACAATTATAACTAGACTGAAATCTATTACAACCGATCACGGAGAAAACAGCCTCGACATATGTAACAAAACCCAGATACGAGACCTGCATTCAAACGAGGTTCACCACACACTTTGTGAATAATAAAACTTGTTGAGTGTTTACTCTTAATTTTAACAAATAATTTTGTTTGTGTATTACACGGAAGTTTGTTTAAATGAAATCTCGGAGGATTATATTCGAATGAAGATTTTACTTTTACGGAGAGTTTTTCTCGTCATCTAAATTTCCTCTTTTTATATTTGCTTGGATCGTTTATTAATATGCAAGTTGACTCGGTTTCCCAATAAAAAATGGTTCTGAACCAGACTATTCCCAAAATAAATAAATGTTTAAACTTTTTCCATTTCACACTGCATGTTTTGCTAGGGGTTTCATAATGTTTCCTTCATACGACAGATTATTCCAAAAAATTGATTCTTGCATTTCAAATATCTAACCAAGGGTCTTGAAAGCGGTCTTCCTTTAATTTAATAGGTCTATTTTGCTACAAAATTATAAATTACGTTTAACATTTATGCCGGAATGATTCTTAACTCTGACCAGTAGTATCTCTTTAAATGAGTCAAAAGTTCTTCTCGTAGCCCCGAGTGCCATATGTAAAGTTTCAGCTCCGCTTATAGGTCAGTAATGGCTTGCATAATAATGTGTTCTGGTCATGAGTAGCCACATTTAAAATTGAATGAAGAAAAGTACTTAAGTTTAATTTTTTAATTAAATAGAAAAAAATGCCGTCTTTACCAACAGCGCTATCACGGTTCAAACGCCGGGTCAGATATCAAAACGAAATATGAAAAAATATTTCTTCGGCGTCTTCCTCTCAGCAGATTTCTGGCAAAAACTGTGAGTGTAAATAAAATTCGCCATGAAAAGTTTCGCCACTCATGTATAAAATTAACACACATAACATAAGTGTTGTGAGAAACTAGGTCGTTATCCTGACAAGAGGGTTGTGATGACCAATTATGTATGTATGTCGGCACTAGTTGTGATCAGTTTGGAATTTATTGAGAAAATAATGAATAAAAGAGAGTATTTAAATATTCTAAATAACAAATTCACGAAAAGTTCGTAATAGTTACTTCCATAATAAGTCAATGAACCCAATCATATTGCTTTTAATGTGAAGATGTGATTTGCCTACCAATCTCCCTACAGGCTTAGCACTTCCGATAGGAGTCCAAAAGACTATTTAGGAGAGCATTTGGAAGTACGGTTACGTAGTCGCTTAACCTCAAACAAAAATCAACTGAAAAACGTGTTCGTGAATGCATGTCGTTAAGTATCATAGAACGCTAAACAAATCGGTTAAGAGGAGTGCTTGACCTTAAGGGATATTCTACTAAATATTGTGTATAACATTAATATATTGCGTCTTTGAATTTTTAATTTACTCTAAGTTCTTCTTGGGTGCAAAAATTTTGAGTCATCAGAAACTTTCTATTATTTTTGTTATGGTTTGTGAAAACTATTACATATTTTTATTTTATAATAAAAAAGAAATAAGTAAATAAAATAAATATAAAAAACATCGATTACTTTTAGAAATTTTTATTTAAAAATCATAAAATTGCTTATACATATGTATTGGGGTACCCAGGCTTTTGCTGTCCACTGTATGCTTAATAGCAGCACAAAATATTAAATATTTCTGTTTCAACCCTTTAGGTTTATATTTTAATTTTAATTTATTAGGGAAATATTGAAATAATATTTTTTTAATTAGAAAATAATGAAACGAAAGTTAAAATCTTTCACATTTCATTCAAAATTTAAAAATTTTTTTACGTTTTTTAGTAATTGATGGAATGTCTTTTATTTTGCAAACTAGTAGCATTATTGGCCAGTTATAATATTTTTCTTTAAAAATCTTTCCAATGAATACCAGTATTGTTTGTCATTATTGAACGTTTGTCATTATTGAAGGTTTTCCCAATCATTATGGTAACCGACTTTTTGGATGATTGTGATGGAGTCCTGGCACTAAAAGAAACAACTCCAATATTGAAAATGTTTTGCATTTGAAAATAAAATTGTTACATTGTAGTTATAAATATTGGTGAACATTTCATACATTATTCAGTTATAAATTACAATTCCGACCTGGCCTTTAAATGATAGTCACTAATTTTTGTCTAAAAGAAACAATAAATTTTGTAAATAATCGTTCACTTGAAATAAATCGAAAACGATTTACATCTTAAGAGCCTACATTTATATTCGGATAGCTTAAGCCAAAGTAAAAAGAATCGACTTTTGGTTTAACACAGGCCATAATACATGTATAAATCCCTTTGCCATTCGAACTTATGCAGTTTTCTTAATTGTAGCCCATATACCCCAGGTTATGAAAACATCTCTGCCTTTGCTTTTTCTTTACGGCCATTACAATCTAAATTCTTATAATAATAAGAAACAATATTAATGTTATAAAACTAAATATTTTATAGCCATTTTACAACAACACAAAGCGATATAAATACACATGTGCAATGGTATAAACACAATTTTTTATTGGGAAAATAAAATATATTTTATTCAAAGTATTGGGCATTGCTGGTTACTCATTTTTTATATCTTTCAAGTAATAGATTTCGCGCCAATAAAATTGTTCGGAATTTAAAGGTAACCAATTTGTCACCCAATTCTCGACTTCTTCGTATGAATCGAAGTGCTACTCAGCCACTACGTGTCCCATCGATGAAAGCGCATAGTAGTCGAAAGAAGCCAAGTCAGATGAATACGGCAAGTGAGGTAACAGCTCTCATTCTAATGCGTTGATTTTATTTTGAACGCATTTTGTTTGGTGTGCATGTGCATTATCTTTCCGTGTCTTTCGATCAATAAGTAGTTCAAAGTGGTCATTTGTTGTCAGTAGCAATCTGTATTAATGGTTTCACATGTTTAAGGAGCTCGTGATATTTTTTTTTTGGTCTCACCAGGCACACAGCTGTTTCTTCCTGCCGAATCGATTTAGTTCTGCTGCCGAAGTTGATGCTTGTCCCTGATTAAGCCATATTTGTTTCTGTTCAGGATTCTGAAATTTAATTTATTTATCATCGCCCGTAAGAATTCAATGCAACGCTGATTTTCTATCGTGTCTTTGATACAAAATTTTACAAGTTTTTTTCGATTTGTCATTTGTCTGTCATTCAATACATATGGCACTCATTTTCTCAACTTTTAGATCTTCCTTCAGACTTTTAGATCTTCCCATAGCTTTTAAACGGTCAGAAATTGATTGTTGCGCAGCATTTAACATTTTTGTCATTTGTTCCTGACTTAAAGCGTCTTTTTCATCCTATGTTGTTTGCAATTCGGCTTCTTCAAATTCTTTATTTCTCACATCAAATTCGTTTTCTCTGAATCGTTAAAACCATCTTCTGCATGTTGCTTCAGATAGAGCATCATCATCACTACATGGCTTGACAAGCATTCGATTGGAACTCTCTAGCGGTTTTGTTAAAAAAAAACAAAAAATTAATGCTTTTCAGGTAAAAAATTCGACATCTTTAACACGATTGTCCACAGATTTGATATATTCTGATATGTTTAACAGACGACATTGCCAACATAAAGAGAAAAAAAAATATAGTCACAATATCTGATTCCTTTGGAAGCATTTGTGTCTTGACGCTCACTTCATAGCAGTACGCCGGGCACATACAAATTTTAGCTATTGTTTGAAAGTTCAATGTACATTAAACAGCATTATGATGAATCTAAAAAGGGAAACTAATAACAAAACAATAACGAAAATAGATAGAAAAATCGAATAAGTCATCAACATCATTCAACTCCATTATGTCAATCGCAATCTTTATCTATTATGTACCCGTATACCATACACTGAAACTTTAGAAATGTAGGACAATAGACTTAAAAATTTTATTGAGTCTCCATATAGTACGTTTGTTTGTCTATCAAGTTGTATCATAAAAATTAATCTTGTATTCTATAATGTAAACAACTCAGTTTGATAGATAATCGGCATACTGTATGAGTTCATTGGATTATGTATGTAAGTATGTATCTTTATCACGTCATAAAAATTCATTCAAGTGAAAAACGTTAAGACAATTAAGTTTAATATGCGAAATTGAAAAAAATTTGTAAACATTTGTGTGCATTTCTTTACTATATGGCTTAATAGGTGTTGTATTTTTTATGTTGTTCACTTTCAATGAGATTTTTTTAATTTTTATTTATTTATTTTAGTTATTACATTAATACTATCAAAATCAATAAAACTTTATGATCGGTGTAATGTAACCTACCAGAGTAGTTACTCAAAATTTTTTAATTAATTTGATTAATCTTGTGGAAATGATAAATTCGCCTCAAAATGAAATACGAGGACAATTTTTATTATGCAGCATAAGTAAAATTTTACCGGATGCTGAAATACTTTCGTTTAGGGGTCGATGTCCGTTTCAGACAGTGGACAGTACAAGACGATAAACAAAAGTTCCGAAAACAAAAACAATGGACTTGTTTACATGATCAACGAATAAACAAAAACATAGCAACAACATCAGTATAAAAAAGGGAATAAACAATTAAACAAGAAGCAACAACAGCACTGCAAGGACAAATGTAAACAAAATACACAAACAACAATAATGTAAACAACATTTTTACATTTATATAGATTTCACTAAGGCAAAGTTATACTCCTTTAAGAGCATTCATCAGATTGTTTACCCTGCTTTATAAAAGGCAATACAAAGCAGGCAACGTATCAGAAATTATTCAGTTAGTCTTGTATGAAGACGTGTTGCGTGTGAAGAGAATAATCGTGATTTGAAGATCTCCGTTGTAAAGATCTAACGAACAATTGTTAAGTAGCACAGCCACGATCAAACTAAACTGATCAATCTGCCATTTTTGTTATTGTATTAGTAAAACTGTACTCACACGTACAGAAAACTGTCCTCACCCGCACAGGCTGAGAAGAGTTTGAAGAATATCAAAATAGTTTTGGTTTTCGCTACCTGTTCCGCAGAAAATTGATGCAAATTTGATGTGTGTGCGGGAAATTACTTCAAATTTCATTTCTCTTCAGATTTCGTAGGATTTACATTACTTTGTTTTGCGGGTGTTTCGAAAGTGTGTAGCAAAAAATGATAATAAAAATAATAAAAAGTAGATGTTTTGTTATTTTTTATGTTGTTTTGCTTTTATTTATGAATTTTATGATATTGTTCCTTTATTTTTATGAACTTTGGTTTGTTTAATAATAATTATTTTAATTATAAGCCGAAAAATTAAGTCCATTAATAATTTGTTTTAATCGCTTTTATATTATACTTTAAAATCTCGTTTTTTTCCACAAGTTTCTATAACAATGCGACCAATTGCTCGTTCCGAAATAGCGCTGACAAATTTTAAATCAGAAAAGGAACTTCCTGTAGCAAGAAAACGCAATGTTATAGATAAATATTGAATCGGAGGGATGGTGTCACACTTTTGAGAATCTTGCTTTTGAATTTAAAAGTTTCTCATACATATGTGTCTTCATCCATCCGTAAAAAATTTCGGATATCATTTGGAGAACTCAATTTGAGTTCATTGAGAAGATTTTCGTGCGTAAATTCATACCCTTTCCTCAACCATTCTTTCGTCTTTTTTGTTTTTTGTTTAATTGCCTGCGCCAGGGCAATGGCTATGAAACAATCATCTGTTATATTAAAAGGAAAAACTCGAACCTAAAAAAACATAAACAAAGTATTCTCCCAACCAATAACCATATGTTCTTTCAGAAAACCTAAAAAAATATTTAAAAAAAAAAAGAAAACTATAAAAGAATTTTTTCCTATGAAAACCATTATGTTTTCTTCCCCACGACATTTTTAGAATGAAATTTGAAGTCTGAAATTTGATGTGTTGCTGTGCTAACCCAAACAAATATTACCAACACATATGCAAAATTTGCTCAGTTAAATTTGATCGTGGCCACGGTACTTTAGAGTTTACTCGGAAGAGTGTAAAGAAGAATAACAAATAAAGCAAATTGTTATTGTTTAAATCAAGTTGCTAACAGCGCCACACGAAATTGTGTGAACAATAAAGAATTTATTTAAAACTAAACACAAATTTATTTTTATTTTTGTTTGCAATCTACGAACTCATGCTTTAAACGTTTTCAAAGGGGTAAAAACGTAACAATATTTTAGCAATTTCATGAATTTTAAACAATAATATGTAAAAATAATCGATATTTTTAATATTTGTTTTATTTATTTATCCAAAGAACTTGCTTGAAGTAGTTAAGTACGGCTTCGGTAGTACAATATTTTTGGGCCTTTTTACACTTTTGCGGGGCAAAAGTCTGGAGTTACCAGAAAGTTTCCCTTAATTTTGTTGTGATCTTTGTAAAACTTAATCGAGGCACATTAGAAAATTAAGGGTAGAGTTACTACTAATAGAGTAACTACTAATTAGCATATTTATTTTAAAGTCATTCCTAAACGTATGTACTCATTAGTAGGTTTCGTAATTAACTCTGCTATAACTCAAGCTTTGAGAACTTAGAGTTGTAGAAAATTAGAATATATTTCTTGAAAATCTGGAGTAGTATTAATGGCAACCTGATATGAAACTCAGGACATATACATACAGTCTTTCGACGACACAGGCAAGACTATTATTCTGAAATAAAAAAGTTTTGCCTGTAAATTTTGTATGCTATTCAATAAACAGATGATAACACTATGCGACAAAATAAAAAAATTAAATACACTCCGCTAATGACATAGTGTGAGTTTTATTGAGTAGAACTCAAAATTATTTTTTTTTAAATTTCTTGAATCCTCAAAACTTGTTTTATTTGACAAACACTGTTTTTTAAACCTTTCACACAAATTTATTGATTGCACAAACATTTCTGAACCAATGTCACAAATTTAAACTTTCTTAGGAAGGGGAGGGATGGTCCTTTAAAACGGTATAAATATATATATTATTAATATTCTATGAGGTTTGATGTGGTAAACTTGGCAAATGCCATTTTTTTCATATTTTTTTGAAGTTTGTCCATTCATACTAGCAAACTTTAATTAAAATATATAAAATAAGTGATGACGTTCTGAAAGTGCACTATCTTGTGAAGAGATTGTCACTTCGTTTGATAAAATCAAACAAAAATTACCGTAGTTAATATTTAAAGAGTTTAACAGTCCTGTCATATTTTTTATATATGTCACCTTATCAAATCCACTTTCAGTTCAAAAATTTTCAAAGTTCCATTTTTTAATTAAATTTTGCAATTAAGAATGGCTAAACTCGAGAAAATAAGATAAATTTTATATTTTCCATATGTATGTTTATGTATGGCGTTTTAAAGGCTCATCTCTCTCTTTTTCAAATTCAAAAAAACTTTGTATTTCGAAAATAGGTTAAAATATATTTTGTGTGAAAAGATCAAAAATACCGTTTTTGTCAAATAAAACAAGTTTGCCAATTTCATATCCATTACGGCACTGACCGATAGGCATCTCCCACATGAAGTCGTGTAAATCACCTATGGGAATATAAATCTGACTTTGAATATAAATCTGACTTCAGAATTGGTCCATCACCATAGTTCTGCGAAGTACAAAAAACACGACTTTTTTGCTTTATTCGAATGGAAAATTTTTATAACTTGTTGTAGCATCTGAAAGTACTATTCATACCATTCAAAATCATTTTTGAATTTTTAGCAGCAAGTTTTCAAATCCCGGAGATATCCTTTTATATTTAATTAATGTTAATTTTTTATACCTTATTGATTGTAAACATAGCACTGTCACTTATAAGATTTAGTATCTTGTTGTGGTATGTAGATCATTATAAATCAAATAAATAAATAAAATAAGCACTTTAGCGTTTTCATTTTATTTTCACAAGATTTGAACGAAAGCGCGAGTACAAATTTTAATTCAATAATACATATATCCGAGGCGAAAATTTTTTTTCTAATATTCAAAACCTAGTTCCTACTTTATTCAATTTTGATATTTTGCCGGGATGTATAATCAAAGGCCTTCCCGATCGTCGGAATTTATACATCCCTTACATCTGAGACAGAATTAAATGATTGGTATTCCCTATCATATATTGTAATGTGAATAAAAACTGAAAATTGTTTAAACCTTTACATTTTCTTTCATAGACATTTTTAAAATATATTAAAAATGCCGTTAAATTTTAAAATTCTTCAGTTGTTATCCACTTGAGAATCTATTGTCGATAACAAAATAATCCAAACACAATAATTGAAAATTAAATAAAATTAAATTTAATTTTTTTGAAATACACTTACACTTACACTATATATGTAAAGCTTAGTAGCCTTATTTGTAAGAGTATTATAATTCTATTAAATTTCCTTGTGTGCATTTAATTCACAAACCCGCTTTAGTTTGTAATTAATTTCAATATTGCGTGATATTCTACGAAAAATCGTGAACATTTGTTTAAATGTCCGATTGTTGAAATGAAAATGTTTTCGTTTTCATTGCCTTATACAGTGGTGGACATGTAATTAAACTAAATATGATATTTGTTTGAAAATGGAAACGGTGTCCATCGTTTAACATTTAAATGAGTAAAAGCTACACCAGTCGTGGTCTGAAGATCACCGTGGAAAATATCTGCGTTGTAAGCAAAGAAGAATATCGAAAAAGCAATTATTGTTGTATTCGTCAAGTTATAAATGTTGGCACACAAAAGTAGTGCGAACAATCAATAATTTAATTGAAACTAAACACAAATTTATTTTTAGTTTGTTTGCAATCAAAGAACTCATATTTTAAACATTTTTTTTTAAGTAAAAACGTAACAATAATATATTTTTAATATCTGATTTTGTTTGCTATTTGTAAATTTATTTGTAAGAAAAATATGAAAAAAAATTAACCATAAGGTGTGGGAACATGTTTATATGTTCCGTAGAAGAAAGAAGAGGAGCCGGGAAGACAGTAGATATAATTTTTCAACTGCTTGAATTGTCTAGTGGGAAAATGATACATTTGGAACCTCAAAAAAATACTCAAAGCCCTCAAAACGCCAAAAAAAAAAACTGACTGGGAGGATGTAATAGTCGCAGAGCCTCTAAAGCTGATCAATTTAAAGGTCCAAAGCAGCTAAAAGATGAATTAACATCTGCATTTTGGTATTAAATTATCATCTAGAACTACCAGACGCTTTTTATGTGTGTGCATGGAAAAGCGAAATTTTTTCGAACCAAAAAAAAAGGAAATTTAAGTTAACTTCAAATTGGATTTTGCTAATCAAAACATTAAGAAATCAATCAGTTTTTTTAAAAATATTTTATTGAGCAACGAAACCGAATTTATGCAGAATGATGTTCAGCAATTCCGGCAATTCCGTCAGGGTAGGAATGGAAATCTCCAAACTTTTTGATACCGTGCGTGGTTTCAGACAAGGCAATCCCTTATCATTCGACCTCTTCAACTTCGTTATGGAGAGTGTACTGCGAAAGGCGATAGTGCATCGCTGTGGCAATATTTTCCAAAAAAAGTGTCCAATTGCTTGCGTTCGCTGACGAATTTGACATCATAGGGCGTACCAAGCGAAATGTTACTGCTGCCTTTAGTACTGTTTAACGGGACTATTACTAAGATGGGTCTGGCAGTAAATGAGGGCAAGGAGAGACGTGCGGCGTATTGATTGTCAGATTACGGCCTATAACTATACTTTTGATACAGCCAATGAATTTATTTATCTTGGCTCCGCCGTTACCACTAAAAATGATGTCAGTCTGGAGATCACTCTTGCCAACAGGTGCTACTAAGGTCTCAATAGGCAATTGAGTAGCAGAGACCTCGATTCAACAATGAGCTGAATGAGCTCCTCAAATCGACGTAGTAATGTAACGGTACTTGCTAGAGACACATTTTTTTAAGAAAGTGATGCAGATTTTGTGCACTTTTAGCTCATGTAAAAAAATATTTGGTACTTAAGAATTTCATTTGCCAATTAATTCCCATTTTAGGCATCAAAAACCCCAATGTGCGATGTCCAAAATAATGAAATAATTTTTTAATATGTTTTCTTTTAAATCTACATATCGTCTATTTAAAAACTGATAAACAAATTTCGTTATCATTTTTAATTTTGAATAAAAAACGAATAATTTACTATCATTACGAACGGCTTAATTAAATGCCCACCACTGTGTACGGCACATTACATGACATTATTCCATTAAATATCATTCATACGCAACTTGGGACAAGGTTTTTAAGATTGGATTTCACATGCAAACAAATCACTTATTTTATTACTATGTATGTATGTATGTAAGTGTGTATAAATACTATGGAATTTATTATTCCCCAATAGTAAACGAAAAAAATCAAAATCTCAAAATCCGCAACGGTTTCTCTAGGTGTAGCGCATCCAAAATGTTTAATTTTTCATGATTAGGGCGTAAATATATGGCTGAATTTGACTGATAACATGGGTTATGTTAGCTTTAACTGAATAAAAAGTTTTTTAATTTTTGAACACGTTCTATAAACTCCATACAAAATTTTTTCAATATTTTGCTTCGTTTCGAAATTATATGAGTTTAGTTTCGTTTAAAAGCTGCTGGTTGAAATAAGCTGTGAGCCAATGTATATGGATTCCCCAACATACATACATGTTACATTAGTTTATGCTGTTGTTATTACGCATTTCCACTGTTTTGTCTCTTGGTGAGTCATACTTCTTCTGGTGTTTTTTAATTATCTTCGGCTCCTCGATCCTGGAGTAGCACAACACTTTTATTAAAATATTTTCTTGATTTTCAAACCAAATATTATGTCCCATAGTCTGAGGTCTTCTAGTTTTCTATCTCCGTTAGTGAACGTTTGGGAAAACCTCTTCCATCTCAGTCGATTTATTTTATGGCATCATCTTGTTTTACTTCAGAAATAATTGAAAATAGACTAAGGTTCGTATAAATTGTAATTATATCTGTCTGTAGATTTCGAAGTCTTTCCTCAAAAATGAATAAATTCATGATAAGTAACTGCATTTACTATCAAGTAATATACCACAAAAACTAGTTTTAATGCGATTTTAATAAAATTTTGTTTTTATTTTAAAATTTTTATTAAATTTTATTGTTACGTTTTTACCTTTTTAAAAACGTTAGAAATACAAGTTCGTTGATTGCAAACAAAACAAAAATAATTGATGTTTAGTTCCAATTAAATTCCTTATTGTTCTCACTATTTTGGGTGTCACCGTTTAGAACTTAACGATTACAAAAATAATTGCTTGTTCGCTATTCTTCTTTGCTTACACCTCAGAGTTTTTCAACGGCGATCTTCAAACCACGACTGTTTTCTTCACACGCAACGCGTCGTCACACAAGACTGACTGAATTCTTACTGCTTGTTGCCTGCTTTGTCTTGCTTTTTTATATGCCCACGTATTCAATCTGATGAATGTTCTTGAAATCGAATTTTCTTGAGTTCGCCTTCTCGAGAGCTCTATCGCGACTTCGTTGATGTTTGTGCATTTTGTTCACCTTGCTTATTGTTGCGTTCTCGCTTACTTGTCTATCCACTTTTCTTTCATATTGATGTTGTTGGTTTATTTGTAACAAGTTCGTTGTTTTAGTTTGTGTAGCTTTTGCTCATTTCAATGTTAAACGATATTACACCGTTTCCATTTTCGTAAGAATATCAACATATAAATTCAACTTGCAAAAATCGAACCAACATTTTCATTAATTTAAGCTATAACCTAGAGTGGTAAAAAATTTGTAGTGACTACGGTGTATTTTAAAACTGTTACATATTGTCGAATTCAACATTCAACAAGATTTTGGTATACCGAATCCGATAAGTCACAGCACGCACCCTGAAATAATTGTCAAATCTTATCACATTATGTTGGACTGTTTCCTAAGGTTGTTGTCTTTACTATATTCCACAAGTTCTCGAGTGGATTTGGATCTGGGAATAGCATACACCTACAACCTGACATAGTACGTTCCTTAAGGCAATTATCGGTCAGACAAATGTCAAACTGCTCTCTCTATGATTACTCAACCATTTTTACCACCGAGAATAAGATGGTCAAGTCCTCAACATTTCCAGTATGATTGATAAATAATTCCTACATGTGACGCGGATAGAAAAAAATATTCAGAATATAAGCAATTTAAAGTGGTCTTATAGAATTTAGCGTTTGCGGTTTTCTATGGAAAAACAGGAAGTTAATACCAAATGATGTAGAAGAGTCTATCCTTTGAAATGAGCCAAAAAACTCACCATTTTCGACCAATCGCTGAAAAACTCATTCACTTTCTAAAGACTTTATGATAGAAAAAATTGGAGTCGAAAAATTTGATTTGAATTGCACGTAGTGTAGGCGCTAAACATGGTTCATATTACATTACATTACATACAGACATACATAATTGGTCATTGTAACCCTTCAGTTAGTATTATGGACCTAGTTTCTCACACTACTTATGTTGTGTGTGTTAATTTTATACGACTCCGAACGACAGATTTTTTTGAAGAAACTTTTCTGAGAGCAGTTCTTAGAAGCTCATGGGGTACCACACTTTTCTAGTCCAACCAGTCACACAACATTATCTTCCTACTGAATCGCCGATGATTTTCCCGTAAAAACCCCTGATTTTTATTTCCGTTTAGGATTCTGAAAATAAAGCCATTTATCATCGCCAGTAACAGTTCGATACAACACTAATTTACTGATTTCGACTCGCCATAACTCAACATATACACGAAGCACAAAATAAGTATGAATCGCATACGAACAATAAAATTCTTATTAGAAGGTTGTGTGTTTGCTCTGCTTGTTGCTGTCTTTTTTGCTTATTTGTCTTTTTTATTTAACTAACCTAACAACTAAAGTCGCCGTAGTCTAGTAGGTAGTGGCGTTGGCTTATTAGACGTAAAGCCAGGGTTCTAGCCCCAGGTCAGACATCACACCAAAATACAAAAAGTATTTCTTCGGCGACTTCGTCTCAGCAAATTTCTGGCAAAAACTCTGAGTGTAAATAAAATTGCCATGAAAAATTTGCTCACGTCTTGTCTTAATTGACAAGTGCACGTCCTCTAACGAAACCTGACCTAGTAACTAAGATTGTTAATATTGAAGAATGATTCGAGTCACTCGAATCATTTATAAGTATTTTTCTAAAGTTATGAATTTAAATGAGTATGCTTATGAATCAAACATATTTCGAATGGTATGAGTTTGGTGTCAACGTTATTTTATTCTTTTAAAAATTATGTATTTTGGCAGACCTAGTTATGTTTCTTTTTGGTAGACCTGGATGAAAACAGAAGATTAATAATTCTGTCGCATTGTCTCTCTGCCTCAGGCCACTCATTATTAGGTTTTATAGGTTCTACTGGAAAGTTAGAACAACCATCATCTCCTGCAGAACTGCCATCATTTTCAGAATTGATTTTGTTCTCATCTGGAATAACCGGTAATATGTCCAACTTTCCCACCATTTTCCTGCACGATCCACAAATTAGCAAACATTTTGAAAGCGTTGGGAATTTTTTCAATAAGTTGTCCGAAATATTTCGCATATCTGATGCTTCTTTTTGCTTAAGGCATTACAACAAAAAGAAGTAATCATTTCCTTTTTGGAAGCGGAAGCCATTGTGAAGATTAATTATGTAAGTAATTAGCAAATAACGCACGTCCAAACTTTAACACTGTTTATAAAAAACTAATTTCCGAATGTCTTTAGAATGCAAATAAATACTTTTTAAGATCATTTAGGTAGTACGTTTTTATGCCAAATATTGAAAAATCTTATTCTTGAGTTAAAAAATAATTTTTTTGATAGATAGCCCACTCGCATCCCATTAAGCGATTATAAAGGCCTTAAAGGAAATTTTATTAGCTTTATTTTGAGCATAAAAGGGCCCATTTTGAAAAAAAAAATAATTTTAAAACAAAGTAAAAAAAATTTTTTTTAAATTAAAAAAATTATTTTTGGAAAGATTTAAGAAATAGCTATCTAATAAAAAATTTTGCTAGGACCAATAGGTGAAAAGTTACACACATTTTAAAAAAACTCTGTATGACCAAAATGTCCAACTTTGACCCCCTCTAACTCCAGCAGTTCCTGACTGATAGAGCTGAAAATTTGTGTCTGGCCCAACCTTGGTCATCAGAAGACATCGATTTTAAAAATTGGGTCACTTGATACGAAATTGCCCATATATGAAAAATATAACTCGATTGTCAGACTCTTTAAGTAATAACTACGTTAATTATTGTCCGATTTGATCAAACCAAGTGTCAATCTCTTCACAAGATTCACTTTCAGAATGTTATCACTAATTTCATATTTTTTAATTAAAGCTTGCTACTATGAACGGACAAACTTGACAAAATATGAAAAAAAATTCGCATTAGTCAAGTTTACCTAATCAAACCTTATAGCATATAAGTTTAATAATACATATATACATATACATATATGTACAGCGTTTTAAAGGCCCATCCCTCTCTTTTCTAATAAGGTTTAAATTTTGAACATCGGTTCAGAAGTGTTTGTGTAATCAATAAATTTGTGCGTAAAGTCCAAAAAAAAAGGTTTTGTCAAATAAAACAAATTTGGAGGGTTCAAGAAATATAAAAAATTAAATTTAAGTTTTACTCACAATTTACACTATGTCATTAGCTGGGTGTATTTAATTTTTTTTTTTTCATTTTGTCGCATAGTGTAATTTAAATAATTTAATTTTTATTTTTCATTCTAATTTTCTTTCAATTTGGTTATGTACATAAGTTGCAATATTAGTTTTAATTGTATTTATTTAAGAACTAAATGCTTACATTGTAGTTTGAAAGATTTACACTTCTCGTGGCGTTTGATGATCATAAATAAATAAACACAAGAATCTTTAATAATATACAATAAATGTATTTTCAGGGGAAATTTAAGAACATAAAATATGTGTGTATTATGGTTTTAAATTTCTTTACACTTATACTTGTTTTTAACACACAATATGATTTTACCCTGGCACTAGTACCTTCTTCTACTTTTACCACATTCTTTAATTTGCATATTAAAATATCATGCAAATCCCAACTTGTGTTTCAAAACTTAACTCAAAAATCTTTTTCAACTAACATAAGAAAATAACCTAATTTTCGAAAATTTACAATATTTTCCGGAAACTATAAAAAAATGTTCTGATAATATGCACCAGCGTTTCTTAGCTTATTTGCTTGTTTGTTCATATTGTACGTACATACAATGTATGTATAAGAATGGTAGTGTTTTTGAATGAGCAAGGAAGAGGTCTTATTTATTATTTCTTGTTTTTATGTTTGGGTTTATTTGCATGTAATACCGAAACACTTTTGTTGTACTTATTTTATGTATTCAAATACACAAACAATGTACAACCATATTATCTGGACAAGTTTACTACTTTTATTTTTCAATTTATTTTCATTTTGTACGAGCAGCATTGTAGAATTACGTTAAAAATAGATTTAGAGTGGACAGCAAAAGTCTAGGTACTCCGATATATTTAAGAAATTTCATGAATTCATGAAGGATTATAGGTATCCCCATATTCAAGGGACCAATTTATTAAAAGGTTATACCCAATAGTAGGATATCCCTTAAGGTCGTGCACTCCATTTAATCCATTTGGCGTTGATTGTACCAGTTTGGGCAGTTTAGGATTTATCGAGAAAATAAGGATTAATTTTTCATTCAAATTTCGGAAGAATTAGGAATTCGAACGGTTTTTATTTCCAATTAGTCAATAAAACCAACCATAATGCTGCTAATATGAGAATGTGATTTGCCTACCAAAGTCCCCACACGCTTATTTAACTTGCGCAAAGTTCCGATATGACATTTACTCCAGGGTCTTTAGGAAATGTCGCCGCAGTCTCGACCTTCTTTCTTGGCGCTTCAGTGTCTCACTGGTCTGGGTCCCCGGGCACAGTAAAATTCCGGGAAACTGCAGGGCCGACGAGCTAGCCAGAGCTGATGCACTCCTTCCGGAAACCTCTTCAATCGACCTGGGTATGCCAGTTGCCTCGGTCAAGTTGGCCATGGCGAAAAAGTTAAAGAGGAGTCCTGCTCCACCGCTGGACTCACCTGGTCCTTGATGGACAGGAGGCGTACCAAACAGTTATTTGGATTTGGTGGCCATGCATACAGGTCATTGTGTTATGTGTAGTCACGTTAACGACTTCTGCCGTGGATGCTGATACGCTGAGGAAGAGGAGACTCTTATCCACTTTTGTGTCAGTGTCCATCTCTTACGAGGTGCAGATATAGGTTATTTTGGCTCTCAATTCGTTGTCAGCTTGACAGAGCTATCATCTATTGATGTCAAGGATATAACTCCGCGTATCAAACTTTCTTGCTGGTTTTCTAGCGTAGCGTAGTTGTGCTTTTAATGTGTAGCCCTTACGCTGACTAACTTCTTCCTCTTCCCAGGCTTTGGTAGAACTTGGGCAATAGAGAGACTGCGTTCACCTATGACATCACAACGGGCCGCTATGCGTGCGCAAGTGAGCTTTTTAGATATCAGAGCTACTACTCCGTCCTAACATAACCTGTCACCAAGAGAGTATTTAAGAGATCATTCGAATGAACGGTTATGTAGTCACTAAACCTAATTCAAAAGTCAACTGAAAAACTTGTTCGTAGCGGCAATAAGCGACAGAGCTGAACAAAACTGGTACATTTAATACCAAATATGCCTTTAGATGTCTATTACGGTAAAGTCATTTTATGTGTGGTCATTACTTACTTCCTTAGACTAACTACAAAACATAGCATTAAATGATATATCAACACTTTTTTCTTCATTTAGTTTATATTCCATGTGCTTAACCACTTTTCCACGTAAAAGATATGCTCCTTCAGACAGCAACACGCGCATGTGAAGATTTTGAAAACAACTCAAACTGAATTGGACACTATACACAAAATTGCGCATATTCACATAACAGGAACAATGAGAACCTCTCCTACAGTGGAGAGGCACTGAAGGCTCTGTTGGATTTAATTTCGCTGCTCAAGGTAGTAAACACCAAAGTTCTGAAGTCTATGGTTGATGGGAGACAACATACTCACTTAACAGCATTTTAATCAGAATTACGCCCTAATTTCTCACATTACCCATGTCAAGTGTGTTAATGTTATCCATGAGTGGTAGGACTTTCAGTTTAAAATCTATTTTCAACGACAGATTTTTTCGAACGTTTTCATGACAATTTCATTTGCTCTCAGGCTTCTTGCCAAAAGATTACTGAGAGGAAGACGCTGAAAGCTTTAGTTTTTCATATATTTCAAATTCCTTGAAAGTAAAATAAAATAAAATAAACACTCATTTATAAAATTAACACACACAACATAAGTGGTGTGAGAAACTAGGACGTTGTACAATAGATCAATTCGACCTCCGGGTACTGTACTTGTCTTAATTATCCGCTAACCTAACATAACCTAAAATAAAATTGGAATGAAGAGTTTCTCAAGTTTGTCTTTTGGAGTTGACAATAAATTATAGGTCCCGCCTCTCATGGATGAAATTATCACACACAACAGGAGTGGTATGGGAAGCTAGACTGTAATCCTGACTAAAGAGTTGTATTAACTGAAAGAGAAAATTTGAAATCAATCTTATTATTCTGAAGAAATTTTTTGTTGAGGAATCGACCTTGCAAAGCAAAATTATACAGCTTGTTTAATAACATTTAAGTTTTAATACTGAATTATATCTAACCAGGTGAAATACTTAAGCGTTATTTTGGCCCACAGTTGCTGGTCCATATGAGTCATAGGTTCTCAATGGGATCAGGAGTGGCAGTTATCCACAGGTTGCTCAACATATCAATAACAACCAATTTATCACTCCAATGGCAGATAGACTTTCTTTGTCAAACGGATTCATGCCACAGTTACCCATTGGTAGTAGTTTCTCGGATGGCCTGGACTGGGCCTCTTTAGAAAAACTAGAAACCCAACTTTAACCCAGTCTACTGGGCCATAATTCAGCGGAGGTACTGGCAATCAGGGAATGTATGATCTGGGATAGTAATCACTTGGTAAACTGGGCATGCAGGGATTTAAATATCTATACAGATAGTCAAATGAAAATTAGGGCAATAACATCCAGGAATACGAGATCAAAGATCGTCTTGATACTATGACACTGAACGGTACGTATTAGTGGGTACCTATTCATCATGGTGTAATTAGAAATGAGGAAACGAATATTCTGGCTAATAGAACCAGAGCTTGGATAAGCCAAATGAGAGGAGAACCATGAGCATTTTAAAACTAAATAAAGGCGACTTGAGAACACCGTCTTACATGTTCTTCTGAACCGTATTAGCGTGTTGAGTAATGATGAATGCAGGTCATCTGATGAAAACATCGAAACGGTGACACTACATGAGACATAACTCCTCTTAAGAGATGGTATTCCTAATAGGGAGCGAACAACAAGCCTACATGATGGGTATAAAACCCTTGGTTGGTCCTCTTCTTCAACCTACCTACTTACTGAATTTCGGAAAAATTTTATTTTATCGGAAATTAATGTATTTACCACACTATATTTAGGGATAATTTCACGGTGATTTTTGAGATTATCTGCCGGTTTGATAGTATAGAAATTTTCATTTTTGAATCTACGAACGATATTTACTATTTAGTTACTACCAACGGATACTCGCATACTAGGCGAGACCTCAGCTCTGATAGCTAAAGAAATAAAAGCTCTAAGAGTATCTAATTGCCATGAAAATTCTTTAAAAATGATGCCTTCCGAGCCGACTTTTAGCTGTAGATCCCACCACTCTTAGATAAAATTATCATACACAAAATTAGTTGTGTTTAGTCCTGACTTATAATTTGTAATGGCCAATAACATATGTACGTACATCAAAAGTATTATTACGTTTTCAAACTAAATTACTCTCCAAATACTCTTTTATTACAAAATATTTTTTCAAAATGTTCGCCAATTCAAAATATTCTTTCTTTTTTTTGTTTTTTTAAATGTATACTGGACTTCAGAACTGCTTGATTTATCGATATACTGATGATGTAAAAATTCTAAAAAAAAAATCATATGTATTTGGAAAAAATTTATTCAGAATTAAATACTTACCATCCAGGTTTTCGTGGCTCTGCCCTGTGTTTAACACACATTCATCCCAATATACGCCAAAACAAATAGAGTGTGCAAAAATAAAAAAATTTGGAAAAATTTTTGTTTTTATTTTCCTATTTAAAACTCAAAAAATTTTTGTATCAAGGAAAACTAAAAACTTAAACTAACATTTGCGTCTTCTCCCTTAACAAAAACTAAAAAAGGAAACATGTGCTAAGTTTGGCAACCAAGGCAACCAAAATAAGCAGAAAAACTGTGTAGAAATTTTAAAATAAATACACACTAAATTTGCATAAAACTTAAGGAAACGAAAAAAAGAAATCAGAACGGAAGTGTCTAGAAAATAAAGCAAAAAAATAAAGTGAAGTAGCACAGAAAACAACAAATCTAACCAACAAACACACACACACAGACCGAATAAAAATATGATGTGGTCTAATTAAAATTGTTTAAAAAGGCAACAAAAAGTAGCTTAACATGCGAACGAAAATTTCACACAAAAAGTACGTAAAGTTCAGAAAAACAATTTTTTTGAGATGTACTACATATAGTGCTGATATGTAGAAAAAGTATTCCAATTAGTTTCTGAACCATACAATACAAATACACATAAAGACGGTATTTGAACAAAGAATGAAAAAAAATTAAAATTAAAATTAAAAAGTAAGAAAATTGTGAATGTTACATTACTTTGATATTTTGAAGAGTTCGTATGCCAATGTCTTTTAAATTTGTACGTTTTTTATATTTTTTATATTATATTTTAAATATATCTGGTGGGTCATATAATGGTTTAAATTTGAACCATCGCACTATGTGGCATTTTGCCTGAAAACCTGACCAAAATTAATAGAAGTGTTTTATGAGTTAAGGCCGGAATTTTTTGATAGTGTTAGTGATAATTAGGCCCAAGGATGAACCCAACTGATTTTGTTTCAAATCAGTCCGTGATTTCGCATTGGTCCATAATTGCGCCTTGGTCCAAAATGGGGCCCCTTAAGAAAATATGTTTAGCAATTATAATTGGCTTAAAAATTTTATTACCTCGATGAAATTCGACATGAACATGTTTAATATGAATGTGAATCATTTATGATCACATTTTATTATGATCGGATCATAAGTGCCCCTAGGTATCACATACGGTTCATTAAGAAAATCAAACATACATCTCATATTGTTATAATAGTCGATATACATATGTAATTAAGTTTTTCAACTTATATGATAATTAATATTTATTCATAATATTTATTTTACATTATTTAATACTTAACTTAAAAAAACTTAAAAAGTGAAACTAACTACAATCGTTAAAATCGTTATCATTTTTATCATCAATGTCAGGAAGGAGTAATTTAATAGTATCTGATGAAAATGGTTTTCTATTCCTTCGCGATTTTTGTGTACTGCAGCTTATAAAAGGGTCACTGATTAAAAGTAACCTATTCAGGAAATCTCGATTGGTATCGCTTCTACTGAATCCATATTGTTTTATTTCTCATTCTATTGAGAAATTAAGCCAAATGGCTTTATTGCCTATGGCTTTATTACACTGCGTCTAATTTTTTTAATTTTTCAAAAAAAAATAAAATTTTCAAAAAATCGCCAAAAATAATGGCGCAAAATTGCGCAAACTTTTTTTTGTTCCTGAATGTAGAGAGTACATATTTTCTTGTGGTATATAACATTAAACTACTAAAAACTACGTTCACCTTTAAAATCCTTATCTTTTTTTTTGGGTTGGGTAAAAAAATGTGAAATTTTCATTATTTTTAAATTATGAACGAATAATTTTAACATTAATATATGAGATACATATAAAAAAAACTGAAAGTAGCATTTGCTCATATCTTTCAAATAAAAAAATCAATATAAAACCTCTATTCGTTTAGCCACAAAAAAATTTCATATAAACCTATTAAAATTTCAAAAAAACACAAAAACGCATTTAATTTTCTTCATTTTCCTGACTTTGACATCGTCTCAAATCTACAAATCTCAACTTAAAGTCATAAAAATTCACTATATAATGCAGAATTTTGTTGTCTATCGAACTGCATACTCAGTTCTTTCTTACTTTTCATTAAATACATTTTTGCCTTTTTGGCCAGCTTTTCAGGGTAAATGCTAAATAGTGCATCGGTTGTTTCGAATCTGGCAATACTTATGTCAATCTATTCTGACACAAAATTCAGGATATTATCTCCACTGAACGTAATGTGCCGATACGCTTGAGCAACGTTGGGATTTATTGGCCGAACTTTTTTTGCAAAAAAAATCATTTTTTCATTCATAATAAGCAAAATGGCCATATTTCAGTTTCAGACAACCCACACGTGGTCTTACAGAAGCCATTACACCCATTACGAGTGACTCTTTGGTGCGACTTGTGGAGCGAAAGCATCATTAGCACATATTTCTTTGAAAATGAAGAGAACGCAATCATTATGGTCAATGGAAACACCTATCGCACGATGATAACCGACATTTTTTGTACCCGCTCTGCATGGTATTGATTTGAACGATGTTTGGTTTCAACAGGATGGTGCAAATTGCCACACATCTCATGCCACAATCGATTTATTGCGTTAAACGTTTGATGGCCATTTAATTAGCCTAAATGATGATGTCAATTGTCTGCCAAGCAGCTGCGGGTTGATACATTTAGGGCCATTATTACAACTTGCCGTTAAACTTGGGTTTAGTTAAAGGTTTCTTTAGCTAAAGGGAACTGTAAAGTTACCTTTAACTTATTTTCGTTATTACAACTTACGGATAAAATTTTTCAAAAATATGGCAATGCCGGAGCAATGTCGATAAGACTTCTCAATTATACAAGTTTTTTTTAACGCAGTGGCAACCGCGAGCTTCGTTTTTTTGTTGTATATGCTCATTTTGTTTAAATTTGAAGTTCCCATAATGAAAATAATATATAAGTTCAAACATAAAGTGACCTTTAAATGTTAAAGGAAGGATGATCCTTCCTTTAGCTTGACTATCACTTCTATCTTATTGAGTACTCATAATAACGAAAAACAATTTATCTACCCGTTAAAATCCTCCCTTTAGTTAACGGCAAGTTCTAATAATGGCCCCTGGACTATTTTCTCTGGGGAGCCGTTAAAGGAAAGTGTTATACCAATAAACTAGAAACGAATTTTAAGGCATACTTCCTGATGCCATTGCCGAGATACGATCCGACGAAAAATTGCACGAAAATCGATCCAGCAATATGAATGAAATAATATTGTACTGTATTAATTGTACTTCACAACAAAAAAATAAATTTGAAATTTATAGCATTTTTATATCTAATATATGTTAGATATCTATCTATCTATCAAGACCTTAATATTGTAAAACTTAATATTATAAGAAATTTTAGAGCATGAATAGTTTGAAAATGTGATCAAATGCATTACATTTATAGGATTTTAATGGTCATTGGGATCTTGGGACAATATATAAATATATTATATATAGAATATATATAATATATATAATATATATAATATATATAATATATATAATATATATAATATATATAATATATATAATATATATAATATATATAATATATATAATATATATAATATATATAATATATATAATATATATGATATATATAATATACAAGACATGCGCGTTCACTTATAACAAATCTCTTCCACTTCGGACCATATCATTACTGTATATGTATCCTAGACGCGCAGTAGGTTGAGTGCCAGTTTGCATTGTATCTGATCTTCATACACTTCACGAATCTATTTCATATGCTTCTTCATGAAAGGTTCTGGAGAGCCTTACAACTCAATGAGTACTACTGCATGAAGTAGTTAAAAAAAAAGAAGAAAACAATTAATACTAATGTCACCAGTAAAGAGAATCAAGTTCCGTGTATAAGCACTTGAGCATGAATAATCATGAGAAACAGGTTGAATAAGGGTGTTACAAAAAGAACATCAAATTGAATGTGATAACCGCTGATGACTCTGGAAGAAATTAAGGCCTGTTACATTACTTCAAACAAAAACATTGGCCGGATTGGTTTTTCGCCCGTTTGTTGCCAGAACAAAGTACTGGTCAAAGAAATGGTTAGAACTTAGTAGTTCGTAAGGCATTGTTACTGTTGTAATCACTGTTTTTGCCGAGAAGCATGTAAAGAGGCTTCACTCACACATAAATCCAGAAGCCTCTCACTCATAGCTGAAGCAATTGCCTTTTGAAGAGCATCAAGTCACAGGATCTGTCATAATATTCATTTTTATATGATTTAAATGATTGTAATATTTAGAAATGAAAACATTATATTACACTATGCGACAAAATGAAATACACCCAGCTAAAGAGATAGTGTAAGTTGTGTGTTTTATTGAGTAGAACTCAAAAATATTTTTTTATATATCTTGAACCCTCCAAACATGTTTTATTTGACAAAAACTGTTTTTTTAGACTTTACGCACAAATTTTTTGATTACACAAACATTTCTGAACCGATGCCCAAAATTTAAACCTTATTAGATCAAACGGAGTATCAATGTCTTCACAAGATAATGCACTTACAGAATGTCGACACTTGTTTTATATTTTTTAATAAATAATAAACTTGAAATGAGAAAAAATTCATATTTTCCAAGTTTAACCGCTCAAAACTCATAACATGTAGGTATGAACCATATGTTTATGTCTACAATTTTAAAAGCTCATCTGTCCCATTTTTAAAAAACTTTGGATTTTGAAAATATGTTAAAAAGTATTTGGGTAATCAATAATTTTGTGTGAAAAGATTAAAAATTCGGTTCTTGTCAAATAAAACAAGTTTGGAGGGTTCGATAAATATAAAAAAATACTTTTGAGTTCTACTCATCAAAACTCACAGCCTACAATATTCAATATCGGGGTGTATTTTGACTGTCGCATGGTGTTATTAATACTTTAAACATTATTTAAATAGAATTATAATACTGGTTAGCTATTTTGCATTTACAATATTTTAATAAAAAAAAAGGAATACTTTTTATTACCGAAACAAAACCTTCAATAATATAATTTTTTTAGTTATTAATTTTCACAATTATTTTAAAGTCGACTTTATTATTTATGTACATTATTTCACTAAAAATTAAATAATTTCAAAATTGTTGATAAAGTTTTCATACCCTTTTTACACGTCAAAAAAAGGGTCGTTTATTTGATTATCACAAAATTTTGTTTACCTGACCAATACGTTTCCAAGTAAATGTCCGTCTTGTTTTATGCCCTACACCACGCTAAAAGCTTAAAAAATAACGTGTTTGAGTTAATTTTCATAGCATTTTTAAATCTTTGTTGGGCTTAGTCACAGTTTTAAATTTTTAAATAGCCAGAGAATGATTTTTATGTCACATGACAATTAGCAGTTTGTTATACCGATCTCTTAGCGGATTATCACGATCTCCACCAGTTGTCCTTAGGACTACATCATTCTAGTCATTATTTTCTATCCTCAACTGGCTACCACTAGAGTATTGGCGAAACAAGTGGCTGCGAACGCTGCAGTGAGACTAGTACAGAAGCTATGGTCATATCAAAATCTTTTTTATGGTTGGTCTGAATATACCTATCGACTACACCATACCAGAACCTGCTTTCGAATGGATATTTTTGTAATAATGGTCTGCATTCAAGTGAATTTCTACACGAGCGTGGTGCTTCTCTACACAAAGGCAAACAAAAAATCTCACAAAATCCCATTTGTTTGCAAAGGTAAGATAGGATAATGAATCCACTTAGAGAGACACCTGACAGATCTGGCCCAACTTGTATATCTGTATGAATTTGTATTGAACGCATCTTAGAAAACTCATAGCAGCTATAACTGTCCTGTGCTTGTTCACGCCAAGAGACTGGGAATACCTCATAACGACTTCTGCAGAAGCTGCGGCGACAAGAAGATGAGGAGACCACATAACATGTTATGTGCTATTGTACGACGCTTGAGAAGTATAAGTAACAAAACATGTCTAAACAAGGGATGTTACAGCTGGACCTTAAATGACCCAAATTAGTTGTGCCCATGGTGGCAGCTGTTAGTTTAGACTAACCTAACCTAACCTTTTCTGGTTATAAGTTGCATTTCGAGAAGAATGTTGCATAAGTTTAACTTTTCAAGACGTTGTACAATGGGTCAATTCGACCTCCGGGTACTGTACTTGTCTTAATTGACAAGTACATTTCCTCTAACCTAACCTAACCTAATCTTAATTTTCTTTATTTATTAATTACAATACAATTACAAATTATATTTAATTATATACGAGCTGAGTAACTTTGACCATATTTTCGTTGTAGTGACACAGACCAAAGTCTCTAGTGGGAATCGAACCCACGACCCTCACGCTAATAGTCTAGCACACTACCCACTAGACTACCAGGGCACCCAAGTTTAACTTTATAGTTTGCAAATTTTTAAACAAAAAGCAAAAAAAATTTCGAATTTTATTGTTGGATAATGTTGTATTGAAATAAACTCTGATTTAGTCTTGTAACTTAGAAACTGAGCAGAGATATTCAGTGCAGGTCGTCACATAGTCACGATTGACCAACTGTTATTCCTTTATTTCTATAAAAAAAAAAACTTTTGAATTTTATTTTGTTGCCGTGTTATTTTGTAATAGCAATACACTGGAATTAATTATCTGAATAAAGGCAATAAAGGGGAATAAAATGGAATGATCCTTTAATCCTTATTTCTGTATCCCAAATGAAATAATTGAAACAGCCTTTAACTTTGCAATGTTAAGGAGCAAAAGAAAAGAAAAGCAGAAGAATAGAATATAACATTAATAAACTAAGAGCCATCCGTCAAAAGGATTGAAAGTGCTGTCAAACGTTTGTACGTTAAAGAAAATTATATTATTGGTATACAAAATTAAATTTGTGAGTGAATGAATTTGGTGAAGAGAAAAGTGTAAAGAAAGCAATTCTATACCTTAATTGTTATTTTTATATTATGTTCGCATTTTTTGTAGTTCTAGCAAGCAAAGTTGTGGAGTTACTATTTAAATTTTTAAATTTTTTTTAAAATTAATGTTTGCCTAATTTTTTACAAAAATTAAAGAATAACGCGTTATAATAGTCAAAACCTATAACAAAAATTTGATAAGTTATTCTGTCAACACTCGCAAAAACCAAAGAAATTTTAGTCCAAAAAGTGCACCTAATGTATCAACCATTCTAAGAGCGCTCACAAAAATTCGGTTTTGTTTATGGACAGTAAGACTCCTGCGCATCAACGTATAGGTTGGTCTCTAGAAAATATTGCAGCTGTAAATGATAATCCGAAAACATAAATTCTGCATCTACATAATTGGCCATTACAACCCTTTAGTCAGGATTACGGCCTAGTTTCTCACACCACTAATGTTGTGTGCGTTAATTTAATACATGAGTGGCGGAACCTACAATTTAAGTTGACTCCGAACGACAGATTTTTGAGAAACTTTTCAGGGCAATTTTAGTTATTTACTCTAAGAGTTTTTGCCAGAAATCTACTGAGAGGAATTCGCCGAAGAAATAATTTTTCATATTTCGTTTTGATGTCTGACATGGGTTTTGAACCATGGCCTTACGTCTAATAAGCCAACACACTACCTGCTAGACTACGGCAACTTCGCAGCGTTCTTAACAACTTCAAATTTCAAGAAGCGCTACACCGGAAATTTTACAATAAACATTCATCTCTAAAATTCAACGTACAAAATGCATCTTACTCAGTCTGCATCAATCAGAAACTCAACTCTATAGTTCGAGATAAACGGAAGAATATTTTAAAAAGTAGTATCAAGCTTTGCTTTAATATTAGTTTCACTGAGATATCGAATTTCAAAACCAATTATTTATATTTTTTTAGTTTATTTTTGGCTAAAAAAAACTGAAAAACGTTATAATTTGAAACTAAGTGGGTGCCAGTTTTCTTTAAAGTATTGCCTTAAAACAACTGACCTACTAATTTGCAACAGCACATTAGTGGCACAGTTTGTATCTGGATTAAATAAAAAAAGTAGAATCAGGAATAAAATGTTGTTGTAGTATATTCTTAACACGCTCACGCCGGAGCGTACCGCCGGTAGCCCGCACTAGACTGCCTTATCGGGCGGCGCTAAGGCAGCACTAAGCTGCAATTGATCAAGTTATTAGACGATACGTAATACCAAATATTGAGAACTTTAACAGTTCGGCTGTCGAAAAAAATAGGATTTATTTTTAATAAAAATTATAATTAATAACATCTTACAAATATAACAGCCGTCCGCCCGTAGGCGACAAGCGTATTGTTACGAAAATGGAAACGGTGTACATCGTTTAACATTAAAATGAGCAAATGCTACACAAACAAATCCAACGAACTTGTTACAAGTAAACCAACAATATCGGTATGAAGGAAAATGGGATAGATAAGTAAGCAACGTGAACAAAATAAGCAAACAACAATGAAGTGGTGATAGAGTTCTCGAGAAGGCGAACACACGAACGTTCGATTTTAATAACATTCATCAGACTGATTACGTGAGCATCTAAAAAGGTAAGACAAAGTAGGCAACGAGTAGTAAGAATTCAGTCAGTCTTATGTGAAGACGCGTTTTGTGTAAAGAGAACAGTCGTGGTTTGAAGACCGCCGCACTATGTGGCATTTACCCTGAAAAGCTGGCCAAAAAGACAAAAATGAATTTAAACAAATTTAAGAAACTGAGTATGCAGTTCGATAGACAACTCTGCATTATATAGTGAATTTTCACGTCTTTAAGTTGAGATTTGTAGATTTGAGACGATGTCAAAGCTAGGAAAGTGAAGAAAATTAAATGCGTTTTTGGTTATTTCTTCAACTTTTAATAGGTTTGTATAATATTTTTTGTGGCTAAACGAATAGAGGTTTTATATTGATTTTTTTTTATTTGAAAGGTATGAGCAACTGCTACTTCCAGTTTTCTTATATATATATCTCAGATATTAATGTTAAAATTATTCGTTCAGCATTTAAAAATAATAAAAATTTCACATAAAGGTGAAAGTAGTTTTTAGTAGTTTAACCGCAAGAAAATATGAACTCTCTACATTCAGGAACAAAAAAAGGGCAAATTTTCGCAATTATTTTTGGCGATTTTTTGAAAATTTTACTTTTTTTTGAAAAATTAAAAAAATTAGACTCAGTGTAATAAAGCCATAGTCAATAAAGCCATATGGTGTACGAATTATGCGAGGATTTTCAGTAGAAGCGATACCAATCGAGATGTCCTGAATAGGTTACTTTTAAGCAGTGACCCTTTTATAATCTGCAGTACACGAAAATCGCGAAGGAATAGAAAAGCATTTTCATCAGACACTATGAAGTTACTCCTTCCTGACATTGATGTTGAAAATGATAACGATTTTAACGATTGTAGTTAGTTTCACATTTTAAGTATTTTTAAGTTAAGTATTAAATAATGTAAAATAAGTATTATGAATAAATATTAATTATCATATAAGTTTAAAAACTTAATTACATATGTATATCGACCATTATAACAATATGAGATGTATGTTTGATTTTCTTAATGGACCGTATGTGATACCTAGGGGCACTTATGATCCGATCATAATTCATCGAGGTAATAAAATTTTTAAGCCAATTATAATTGCTAAACAATTTTTCTTAAGGAGCCTTATTTAGGATCAAGGGTAATTGTGGACCGACCATAACAAAATTTGTTAATATAATTTAGATTTACAAAATACACGTTCATACCGAATTTCATCACGATACCGATGTTTTTAATCCATAAGCGCAAACGTGAATTTCTAAAGGGGACTATATATGGAGACCAGGACCAAATGCGATCCGATTTTCACCAAACTTTACACCATAATTTCTACAGTACACAGAACTGATCCATGCTAAATTTTATCATGATTGTTGCATAATTACCATAATTATGTGCAAATAAGCGCAATTTCGAGGGGAATTTGTATGGGGGCTAGGCGAAATCACGGACCGATTTTAACCAAAATCAGTTGGGTTCATCCTTGGGCCTAATTATCACTAACACTAACAAAAAATTTCAGCCATTAACTCATAAAACACTTCTATTAATTTTGGCCAGGTTTTCCGGCAAAATACCACATAGTGCGCCGTTAAAAAGAACTGCGTTATAAGCAGAGAAGATTATCGAACAAGGAATTATTGTTGTATTCGTCGAGTTGTAAACGGTGGCACACAAAAGTAGTACGAACAATAAAGACATATTTATTTTGTTGTTTGCAATCAACGAACTCATATTTTAAACGTTTGTAAAAAGGTAAAAAAGTAACAATATACGAGTATATTTATAAAATGAAATAAATTTTTTAATAATATTAAAGTGTTTTAAAATTTTTTATAATACAGAACCAGATAGGTACATGCTATACACATTCCTTGTTTAAAGTGATATTTATTTACATCGTCTTCACTGTGTTCCGTATTGATTAACCTGCCACAATCATCATTACTTATTATGTTTTACACTATCCGTTACCTACTAATAATGAACAGGAATAGAAACATAAAAACCAAAACCGGTATAACCGGTGCCTTCCTAATTGTTGTAATGTTTCATTTTTCCTTAAAGCCTCAAGTATTGGGAATACCGTTTTTCTTTTGAGCTTGTAATCTTTCTTAAATGCAAAATACCCTCACCAAGTCATAATAAGAGAAATATGTTTATGAATTGAAAATGAATTTTTATTATAATAAAAGAAAGAGTTTCAACTTAACAGCTTTATTTATTATTAGCGCCCTTGGGACATAAAATGGACCATTGCTTCTTTTCCTAATTGTAATAAAAAATTTTGTTTTTAGGGTTAAGCTCTCGGTTATGTTAAACGAAATGAAAATCTCACCAATGTGGAATACAATTTCTTATGAATTTTTGAATAGTCAATCAAATTTATTCAAAACAGATTTAAATGATGCTAACCTATACCTATATACTAAATTTTACATTCGTAGCAGAGATCAGCAAAATAGATGAGTAGAATCGAATCATACTCATAATTTCTGATACTTATACGCATTCATACTTATTGTAACCATTTCCCTGTCCCTATTAAAAAAAAAATTATGCCGTACGTCCAAAATTGTATTTTTGTTTAAAATGGATTTTATGCATTGCTTTCCGTATCTTTTATTAAAATATTTAATTTCAGTAATGTAGAAACGAAAAAAAAAATTGCCCCCCCTGGAGACCGTTTGTACAAGATATCAAAATTCATCAAAATTTCCATTTCAAAGTACCAGGAAGTATATACTCCAGGCGCAGAAATTTCGGTAGACGAACCAATGATTTCACACAAGCGAAGACTCTTATTCAAACAATTCATAATCCTGGAAAAGCTCATAAATATGGCATCAATATATTTCAACTGTGCGAGATGAGTGGCTATGATTGGAATTCCTCGATATGTTGTGGTAAGGGATCATCTCCAAAAATTCCAGAACTGGATTATTCTGGAATTATTGTTGCTTCAATGTTTTTGAAACAAAAAGGAACAGGTTACTGTGGAAAATTGCGATCAAATAGAGCAGGACTACCAAATTTAAAAACTGTTAAATTGAAGAAAGGACAACTCTTTGGAAAGAAAAGTATTTCTGGTATTAGAGTGATAAAGTTTCAGGATAAGAGTGAATAACATATGATTTCAACTTTTAATGGTCCCGATATGAAGGATACTGGAAAAAATCAACAAGGAGAAAAGTTGTGAAGCCGTCTGTAATATTAGAATACAATCGTGTAAAAGGCGGTGTGGATCCTTCAGATCATATGATATTCTATTACAGTCCTGATCGTAAAAGCGTTAAGTGGTATCATAAGGTACTTTTTGAATGTGTAAACATATCGATTTTAAACACCTGGGTCTTATACAACAAGTTTTATGCGAGAACAGAATTAAATATACAAGAGGTTTCAAAATCCATTGAAATGGCATTGACTGATATCCCAACATCCACTGAAGAACTAGAAAAACTGCTAGGATTGTACACGTGCTGACAACTATTCCTCGGAAAGCCGACGGGAAAGTCGTTCGCAAAAGATGTTCAGAATGCTTTCGGAAAATAGCTGAGACTGAAGATAGAAAATCAGCAATTAAAAAAAGAAACAAGTTTCAACTGAGTGCGTTGAATGCCAAAAGGCATTATGTTTATCCTATTCTATTGATTACCATAAAGACTGAAATAACATTTTTGGTGATAACAATTTTATAAATATATACGGATGTAAGAATTAAAGATTTTTTGTTAATTTGTTGGTAGTTTTTAATAAATAGAAATTCATTATTTTTTGAAAATAAAAAGAAGCCTTCTTTATTTCCATAAAACTTCTAAAAACTTCTTTCACGACTGATAAAATACAAACCTTGCAAAAGAATGCTATTTGTGAATCACATGTGATGAAACTAACTTGCTGTGCATCACAAGTGATGATGTGGCCCTTTCCCTAGCCATAATAATATCATGGAACCTATGAGTAGAGTTAGGTTGAAGTACTCATTATATTCATACTTAACAACACGTATAATGTTGTTGTTTTCGACTCTTCGAATCGCAAAATAAGTATGATTAGCGTACGAGCACTAAAATCCTCGCTAAAAGGTTGTGTGTTTGCTTTGCTTGCTGCTCTGTCTTTTTTGCTTATGTGTCCTTTTTATTTTTTTGTAAATGCAAAATTTTGTAAATTTTGATGAATGATTCGAGTCATTTATAAATTCAAATATAAACACAAAAAAAGTATATCTTCGGCGACTTCCTCTCAGCAGATTTCTGGCAAAAACTCTGAGGGAAATAAAATTGTCATGAAAAGTTTCTCAAAAATTTGTCGTTCGGAGTCGACTTTAAACTGTAAATCCCACCACTCATTTACACGTTAACACACGCAATATAAGTCGTGTGGGAAACAGATTATCAGATTGAATTATGCTGGGTGCATGGTCAGTGGATTATTTTTACTGTCACTATCTTAGTTTGCAGATGTATAGGCAGAGATGCCTAGGTAGTCGATTTATCGATGATCTGGTAGATCTGGAGGACTACAGACTTCAAGATTTAGAAGATTCATTAATGGGATTGATTAGCTAAGGGGATATCTTTAGAGATAGAGGTTTTACCTATAGATGCCATCAATTTCTAAGTGTTTTTTCACAATTTTTTCTTATTTTTCCTAATTTTGTTGTTGTGAATTCTTACTCAATGACGTTTGATAAGATATAAAAACTGGAGTCTGTTATAATATAACAACTGCAATGAAGACGTACCCACAAAGGCCGTTGACTTAAGTTCATTGCAAATAGTAGTGACAAAAATGAATGGAGTTAAGTAAAGTAAAGGCTACGTAGTTTTCTAAGTAAGGCGAGTCTGAATTATAGTCAGGAAAGTCAGTATATAGTATAGTATAGTATATGAGTCAAGAGCATGTATTGAGGAGCGTGAGCTTTTTATCCCAGAGTGAAATATACCAAGCCAATGTGGAAACTCGAGCGTATCTTCCAAGCAGAAGTCTATACCACTGGTAGATGCGTTGATCTCAACTTGGAAAGAATAAGAAGTAAGAATACCATTAGAAACACAGTTCGCCATGCGAGCAACAGAATCTAATGAATCCGCTAGGTAGGGGAAATAAGGTCATGTGGAAATACAATGCAATGAACAGTTAAATGAAGTCGAGAGGGGAGAGTTAAGAGGCAAAGTACAACCGTAGAGACTGGGGAGCATTTCGAACTCAATAAATAAATTTTATTATGACGAAAATGTGCGGTATTATTACATCCGAGAAGGAAACACTTGAATGAATGAATATCAGGTGCTGAGCGGGAATAGGAATATTGATAGTGCGTTGTTAATCTTATATATAAAACTTAATGTGTGTTTATTTGTTTGTGGGTATGTTTGTTTGTTTGAAGTCTATAGACAGCTAAACGGCTGGACCAATTTTATTGAAATTTTAACAGCACCTTCCTGTATTTTTTTTTTTAAATTTCACTTTTACTTTTTATTTTAAAATTTCAAGTAGGCGAGGTGCCACGCCCACATACCCAATAAGTATTTAATGTCGCATATCTCATAAACTGCAACAACTAGAGCCCACAAATTTTGTATGGACGACTTTGACGTATATATGAACAAAATGGGCGGATTGGCTATAGTAGGCATAAAAAGTATAGTAGGCATAAAAATGAATGTTTGTTTGTATGTACCTTATTGAATCATAAACTATGTATTTGATCATGTCATGATCTTTAACAAAGTTGTTGCGCATGAGCCGGGGAAGGTTTCTTAGTTGGTATGACTAATTTCCGTCAGGTGACGCCACTGAAAAAGACTTAAAAGGAGGTTGGTGCAATTTATTTCCGATGGATGGCGGAATGATAAGCAATTCGTCGACCTACACCTCAAGTACGAAAGAAAAGAGCATTACGAGCCTCAGAATCAGACGAGCATTGAGACTGGAAAATCTTCGAGTATATGCCGCTGAGACCCGTTCGCTTGAACCACTTGATCAACGAGAAGTGAGAATAGAAACTGATCGAATGCGTACTACTCAGGCCCGTTCATCTGAATCATCAGGACAACGGGAAACAAAATTAATAAAATGATTCAAAATTAATTCGATATTTTTGTAATGTCTTTCCTTCCTTTCTTTTTACTAAATAAATAAATATCAACGAAAAAAAAATCGTTTTAAAAAAAATAAAAACGTATCACGATGTTTCAATTTAAGCACATAAAACAATTGAGCAAATTGTTATAAAATTTTCTTTTCATTTCTAATTTCTCTTTTGCTTTCCTTTCCAATAAAAAAGAGGATTAATCTTCATGATTCGAAAATCATTTTTGGTATTTCCATCAACATTTTCTTCCAATTTTGCTTTATACTCCACAACAATTTCCATTCAATACAAAAACGTTTTTTTTTATTTCAAAATCCTCTGTGAACAATCCCACAAAAGTCTCTTGATTTTATTGTTTTCAAAACAAAGCCACACTTGTTGGAAAACACTCTGTGTGGGTTTTTGAAATAAAAAAGACAAAATCAGAAAAATATTATTTTTTACCAAAATGCATGAATGTGTTTGAAAACTTATCTCTGTTTTATTTATACTGGAGTTAAAATAAGAAATTAATGTTGAGTTTTCCATAACTTTTTCTATTAAATTTTATAATTAAAATTGTGAAATTGTGTTCTTTGAAAATTAGCTTGATATAGAAAAAAAATTTAAAAAAAAAGAATAAAAATAACTTGAAGACTTAATTCTAAACACTAATGCACTGGAAATACGTTGACATGTATTCGAACTATATATCGATTATATGTGACTATTATGCTTATTTGTGTAAGCTTTATAAATCTAAATTATTATTTAGTTTATAACTAAATCATATCTACAGAAATCACAGTGAAATTGGTCCACTTGCAATTAAAGACCTTAAATGTACAAAAAAGAATGGGAAAAATATTGTTACGTTTTTAAATTTTCACACAAGACTGACTGAATTCTTACAACTCGTTGCCTGCTTTGTCTTGTCTTTTTATATGCCCACGTAATCAGTCTGATGAACACAAAACACACAGAGTTGAAACCTTTGACATTTAAAAAACGCTCAAAGCAGCACCTTAACCTTCCTCGTAGAGGGAGAAAAAAATATTATAATGTTTTGCGAATCAAATGTGTTAGAAGCAACAGATATACAGAGTGAAAACTGGCGGTTAAAGTAGAAAAACTAAACATTTAGTTTGTGTTAAAAAGGGATAATTTGGAATATTTTTTAATTTCTTCAATGAAAAGTTTAAAGATTCTTAAATATTTAAATATTTATTGTTCATGTCTAGAGTACAATAATGTCGGGCATGCATTCTTAATGAATGTGATGTGTTGGCTTATTAGACGTAAAGCTCGGGTTCGTATCCCAGGTCAGACATCAAAACGAAATATGAAAAAGAAATATTTCTTCTGCGACTTCCTCTCAGCAGATTTCTAGCAAAAACTCTGAGAGTAAAATTGCCATGAAGAGTTTCTCAAAAATATGTCGTTCGGAGTCGACGTTAAACCGTTAACGCACACAACATGAGGGTTGTAAGAAGCTAGACCGTAATCCTGACTGAAGGATTGTAATGGCCAATTATGTATGTATGTATGTATGCATTCTTAATTCGTTAAAAATTCTAATGAATTTTTTGAAAAATAAACACCAAATGAAAAGAATCGAAATAATTGGCATGATAAAGTACATGCAGTCACTTCATTGACAAATATTAATCAATTACTGTAATACACGACTAAAAACTGTACGAAATAAGTAACACTTTTCTTATCCGTGAGTCGCAAACGGTTTATAGGTGGAATAAGTACATACATATGTATGTACATATTAGATATATATTTATTACCAGAAACAGATGAAAAAGTTAGCGCAAAAATGGCTTAGAAAAAAACATATTTTGAAACAAAGAGGAAGGTAATGTTTAATTGATTATCTTTTCACCTGCCAAAACATAAAAAAACATTAAATATGTTCCTTTGTTGCTTCTAATTTAAATGTACTTTTTAAATTTATTACATAAATTTTTCAAGTTTTAAACGAAATTCTTGTGTAGTAAGTCAATATGATTTATTATAATTTCAGTTTCTTCTTAAACTGCTCTTTTCATTCTGCATGTATTTAAATTATTTTACATCAGGTGTTTTAGGAGAACAATCTCAGAGTTTTCATTATTGAATAGTAAAAGGAAAAAATAATTTTTAAAACTTTACTGGCTTTAGCATCCTCTTTGTGTTAAAAAAAAAACTAAAACAAATTTATATGAAACGTTAATGCGTTATATGAGATACATGTTGCGATAATATATTCACATCGTATAATTTTCTTAGTAAAAGTGTAAGTACTGGTTTTTGAAAAATGGATAACTTGAAGAGAAATGCAGTGGAATTCAGAAAACAAATCATAGCACAATAACTGGCGTATTTTGCAAAGGTAAGTTAAGAAGGTCTAGATGTAATATCGAAGTTAAATTATTCGTGGTGACCAGGATTCTTTAAGGACTTGTTATATTTTACTCACGTTTACGAAACTTTTCTGAAAGTTGGGTAAGATAAGTCTCTTAACACTTTCACGACCATAAGGTTATGAAAGACAAGTTTATCTTTTTTTCTACTCAGTATGATTCGCTAGATGTTCAAAAGATGAATTTTAAACCCAACAACTGTCACGTTTAAGTGGCCATATATAAAGGATGTTCGAATACACCCCGCTATCGATAGCAAACATAAATACGAGTCTTTAAACTAAAAGCAATATAAAGCCTACCCGGTTTTTGTAATTTAGGATTTGGGTGTAATTTTTTTAACTTAAATCCACTATATTTGAATAGCACTTTAACAGTAGAAATGATTCAATAATACTGTTACGAAAATGAAAATAGTGTTACACCGATGAAAATAAAAATACAAAAAGTATTTCTTCGGCGACTTCCTCTCAGCAGATTTCCAGCAAAAACTCTGAATAAAATTGTAATAAAAGTTTCTCAAAAATCTGTCGTTCGGAGTCCACTTTAAACTGGAGGTCTCGACACTCATGTATTAAATTAACACACACAACATCAGCGGTGTGAGAAACTAGGTCGTAATCTTGACTGAAGGGTTGTAATGACCAAATATGTATGTACTGTATGTTACACCGATTAACATTAAAATGATAAACAAAAGCTACAAAAACAAGAACTATGGACTTGTTTACATGATCAACAAATAAACAATAATATAGCAACAACATCAGCATATAAAAAAGGGATAAGCAAGTAAACAAACAGGCAACAACAACACTGCAAGGACAAACGTAAACAAAATACACAAAATAATAACGTAAACATGTTTATATTTATAGAGATTTCGCGAAGGCAAAGTAATTCTCCTTCAAGAGCAATCATCGGATTGTTTACCCTGCGATATAAAAGGCAAAACTAAGCAGACAACGGTATCAGTAAAAATTCAGTCAGTCTTGTGTGAAGAGGCGTTGCGTTTGAAGAGAAAATTAGTGGTTTGAAGAGCTCCGTTATAAAAATCTAACGAACAATTGTTAGTGTTTACGCACAAGAGTGTAAAGAAGAATAACAAACAAAGCAAATTGTTGTTGTTTACATCAAGTTTTGAACAGTGACACACGGAATTGTGCGAACAAATTTATTTTTATTTTATTTGCAATCTACGAAATCATATTCTAAACATTTTTAAAATGGTAAAAACATAACAATACCATTCGCAATACCTACTAAACAGGAAAAAATTTATATTTAAACAGAGGGGTCGTTATAAAAAATTGTCATTATTGTAGAGAGATAAGAAGAGACCTCAGTAGCTTTTTTAAATAAATAAAACAAGTATAAATATAAAATTTATTTTTTTAATACATTTACACAAGTAACCAACAAGTTACAAAGGTTTTTAATAAGAAAAAATAAATAAGAAATATACAGACGCTCACAAGGATTGTCTGGTGCAAATGAGAAAAACTTCCAGACATCTTAAGAAGTAGAGAAAAAAGAAAAATAAATAAAAACAAAATAATAAATCGTAGAAAACCTTAAGTGTTGTAGTCAAAGGATACAACATTATGGTACATACGACGAAATGACATTGCAACAGTAATTATTAGGAAAGCAAAAAATAACTGAAAAGCAAATAAGCAAACAAAACCACGTTGAAGGAATAATGTTTATAGGAGAGAATAACAATAACGAACAGCTTTTAAAACAATATAACAATACTTTGGTAAGAGCTACTGAGAAACACGTTGAACAAAAAATGTGTTGGCAAATAAAGTTGAATGCAACTGTAAAACATGTTAGTCTACCTTCTTTATACAGGCATTGCCGTAGCCGCCAGTAATCTGATATGAACATTCTGAATGTCTTTGTTATTAATATACGATCTAAAGATGAGTTTATTAACAGTAGTAAGCACAAAATGATTGTACAATCACAATTTATTAATGTATGTACGTATGTTAAAATCGTTTAATAGTTTTTTAATTATAAAACTCGTAACTAAATATCAAATATAAGAATGAAGTGTAAGATAAGATTCTATTTCGAGGAACTTTAGATTTGATTTGTGTTTTTTTTTTGCAAAAATACTGCCAATATAGTGCTTGTACTGACATATATAAATACAGTGGCGAGCATAAGTCAGTACATATTATTTGCAAAATATTTTAAATCTAGTAAGAAATAAGTAAATAAAATATGTCGACTAATTAACACTAAATCAACGATGCAAAATGCTATCCGCAAACAGAAAAAAATGTTCAAAATTGCACGTTCCGATTTTGTGTTTTTAAAATACTGTTACATAAGATTTGAAGTCTGCGTAGCCTAGTAGATAGTGTGTTGGCTTAATAGACGTATAGCCACGGTTCAAACGACATCAGACATCAAAACGAAAAATGAAAAAATATTTCTTAGCCGACTTCCTCTCAGCATATTTCTAGCAAAAGCTCTGAGAGTAAATAAAATTGCATGAATATTTCTCAAAAATCTGTCGTGTGGAGTCGACTTTGAACTGTAGGTCTCTTCATTCATGTATAAAATTAATACACACAACATGAGTGGTGTTGAAGGGTTGCAATGGCCAATTATCTATGTATGTATATAAATCTCTTGTTTCTTTTTACAAATTTTTTTTTAATTTTCAAGATCTAGTGGTGAAGAGAACATTTTTAATTTTTTTTTAACGTTTTCTTACAATTTGTGGAAAAAAAATTAAATAAAGAATATTTCAATTGAAGTTGAAATCAACAGTAGCGCTTTAAAATGTCGCTGAAAAATGTTATTCTTCAAGAAAAATTGCTGCATGAATTCACGATTATCATTTGACATTACCTTCAACTATAAAAAAAGAAATTCAAAGTAATCTAAATATCCTGAAGGTCGCCTAAGATCACTAAATGAAGATGCCATACAGCTTTTGAAGCGATTGTTTGGAAAATATATTGTCAGAAATCCGAAAGCAACAGCTAATGCTGTAAACAAGTGTGTGAGTGAATAAACTGTAAGACACGCAGTTCGAAATGAGAAATAATTTTACTTAAAAGAGTTTTTTTATGAATTGATTTTTTATTTTAATAATTAAAGTAGAAGTATAAAGTTCATGTTTTTTAATGTATGTATTCACTTTTGCTCGGGAGTGTATGTATGTAACACATAATGCAGCATTACATGTTAGCTACAACCTGCTCTTATCTATTACAATTTTTATTGCAGTGCGGAGTTTGCCCGTTGTTACGTCAATACACAATTGCTCGTCAACTTGTGGTTGCTTTTATTATGGGCCATTAGTTGGCAGTATAGTACCTCATAAAGAATGGAATAGAGCAGCTCAATATTTCCAGAAAATACACAACAATACAATTCAATACAAACTTTTCTATCCATAACTTTTTATGCTCTCAGACTAGCAGTCAGGAGATGACTCCCACTCATACCATGAATCGTATTAGAACTTAAATGAATTAAATATCTAAAAATATTTGTAAGCGTACTCGGTAGTGATGGTCGATAATCAATGTAAAACCAGGCAATTGAAGTCCCAAAATGACAACAACAAAGGGTACAAACGAAATAGAAAACCTTTTCTTTCAAAAGCCCAGACTAGCATTGAACAGTGCCCTAATTAACATATAAGTTAACAACGCTATGAATACCCATGTTATTTTGATGGTTGACATTAATGCCCATACTATTGATAATATGCTTGGTTGCATTTTTTGCAAATTTATTTTGAATTTTATTTTGGATTAAATTTCTTAATTTCATTTGGTCAATGCCTTGATTATTTGTGACAAATGCTTGATCAGCATTTAATTTTATTGCATTATTTTGATTGGCTAATTAAGGGAAAATTTTGTAAAGTTTTTATATGATTAGTCAGCTATTATTTTGTTATTGTAAACTTTAATTTTAAGTAAATTTATTCAATAAATCATTCCATATCGAAACAGCTAATTGAAGAGTTTCAGTTTAAATGAGGTTCATAGAACTTAAGACCGAATTTACTCACAAAAAAACTAACTTATAGAGCTACACCCTCAGAAACAAGTAGAAATCTTGAGTATTCAATGGCCAAAGAACTTCTGGCTGTATGAGAAATTAAAGATAATCATACAAAATACGGTAAAATTAAATGTTTATTGTTTTTTTGTTGTTACAAGTAAACATTTCATTGCGTACAGGTTCTTCTTTATTCGTTAGTTCCAACGATTCTTTTTCTTATGCACAGCCGTGAAGGAAAATCTTTTAATTTATAATAAAAGCATGGATCTTAAGCTTTAGTTTGATATTAAACCGGATTACGAGATCATAGCACAATTGTGCCGAGGGAATTCACACACATTGCTTATGCTCTTTTATTTATGCACACATGTCAGCGGAAGCTGTAGTTTTTTTTAGTTTTTCACTCAAAAAATATTTTATGTTAAAAAATCCTTTTTTTAAATTAAAAGGCTTATATGTTTTTAAAATACATTTTGATTGTTTTAATAATCAAATAAATAATTTAGATGATATGGAAAGATAACACCTTTTTTATAGATATAAAGCAATATTTTGGAAAAATTAAAAGGTTGTTTATTAGTAGGAGAGCAAATTTATGAACCAATATTAGTACCCAACAAATATCTAAAAAACATTACCTAATTATTAAGTCAAAGATGTACAACTTTATGTATGTTGATGAAATGAAAATCAAAATAGGGTATATTACTAAAATTTTTCTGTGACTGTTAGCTCTCAACTTATTTTCTCCCTCTTACTCACTAATACACAACCAAAAAATTTTTGGTAACCCCTGTATTAAAAACAATGAAGATTCTTTTGTTTACAATATTTCTGAAAAATTTTAGTTTGATGGGATGAGTATACCAACCGGATGCATATATCATTTCATTTGAATATTTATGCGGAAATCACAAGAAGAAAAACAAGTTGGAGATTGATCGAACAGTATGTTATATTCTGAAATCCTAAAGGCAGTCATATGAAATGAGCTCAAGACATACTTAATGCCAACAGTTAGATAGATAGACTACCAAAACCAATAAAATGTGAAATAAATACAAATTCATAGCAAAGGATTTGTGTGATATGGTGTGATATGTCCACCTTACAGGTTGGATATGGAGTCAATCACGTACAATATCCACTTGGGTCAATTCCTTGAAAATTTCGTCAGAGAATCAAGGATATGTTTTCTGGTACAATACAGAAGTCACATGAGGGAGCGCCTAACCGATGGTGTTTTCTTCCTTTTAGGCAATATCCTTTGAACCCGGATATTACATAATGACTATCTGAAGTATATACTGCTTCCATAAAAATTTAATATTTAGGGCAATGTCTCGGTATTTGACCGTAGCGGAAATGGAGTTCAAATTCCATCAGTCTTAGACGTGCTTTCCAAGTGAACTTGTTCTTATCTGGATTAACTTGACCAGTTAGTGAACGCCATCTTGATCCTCTTCTTTAGTATTTCGGGGTATATGTATACCTGAAGTAACCATGGATATGATCATAAAATTTTTTATTGTTTTTTTTTTAATTATTTTTAAAACATATTTGTGGTTCAAATAATATAAATTTCAATTTGAATAATACGAATTTGAAAATTTACAATATTTAAAATGAAAAAAGCATAGCAAAATTAAAGTTAAATATTTATAAAGATATTGTTATGCACTTTCCCTTATTTGTGTTTACTTTCAATTTTAGTTTGAAAAATAACACAACACAAGTAAAAAAATGTCGTTCAATTTTTTCCAATAGAGCGCTATGTATTAACCCTTTCGTTACCGCAGTCCATTCCGCCGAAATGGTGCTACTGAACCGGACAGTACGCCGCGAAGTGTGCACATTGCATGATGGCAAGTTTATATTCGTTTTTTCTCATTAAGTGTTACATATTTAAAGATTTTGCTGGTATACTAAATAAAAATTTAAATTAGGGTAATTCTTATTAGTTTATTCGTCTGTGATATATCTTAAAACAGGGATCCCATATAAGCCCACATTACAATCTTTACATTCATGCTTAGATTCCCGTCTTTTGTCATTTGCACTGCAAACAACGCACCTTCTACTTCGGATTTTCCTTACCGATTTATAAACCGAAGGAAAATCTCTTTCGGTTAAACTAAGTGGATGATTACTGCCAGCTAGACGTTGACGATTTATATTATGGTGATATGTCTGCAATATTTTTCGAATTAAGCATAGTTCCACACACAAATGTCTAACAAGTGAAAGAAATATTTGCGATACCATTTTAGAGATTTGAGTGTTGATTCCGCGGTACTTCTGTTGGTACACACAAAACGGAAAATGTATGCCACCTAAATCCGGCGCTGGTACACACAGGGCGATCAGTGGCAGCCGGCTATCTCTGGCGTTGGCAACGAAAGGGTTAAAACCAAATTGAAGGGAAGAGCACAAAAAACTCAACCCTCTTGTTTAAGTCCGTAAATTTTCGAAACAAGTTTGAAGAAAAAAATAAAAAATAAAAATAAACATAAAAACAAGCAAAAGGAAACATCACAACTTTATCATATTCTCTGTATGCATAGATATGGCAACATTAAGCGATGAAAAACATCCGCTTCTCTTCGCTATCGTTTACTATTTTTTCTTTTACTACACAGTCTTTATAAAAGCAAGGGAACTCTAGAACAATTTTAACAAAACATTTGTGTTTAAGCAAATATAAAAACCTAGCCACACTAAAAACAAAAACTATTGAAAACAACAACTTTTTTAACAGATACATTTTTATATATAGAAAACAGTGTAAAGTTTTATGAAAAGGACAAAAACAAAACAGAGGAAAAAAATGCTACTGAATAAACACAAAAAAAGAATAAAAAAATATGAAAAAAATACACACAAACTAATTTTGTTTTCAAACTATCCTGTCAGTGCCGCATCATTGGCTGAAACATTTTTCAAAAGAGAATATCGACAAAAACTTAGAACAATATTACTCATGTACGAATAAAAAATCTTTCTACTCATTTGAGTAATCAAAGCCACACTCTTATACATTTAAATACCATCGTTTACAGCACAATTGGGGGTAGTTACATTGAGAATTCTAGAAAGTTTAGTCAAACTCTTTGAGTAAAAACTAATGCCGCCTGTGAACAGTGATCTATAAAAGTCATCAGAATTACTTCAATGTTACAAAAAATTAAGACCATTGTTTTGACTTACATATGTACATATAAAACGAGAGCTTCACCTGGCATTAAAAAGAACTGAACTCAATGAGTCAAGCTTTTCACCTCTGCATCCAATAGTAACAACAGCTCCATCCTTATCATATTAAAGTACGCTGCAGGAGAGCAACAATATATGTATCAGGTGTTAGCGCATGATAATTACGATTTGGCAGCTAAGAATGTCAAACTCTGCTGACGATTCTGTTTAAAAAGGTTTGGCAATTAACCGCGATTCTTTTAATGATTTAAAATTAAAAAACTGTTGTCGAAGTTCGCAGAAAATATTATTTGTTTGATACAACTTATTTGTAACTGTCAAGAGGTAACTGTCAAGAGGCCAGGAGAATGAGGACACTTTATAATTTTTCAGACACTCGTTAATATAAATACCGGAGTTAATAAAACCATTAGCAATAAATTCACAATTAATCAGCCAACATATATGTCTTATCGCCTATTAAACAGCACCCATATTTTTTGGAAACTTTTTGGAAACTTTTTGAACTTTAAGGGCCATTATTACAATTTGCCGTTAAAGTTGGCTTTAGTTAAAGGTATATTTAGCTAAAGTGAACTTTAAAGACACATTTAACTTCTTTTCTTTATTGCAATCTACGGATAATATAAAGTTAACTTTTTCAAAAATGCGACAGTGCTGGAGCAATATCGATAACACTGCTCAATTAAACAAGTTGTTTTTAAACTCAGTGGCAGACAACTCCAACAAAAGGAAATATAAAAATTATCTGAGAATAAATAAAATTGGCATGAAAAAGTTTCTCAAAAATCTGTTGTTCGGAATCGACTCTAAACTGTAGGTCCACTTATGGATAAAATTAACACCCACAACATAAGTGATGTGAGAAGCTACTTTGTAATACTGACTGAAGGATTGTAATGACCAGTTGTGTATGTATATGTATGTATTATAACGGGTGATTTTTTAGCTATTATCTTTTTGGCAACACTGGTTTAAACTGCTCACGCACGTTTCGTGTTTTGTTTCACAGTCAAACATCTTCAGTTTGGTCTATAATTTAACCATGAATCGTCTTACAAACGAACAACGCTTGCAAATCATTGAATTTTATTATCAAAATGTGTGCTCTGTTAAGAAAATTCATCGCGCGCTTCTTCTTCTTCTTCTTCTTAATCGACCCACTGAAGCGGCTATTCGGGCTATTGTGACTAAATTTCGCACCAAATTTACATTGTTGGACATTAAACCGCCAACACGCTTACGTATAGTGCGAACTGAAGAAAATATCGCAGCTTTATCGGCCAGTGTTAATGGTGACTATCAATTATCGATTCGTCGCCGTTCGCACCAATTGGGCCTCTGTTATTCAACATCGTGGAAAATTTTGCGGAAGGATTTAGGTGTGAAGCCTTTCAAAATACAGCTGGTGCAAGAATTGAAGCCGAAGGACCTACCGCAACGCAGAATTTTTGGTGAATGGGCTCTTAGAAAGTTTGCTGAATATGCACTTCTTTATCGAAAAATTGTGTGCAGCGACGAAGCTCATTTTTGGCTCAATGGATACGTAAATAAGCAGAATTGCCGATTTTGGAGTGAAGATCAGCCAGAAGCATTGCAAAAGCTACCAATACATCCAGAAAAAGTCACAGTTTGGTGCGGTTTATGGGCTGGTGGCATCATTGGACCGTACTTCTTCAAAGATGCTGCGAATCGTAACGTAACTGTGAATGGTGAGCGCTACCGTGAGATGATATCCAACTGTTTTTTGCCAAAAATGCAAGAGCTTGACTTGCATGACATGTGGTGTCAACAAAACGGTGCCATGGGGTCTTTGTTAAAGCTCATGTCTATACAGACAAGTTCGCTTCAATTGACGCATTGGAAGACAACATTGAAGCATTTATTCGTGAGATAGAGGCCGAAATGTTGAAAAGAGTATGCCAAAATTGGACTAAGCGGATGGACCATTTGAGGCGCAGTCAAGGTCAACATTTGCTTGAAATAGTCTTCAAACATTAAATTATATGGACCGTACTATCGATTCAAATAAAGATTTCATGCATTTTTCTGAATTTTATGTGTTTTTTTTTTAAATGTTCCTATAGCTCTTAAAAAATCACCCATTAGTTTGACAACAACATAAAGCAAATAACATGTTTTTAATTAAAAACAAAGAACTTGATCCAATTTTACAAATACAGTGGACAGTAAATTTAGTAATATATTTTAGTAATTTCATGAATTTTAAGCAATAATATGTAAAAATAATTAATATTTTTATATTTATTTTATTTAATTTTCTCTTTTATTATACATTTAAAAAAAAAACGTATCTTTTTCACAAACCATAAGAACACTAAGGGAAACTTTCTGGTGATTACATATTTTTGCAGCACAAAAAAAACCCCCAAGAAGTGAGCGTTAAGGTAAAGGGAGGATCATCGTACCATTAACTTTTAAAGTTAAGTTTATGTTTGAACTTGCCATATTATAATTATTTTCAATATGGCAAGTTGAAATATAAACAAAATGAGCAAATACAACAAAAAAAGAAGCCCGTCTTTGTCACTGCGTTTAAAGAAAAAACTTTTTAAATTGAGCAGTGTTATCGACATTGTTACAGCACTGCCATATTTTTGAAAAAGTTAACTTTATTTTATCTGTAGGTTGTAATAACGAAACGAACTTAAAGGTGATTTTAATGTTCACTTTAGCTAAAGTTACCTTTAACTAAACGCAACTTTAACGGCAAGTTGTAATAATGGCCGTTAATGTATTAAAATGTTATACCTTAAGTCACGCACTCCATTTAATCCATTTGACATTGTATATTTTGTTAGCGTTTTCTGTTGAGCCTATTTTTCAGCTGAATTTTGTTTGAGGTTTATCGACGACTCTTGGAGTCATATCGGGAGAGTAGTAATTCTGTGGGGTCTATGGTAGGTGTTACCGCCGCCACTGTAGTTCAATTATTTATTTCATACATATTGTTTTCCTTATTGCTTACTCCTTTTATTCGTGTCCCTTTGCTTAATTTCGAATATGTACGAATTGTACATATATACTGTTAAATATATAAATTCGAGGTTTTATTATACAAATAGCTGAATAACGGTTCTGAAATTATGTCGACTTTTGTATAAAAATCAATAACATTATTTTTTCTGTGCTTATTATTAAAACGAATTTAGTTGGTAAAAAAACAAAGTTTTTAAAGCGCTAAAATATAAGCTAAAACTAAGATATTTGCTTAAATCTTGTATGAAATAATTTGACAAAATAAAATAAAATATATTTTGTGCTCTTAAAAGTTGTTTCGACTAACTAATTTCGAAGCCAACATTTCTTTAAAATACTTTTTCAAATTAAGAAAAATAAGAAAGTAATTATTGTCAGTAACACCTTAAGTTAAATAGTGTCTCAAAATTAAGCACTTTGTTTGCACACAATTGTGGATTAAGAAAATAAAATCAAAGTCAAGTTTCGCATATAAATAAAGTGAATGAAACGGATTTTAATTGTAACAAATGTGGACAAAAAGACACGGAGCGAATGGTTCAGTGCGACTCGTGTGATAAGTGGTACCACTTTGAGTGCGTTGGGGTAAATAGCAATATTGCGAACATGAGCTGGAATTGCTCTTGTGTAGGTGGTAAAAATAGTGTCTCCAACGTGGCCCCTCAAACACAGCCGCCCATAAGTGTAACATCGGAGTTTACCGCTGGGCTACACACAACGTCATCTCCAGCCGGCCGAATACAAGGACCTCTCTCAGATATACCTGGTTCATCGTTAGGGGAAAAATCTCTTCAGCCATCTAATTTGAATAATGGTGGATATGAAATGAAAAATCCAGTAGCGGGAAATGTTTTTCCGTCAGTGGCAACGACAAATGGCAAATGTGCAAAACAAAATTTTGGCTCTCATTGCGGTCCAAGCACGTCGTTCGGTCCTCCGTCTTCCCAAACACAATTGAAGTTGCAGATGCTTGAAGAGGAAAAGGAGCTTGAAAGACAATACTTGGAAAAAAAATATAGTATCCTAACACAAGGTGATGCATGTCAAAGTTCAAATTCTTCCTTTAATATTTCCTATTTCCAGCCTAATGCAGCACAAATAGCCGCTAGACAAGTTATACCCAAAGATTTAATCACTTTCGATGGCAACCCAGAAGACTGGCCCCTATTCATTAGCAACTTTAGAAACAGCACAAACATAGCGGTCTACACAGATGGTGAAAATCTGATGCGATTGCAGTCATGTCTTCGTGGGCGCGCCAGAGAATTAGTTAAAAACAAATTACTTATCCCATCAATGGTAAACGAAATAATACAGACTCTGGAAATGTGTTTTGGTCGTCCAGAGCATATACTAGATAGCATGATAGACAAAGTTATAAAAATACCACCACTAAAGGATAGGCTCGACAATATCATTGAGTATGCACTTACCGTTAAAAATATTTGCTCGACAATGGAGGCGTGTAATTTAACGGCTCATTTGAACAATCCCTTGCTCGTGAAAACGCTGGTCAATAAATTACCCGACAGCCACAAATTAAATTGGGCAATGCATCCGAAAAATGAAAGGGTTCCAGTTGTAAAAGCGTTTAGCGACTGGATTTATAATATAGCAGGCGCAGCGAGCCAGGTAGTGTCCCCTTTAGTAACCAAAAAAGGAGCTTCTGTACATACTCATTCGGAGCCATCTTATGAAAGCAAACTAAATTGTAGCCTCTGTAAAAGTCAACAACACAAAATCCAAAACTGTGGTGAGTTTCAGTCTCTAAGTGTTGATGAAAGGTGGAGTTTTGTAAAACAGAACAAATTATGCCGGCGGTGTTTGAATGCACATCGACGTAAGTGTTTCTCAAAAAAGGTATGTGGCACAAGCAACTGCTCAGCAAATCATCACCCTTTTTTTTGCATAAGGACATAATATCGTTAACTCATAATGCAATTCAAACAGTGGCACAAGGTCGCAATGGAAATGTAAATACTCATAACGATGACAGCCAGGGAAGACAGTGCTTCAGGATTTTGCCCATCCGCATACACTATAATGGTACTTGCACAGAGACATTTGCATTTCTTGATGAAGGTTCGTCTGTCACCCTTATGGAAAAGTGTCTCTTTGAAAAGCTTGGTCTCACCGGTAAAAGAGAGCCTTTGGAGCTACAATGGACTGGCGATACAACTCGATCAGAGCAAAATTCAGTCAAAGTTGACTTAGAAGTGTCTGGCGCTAAATGTGACAATAGGTTTACTCTACACGATGTGCGTACGGTAAATAATCTTGGACTACCCTTACAGTCAATTGAATTCAAAGACATCGCCGTTGACTACCCATACTTGAAAGGTTTGCCGATACAGTCTTACAAGAATGCTAAGCCGATGGTGCTCATAGGCCTCAATAATTGGAGGGTAGCTGTCCCCTTAAAAATAAAAGAAGGTAAGCGAGGTCAACCCATAGCATCTAAAACCAGTCTCAGATGGACACTGCAAGGTAGTGGTACAAATTTACATCAAACTTCTTCATTAAATATACATACTTGCGGTTGCGAAAAACGTTATGACGTATTGCACGAAGAAGTAAAAGAATATTTTGCCCTTGAAGCGCCTAAAGAGAAAAATATACTGTCGCCCGAAAATAGCAGAGCTATACAAATGCTAGAAGCCTCTGCGTTCAGGAAAAATCACCAATTCGGAGTAGGTTTACTACGGAAAGACGAAGTCCCACAATTGCCGGAGAGTTATAGCGTCGCATCCCACAGACTAGAATGCCTTAAAAAAGTTTAAAAGGGATCCCAAATTACAAAAGACGATGCAAACCGAAATCGATAAATTAATTTCTAAAGGTTATGCTAGAAAGGTGTTGGATTCTGAAATGTTTTCCTACCCCGGCCGTACATGGTGTTTACCAATATTTGCGGCCCTGAATCCAAATAAACCAAACAAAGTTCGCCTCGTTTGGGACGCAGCAGCTAAATCAAAACAAAAATCCCTTAATGACTTTCTTATTTGTGGCCCCGATTTACTTACGTCACTTTTTAGTATTTTAATTGAGTTTCGGGTGGGTCAAGTGGCAATTTGTGGAGACATAGCGGAAATGTTCCATCGAATTAATGTAAAAGAAGAGGATATGCACACTCAGCGATTTATGTGGTTCGACAATTTAGATAACCAACTACGACCATGCGTGTATGTCATGAAAGCTCTCACCTTTGGTATTAGCTGTGCACCCTGCATTGCTCATTTCGTCAAAAACAAAAATGCTGAGGAATTTAAGCATTTATATTCCCGGGCTGTCAAAGCAATTCAACAATACCACTATATGGATGACTTTATTGACAGCGTTGACAGCGAGGAAGAAACAAAACAACTTGCGCTCCAGGTGAAGATGATTCACTCCGCAGCTGGGTTTCATATGAGAAATTGGGTAACCAATTCTGACTTCGTACGAAAACACCTATCAGAGGACGGCTCGGAGACACAGGCTTCCTTTAAAGCGGTCGAAAAAATTCTGGGTATGTATTGGGAATCATACAACGACGTATTTCAATATCATTCTAGATTTTCGAGGCTCCGAAGAGATATTTTACGCACTGAAGTGACCCCCACAAAAAGAGAAGTACTTCAAGTCCTCATGTCGATTTTTTATCCACTAGGATTGGTTTCCCATTACACTATTGGCCTAAAGATATTACTTCAAGATATGTGGCGCTCAGCATTAAAATGGGACGATGAACTGACCGAAGAGCTTTATGTAAAATGGCGTTTGTGGCTCTCCAATCTGTGTAAAATATCAGCTATCAGCATTCCCAGATGTTACTCCAAACTCCTAAGAATGACACCCGAGGTCCAACTTCATACCTTTGTCGATGCGGGTGAAAATGCATACGCTGCAGTGAGTTATTTTCGCGTAAAATATAATGGCAAAGGTGACGTGTCAATTGTGGCAGCAAAATCTAAGGTAACCCCATTAAAACCAATATCGATACCAAGGTTGGAGCTTCAGGCAGCACTGCTAGGTGCACGTTTAGCTGCTAAAATTCGAAATTCAACGCGCCTTCAATGCAGAGAGTGTTTTTATTGGTCCGATTCAAAGACGGTGCTTAAATGGCTTTAAAGCGTTCGTGATGTATCGTGTTGGAGATATTCTAGAATCCACAAACTTAAACCAATGGAATTGGGTGCCATCCAAATCTAACCCTGCAGACCTTGCCACTAAAACCGGTTTACCCAGCAATGATTTGTGGCTCCACGGTCCGGATTTTCTTAAACATGGCGAAAATATGTGGCCCAAATGTCCTGATTTAGGTGGTGCAAATAGCGAAGAAGTGCGGAATCATTTACTGCTTATTAACAAATCTAAAAGCTTTACAATCAACATTGAATATTTTTCAAATTGGAAGCCGCTCTATGGCACTTGCGAATTTCATGCTTTATATTGCAAAATTGAAAGCTAGAATACGAGGAGGCAAAACTGTCCAAGGTATAAGCTTTGAAATTATACTAAATGCAAAATTTATTTTATATAGGTATGCCCAATCTTACGAGTTCTCTGAAGAAATACGGTGTCTTAAAAATAAAAAAGAAATATGTTCTAAAAGTCATCTTAAACAATTAAATATTTACCTCGATAATAACGGACTTTTACGTATAAACGGTAGAGCCAGGTCTCTAAATTGCAATAACGCCATAATCTTACCAAAATGCCATTATATAACATTTTTAATGGTCCGCAACTACCACGAAAGTTTTCATCATTGCCTGCACGAAACCACAATATGCAAAATTAAATCAAAATTTTACATCCCAAAGCTAAGGGTTGTCTACAAAAACGTTCGTTCAAAATGTCAACAATGCAAGAATCAATCGGCCGCACCAAGCAAGACTTGCTAGCTTCGAACGTCCGTTCACCTATGTAGGTGTCGACTTCTTTGGCCCATTATTTGTAGCAGTAGACGTAGAGAGAAGAGATGGGGTGTGTTATTCAAATGCCTAACAATACGTGCAATTCACGTTGAGGTCGCTCACAGTCTAGACACAAGTTCATGCATCATGGCCATTCAAAACCTTATAAGTCGTCGTGGCTCTCCCAGAGAGATATATACCGACAATGGCACGAATTTTAAATCTGTCGAAAGAATTCTTCGTGAAGAAAAGCGAAACCTCGACCTGCATCAAGTCATTTCAAAATATAATGAAATTAAATGGCTATTCAATCCACCGGCAGTACCGCATATGGGAGGCGCATGGGAAAGGCTGGTGCGCACTGTGAAGACAACGCTTTACGCTATGAACCCTGCATTCAGATTCAACGACGAGACGTTGAGGAGCGCTCTATGTGAAATTGAGTTTATAATAAATTCCCGGCCTTTAACATTTGTTGCTCTGGATTCAGCTGAAGACGACGCCCTTACGCCAAACCACTTACTACTCGGTTCTGCTGATGGTTATAAACCATCAAACCAAACCAAACATCAACCACCAAACACAGCAGTTTGCAAACCATTATTGGAGACGATGGGTTCGGGAGTATGGCCCAAATTTAATCCGACGAACAAAGTGGTTCGCAAAGGTAAAACCACTATCTGTAGGTGATATAGTCATAATAGTGGACGACACACTTCCCCGCAATAGTTGGCCCAAAGGAGTCATAGTAGACACAGTTAGCGCAAAAGATGGTCAAATTCGTCGTGTAAAAGTCAAGACAAGTTCCGGCACGTTTGAAAGGCCAGTCACCAAAATCGCAGTGCTGGACGTCAGTAATGATCAAGATGGCAAGCTTGCAATCCCTAGCTCGCTTGCAAGGGGGGGAATGTTACCGCCGCCACTGTTGTTCAATTATTTATTTCATACATATTGTTTTCAAATAGCTGAATAACGGTTCTGAAATTATGTCGACTTTTGTATAAAAATCAATAACATCATTTTTTCTGTGCTTATTATTAAAACGAATTTAGTTGGTAAAAAAACAAAGTTTTTTAAAGCGCTAAAATATAAGCTAAAACTAAGATATTTGCTTAAATCTTGTATGAAATAATTTGATAAAATAAAATAAAATATATTTTGTGCTCTTAAAAGTTGTTTCGACTAACTAATTTCGAAGCCAACAGTAGGCAAATCACATCATAACATTAACAGCGTTTTGATTGGGTTCATTGACTTATTGGTAGTAATAACAATAACAAATTCTTAATTCATCCGAACTTTTAATAGATGTGTTCTCCGTGAATTACTCTCCGTTATTTATTATTTCAATAAATTCTGAACTGGCTACATCTGGTGCCGACACACACATGCCAACAGTATTGTACTACTGAGATCATGTTTAACTCATTCACTCTAGTTCTTTGGATTTTGCTTCCTCCATACTCAAGTATGTCAAATGCGTTTTGGAATAATGTGTTTTTTCCGGACGAGTCAAATATATTTTTACAACTTCGGATGTACTTTAGTATGGAGAAAAAAAAATGAAGAGCTCGAACTCAAGAAACGGTTAAGCAAGGTGGTTGTACAATGCGGTGGGGATGGGACCGTGCTTTCATATTTTGTTTTCGATAATACCTCATAAATACTTTCATTGCTTAAAAATTTTGGTTTGGTTTGGCCTTTCTTTAATATTGTTCACAATATTGGATAAGTGATTCTGATCATTGATGAAGTTGCAGTAGTCTAGTAGGTAGTGTGGTGGCTTATTAGACGTGAGGCCTCGGTTCAAAGCCCAGGTCAGACATCTGCAACAAAATGAAATATGAACGGCGACTGCCAAAAACTCTAAGAGTAAATAAAATTGTGGTGAAAACTTTCTAAAAAAAATCTTTCGTTCGGAATCGACTTTAAAATGTAGGTCCCGCTACTCATGCATAAAATTAACACACACAACATCAGTGGTGTGAGAAGCTAGGTTGTAATCCTGACTAAAGGGTTGTAATGACAATTATGTATGTATGTTGAATTGCCAATTGTTTTTTTAATTTTCTTTTAAAATATTTAAATTATGAAATTTGTGAATTACTAAGCCACACGCAGTGGTCATAGTATCTGACATTATCCATCTCCATATTCCACGGTTGCTTTGAAGTTCTTTAATTTTAATGCAGTTTTTTTGCTACGCCACACAAATCTTCTCTCTAGATACTTACTTAATTGGCCATTAGCACATCCTTCCACGCGCCTCTGTTTCTTTAGCGCCATCACCAGTTGGTCATAACAATCGATGACAGGGCTTGTACAATTTGGTCCTTCCAACGTAGACAAGGTCGTTCTCTTCGCCGATTTCCGCAAATCTCCGCATCAAATACAAGATAAATAAATTCCTTTACTATAGTGAACGTATAATTATCGGCCATAATTTGGAACCCAATAAGCCGCATGTCCCAAATTGTCAACAACATATACTTTGTTTTGCCGTTATTGGCTACCAGACTCATTGAACTCTCGTTCAATAGCGTTAAAGGCAGCAGTAACACCTCGCTTGGTACACCCTATCAATGTCTACAGCGTACGCAAGCAACTGGACACTTTTGTGGAAAATAATGCCCTTGTAATGCACTCCTTTGGCAGAACACTCTCCATTAATAGGTCGCATGTTAAGGGATCGCCTGGTCTGAAACCTCACACTGTATAAAAAGGCTCAGAGGGGTCCATTCCTATATTGGCGGAAATATAAACAGAATGATATTTATTGCTATTCGTTTCAACTTAGGCAGCATTTCGTTAGCAGTTTGAATGACGTTTACATAAATGTTTGCTCAATTTTAATTTATTGTGAATGAGCCTAATTTTTAATTCCTATGTTGACGATGACAGCTGTCAAACATAATCAGCTGACAAGTATTGGAGAGCCAAATAAAATTTCTGGGTATGCAAATAAATTTATTTTCAGAATCTTTAAGGTAAAAATCATGGGCTAATCCGGGATAACCATCCACTTTGTCTGCAAAACTGTATCGATTCAACCTGGTTAAGCCCCTAATATAGATCGCTACCGATAACAAATGAATAATTTGAACTATGAATAGATCGAAAAACGACCGGAATTGGCGACTGTTGGTTTTGCAACATGGCAATGCACCTGCACATAAAGCAAACCGATTCAGAATACTGGAAGATGCTACGTGTTAAACAAGTATTGAGTAGAGCTTCTCTGAGAGATATAAGATGTCCACATAAATCGATAAGTTTAAAATCAACATAAAAAACATCATATGTAATTAAAGGCAATTTTCTCCCGAATATATTTTACAATATGCACCAATAAAATCAGTTCTAATCGGATTATTAATTTCCGCTTTTATATTAACCATTTGACAAAAAAAAGAAGCAGAAAACTTTTTCAATTATAACTTTTCTGCTCACAACAAACACTCTTTTAATAGAATGTTTACAGGGTGTGTTGTAAATCGAAGTAGACATTTTACTTGGGGATTGCTGTTGTATCTTATACAGGTAATTTTACCTCATCTCTTAAATTTATGGAATAAATTTTGAAAGATTTTTCTTACCTTCAGAGATAAAGGTTTTAAGTCTTTTCTCCTTCTTTTGTTTAACATGTCTTATGTTTTATACAATGTCAACAAACAACTTTCAGGCAGGTAGAAAATTATATAAAATTGTTAATTTCATCACAAAAAACATTCACGGATACAATTTTGACTAAAGTTAAAAAAAAAATTAAATGAAATTAAATTTTATGTTTTTTGTCAAAATGAAAACAGACGGAAACCTGCTGAATGGTGGGAAATGAAAGCTTTGGTGGTAGAAATAGATTGATTCGACACGTATGGTGACTAAGCCATATCTGAGGGTCGTGAAGGTTTTATTGTGCGTTGATTGAACAGTCAATGTTCTTTAAAAAACTATAAAAACTTAAATTTATGCAACATCAAAAGCCGTTTTATTTTCTAGTTTAAATTTTGCAATTCTTCTGCCTTTTACGCTTCGTTCCGTTCTTTTCTGAAGAAAAAGTAATTTTGGTACGGTGTATGTTGTTCTTTTCGAATAATGTTATCAAAAAAAAAAAAAAAAATGTGACGTTCGAAAATTCTATCAAAAGGTTAACTAAAGGTTTAAGCCCGGACCGTCTTCTTGCAAAGATGAGAGTGGAAACCTGGTTGCAGATTCTTGTGGAGGAAATACTTCTCTACTCTACTACGAGGCAGTGACGACACCAATACCGCCTTTAGATATGATGTACCGAATCCAATCAATGATGACGGCGTGGAGATCCCACCGTCTAGCCATGGAGAAATCAAAATCCCGATGATGCCTCTTAAAAACAATAAAGCGGCAGGTCCTGATGGCCTCCCCGCTGAATTGTTTAAACCCGGAAATAATGACTTGGTAGGGCATATGCAGGAAAGTATGCCCAACGATTGGAACCTCAGTGTCCTCTGTCCTGTTCTAAAAAAGAAAGACCCTACGATATGTGCTAACTTCAGGGGTATAAGCCTTCTCCCTATCGCATATAAGTTTTTTACGGGCGTATTGCGTAAACAATTGAAGCCACTCGTCAAAACACTGATTGCACCTTATCAGTGCGGCATAAGACCTGGCAAGTCCACCATCGACCAGATCTTTACACTGCGTCAAATCCTGGAGAAGACCCACGAAACACAAGTCGACACAAACCATAAGGCAGCCTTCGATAGCCCCATAAGGGCATTGCCCCAATGTCTGAAGATGATAAGGCTATGCAGAATGACGTTGAGCAATTCCTGCAGCTACGTCAAGGTAGGAATGGACCTCTCCGAACCTTTTGATACTGTGCGAGGTTTCAGACAAGGACGATCCCTTATCAAGCGATCTCTTCAACTTCGTCATTGAGAGTGTTCTGTGGAAGGCAGGAGTGCATCGGAATGGCACTATTTTTCAAACAAGCGTCCAGTTGCTTGCGTACGCTGACGACATTGATATCATAGGGCGTTCCTAGCGAGACGTTACTGCTGCCTTTAGTGCTATTGAACGGAAGTCTATGAAGATGGGTGTACAATAAGAATTTGTACCTAATTTTAAACCTGAATTTTATAAATGAGTTAAATTAATTTTTGAATTGAAGTTAAACTGTTATTATTATTGAATTTTATTGTGAATTAAATTTACTGGCTTTCCCATTACTGTTTTTAATGGATTTTAACATTATTTAACACTTTAAACATTCCAAATTTCAAATTTATCTTCATCCTTTATATATATATAATTTATCCTTTTGAAAATTCCGAAGTTTCTTTAAATTAAACTTGTACAGAAAAATCACTCACTGTCACAACGCCATACTGATTGGTTAAAAACAATCTCATAAACAAAATTGTTAAATACTTCTGAAAAGAAAAAGATTTCTCATCACACACCTCATCTCAAAAGGGTAAGTTACACCAAAGAATATGGATATAAAAAATACGCGTCATGTAGAACAGGGTTCGTCAAAAAATTTTTGGTTGTGTGTTAGTGAGTAAGAGAGAGAAAATAAGTTGAGAGAATTTATTTATTTACAGCCATAGAAAAGTGTTAGTAATATAAGCTATTTTTATTTTCATTTCATCAACATACATATGTAAATATGTAAATAATTTTAGATAAATAAAAATAAAATAAAAAATCCATTTTTTATTCAAAAAACATAAAGCTATCCATCTTTGGCTTAAAAATTAGGCCATGTTTTTTAGATAAATAAGAATAAAAAGAATAAAAAACCAATTTTTTATTAAAAGATAAAAAGCGAACAATTAAAAAAAATTATACTAAGCGACAAAATAAAAAAAATTAAATACGCCCAGCTAATGATATAGACCATTTTTAACATAAAATATTTTTTAGTGTTATTCTGAAATAAAATGATAAAGCATCCCCCGCAAATGTGTTCTTGTCGCAGTCTGATAGACAACTAAATCAAAGATCACAAGAATGCGTGTGAGTTCTCTCTTCACAATTGTGCTATGAAATGGTAAACCTTCATGTATAACAATGTATGTAAGTATAGATGGATTCGGATTCCATTAATTTTTTTATTTGTTTAGGTAGAGAGGTTAAAGGAGAGGAGACCAACCAAGGGTCTCATGGTGTCTATGACATACACCTATTTCATCATGTACGATTGCTGTGCTCTTACTTTCTATAGAAAGTCTGTATCTGTGTAAAAGCTTCCTTAACTTCTTCCAGTCCATTTCTATGAGATGAGTTATGTCTGGTTTAGTGTCATCCCGAAAATATTAAGATTTTCAATCTTACTAAAGCTGAGTAATAACAAAAAAAATGCTCCACGTTTCGATATCACGCCCTGCATTCATTATTTTCCACCTTTCTAATACGCTTCTGGTGAACATGTAAGGCGGAGTGTCTCATAAGTAAGCTCGTTACTGTGCTCAGGTCACACTTATTCAATTTTAAAATACTTATGGTTCTCTCCTCAATTGGATCTACCCAAAGTATTTTTGTAATTCTTCCTAATATGTCATTATTCCAGTATATTTCCATTATCGTCGATATGATTCTGCCTACTTTCTCAGCTTCGTCTTTAATGCACTGAAAGGCATTGGCTTATACAATCTTATGGTATATAATACTCTGGCCCCATCAGGCAGAATATTCGCTACCTCATTTCCAATCACTCCGCTATAACTAGGTACCCATATAATGTGTACCATTCCATGCCTGGAATAATCGGCACTTGCCTTCCTACACTCCAGCATGGTCTTTAATACCGTATTTACGGATATTATTGCCCTAATTGTAATTTTACTATCCGTAAAGTTCCGTTAAATTCCGATACGTAAAGATTTTCAAATGATTATCATACTAGATCATGCATTCCCGCTTGAAAACTTGTATTATGGTCCGGGAACCGGAGTTTAAGTTTCATTCCTGGTTGTTTCATATAGAGCCCCAGTCCCGTCCTACATTCTAGTTATCTCTGTAGTACCCTCGGCATACATACCTCGATCAATCTGTGGCGTAATGTGAGTTGTTAATTTTTTTTTTTATAAAATATATTAAAATTTTAATTTATCTAAAACTGTAAACATACGTAAACAGCAAATATAACAATTAAATCTTTTAATTTAGAAATTTAATAGAAATTTTTCGTTCCCAATACATTTCCCAATCCATTGCAGATTCAATTATTAACTTTTGGTTTTCAATTAAAACATTTTGCTTCTGGACTTTAGAAAAAGCGAGAAAATTGCAAACAACTTGTTAATCCTTGTTTTAATAAGTTTTGAAAATTAAATTTTCCTTAACGGTATAAAAGCTCAACTGTTGACATCAACATGATTCAATAAATTTTATATTTTAAGTTTGCTGTCTGGAAGGTTGTGTGGCTATTCCAGAATGTTGCGTAAATTTTAACTTTTCCTTATAGAAAAGTAAAAGAAGAATGAAATCTTCAGCACTCTTTAGGTAGGATACCTTAAATTTATTTGTTTTGAATAATTTATATGTATAAATAAACAAAAATGTGTTTCGAAAACAATATCTATAGTACTTTGCCACTAATAACGATTGTTTTGTAAATGTTTAGTGGTGGCCATATGATCGACAAATAATCATAGTAAATTATTCGTTATATTTTCAAAATTGAAAAAGCAAGGTTAGGTTAGGTTAGGTTAGGTTAGAGGACATGTACTTGTCAATTGAGACAAGTACAGTACCCGGAGGTCGAATTGACCCATTGTACAATGCCCTAGTTTCTAACACCACTTATGTTGTGTGTGTTAATTTTATACATGAGTAGTGGGACCTACAGTTTAAAGTCGACTCCGAACGACAGATTTTTGGGAAACTTTTTCATGGCAATCCTCTTAGAGTTTTTACCAGAAATCTGCTGAGATGAAGTCGCCGATGAAATACTTTTTGTATTTTGTCTTGATGTCTGGCCTGGGGCTCGAACCCTGGCTTTACGTCTAATAAGCCAACACACTACCTACTAGTTCCTAAATCCAAATCTTAAACAATTTCCCATTTACAATTTATTAAAGAAAATGTATTAAAAAATATTTTATTCAGTTGACCATATTTTTTTGATTTGCTCTTACCACCAATATTTCGCGGGTAACCTCAACTTTTAATAACATTTCCACATCGATTTGGCAAACTCGAAGAATAGTCTTCATCAGTATTTTTGCATTCCACTTTTCGACTTCAGTCCACAAGTTCTCAGTTAGATTGCGATCAGGATATTGAGCTGTCCAGTTTAAAATGTATTTGTTTGTTCCTCTATGGTGTTCTATGGTAAAACTCTTTCCGCTTATGGGTACATTGTTGGTAATCCAATGTTTTTTACTTACCATTTTATACCTGATCCACATCGGGAAATTTTGGATTTGTCGCCAAATAAAACATTTTGGCAAAATTTAATTTGGATTTTAATTTTTTTCACATGAATGTAGTAGTGTGCAGAACTTCAATTGCAGTGTCCTTTGGTTTGGCAAGCGATTTAAAAAAAATATTACGTAAATAATTCATCGTGGCTTCACCGCTATATAAATGAAAGAGGAAAGATAAATTGTACATAACATAACATAATTGGTCATTACAACCCTTCAATAAGGATTACGACTTAGCTTCTTACACCACTCATGTCGTGTGTGTTAAGTTTATACATGAGTGACGGGACCTATAGTTTAAAGTCGACTTCGAACGACAAATATCTTTTAAAAAATGTTCATGGCAATTTTATTTACTCTCAGAGTTTTTGCCTGAAATCTGCTGAGAAAAAGTCGCCAAAGAAATACTTTTTGTATTTTATTTTGATGTCTGACCTGGGGTTGGAACCGTAGCCTTACGTCTAATAAGCCAATACACTACCTACTAGACTACGGCGACTTTAAAGCTTTAAAACTGTATATAATTCTTAGCATATTTTGTTCAAAAATATTTTTAGAACAAAAAAAGAATAGAAAATTAACAAATTTCATGTCAAACGCACATAGTATGTATATCGACACTTCATTGTTTACTCTACCAATATTTTAAATTAGAAAGTTGTTGCTGTTATTGTGGGTTTGTTGAATAAAGATGAGGAGCACACAAAAAATATGCTTGATAACACTGTAGAGCCGCCTTAGGGCATAGCTGTTTAAAATAGCAGAAGCTTCTGAAGCTGACGAAGGACGTATTCCAATTTGTACCACGTTCTTATTAAAGAGATGTTACCCTGACGGTTACTTTCGGTGAGGTTATTGTACCGTTAGTGTACAAGCCTCACAATTTTTCTTGGTCATAGTCACCTGATATCTAACCTCTCATAAGGTTAGGATTCATGGCGTAGATATTTAAAAAAATTTTAAAATCTAAACTTAAAAAAGTAATATAATTTCAGATATAAAATCCCATATCTTTAACCATAGGAATTGTAGCTTCAAACACAATAATTGCTTTTTTTATATAATTTTCAAAAATAAAATTGAATTTTTTTCAACATTTATACAATTTTTATACTTTTTATAGTCGCTTGAAGATGATAAGAAAAAAGAACTTTCCGGTAAAGTTTATGTGAAGATTCTTATTAGATAGCACAAAAGAAAAATGTAATAATGTAATGAATATTAATAAAAAAAATTTTATATAAAAAATCGATGAACTGGCATTAAATTATATTCAGAAAGAAATCATAAACATTTGAAATACAATTGATTGCACTTTTTAAGCATTGTATATATGAATAATAATTTTCCAATATTATATAAAAAAATATATATATGAATGTTTATATGTTTTACGAGATGTTTATTGTCGTATGTATCTATCTACATACATACATAACATAATTGGTCATTACAACCCTTTAGCCAGGATTACAACCTTGTTTCTCACACCACTTATGTTGTGTGCGTTAATTTTTGTACATGAGTGGCGGGACCTACAGTTTAAAGTCGACTCCGAAAGATAGATTTTTGAGAAACTTTTTCATGGAAATTTTATTTACTCTTAAGTTCTTGCCAGAAATCTGCTGGGATTAAGTCGCCGAAGAAATATTTTTTTATATTTCGTTCAGTTGGAAATGCCTGACCTGGGGTTTGAACCGAGGCCTGACGTCTAATAAGCCAACACACTACCTTCTAGACCACGGCGACTTCTTTATCTATCTACACTTTGATTATTTTTATCACAGCTGATATTTACGCAACAAATGTTTAATATTTTAAAGTTATGTTAACAGTCGTATATACATTAAGTTGTTTGTACAAAATTTACCAATTTTAAATTTCAGTATGAATCGTTCACCACAACACTTATGTTTTAATTATATGCCAACCATTTTACGTAAAATTTAACAATAATAATTCGGCCTTTTATTGCCAAAGTTTTATTTTGATTTTGAATTTGGACTGAATAAATGGTAATTGCCATTAGCATAGGAAAATAATATTTAATGTTATTCTCTTTTAACGATTCGATTCTTCGTAAAGTTAAAAGTTGCTATTTTTATTAAAATTATTAACTTCCACGCCACAGTTTCATACGTATTCGATCACGAAATAATATCTACATAATACAAACATGTTGCTGTGAGGTAAGTTATACAAGCTTAGATACATATGATAATATACACCTCCTGTATTGCAACATTGTTCCGCTACATGTATAAAGGTCACAGAGCTTATCAACAATGTTGTCAATGTCTACTTTGCAGACATGGATATCTCTATTGTTGAAAAATTAATTTAATTAAATTTATGATATTATACATTTTGCCTTAAAAAAGTCCAATTAATTGTATTTAAAATATTTATAATTAATTTCTGAATACCATTTTATTTCAATTCATCGTTCTATATATATTTTTGTTTTTTTTTTAATATTCGGCCGGTCAATTAGTAATGTTGTCATTGACTGATGGAATATTTAGCATGTAACCCTAATTAACTGTAAAATTCCTGCAGCTTTCGTTCTATTCAATTAGATTCTTCTCAAAAATCTACCTAGGCTGCAACCAAATGTGGGAACGTTCACTTCCTTTGCATCTTCAAGCGATAACTAGTCGCAATCAAGAAATTATTAAAATTTTGAAAAAAGCTGTGTATTTAAGTTATTTTTTACATTTAACCATAAAATTGTAGTGCATTTGTCTTTGGTTACTTTATTAAAATTTGAGTAAACAACTATTTTTCTTTGGATTGTGAAAATTTTTACGCCAAAAAGAACCTCCCTTAAGGTTAAGCTTATACAACGCGTGCCTTTGCCTATTAAACAAAAGAAATTTGTGAGACTTGTATCCTAAAGGTACCGACATCCTAGAGGAATTTAACCGTTAGGGTAACGGATTGGTCGATTTCAATCGAAACGTGGTACAGTTTGGAAAACGGTATTTCTCAGCTCCAGAAACTGCACCTATTTAAAATCTCTATGCTATAGATCGACAGAGTGATCAACCATCTTTATATCTTTATGATCAACCAGCTTCGACCCGAAAAGGCCTCATCGTCATCGCTGCTGCAATAGGGGTAAGTCCAATTTCACTATTTTAATATTTTGAGTTTAAAAATATCTTGATCTTGCGTAAGAGTATATGTAGATGTTTAGAGTGTTTTTTTTTTCTTTAGAACATATGAAATAAATAAAAGGTCCATAGACGTAAAAAGTTCTTATGAATAAATTCCTCTAAAAATCGTCGTCTGTGGATTGAACAACAGAAAAATGTAAACAAAGACTGTGCATTAAGAAGCTTTTACGTTTAGATAAAATTAAATAATAATACTCTACCAATTATGAAGTAGTCGCCATAGATAGTGTGTTGGCTTATTAGACGTAAAGCCAGGGTTCGAGCACCAGGCCAGACATCAAAACAAAATACAAAAAGTATTTCATCGGCGACTTACTCTTAGCAGATTTCTGGCAAAAACTCTGTGAGTAAATAAAAATTGCCATGAAAGAGTTTCTCAAAAATCTGTCGTTTGGAGTCGACTTTAAAAAATTAATTTTAAAAAATTAACACATAAAACATAGGTGCTGGGAGAAACTAGGTCGTAATCTTGACTGAAGGGTTGTAATGACCAATTGTGTATGTATGTAATTATGAATTAAAACTCCGTTAATACTTTGTTTCGCGTAAATCTTCTATTCTAGTTTATGGTATTATTAGTATTCTCATTGTCCCTATATTACTATTATATACGGAATTCTGAATATATTTTCACTAATAAGAAAAATTAATTAACCAAAGGAATGAAATTTTATTTTAACTAATTTCAAATTATGATTGAAAATATATAATTACCTATGTATTTATAATTATAAGTATTTATTGTAGGATACAGGTTTTACGGAGGGTTAAAATGCGTTGTTCCTCTAAAACATCATAGAAGCCTATTTAGTGAGTAAACATAATTAATACCTTTTTATATACCAAATTAGTAGTAGTGTACTATAGAAGGGCCTTGATTTGTTTGATCTATACTATTCAGGACCACATAGAGTAACGATAATAAAAAATGGGGAGTCTGTATAAAACTACTTTATAATGCAACAGAGGCGGCTAAATGAGGTCACTAAGCCTCCCCTCCACTGTCAGCTAGCCATCATAAGCTCCCGCAGATCTGCTTTAGTCCGATTCTTTATCAATAGATATATACCTTGTTTGTGTATATCATTAAACTACAGTGACATCTTTTGTTTGTGTACATTGCAATAGGCTGATAAGCATTTTGTAACATTCAAATTAAAAATAACTAAAGCTGCCAACAAAAAGGACTTGAAGATGTTAACTGAAGAGAATGTAGACCAGCATGGAACCTGTGGTTGTTAATTATGTACCTGCAGTCACTTTGGAACTAAATGCTAGCGTATACCTATAACATTGCACTATTTAACATCGTGAAAACAGGTAAATCTGAATGAATATTAATATATGTGGTTTTGATTGTGAATTTTTTACCACTAAACACAATAACAATATAAAAATAACAATAAGATATGCCTCCCCTGTCGGATAATAAGTTACATCGTTACTCCAAGTACAAATTATTCGAATATAGATGGATGGTTTACACATATAAATATCGCTAGAATACTCGCCATTTTAGCTAGTCTGCACCAGATGGAAGAAATGACAACTATAATGTACACCACTGTGCTGAAAAAAGATAGAATCTCTTAGTTTGGCGTATCTGTAGAAATAGCAACAGATGAAGACTGCCAATAGACATCATTTTTGTACCCGAAACATCGCAACTTATTAGGGGTGGAACATGTCATGAACACACCATATTATCTCTTAACCCACGGAATTTTCGAACGAATCCAACGCACATTAAAAGCAGAAATAAAGTAAACGTACTCTCTTTCGTTTCTCAGTCATACTTACAGTCACAGAAAAAAGTTTGCATACACCACTGCAACCTGGTTTTTTCCAAATTGAAAAAGATGCTATGGCTTTGTTAAAGGCGTTTACAATTTAAATAGTATATAAAGAATTAGCGGGTAACAAAAATCTACACACATATAGTGGTGTATGTCTATTATACACTGGTGTAGGTCTACATACAGTGGTGTATGTCTAGATACAGTAGTGTACGTCTACATACAGTGGTGTATGCCTACATACAGTGGTGTATGTAGACTTTTTTCTTTGACTGTATATAGCACCAGGGAAGATATTGGAAGATCACCTGCAGAAGCGGTAGGTAGAACAGTTTTTCGCCTACCGTCCGATGTGATTTTTCCGCTAAAGTATTATTTTCGTACAACTTACGCATGATTTCACAATCACTGAAACATTTTCAAAGTGGTGCGTACATAAAGATTTTAAAAAATATTTCACTTGCTTCCAATCGGAATGATTCCGTCAAACTTACGAGCGCTCCAACGTATGAAGATCCCTTTAATGTAATCAAGCAATTTAAAAAATACTTATGTATTGAGGAACATGACAGTTTACGTAAAAATATCGATCGATCGACTTTGACCTGTATATCTAAAATCTTTGGATATAGCGCAAACATCTCGTTCATCACGGTAAAACCTTGATACTGAAGAGATAGGGTATATCAATTCACAGCAGACATAATGAAATTACAATCAATGAGGCGCTGCTATAATCAAACTCAACGCATCAGAAACACTTGCGTCATGCAATGCCCCTCAAGAATCCAAGAATAGATATCTTAGAATATTTTTAATTAAAATTATTCCGAATATTAATTAACCGTCAAATACATAAACCCACAAATACTCCATTGCTGTGCAGTAGTGCTCTTATTTGCTAAAAATATTGCTTGGAAGTTTAAAAATCTAAACAACATTTTTTTGCGTTTCTTTCTGTCCGTAACGAGAACGAGCAAAGGAACGAACGCACCTTAAGCCAAAAATTTATTTCAGATTTCATAAACTTTTAACCCAAAAAGAGGACAAAGCTCCCGTGGAGCCGACACTTGTACATACAATAAAAGCATTGTAAACAACAAAATAGAGACAAAACAAACAACAACAACAGAGACAATTGCAAGCGAAAATGTAAAAAAACAAATTGCCCACTTGAGATTCTTAAATATTTACGTGTAAAATACTGCAAAATTTACAACCGACTGGTTGTAAATTAAACTACAACTACATTTGGAAAAAGAAAATAGTAACCGTACTGGTGATACTATTGCTAATAAAGGCACTAAGGGCAAGTTAAAGAAAACCAAAAACATTGTGTAAAAGAGAATTTATGTAAACTAGAGTAGCACAGGTCTAAGAATGCCATAAAAATTACAAATAAAAGTTTCAAAAGGTGATGCACGATAAGATACCCTCTACGATACCCTATCTTACACTTATCCACATTGGGAGTAAGACCATAAATAATTTGGTGTTTGAATATATGGAAAATGCAATGTTTATGATTATCGCAGATATACACTGCATATACTGGTTTTATGTAACAGTTTAAAGTCAATATGAGTCTTATGATATTGTTACATTTTTACCTTTTTAAAAACGTGTGGAATATGAGTTCGTTGATTGCAAACAAAAAAAAAATTTTATTTATTTTAAGATAAATTCTTTATTGTTCGCACAATTTTATGTGCCACTGTTCACAACTTGGTATTACAACAACAATAATTGGTTGTTCGCTATTCTCCTTTGTTACTCCTCAAACAACGACTGTTTCCTTCCACGCAACGCGTCTTCGCACAAGACAGGCTGAATTCTTACTACTCATTTCCTGCTTTATCTTGCCTTTTTATGTGCTCACTTAAACAGTCTGATGAAGGTCCTTGAAGTAGAATGTTCGTTTTTTCACCTTCTCGAGAATTCTATTCCGACTTCATTGTTGTTTGTGTATTTTGTTCACATTGCTTGTTCTTGCGTTCTCGCTTATTTGTATATCCCCGTGTCTTCATACCGATGTTGTTGGTTTATTTGTAACAAGATCGTTGTATTGTTAGTGTAGCTTTTGTTAATCATGTTAATGTTAAACGATGTTTCCATTTTCGTAACAATATTTCTAGTAGTTATACCATATCGCTCATTGGCAATTTGGAACTACGCTGCAAGGATTCAATAACGGTATATAATAGACTCAGTTTATGGTTTTCCACTTTCTAAGATACTTACTTAACCTTGTAGAGAAGATTATAACCTTACCTCTCACATCACCAATTTTGCGTGTGTTAATTTTCTCCATAGTTTTTAAGTCAACCTATAGTTTTAGAGTCGACTTCGCGTGACATTTTTTTGAGAAACTTGTTTGGTTTTGTATTCGCAGAAGAAATTGTTTTTTAATATTTCGTTTTTTTTTTTTTTGAGATGCCTGAGCTGGGGCTTGAAACTACGAAATCTCATCTAATAAGTCAACTCACTACTAGACTATAATATATACATATATACTAGACTATACACTATACATATACATACATATATATATATATAAATATTCGATAAATATGGCCATATACGACGATCATCCCAAAGTACTTTCCAGCCTACGGAAGCGTTTTTGTTGGCCCTCCGAAAACAATCGTTTAGATCTTTGTGTGTTATGACGGAATAATACATAGCATACATAACATAATTGATCATTACAACCCTTCAGTCATGATTACGACTTTACTTCGCACACCACTTATGTATGTTGTGCATGTTAATTTCATTTATAAGGGGTCTACAGTTTAAAGTCCACTCCGAAGGACAGATTTTTGAGTAACTTCTCATGGCAACTTTATTTACTCTCAGATGTTTTGCCAGAAATGTGCTATGAGGAAGTCGCCGCAGAAATATGTTTTCGTATTTTGTTATTTTTGAGATGTCTAGGGTTAGACCGTTACCTCAAGTCTAATAAGCCTACACACTGCGTACTAGAATACGACGACCACTACGATGGAAATTTGTCATCAAATTTGGGTGTTTAATACTGAAGCATTTTTAAACATTGCTCAAAATTATCAATTCGTGGTTGTTTTTGATCGATAGTGAGCTCATTCGTCTTAGGCATAATATATCTAATGCGTTTCTCCCATATCTTCAGAGGCTTAACTATTTCGGTCAACTTTACTTTACGGTCATCCAAAATTATTATGTGATCTTGTGATGTTTTTGTCGGCAATATTCTCTTTGGAGCGTCCACTGCTTGCATAGCTCTCGGTGCTGATTATGCACTTCTCTACCCCTTAACGATGGATTTTCTCAGTGTAAAATTCGAATAATGTATATTAAAACGATTTTTTCCCCCCCCAAAAACCTGGGCTTTAACAAATTCCATTTTCTTCAAACATTAAGACAGACACACAAAAACCGCGAAGTTTAAATTTAAACACAACAAGAATAATTGAATTTTTGGTTTTGTCAAGGAATATAACAAAATATATGTAAGTGACATGGTATTCTAGTAGGCAGTATTCTAGTCTATAAGGGTGAGGCTAATGGATTTGATTCCCACCGAAGACTATGGTTTGTTACACCACCGAGCGCATAGTCTTAGTAACTTCGCTTGTATTATTTGTAATTGTATTGTAATAAATAAACGAATGAGATCTCAAGGCCTTCGACGATTTCTATAGCCTATTTTTTTAAATTTATTTATTTACAATCTGTTTATACAATAATAAGCAAATTTCTAATATTTATAAGAAAAATAACAGCTGTTATTGAATTATATTACAATAATAAAAAAAAATTCTTCATATTTAAAATTATATATACATATGTATAGTATATTATATATACTATTTATAATATATACAAAGTTACTATCTAAAAGGCAAATTTAGGACATGAAATATTTTTGTAATATTTCGAGTTTTTGCTGTTCTCTATAACTGTATTCCATAAGTCCACACGCGCTTGAGAATAGCTTTGTATAAAATTATCTTGTTATTTAAACTTAATTGTGATTCCGGGCCCACTAGCCAATTCATTTGTTTTTGTTCTGATGTTTAGAAATTTGCGTTTAGTTTTTATATGTTCCTCCCAAGTAAGACGCTTATTCAAATATAAACCTAAGTATTATACCCTTTGCATAGCTGGGATTTGCATTCCATTAAGTGCAACCGGTGGGCAACATTCTCTTCTAAGGGAAAAAGTTAACTGAGAAGACTTTGTTGTGTTTATTTTAATTTTCCACTTTTGTTGTCTTTGTAACAAATTAGAAGCTGCTATAGGACAATCCGCCGACGCCATAAACCCAGTATCGTCTGCATAAGTCGCAACTGTAATATTTTGAAAATGTGGCATATCACACGTATACGAGTGTATTGAATAAAGTGTTGCGCCTAGGAATCCCAGCTTGTATCGTCTTTATATTTGAAAATTCTTCTTTAATATTGACATAAAAGCAACGTTCATCAAAAGCTTGCTGGAGATCTAAGAATACCGCAGTGCATTATTTTTTCGTTTCAAAAGCATCAATTTCGATATTTATAATTCGATGGCACTGCTCTGGAGTATTGAAGGTCAGGTATGACATTATGTTGTTCCAAAACAGGTTTCAGTCTTAGCAAAACCAGTCTTTCAAATACTTTTGAAAACCTTGACAACAAACTTATTGGTCTAGGTTAGAGGACGTGTACTTGTCAATTAGACAAGTACAGTACTCGGAGGTCGAATTGACCCATTGCCTATATGATGACAATTCATTTTTATTTTTATTAGATTTCAGAAATGTAAATGTTGTAATCGTTTATATAATAAAGTTAAAAATATCTCTTTTTTAATAAAATTTGGAATTAATTTGGAGTATATTTAATCGTATTCAGGAGTTTTATTATTTCCAAGCTTTGTAATTTCTAGTTTAATTTAATTTGGAGTAAAATGATTGATAGGAAGACTCATTTGGCATGGAGCATTTAAAAATTCCAGTATTTTAATATCACAGAAAGAGTGAATTTGAGAATTAGATTGAAAAATATTTTCCAAATGTTGACAAAATGCTTCGGTTTTCTTTTGATTTGATCTGCACCAACTGTTGTTTAAATCTTTTATAGAATGCTACGTTCTGTATCTTAAAATTTAATGGCATTCCAAAGACAATTTTCATGTTTGTTAGCGTTTAAAGATCTCAAATATTGCCCTGTTTTTTCATTTTTAATTTCTTTAAGTTTTTGTTTAAGCTGCGAACATAAGTGGTTAAAGTTTCACTTATCAATTGGGTGAATTTCTGTAACATTTGGTGTTGATAAAAGAGCGGCTTTGTGGGTTAGCCTCGTAAACTTTTGGCAGCTTCATTTAACTCTTGATCATTATTTATTGAAAGATTTAGGTTTATATTTTTATCTATATATATTTGATATAATCTTTGCTTTCTTTGAAATCTTATGAAAAGTGGAATTATAAGTTGTTATGATAGGAGCTAAGATCATCACTATCTTCTATGTCGAGACAGTTATTTGGTATTCCGGAGTAAACAAAAAAGCATAGTAAATCAGGTATTTTGTTCGGATCAGTAGACCAGTAGGAAAGTGTATTGTAATGTTTTTTAAGAAAACATTTGTATAGCTCCCGACCTTCAGGGTTTGTCAATCTAGATACCCACAATGAATGTTTAGCATTAGTCTCCTCCTACTAGGAAACGACTCCCTAAATTAATAAAGCAATTTTCATAGTCCTGACATGAAAATATTGATATCGTGATATTTTATTTAACTATTTCTATTAAATATTAATTAAAGGAAAACGTATGAGGGTAATAAAAATAAATTTCAATAATTTACTTGACCATTTGTTAGGCCTTATGGTATAATAATTAATTCTAACAGATTCATAACTGTTTATCTATTTCAAGACAACGAAGAAAACCACTGATTACATATATTCACAGCTGTAGGGTGTGATGGAATATGTTTTTCCAAGAACTGCCAACTAAATAAACATCCACCGCCAGCGTCGGGGGAATTAAAATCATTATAATATTTTGCTCTTGTTTGCCATCTTAGATTTCTTTTCTTTTTCTTTATTTTGAAAGATGTAGACTTTGCCAAGGAATATAATGCACAGTGGTTTAAGGTCTGTTAAGATCAGAGGACAATTGTGTATGAACAATTAAGTCATGTTACACACCTTAATAGTTGTTTTGAACATGAACATTTATGAGTAATTAAGAAGAATGTTGCTTATCATATCGTGCATTCCTTTAGTTTAATTTAAAATACAACTTGACGATTTTTAAATATGTAGAGTAGTAGAGTTCCTATGGTAAAATTTTCTCGGTTTCTGACAATACATCAAGCCTGTAATGATGAATAGCGCTTATTCTCTCTGTCTGATCCGATATATTGTGGCAAACGATCACATTCTTTCAAAACAAAAACCTGGAAACCAGCCAAATACTAAAAAATCAACTTTAACCACATAGTACATATAAACTTAATTTCTGTTCTTACGCGGTACGTGCTCGATTCTTGTGACACAGGAAATGTTCTTATTTCTCTCAACACAAAATGCATTTACATTGCATTGCTAATTTCACTCACGCACTCATGCTTCGCATGAGCACATTAGTACGGTCTTTACACATCTGCTAATTTTTTCTGTTTATATCCAAACTGATATTAAATTGTTCATATATTCTGCTTTAAGTTACACTTCTCTCGAGTTACACTTCTTTCATCACAATACTATCACTGTAACAGAGAGAGAGTTCACATCGCCGATGTTTTGAAAGCTTTTGAGCATTAGTAGGTATGTGGTATGAATAACTGATTCCTTCACTAATTCATCTTGTCTTAAGTTGTTAATTTGTAGTACGTAGTTTGTTGGCTGAGATTAGACGTAAGGCCATGGTTCAAACCCTTGGTTAGACATCAAAACGAAGTATGAGAAAATGTTTCAGCAACATCTTCCTTTCAACAGATTTCTGGCAAAAACTCTGAAAGAAAATAAAATTTGCCATGAAAAAGTTGCTCAAAAATCTGTCGTTCGGAATCGATTTTCAACTGTAGGTCGCGTGAGAAGTTAGGTCGTAATCCCTACTGAAAGGTAGTAATGACCAATTGCAAGTCTGAGTGAATTTGTAATCGTATGCAGCCGTAATTTCTTTAGTAAAAATCTTTAAAGCTGTCATTTATGTCCCATGTAATGTCTCTATCCTCCTTAGTTAAATGCGCCAATTCATTATCGGTGGGTAAATGTCCTACTCTAACTAAAACAATCAAGCTTTCATTCAGTGTGGAATATAAATTAATTTGGAATGCCTTTGTATCTCAGTGCGTTCCATATAATAGACTGGTTTATAGTATGAAGGGCTTTCAATTTACGTCATTTAAAAAATCAACAAACAAATAGGTGATTTCTACACCAGTAGTTTGCCGTTTCTGTAAGACAAGCGATTTCACTTGTTTGCCTTTTGGCATGGATAACACAATTTTGTTTGTGTGTAATGTCTCATCCAAATCTATTGCCCTGAAAAACTTCAGCATACTTCTCGACGTCTAGTGCGCACTGCATCCTACTGTTTCTTTTTGGGATACATTAATTCCCCACTGGTTCAAAACTTGTGTTCTGATGATTCATTCTCTTCGTTATTGGATCTATATTTCGATCTCGTGACAACCCTTCTTATAAATAGGTGTACTGTAAATTACAGTGTCTTGTAAAAAACCGGATATTCGGATTATTCTTGATAGTCTGATGCATGACGCATATTGATACTCTTATTATAATTTTCCAGCAAAAGTTCTGAATTTATCTTTATCTTCCGTTTCTTTCAGCATACCTTTCCATTCACCCCTTCCCACTCCACAGAAAGGTTCTGGTCCCATCAACGGAGAGGAAATTTGCCTCCTTGCAAGTTTGTTTTCAAGCTTATTGCCGAAAATTATTACTGCCTTGCAAACAGAAGATGGTTTCTGTATATATAGACTTCCACTTGAAAGATCATGTGGGACCAAAATCTTCCGGCCCAATCCTAAGATTCGTTCATAATCCATATGTATACCGTGAAACAGTGCCTTTACCGAGATACCTGGCAATCTATATACATATATCTAAGAACTGTATATGCGATAGCTCTGTGAATGCCGATCATACGATCTAATTTCTCACAGCACCCATGTTGTGTATGTTCATTTTTGTCCATGTGTGAGGTAAAGTCGACTATCAACGACAGATTTTTAAGGAGTTTCTCGTGGCAATTTTATTTTCTCTCACGATCCGTTCGACTTATTTGCGTGTTTTGACTTGGATTGTCTTGACTAGGATTGGCGACAAATAATTGAAAAACATCAATTTTATAATTATAATCAGTGTTCCGTCACATGGACCTGAAAAGATCTTAAAACCATTCATTTCAAAGGTTTATTGGAGTGTTGGAGCATATGTTAGTCTACGAATTATTTAGTAGGTAATGTGTTGGCTTATTGGACGTGAGGCCACAGTTCAAACCCCAGATCAGACATCAAAACGAAATATGAAAAAATATTTCTTCGGCGACTTCCTCTCAGCAGATTTTTGACAAAAACTCTGAGAACGAAATAAAAATTGCCATGCAAAGTTTCTCAAAAAATCTGTTGTTCGGAGTCGACTTTAGACTGTAAGTCCCGCCACTCATGTTTAAAATTAACACACACAACATATGTAAGTGGTGTGTGAAGCTAGGTCGTAATCCTGTCTGAAGGGTGGTAATGACCAATAATGTTATGTATGTAACTATTACTAGAGGCAAATGTAGTAGCATTTAATATTTTTTAGAATACGCAGAGCCAAAATAATGATTCTGGTACTGATCAAAGGAAAATAGGAACGAAGAAGGTCTCTAATTTCTTTATGAAACAACGTAACTCCTTTATAACTCGAATAGATATGGTATGTAAAGTTATGTAATTCGAAGATACCAAATTTTCTACCAAATAGTTTCGGCTACACATTTATATCGTATTTAAATTTTCAATTCAATTTCGATTTAATAAGTTTAATGGTTGACCCTAAATAATATCGTGTATGTAAGTCATTTTCAAAACTGTTACGTTGCGTTGCGTTACTTGTTTTCACTTCACTACGTTATCGAATTACTGTGCTTAATGTTTAGAAATTTATCTCGAAGATTATTTATGTTGCCGTTTTCCTTTTTTTCTTGTTTTTCTTTTGTCAAAAGACAACATTTCTGGCAGATGATAAATTTTCTGATGCCCAATTCCTAAATTTTTACTGTTACATATTTAATTTCCACCGTTACAATCACCTCTTCTGGCCTTCCCAATGTAGGCGGCATTATTCATACAAAATGAGAAAAACAGAAACATGAACATGTGCGACGCCTGTTATTCCGCAAGGCAAAGCTTGGGAGCATAATGATATTGATTATGTATGTACATAAAAATGCTATATAAAAAATGATAAAAAAGGAAAGTAGGTCCCTGAAATAAAGAGCATAGTCGAATAGAGTGATGGCGGCGGCTTTAATGAATAAAAATTACATTTTCTGTTCCATTTGCAAAGGTTGATGTTAAAGTATTGTTATGTTCCCTTAAAGGTGAAACAGGTTGTACATTTACAAACATTTTTTGTAATCTATTTCCATTGTGTAGAGAAAATTTAGGGAACATGATTTTCAAAATTTTGTAAAAAATATGAAGTGTTTTGTTTTTTTATTTTTGACTTTTGCTTGTCGTTTAAAATAAACTTTTTGGATAACTACAATCCAAGGCTAATTCATAAATAAGGAGGCTTTAAGTTACTAGCTGTTGAGTATCGTCGTTGTCAAAAAATAATTGGTTTTTATGTATTTTCTTTCGATAATCAATTTCGTATTTATATTAGTGATAAACTCTCATATGTACCGCTTAACGATACGCACTCTAGGAATTCTTCAGGATTACTATTTTAAAGCGAATTATATTAAAATTTTTGCAAGATATTTAGCAATATTTAAGCCTTTAACACTAAATACATATATATTTTAAGCTACAACCTAGATTTACTATATTTATATTTATTTAGACGAGAGCACTATAGAAAATTTAACCCCTTTTATTGGTTAAAATTAATTACAGCCAAAGGGCTGGACCGATTTTAATAATTTTTTGGTATTTGATATTAGGAAGTCTCTTAAAGGGGCGGAAGGGACCACTAACTTTTTTTATAAGCTCATAAAAAAAATTTGCAAACATAAAAATAAATTAAACTAATAATCAGTTGTAATAGGTTCCCGGACCCAATTCCGTTCTAGATTAGTATATCTTATATGGTTTCATTTACCGTTTTTAATTTTTTTTTAACGTACACTAACTTTCAAGAATAGAAATTAATTTTACAAATTTAAAAATTAAGCAAAATAAGTTATGTTTTAGATTATTTTATTAAAAAATTTGATTTTCCAGTCCCAAATTGTATATTTAAAAAATATGGGTTCAGAACAGCACTCGTTTCCATTTCTTCGTCTTCGCTCTCCAAATTTTCTATATTTGTTTGGCCATTTTCTATTAAATTTTGATGATATCCTAGTATTCGGATTACTTCTGTTAGTGCTTGATACGTTTGTTCAATGAGAGGCTGGAAATTAAAGGATTTGAAGTGACCAATGCTCGATTGAAAACGTCTTTTAAGTTATTTACTCGACTGCTTTTCCGAGTGTTGAAGTAATGTATGTAGAGAAAATTATTTTATGCAATGAACTTTATGTAAAGTATTTTAAGTATAGATTTATTTTTAAGTATAGATTGTATTGTAAGACAAGTAAACTGTTCTTATACAAAGTCAAAGCACAAGTGATTTACTAAATTCAAGTAATATTACTTGTAAGCAATTGTACTAAATAAAGTGACGGGATCATCTCTCACTAAAGTAGTACTAATGAGAGATATTATAAATAATTAATACGGGAAAAAGGAATTAAGATAATAGACAAAAATAAAACTGGTTTTTCTACATTCTTTAGATAACGTACTAAAATATTTTAATATGTACAGCTGAAGTTATCTAATTAGTAATATCAAAAGGAATTATGTTTACTAATATATATGTATAAAAATGTATATGTATATAAAAATATGAGAATTCTGTTGCCAAATATATTTTCGGCAACATTCTCCCCCTGGAGAACGAATGTTTTCAAAAGAGATATAGTAAGTAGTAGACGGCCTATAGTTGGGAGTACTTTAGTCGAGTCATGAAACTCCGCTATGCTCCAACTCACAGCGTTGTCTTAGGCTCCATCTTCTACGTTAACAGCAGCTTCAGGGCTATCCTCTGACATTTCTTTAAAAGGTTCACTGGAATTTTCTGGAAGGAGAAAAATTTTAGAAATAGGTCTTTTAAGTATTTTATTTTTAGTTTGGACTGATACCACCCTTATCTTTTCGTCACCTCCTGGATGTGTATCAACAATTCTTCCAAGAAGCCATTGACCTGGGCCACATCTGTCATCTGCTACAAGTACCAAATCTCCAATATTAGGATTCTGAACGCTTCTTAACCATTTTGGCCGAGCTTGAAGTCGATTAAGGTACTCTCTGTACCATCTTTTCCAAAAATGCTGTTTCAATCTCTCGATAGCTTGCCAACGTGAAAGATGGTTTCCCCTTTGAGCTAATACGTTTTCTTCTTGAACACACTGTAGTGGTTCGCCAATGAGGAAATGTGCTGGTGTTAGTGCGTTAAAATCCGATGGATCAGATGATAAAGGACATAAAGGCCGCGAATTGAGGCAACTTTCAATTTGACAAAGTAAGGTATTTAGCTCCTCAAATGTAAGTAGTCGATCATTGGTAACTCGTCTTAGATGATACTTCACGGATTTTACGCCAGCTTCAAATAATCCACCGAAATTTGGCGAGGCCGGAGGTATGAAATGCCAACTCCTCTGGCAATGACTTTTTGTTCTTATGAAAAAGAATTTGAAGTTCCTTTGATGCGCCTACAAAATTTGTACCGCAGTCTGAATAGATGTCAGTGCATGCGCCTCTTCGAGAAACAAATCTCCGAAAAGCTGCCAAGAAAGAATTTGTAGTAAGATCTGAAACCGCTTCTAGATGAATAGCCTTCGTGACCATACACACAAACAAGCAAATATAGCCCTTTGTAATAACAGCGGATCTTAAAGTAGACGATTTAATATTTAATGGTCCAGCATAGTCAACACCGCTGTGTTTAAAAGGTCTAGTAACGTTAAGTCTCACCAACGGCAAGTTGCCCATTATTTGTTGTGAACTTTTAGCTGCATATTTAAAACACTGTAAACATTTACGTATAATGGTTTTTGCTAGCTGAGCCCCAGATACGATCCAAAATTTTCGATTAACGATAGACATCGTTAATGTAATTCCACCATGAAGAGAATTCTCATGGGCATCCAAGATGATTAGTTTTGAAAGAGGATTAGATTTTGCTAAAATTATAGGGTGTTTAAGGCTATAATTAAGATCAGAATTTTGTAAACGACCCCCAACACGAATAACGCCGTTGTCGTCCAAAAATGGCATTAACTTTTTAGAAAGAAATTTCAATTCCATTGGAAAATCTATCAATTGAGTAATTTTAACATAGCGCAGTAAAACATTATTAATTTCAGAGAGAGATATAGCTCCAGTGTTCCTTCCCAAAAGAGAGGTTTTAGAATTATTTACAAATCGTAGGCATAACGCAGTAATTCGAAGCAGTGTCCTTAATTTCGAGAATCTGGATAATAACTCTGGATAGCCTTTTTCAATACTAATATTAGTAAAAACTTTCGAACTCTTTTCTTCAGAAGTTTGTAAATTTAATAATCGCTTAGGCCATGAAGAAGGGGCTTCATATAAGAACTTTGGACCAAACCACCAGATATCGTTTTCTACTAAATTTTGACCTAAAATGCCCCTCGATGCACAATCGGCTGGGTTTAAGTTAGAAGGTACATATCTCCACTGCAGGGGGTTACTTAAACGTTGTATATCTGCAACTCTATTTGCAACATAGACGGTCCAAGTTGATGAAGGTTTCCGAATCCAGCTTAAAACAGTTGAACTATCACTCCAATAAAAAATGTTTTCTATTTTACAAATATCCATGGAATTCTTGATATCTTCAGTAAGTTGAATCAAAAGTTTAGCGGCACATAGTTCCAACCTCGGTATAGTAACAGTTTTAATAGGAGAGACTTTCGATTTTGCTTGTAAAATATTAACGAAAGTACCTTCCGAAGTAATAACTCTAAGATAAACTACAGCTGCATAAGCTAGAGTTGATGCATCGCAAAAGCCGTGCAATTCTGTTTTCACTCCTGGAGACCAATTTATCCATCTGGGAATTTTCAAGTTTACAAGGTCTACCAATGACGATCTGTACTTAAACCATTCCTTTTCTATTTCAATAGGTATCGAAGTATCCCAATCTACACTATGTTCCCATAGTTTTATAAAAACAGACTTGGCTACAATGGTGGAGGGCGTAAGCCATCCTAAAGGATCATATAGTCTAGCAGACTCTGAAAGAATGGTGCGCTTAGTAAATGAATTAGTATCGTCAAGGTTTACTTTAAAGGAAAAGAAATCACCACAAGTATCCCACTGGATGCCTAGAGTCTTCACCACATTGTCTTTATCAAACTGTAAAGTTTTAGAGTTTTCCTTATGTTCTTCGGGAATTTCTCGTAAGAATTGAGAAGAATTAGAGATCCACTTGCGTAAATTGCAACATCCTTTTTTCAGAAGATTGCATAAATCCCTTTGTAGGCTAATTGCACTTTCAAGGTTATCTGCACCCGAAATAACATCGTCTACGTAAGAATCAGAAACAAGAATATCTGCTGCTTGTGGAAAGTCGTCTTTAAAATCATGTGCTAATTGCTGCAAAACACGTATAGCCAAATAAGGAGCTGAAGTGGTACCGTATGTTACGGTATTCAGCTCATAAATAGATATTTCATCGTTTAACTCATGTCGCCAAAGTATTTGCTGAAATTTCCTATGTTCTGGACAAACATCTATCTGCCGGAACATTTTCTCAATATCCGCGCTGAATGCAATCCTGTGCCTCCTCCATTTTGTTATAATTCCTGGTAAATCGTTTTGAAGCGCAGGTCCAGGACAGAGTTCTTCGTTTAACGATTTGCAGTTAATCAAATGACAACTTCCATCAAAAACCACTCTTAGTTTGGTAGTTGTACTGCTCTCCTTTAGTACACCATGATGAGGCAAGAAATAAGAATTAGGTCTGACATCTTCAGGATATTTTCCAAATTTGGTCATGTGACCTAAAATTTCGTACTCTCGCATAAAGTTCCTATATCTTTCAGCAAAAGTAGGTCGTTTCGAAAAAGAGATTTCCAATTGTCGCAACCGTCTGTAGGCACTAATGATATTATTCGGAACAGACGGTGCAGTGTTGTTTTCTACTAGAGACCTAAACGGCAAATGTACTATATAGCGACCAGATTGTGATTTATTAACTGTATTCGCAAAATAATTTTCACATTTCAGTTCTTCGTTACTTATCTTTCTTTTGGTACCAACTTCTTCCTGCTCCCAAAATGACTTCAATAATGTCTCCAATTTGACGTTAAGTATGTGCAGCCTGTTGCAAGAAATGTTACCACTTTTTCCAGAAAACACCCATCCAAAATGAGTATTTTGGAAGAATAAATTGTTGTGAACAAAGGATTCGGCGGGAAGTTTTATTATGGAGCAGACATCTGAGCCTAAAATTAGATCTATCGGATCAGAGTTGAAGAAAAGTGGATCAGCCAAATTTTCAGGATCAATCTCAGGCAATGAAATAAGTTTAGACGAAGGATCCGGTGTATACGAAGAAAGATTAGCTAAAACTAATGCCGTACATGAAAATACAGGTTTTCGTTTACGGGAATATAAATCAATATTAGCAGAGTATTTCGATACATTTTCACTACTGTTACCAATACCGATTATTTTACAATATGATCTTTCTTTTCGAATGCCCATCAGTTGAACTGCAGCTTCAGAAATCAAACTTCCTTGTGAGCCTGGATCCAAAAGAGCTCGTAAAGGAAAATAACCTTTGTCAGTTCGAACAAGTAATCGAATAGTGTATAACAATACTGCTTGGTAAGCAACTGCACTATGAACAGTAGCACCTGGTGTGCTTTCATTTTTTGAATTGAGTGAAATAGCAGGAATAGAAGAGGCCTCCGCCTGATGTTTGTCTAAATGAAGAACAGTGTGATGTGGATGTTTGCATATAATGCAGCGAAATGGTGAGCTACAATTTTCATGATTATGACCAACAGCAAGACAATTACGGCAAGCATTTCTTTTTAACAAAAAAGCGTTCTTAGAATCCAAAGGCAAGGATAGAAATTTAAAACATTTCGAAAGTGAATGTCCCTTATCACAAAATAAGCAAAGTTTTGTATAATGTGCAGAAAAGTTGCCAGAATTACAGGATGTCCTTTTAGCGGAATTAAAAGGTTTATGAATCTTCGAGTTTCTATATTTAGATGACGATGAAGCATCATCATTAATCGATTCCAATGTTCGGAAAGTTCTCTCTAAGAATATAAATAGTTCATCACGAGAAGAAAGTTCAGTAGAGGATTTCAAAGATTGTTCCCATTCCTTTCGTGTCTGGAAGTCTAGCTTTTGTACTATCAGATGTGTAAGAGTAGTATCCCAGCTTTGGGTGTTTATGTTGAGGTTTTGAAGTGAAGCCAAGATTTCCTTGGTAGAATCCAATAAAGTTTTAATGGATTGAAATCCACCATCAGATTTCGAAATATGTAAAAGTTTTGATATTAAACTGCCAAGTATTCGCTTGTTATGATATCTGGATTCTAGAATGTTCCATGCCGAATCGTAATTTGCTTCAGTAGCAGAAATATTTTTAATTAAATTAAATGCTTCGCCAGAAAGAGTACCCTTTAAATAATAAAATTTTTGAACCTTGGTGAGCGAATCATTGTTATGAACGACAGAAGAATAAATGTCGCGAAATGGAATCCACTCCATATATTCTCCAGAAAACTTTGGCAGTGAAATCTTAGGTAACTTAGCATCACAATTAACTGTAATATCAGGGCGACCGTTAGTTGTGACACAAGTACTTGATAACGGTCCATTTATCATCGTGTTGTCTGCCTTCGAATCCAATAATTTTCCTTTAAAGCACAAATATTTCTCCGAAAATTCAAAGTTAAGATCTTCTTTCATGTATGGAACATCATCATCTTCTAGAGATTCCTCGTGAATTCGACGCACTATTTTATCATGTTGAGATTCAAACTTACCAAATATTTTATCTAGTTGTTGCACCAAAGAATTTAAGAAACCGCTTGTCCTCTCATCTTTTTCTTTTTGCTCGAAACGAGTTTCCAATTTAATTAATAATTTCAGCAGGTTGCGTTGTTCCTTTATTATTAGATCTAATTCACTCATTGTTCGTAGAAATTATGTTCCAATTATTTTTTAAAAAATAATAGTTCACTTTTATAAAGTTTTAAGTTAATAGAGTTTTAAATAGTTCAGTTTTTTTTTTATGGAGTTCCCGGGTTTCGGCACCAATAATTATGTTGAAGTAATGTATGTAGAGAAAATGACTTTATGCAAAGAACTTTATGTAAAGTATTTTAAGTATAGATTTATTTTTAAGTATAGATTGTATTGTAAGACAAGTAAACTGTTCTTATACAAAGTCAAAGCACAAGTGATTTACTAAATTCAAGTAATATTACTTGTAAGCAATTGTACTAAATAAAGTAACGGGATCATCTCTCACTAAAGTAGTACTAATGAGAGATATTATAAATAATTAATACGGGAAAAAGGAATTAAGATAATAGACAAAAATAAAACTGGTTTTTCTACATTCTTTAGATAACGTAATAAAATATTTTAATATGTACAGCTGAAGTTATCTAATTAGTAATATCAAAAGGAATTATGTTTACTAATATATATGTATAAAAATGTATATGTATATAAAAATATGAGAATTCTGTTGCCAAATATATTTTCGGCAACACCGAGTATGAAACAATCTGTCTGATTTATATATTTTATGGCGCGATTCAGAGGCAACCTCACCAAAGCATCCAACGGGAAGTACAGTCGAATCAATTATTTGACGCGAATGGAGCAGGACTTTATGAACCTATATTTTCGGAACAACCATTTTCGTTAATATATGACAAAAAGTGGGCACATACAGCTGCTCTTTTATTAACTTCGAAATGTTTTTCTTGCCATACATTAAATAACTCACAGTTTTTCACACTACATTTACCTGAAAAAATTAATTTTTTGAAAAAGTTTGCAAATATCCGCAGCTGAAATATACTAAATTCAGTAGATAACTAATTGTTTAAAAGATCTCTTATAGTGGTGTAACTATCATTTATTATCACTTTTTAAACTCTCGAGAGTTCTGAGAGAATTCTCGCTCTCCAACTAGGTGCCTAAGCTATGACAAATAAGAAATAACGTTTGCAGCTGCTATTTTTCTCGATGATCATTTAAAACCATGTCCTTTACGTAAAGTGGAAATGTTATTGACTGCATGAAATATTTTTTTTTTTAATTTATAGGTGCTGGACTATTCTGTTATTTAGCATGAAATAAAAATCATAAGAATTTTCAATATATAAAATTTATTTTATATTTATTTCCTTTATTTGCTTTAATTAATTTACTATGGAGGTTTGAGGGTTAATTTTTTTGATTCTTTAACAAAAACAAAATGCCTGTTCTTTTTGAATTGTTGTATTTATTGTAGATTACGGCCACCTGATAGAATGAATTCGGCTTGTTACAATCTATTCAGCAACATGTTAAAACTTTTTGCCTAAAATCGATTACTTTTCTATCATTATAGAAAATTAGAACCAGAATAATGAAAATATGGGTAGTAATATAAATTAATCATTGTCAGATGAATTTAATTTAATCTCAAACGTTTTGTAATAAAATACAGGTTAAAATTGGTTCTAAACAACATACAAAAAATATTTCTTTTGGTGGCTTCCTCTGGCAAAATTGCCATGAAAATCTTTTCAAACCTGTCGTTTAGGGTTTGAAACACTCATGTACAAAATTATTACATACAACATGACTGATGTGCGATTAAAAGGGTTGTAGTGACCAATTAAGTCAGTAATTATATCTTAAATCAATTTCGGTTTTGACCGATGACACACTGAAATCCCAGGTCAGACTTCAAAACGAAAATATGAAAAAAATACTTTTCCTTTCAGCAGATTTCTGGCAAAAACTCTGAGAATAAATAAAATTGCCATGAATAGTTTCTCTAAAATCTGTCGTTTGAAATTAACGCACATAACATAAGTGGTGTGAAGCTAAGTCGTAATCCTGACTGAAGGGTTGTAATGACCAATTATGTATGTATGTTATGTACATTGAGATCCTCATATTGGTTAAATATCTTAATGTACCACATGCAGTTGTAATAGCACGTAAGATGTCATTATGACGTTTCTGAATTGATTCTATATGAGAAATGGAAGTAGTTCCTGAAAGTGATACCCTTAAAAAATGGACGCAATGAATGCAAAGTCGCATCGATGTCACATCGATTTTTCATAAAATACATCGATTTTCTATGATTCGATTGATTTTTGTATATACCAATCCTGTTTTCCTCACAAATTTCAGATCCTGTTTGGAATCAGTGAAACATTTATTAGGTGTTCCTTCTGCGATGGTGCAGTGGTTATAAGTACCTTATGGTCATTCGAGTGATTCGTTTTCCTTACACACAGAATCTACATACTGGACTTGAATCGATCCGTATTCTAAACAAGTGTTCTAACGATCAATTATGTATGTAAATGTACATCTTAGGATCCTCATATCAGTCATAAGGGTACATCGGTCTCAGTGTGCACAAGTCCCGATGCTGGCAACACAATGACTTCAGTAGAAGTTGTAACAATGAGAACAAAGAGGAGATCGGAGGACATCTTCTCTATTATTGTGCCGAACTTGAGTACCTGCAATAAAGGACTCTGCAATATCCTGGAATTCCTTGATCTTTTATTGCTTTTTATGGTAAAAGTTTACTATACCAACGGATGGGTTTAGCTCAGGCAAAACTTCTTGGAGAGGATAAAAGTTGAAAAATTTAAAAAGCAATGAAAATATAAATTTGTGTCTATAGCAATCAATTACAATTTCGTATTTTATTTCTTTTCCTATTTCAAATACATATTGTTACGTTCTTACCTTTCTAAAAACGTTTAGAATATGAGTTCTTTGATTGCAAACAAAATAAAAATAAATACTTATGTGTTTAGTTTCAATTAAACCCATTATTGTGCGCACTACTTTTGTGTGCCGCTATTTACGTCTTGACGAGGACAACAATAATTGCTTGTTATCTATTCTTCTTTGCTTACAACGCAGATGTTTTCAACGGCGATCTTCAAACCATGACTGTTCTTTGCACACGCAACACGTCTTCACACAAGACTGACTGAATACTTACTGCTCGTTGCCTGCTTTTTCTTGCCTTTTTAAACGCCCACGAAATCAGTCTGATGAGGGTTCTTCAAGTAGAACGTTCGAGGTTTCGCCTTCTCGAGAACTTTATCACGACTTCATTATCGTTTTTGTATTTTGGTCACGGTGCTTGTTGTTGTGTTCTCGATCAAGTCTTTTCTTTCATACTGATGTTGTTGGTTTACTTATAACAAGTACATTGTATTTGTTTGTGTAGCTTTTGATCCTTTTAATATTAAACAATATTACACCGTTTCAATTTTCGTAACAATATTAATTAAATCATTTTAGGGCAGAAATTAATTTCTGCTTATAAATATTAGGCAAATTACCGTCAGCAAAAAATTTTTTCTTTACTTTATTCGCACAATATGATGGGATCATTAGCTAGTTTTGTTTCGTTTAAAAGACAATATCTTCATTTAAATGCAGTAACATTTTCTTTCAATGTTTTATAAAAACGTCCTTTTTAAAATCAAGGCAAAATTTCAAAATTTAATTTAATTTCACTTTTTTCTCTCCACTTTCTTAAATACAACCACTTAACTTTTGCCTTTCCTTCTAAAACTCATTACAGGGTACACAAAAGCAGCAAATGCCAATATTTGAAGACGGTGAGTGTGGAAGTACTTTTACATTAGTGTTGTAAATTAAATGGTCTATTCAACTTTCCCTAATTTGTGTTGGTTTCCATTTCACTTTAGGTCTGCTTTTTCTTTTCTTTTTTTCTACTACAGCTACTTAGCACCTTTTCCTTCATTTATTTTCACTTGTTTGTTATGTTCTTCCTTGCTTCTTAAATAACCTGCTTAGCCTTTAACAAGATATTGACATGCTTTTCATACAGTATACCATACAAAGGTATTAAAATCTATTCATAGCAATAAGCTCTTGCGTTAAGGCCCTGATATAATAAATTAATTTAATTTTACGAAAGCATAAACTTTAAGTGCAAAGTTGTGTGTTTAAGAATATATAGTACATACGTATAGATATATTTATGTTATGTATATATGTATACCATAGTAAATAATTTCAATTTGCTTTACAACAATACACGTTTCCGCATTTACATTAAAAATTAAATTTTTTGGAAAGAATTTACACCTTTTCAGAAAAAGAAGTGGTTAACGGTAATTTTAACAATGGACAAACATGACGGCTTCTCAACAGGAGAATAAAGAATATCCAGTTTATAGTGAAAATACAAGAAATTTAAATGGCATATCAAAGCTTGAAACTTGGTTACAGATTCACAAGTAACTCTCTACTACACTGAATTGTTTACAACCGAAGGTAATGAGCTGATAGGGTGCATACATCAGGTTCTTTAAAAGCGTAGATGTATGGCTAAAGGAAAGTATGCTCAACGATTGGAGTCTTAGCGTACTGAGTTTTGCCCTAAAAAAAAGATCCTACGATATACGTCAACTACAGGGGTATAAGCATTCTCCCTATCGCGCAAAAAGTTCTTACAATCGTATTGTCTGAACGACTGAAGCCACTTTCCAAAATACTAATTGGACCTTATCAGTGCGACTTCAGATCTAATAAGTTCACCCTCGAAAAGATTTTTACATGAAGTCAAATCCTAGAGAAGTCCCATATAGGACAAGTCCAAGACAAGAAAAGAACGACACACGTCCTGTAAAGAGTCGTGTTTTTGCCGTTATGTCTGAACTCGCTATTCCGGATAAGGATAACAATCTCTCCGAACCTCTTGATACCGAGTGAGGTTTCAGACAAGGCCTGACCTTATTAAGCCACCTCTTCGACTGTTCTGTGGAAAGTCAGATTACAGTTCAATGGCACAATTTTCTGCAAAAGTGATAATTTGCTTGCGCATGTTACTGCTGCTTATAACGCTTCTAAACAGGAGTCTATCAAGATATATAGGTCCGGTAATAAATAAGAGCAAAACGAAATATATGTTGTCGACAAGGCTTACTGCCGATAATTATATTTTCGATGTTGGCAGTGAATTTGTTTATCTTGGCACTGGCATTACCAGTAAAACGATGTTAGTCGTCAAGCGTAGGTGTACTGTCGCAATTGTGTAGAAGACACTTCCCTCGTACTATGCTCATCCTCCCCGTGTTTCTCTGCAGCGCAGAAGCACGGATACTATTAACTTTCGATGAAGCAGTCTTAACAGTATTCAAGAAAAAATTCTTAGTTAAGAGCTTTAGTTCAGTGCGAGCTGACGATAATTTTCTCAATTCCTTCCAACAATAAGGTGCATGAGCTCCTGAAGGACATGAACCATGTGCAACATATAAACATCCAACGACTGGGCTGGCTCGGCCATGTAGTTCAGATGGAAGAGTATGCCCATGCGAGACGGATATTTGACGCGAGCAGTAGCGGAAATCGGCGAAGAGAAAACTCTGTCATCGATTGGTGTAACCAACTAACAAAGGTAGGCCGAAATCCGATAAACGGGTTCCTTATGGCCATTTAATATTATATTAATTAAAGTATTAAAACATCTTGATAATGTATTGGATTGTTCGAAAGTAATATCGTTTTTTCCGACAGAGGATTTAATTGTATTTTTTTTTTTGCACCCAACTTCACACTTAAGCCGTATAATTTGTATATGCTTTAAGAGCTCATATAGTAATTCTTGTGTATGAAAGATTCCAATTAATTATACTTAGTAGTTTTTGGTTGGTGCCCTTTTAAGTATGGATATCGATAAGCAGCATTTTCGATATATCTTACTGTTTTACTACAGAAAGGGTAACAATGCTGTATGGGGAACAGTACGCCAGTACGCCAGTGCCGATACTGGTTCGCTAAACTTCGATCCGTTATCGATCGATATTTTAATGTCGAAAATGCACCTCGTTCGGTAAGGCCGGTTGAAACTGAAAAAGACGCGATAAATGTTGATGCGAACCGGCGAATAACAACACGTGAGATTGGACTGAGGTTATATTTATCAAATTCAATAGCTTATAACCACTTGAAAGGCCTGGGATTATCCTCGAAGCTCGATGTATTTGTTCCCCATGTTCTCATAGAGAGAAATCTCTTTCGCCGCATTGACATGTGCCATTCGCTTCTCAAACGTCACGAAAATTTTACATTTTTGAATCGCATCATCACTGTGGACGAAAAATGGGTTGTACACAACAACGTCAAACGCAAGAGGTAATTTTTAAAGCCGATATTCACCAAAAAAAGGTGATTCTGTCTGTTAGGTGGGATTTTAAAGGAATCGTTCTTTTTGAGCGACGATTAATTCGGAAGTCTACTGTCATCAGCTGGTCAAACTGAATGATGCAGTTCAACAGAAAAGGCCAGAACTAATCACTAGGAAGGTGTAGTGTTTTACCAAGACCTCACAGAAGTTTGGTCTCTCTCCAAAAGCTTTTACAGCTTGAATGGGATACTAAGCCACACCCATCATATTCTCCAGTCCTGCCAGCATCGGCTTATTATTTGTTCCGGTCAGTCAAAAATTTTTTAGACGATAAAACCTTCACCTCAAATGAGGAGGTCAAAAACCACCTCGATCAGTTTTTTGTCAGCAAGGGCCAAACACTTTATTAGCGTAGAATTATTCTACTACCAGAAAGATTGCAAAAAGTTTTGGACCAGAACGGCCAATATATAATTTATTTTACGAAAACTGTCTTTCGTTTCACAAAAAAAAACGAAATTACTTTCCGAACAACCCAATACTTACGTCTTTTTGATTCTTCATAATATCAACAAATATACAGTGATGTGAAAAACAATAAGAACTTCAAGATTTGTTGTGAAAGTAAAATGAAAAAAACGTTCATAGGTAGCTATACTTCTTAGCTTATATGCCACGGTTTTATTAAATTATTGTTTCTATTTTAAAATTTTTATTCAATTAAAATTGAACTTAACCATGTGAAAAAAATAAACACAGCCATTTTATTTTCAAAATAATTATAAAAAATACTAATAATATGATAACACATGTGCACTAATGTAAGTTTCAATGCTGATTTAGAGTTTTTAATATTTTTTAAAGAATTCGTTCTTATTTCAAATTGGAAATCTAAATTGCAGATAAAAAGGAAGTGTGCTTAATCAAATTTTGTTCATTCATTTATTATCTGCAGATTTAACTACTTGCCTAAATCCACTACTGAGGGTGCTGTATGGATTGTATTGTTTCGTCCGTTATTTAGTCGATCAATAATTTTAGTTCACCACTTAAAGCTGATTAATTGTTTGCCGACATTATTTCAATAACTTTAATTCAATATAATCCCTAGACTCTCTCAAGGATTAAGCTTAACTGTACATCGTAGTAAAGTAGCCCAGAAGCGATTGCAGCATAAATTAGGTAGGCCACCAATCTGTTAAGGCCACTCCCTTCACCTCAGGCTCAAGTCAAATGTTCACCTAGTTCTCGGAGGATAAAAGAACTCCAGGATTCTCTTTAGTACCCTAAAACTTCTGAAATGGTTGAAGTTCACCCTCTTGAAGTTTAGTTTCACACTTTACACAGCGAGCAAACCTTTTACCACTAAAGTTAAGAAAAGCTTACTTTGGGATATTAAGCTGGAAATTTTATGGAAGCCGCTTTTATTGTGTTGACAACAAACCTGAATCATTGCAGTCAAGAACAATGGCGTTAAAGGGGTTGACAGGGATCTGGCCCAGTATTCGTGGAAGAGATTGTTAGTTGTCAAATACCGAAAATGGCTAGATCGAAAGTATGGATTACAGTCAGGCCTACCCTCTCAAGATTGAAGATACGTTTACATCGGATCCATAGTATTAAACACCTCTGCTCTGAACCTGTTAAAAGTTCAAATTGTTTAGAATATGGTCGTATAGGATAAACTGCATTGCGGTGCACAGTCTATATCTTCAAAGGCCGACTTACCCTTGCAACAGTTTTGCGGAGAAATTACTACGAAACGGAATACATGTTTGTTGCTGCCATATCAGTAGCGTACAAAATTGTGTTACCGTATATTGTAGACTGTATAGTGTAGAGGCTAATACTATGTTCAGATATGCACTTTTATTGAGTCAATATTCGGTTTATTGAGTACAATATTTTAAGTGTTCAGATATACTCAGTTCAGCTGTTTATTCAATATTCATTTGACAGGTGGTAAACAAAACAGCTGGTTGTTTCAACAACATTGTTTTTATTTTGTTTTGTTTTTTTTTTTTTTTGTTTGTCGTTGTTGACATTTGAGTTTTCAAATATCAACAGAAACTAAATTGGTAAATTGTAATATGCTCACTAAACACACTTATGACAGTGCTGCATTTTAAGTTTTACTCAATATTATAACAATTTGCGTATTCATTGCGCATTTATTAATTGAAGCTTTATATGAAATATTGAGCTCAATAATGTTGTTTATTGCGATTTACGCAATAAATGTGAATATCTGAACATCCTATAAAGCTTTAGGTATAGAAAAAATCAGAAATCATCAAAATCAGTATATTCTTTTTATATTCATATTTATCTTACACCGTGAATAATATCTTATAACTTGGAGCTCGTTCTTGTTACAATATATTTAACCGAGGGAAAGTAAAGTGCAATTCTAAAATAAGCTTCACGACATAATCTCACAGATGAGGGTTTCAGTTGATAAATGGTAAGGATATCAAAGGTAGTAAAGTGTTCTTTTCGCCGCCTTAAGCAACTGAGATATTTAAATGCTTGAAAATGATGCTGAGTCCAGCCACCATGGAACCGAATTTTAAAGCCCAGAACATCCCGATCTTCTGATTTAATAATATTCGTAGTTACATATGACATGTTATTAATATTGCGCTTGGAAAAAGAAAATTGTATAAAATTTATCAAGGTCGCCCAAAATATAATCCAACTACGAAAGATTTTTAAAACGATCCATATTTTCAGCTACTGGGAGAGTAGGTAGAAGAACACTTCAAGCTGGACATAAAAGTTACTTAGCAACAAAAGAGCCGTTTATAGTGGCGAAAATTCGTTATACATACATACTTTGGTCATTACAACCCTTTAGTCAGGATTACGACCTAGCTTCTCACACCACATACGTTGTGTGCGTTAATTTTTATACATGAGTGGCGGGACCTACAGTTTAGAATGGACTCCGAATGACAGATTTTTGAGAAACTTTTCATGGCAATTTTATTTACTCTAGAGTTTTTACCAGCAATCTGCTGAGAGGAAGTAGCCTAAGAAATATTTTTTCGTATTTCGTTCAGTTGGAGATGCCTGACCTGGGGTTTGAACCGGGGCCTTACGTCTAATAAGTCAACATACTATCTACTAGACCACTGCGACTTCAATTCGTAATGGTCACAATGTAATTACAAAAGTACGACGACGCACTAATAATAGACTAAATCCTAAGCACTGCAGTGATATGGTTAAGTTCGCAGGGAATCTTAAACAAAAGCGACAATATTATGGACAAATAGACATATTTGGAGGAGAACATTTGTATAACATCCATATAAACTAGTTTGAGCTATAAATTAGTCCAGGTTATCTATTCCAATGATACAAAATTATATAATAAATATACTTTTTAAGCCAATGGGCTTTGTTGGCTAAGTACTTAGATCAATTTACATATGTACATACATACATAATTGGTAAATATAGTCTTTCAGCCAGGATTACTACTTAGCTTTTCACATAACTTATAATATGTGTGCTAATTTTATGCATGAGTGGCAGGACCTACAGTTTAAAGTCGATTCCGAACGACAGATTTTTGGGTTTTCCAGAAATCTGAGAAAAGGAAGTCGCCGAAGAAATATTTGTTCATATTTCGTTCTGTTTGAGATGTGTGACCTGGGGTTTGGTCCATGGCCTCACTTCTAATAAGCCAACATTATACATACTAAACTACGGCGATTTTCAATCAATCAATTTATTTTTTGTCAATTTGTTAATATTATTTTTACGAAAATGGAAACGGTGTACATCTTTAAAATTAAAATGAGCAAAACAAATGCCTGCTTTGTCTTGCCTTTTACACTGTTTCCATATTCGTAACAATATTATAAGAAGCAACTTGCAACTGCCAGATAAATGAGGCACCAAATCGCCAAATATTGGAGAAAAAATCGTCAAAATCGTCAGACGTTTATTGAAATAAATAAATTAAGATTTTAAAAGCCAAAATTATTTCTATTGTAGTAAAACATTAACGTCCATGTATCAAATCTGAGTTCAAATATAAAACATTTAAAAAAAATTGTTAGAAATTAAAGGCTAGCGTCCCTCATATTCATTTATTATTTTCTTTTTTTCAAAAATGGAGAAACTTTATATCATTTTCAGGAAAAAATTTTTTAAAGTTTAAACAATCTATCCCAGTGTTGTTTATTCACACATAAGTGCAGCAATAATATTGCACCATCTTAATCTATGGGTGGTGTAAATATTAAGGAGTCAGAAGCTCTTGACATTCCGAGCATGACAATTCAGTGTAATGTTCGCTGCAACCGACAAATTTTTCAGTTCCTTCTTAAGATCTTATCATCTGAAATAAATAGTGTAAATACTATTTATTTGTACTATTTATGAGGTCGGTGCCTCAATGTTTATTTTGCGGTTTCTCGACCGTGTACAGGAGAGGCCATAGTATCTCGTTAACGACGGTAGTGTATCCAACTCCATTGAATTATTGGAGCATCGTTGCCATGTGATCTGTTCTGTCACTACTACAAAAGGATTTTGCTCGAACGAAATAAGTGGACTTGATCCCGAAAATCATGTATTCCTACTTAACGCTCGTCTTTCTCGGCCAGGACATCCGTATATGGTCGATTGGCCAATGGATCGCACACTGCATTACAGAAAAAGTATGTTTTTAGTCGGACTATTAGTATGTAGAACACAATTCCTGCAGATTCCTGTTACTTAAGGTATAAACATATACAAGCCTAGTGTCCCTAAACACTGTTCTCTCTTTTCTTCTTTCCATAACATATTTTCATAGTTCCAAACACAATGCCACCCATCCCCTGTTGGTGTTGGTCGTACGAACAAAAATAACGGCGCTTGCCTTTGTTCTTCCGATGGTAACTATACTCGAATTTTTAAAACAACAAGTGATAAAAACGACAAGTGATAAATTATTCTCAATTACAAGGTTATTTAGGAGTTGTAATTTTTTGGCTTTTGAGGGATTAAAAAGGAATAAAATACAGAAAAACCATCACAGGTATTCAAAAGAAACTTAAAAATATAATACTTTACTCATTGTAATTACTAACAAAAATTTCCAATAGTAAAAATTGCAAAGTAAATGCAAAGCTTAAAGTGGCTTTTAATATACTAAAGTAGAGAATATGATGTAAATTTTTAATTTCTAAAAATCGTCAAAATAAGGGCATAAATCGTCACATCGTCAAAATGATATTTTTGGAGCCCAAAATCGTAAAAATTACGATAAATCGTCAAATCTGGTAGCTATGCTTGCAACACAATAATTTACTGCACTTTAATTAATTTTGTAAAGAAATGTTTGTATCTAAAGATTCTAAAAGTTTTACGCAAACTAATAAAGGGTGGATATATCGCCTTTTATGTTTCGTAATTATCGGCTCAAAGAGTACATATATTCTCATTAATTAAAATGGTATATAAACTATATACGATTTATTTATAAATTGACTTAAAAAGAAAGAAACCAATTAAAACATTCCAACTTTATTTCCATTTACGTTGGTTATGAAAAACGTAAAACAGAAATTAGTTTTAAAGAAAATTAGAATAAATAAAAACTAAGAAAGAAAAGAAAAAAAACATTTAAAATGCTGTACAAGAACAAAGAAAATAATAAAAATTAATTCAAAGTTTTGCATTTTTTCCTTTGCCGAGTTGATTAACAGCATAAGCATAAGTAGTTCAAATGCCACCAGCACTACCACCTTCATTTCCAAACGGCTTTATTTAATTTTGTTTGTAGGGGCTTTTGTTTTTTGCAAACTTTAATTTAAATGCACTAGCAAATCCATAATAACTTATTCTATGGTTGTATAATGAAAAAGTATAATGAATATAGAACATAAATATAATTTATTTATTATTTAGAGTTAGTGGTCACAATAACATACATAATTGGTCATTTCAACACTTCAGTTAGGATTACGGCCTAGCTTCTCACACCACTCATGTTGTTTGTTGAGAAACTTTTCATGGCAGTTTTATTTACTCTCAGGGTTTTTGCCAGAAGTCTGCTGAAAGGAAGTCGCCGAAGAAATATTTTGTTCATATTTTCATTTTGATGTCTCACCTGAGGTTTGAACCGTGGCCTTACGTCTAATAAGCCAACACACTACCTACTAGACTACGGCGACTTGATCTAGAAATATTTTTAACAATTTACAGAAAATTTTGGCATGAATAAACAGTTTAACAATTAACATTTTGATGTCATTCTGAATTTTTTTATGATTAATTCTGATTATTTGATGTTAATTCGTATGTTATTCCGCTTCTCCAAAAGGAAATTTTTTAGTTCTGCAATGTTCGAAATTCTTTATTTTCTTATTTAAATATTCAGTTTTTCTCCGATGTTGATCAAATCATGCAATTGTCTTCGAGCTTTGATAACTCGAGGACAATTGTTCAGCAGCCTTGTCTTAAGAACTCCAAGCTGTATACTCAGTATCAACATCAAGGTAAAAATGTGGGATACCAAGCATTTTATATTAGGTTTACTTTAAAATGTTTTAAATACTGCATTTAGTACATATTTCCTTCAAAGAAATGCAATTTACCGAAACCATAAGCTGAACAAGCAACACATACCCTTACGACTGCCTCACCATCCTTGACAGTAGGTAGCAAGTGTCTTGGTTTAATCTTCTGTTTGGGTTTGCTCCAAATATTGTTAACCAGAAATATTATATTTGCTTTCGTAAAGTAAACTGCAATCCAATCTTTTTATTTTCTTCGTTTAAAAATACTTTCTTGCATGCGATGCTGCCATAAAAATTATTCTTTCAGGGAATTCGGCAGAAATCTGCTGAGAGGAAGTCGCCGAAGAAATATTTTTTCATATTTCGTGTTGTTGTCTGACCTGGGGCTTGAACCGTGGCCTTATGTCTAATAAGTCAACACACTATCTACTAGACAACGGCGACCATTTATATTGAATTTCTCACCATGTTCTTACAAAACACCGAGAAATTTAAACTAACGTTACACATTTATGTTTATTTAAGTTTTGAACAAAACAATCTAACCGATTGAAGCTTAATCTTTTGGGTTAAATGTCGACTTCTGATTTTTTTTCGTACATTCAAAATCTTACTTGTAAGTGGAACAATTTCACTGTGATTAACTGTATCTGTCAAAGAAAAAATATGTGTTATGCCTTTCGAAAGTTAACCCAAATCTCGCTAAACGCTGTTGAAGATGAAGATCTCTTTTCAGAAATCGTTTATATTTTAATACTCTTCGCTTAAATAATTGAAGTTGCGGGTCTTCCAAAAGGGACTTCCGAACTTTGACAATTAATAACGATCATGTTATTGAAATTACATCTTTCAAAATAGCTGTCATTTACATACTTAAATTGTTTTGCCAAATGACCATGGACGGATAAAGCATTCACCAACATGTGCAAATAATGGAATTATTTTGTGTCCGTATTTGCTTATGATAAAATATCGATAATTATAGGCAATTTTTGTGGAGTTACCAAAAACAATTAACCGATTTCAACAAACTATACTTTTTAAGCATCAAAAATCGCTTTATCATTTATTGTCATGGGCTGCAGAAAATTACGAATGTTGCCAGTGTTAATTTTAAGTTGGGTGCTTTAGTAGTCCAGCAAGTGAGAGTCGCTGTCTGCTATACTACACCGAACATTAAATCTGAGTTACTCTGCTTGTAATAATTACATATAATAATTTGTAATTTTGTTCGAATTAGTAAATAAATAAACTTTGTGTATATGAAATATGGTACATACATTTGCTTAATTTTTATATTGAAATAAGTTTTGTTGAAATTGAAGTTTCTTCATACCTAAAGATAATGAAATTTACGTAAACACCGAATGTTCCTTTACCTTAATTCGTTGTACTAAGATAAAAATACACCATCCAGCAGCGATAAAAATTACACCATATATATGGCACATGGAGTTGGCATTCTCAATAAAACAACGGGAAATAAAATTAAGCTTAATGCCCTTATTGTAAAGGAGTCTCTCAGTAAGAATACACATTTTCAGTTTTAATAGCAACACATATTTTTAGAGATAGTAAAGATTTTTTATTGAATTGTAAAGAGGTCTTGTTCTGATTAAATATGGAAGAAAACATCTGTCAAATGGCCGCCATTTCTCGTGAAATTTTCCTCCACGGTTTCACAAAATTATGGCTGTAACTCAATATAGCGTTGCATATCAGATCTAATCTCAGAAATAGCTTCTGGGTTATTTCCATTAACCTCAGAGTTCCAAAAAAAGGACCGCTTTGAATCGCAGGTTGTTGATTTGACTAGTTGACATCAGAATTTTTTGAAATAATAACTTTTGGAAATCATTATCACAAATTCTGTGTGACAGGTGGTGGACAGATCCAGATCTAAACCGTCCAAAAGAGGCTGCATAAACTGCATTAAAATGCTTCTGTAACGAATGCTTGTGGCACAATTTTGATAATTTTGTGTATTCGCTAAACCATTTAGAAGGAAATGCACTTCATCGAAAGTGGAATTGACTTCAGTTATGCTTCATTACGCATTGAAATAATTAACGAAATAATTTTTTTATTTATTTATTTTTTTATTTTGTTTATTAATTAGAATACAGTTACAAATGAGTAACTTCGACCATATGCTCGGTGTAGTATAACAGATCGGAGTCTCTAGTAGAAATCGAACCCACGAGCCTCACGCTAATAGTCTAACACAGTACCCACTAGATTACCAGAGCAGCCTTATTAACTCTAATCTCAGAATTGCCACTTAGTTTAGTTTTGTATTGAACTGACCATATTTTACCCCAGTTCTCATATAAAGCATACTCGTATGTATGCTTTTAATGCATATACACATAGCATATTTTTCATAACTTTTCAGCCGAACCTCGTTAATAATCTCAATGATCTAAAGCATTTGGTTCGTCGTTCTATTGTGTATATTTACATTTGGTTTACATTGTTTTCCTTGTTCATATTATCTCTGGAGTTTTGATCAAAAAAAGTTTCATATTGTGTTAGTAAAAGAAGAAAATATTTTTTATGCCCTACACCTGGTTATGTTAGTTCAAATTGGCAGTCACACTAAATGTTCCTTCGTAAGACATTCTAGGGTCTAATCTTCTTAATTGTCAATACGGTTTTTGAAGAAATCATTGTGAGGTGTTTTCAATCTTTTGGCACCCGGGCGTTCACAGTGGCCACTGTTTCATTGTGACTGCTGTAAGGCTCTTAATATATATAATCTATTGAATGTAAATTTTATTACGCGTTTTTCCAGAGATATCCGGGATTCTGAAACCATCTTCGATGTGAAGTACACAATCTCTGGAGATCTAATAGCGGGTTTTTGTCAAAAAATACAATATTTACAACGGCTATTTTTATTTCAACCTTAACAGTACTATGATAACAGAATAGCTTAAGGGACAGTCTAATAACTAATAGTTCCAAAAGATTTCATTTCCGACTTTGTTGCGTCATCGGAATTAGTTACTGAATACATAGATAATGTTGTCATTGACATGGCAAGACCTTCCAGTTATTTATTTATTTATTTATTTTATTAATTACAATTCAATTACAAATTATATTTTAATTATATACGAGCTGAGTAACTTTGACCATATGCTCGGTGTAGTGTCATAGACCAGAGTCTTTGGTGGGAATCGAACTCACTACACTCATGCTAATAGTTATTTTCGTAAAAAATCAGGGCGAATGCGAATCAAGATCAAGTGTTATGAAGATTTTGTGAGAATATATTCTACACTTCGATATATTTTCATGGATTCTATGCTTCGATTGGAGTTTATCTATCGTTAGCCTCTTAAGAATAGTGAACAATTTCTTAGATGAAGTATTCCTAATAGTAGCTTACTTACATAATTTGATTTAATTTTTCAAAAGCAAACCGTGACCTCGTAGAACAGAATTCTTGATTGTGTATTCATATTCTAGAATAATTTTCTGACAAACATGATTCCAAGACATGATATTGGATAAAATGGCTGTGGGAATAGCCAACTGAGATATTTCATGTGTTGTTTTAATTCTGCCTTTTTGGGATTAACTCTCAGTCCACAATCTTTGCACAATTTAGATAGTAAACTTAGTGCAGATTTTAAATTTTCCTAAAGTAACTTTTGATCTAAGTCGTCATAATCTTGTAGATAGAGTGTTAGCTTATTATACGTGAGGCCTCGGTTCTAATCCTAGATTAGACAGCTCCAACAAAACGAAATATAAAACCAAAATTTTTGCAGCGACTTGCTCTCAGTAGATTTCTGGTAAAAACTCTGAGTAAATAAAATTGAAATGAAAAGTTTCTCCATAATCTGTCGTTAGGGGTCGACTATAAACTTTAGGTCCCGCCATTCCATATACATACTATTCATACACAAGAATAAACAAAAATGTAAATTTTAAAATCACATCTGCAACATTTCGATGTGTAGGGTACTGTGTAATACACTTTTAAACTGTTTGTTTATCTTTAATATCATGTAATTTTTTCGTTTACCCTTTCTCTAGGGGATGCCAATACAATACATAAATGCTTGGGGATATACGAGTAGCTGAGATTTGCAAACTAAATACTATGAACCAGAAGGACGTTTATGAGTAACCAAGCAAGGCAGCAAATGAAAATGTCAAGCAGACAGGCTCAGAAGAAAAGTATTGTTCACATAAAATCAGATACATCCGAGTGGTATCACTGAATTTGATTTGTTGTGTTTGTTGTTTTCTTTTTTCTGAATTAACTTCACTCTTAAAAATGATTAGCGAGCTATGGAAAATCAAATCGTACTAAATAACAGAAAAGTTTTGAATTGAAATGAGCACGCAAGAAGGAAGAAATTCAATAATTTCTACGTTATAGAGAAAAATGTAAGGTATTCCTGCACTATGTAAAATATGAATGTAGAAAGTGAATAACTTACTTGGGTGCCCTGGTACACTATTAACGTGAGGTTCGTGGGTTCGCTTCGTTTATAATTAATAGCCATACAGTGGAGAAAATTCAGGTTGTTACCAATGTAAACTTAGTGTTGGTTGTCCTTGTGATCTAGTGGGTAGGGTGATAGACTATTAGCGTGATGGTCGTGCGTTAGATTCCCAACAGAGTCTACATTACACTACACCGAGCATACTCAGCTCGTAATAATTTTAGTATTATTTGTAATTGTATTGTAATTAATCGGATGTCGCAGTAGTTTAGTAGGTAGTGTGTCGGCTTTTTAGACGTGAGGTCACGGTTCAAACTCCAGGTCTGACATCAAAACGAAAAAATACAAAAAGTATTTTTGCGGCGACTTCCTCTCAGCAGATTTCTGGCAAAAACTCAGAGATTAAATACAAATAGCCATGAAAAGTTCCTCAAAAATCTGTCGTTTGGAGTCAACTTTAAATTGTAGGTGCCGCCACTCATGTGTAAAATTAACCCACACAACATAAGTGGTGTGAGAAACTAGGTTGTAATCCTGACTGAAGAGTTGTAATGACCAATTATTTATGTATATATTCTAATTAATAATAAATAAAATAAATATACTTACATGATCATGGCTTTCAAAAACCTTCCAATTTTGGTCTAAAGATCGTCCTGTATCTTGCCTTTTCTATAGAAATACTAGCTGGCCTTTGTTTGACATCACATTTCAGTACATATGTATAAGAACCGATTTGGTTCACTACACGTAAGCTGTAATGTATTGGTACCGCAAAGATTTTTGAGAACGAATTTTTTGCGAACAGCTTTTCAAATAAGAACGTAAATAGATGTGGGAAATGGTTATTTTTCTCCTTTACCATCAGCATTATTATTAAAGGAAAAATACTAAAGGATATTTTACTATAAACCGTACAGTAGTGGAGTAAAAATGGAAAACTAGATAAAAATCAACACAGTAAAATAAAAATATTGTAACTATTCCATGTATCGATACAATTTACTTCATATGCATCGGTTTTTAATTTTGAATTGTAATTAAAATATCAGATTACTTTTCTTTCACTACAGTTTAATTAGAATTGAAAGAAGTTCAATAATTAAAAAAGGTGTACCGGTGTGATTTTTAATTCTTAACGGGAAAATAAAAAATATTTTCTTCAAAGTATTGATCATTGCCGGCTAAGAATTCCATCTTTCAAGGAGTTATTGAATTGCACACCAGTATAACGGTTCGCGTTTTAAATCAAATCAATAAGAAACACAATGTCCGACTTCTTCATAGGAATTAAAGTGTTGTTGCTCAGCCAATGTGTAAAAGTAAACAGAAAGAGCTAAGCCTGGTGAATACGGCGGATGGAGTAGCAGGTCCCAGCCAAATATTTTGTTGCAGAATTGCCTTTCCATATCTTGTGTGTCATTCTGGTCTTTTTTTGACACATGCATGATACAAATTGATTTTGATCTGTATTAACGATTTCACCAGATCTTAGGAGCCACACCTTTCTCGTCCCACCAAACTCGACCGGAATACCGTATTAACCCCTGTCTTTTTCCATTTAGGATTCTGAAATCCATTTTTTGTTGCCAGTAACAATTCGCTGCAGCAATAATTTTCTATCGAGTTTTAAAGCAAAATTTCACAAGTCTGTCAATCAATTCATATGGTATCCATTTTCCAGACTTTTGGATCTTTCTTTTGCAGTGGCGGGAAAGATAGTGCTTAGAATATTTACAGTTATCGCACAAACTATTCTGTAGACTATTTCAAATTATTTAATTTCTAACTAATTTGTTGATGCGTTTTGGCGAGCTTTGGTTTTGGACGTTCCAAAGGGTACTCATGTTGGATTATTTTTCAATAACAGTGAATATAACAACAAAGATGTTGAATTGTAGTTGTAAATAAAAGCAAACAGGTCAAACATTAGATTAAGACTATAGTGTTGTTGTTGTAATTATCTTTGTATTCAGCTAAACGCTGAGATATGTGTTTGAGTTATATGCTATAGTATATAAAATTGTTTCTGTAAAAAAAAATAATCCTTGAACTGTAAGATGGACCTGCAATTGGCCAAGGCTACCCGATTATTTTATCATATTTACCAATTAGAGGCCCAAAAATGCTTGCATAACAACTACAAAACTAGTTATAAAAATTATTATGGAGTCGCGACTTTGTTAAACAGAACAGATATTTTAGTGTGTCTACCAAAAGGATATCGTACTGTGTGTATAAGTAAATTGAATGAGTATTTCTCACATAGTGAACATACAACGAAACGAATATCTTATTGTAAAGAGGAATATCTTACTGAAAGAAGGAATATCTTACTGTAAGTTATTCCTTTGTTCACTGTGTGAAAAATACTCTCTCAGCTTTAGGCACGTGAATTTAATAAAAATATTATCAAACAATTCTACATAAAACATTTTGCAATAAGATGAAACGTATTGAAAATAGATTTTAATATCGATCTCCCCAGACGCAAACCAAGTCAGTTAAGAGAGCTTTGTTATGTTACTAGCAGACCTCTGTTAAACAATTAATTTAAAGCTGGCAAAGAAAAACAGCAAAAATGATTTAAATTCCTGGGTAAAATACTTACGTACGATAAAAATGCGATAAAAAAGCAAAAGTTGATAAAAGAAGTCCTATAATTAATAAGAACTACAATAATCAGATAATCATACTTTTACGAAAGCAAATGTAATCCGATAAATAAATCAATATAGCCTTAAATCAGAACAACATGGGCGGAAAAAGTAAAAAGCAATTTACGTCCCCTTAACTAAATCAATCGCCAGAACCCTTAACAGAGCCAGTTTTCATAGTACATTTTGAAATTTACCGAGATTTCAGATTTCAAAATCCACTAAGTGTCGTTTTGCGGGAAAAGAGGACAACATGGGCTGACAAAGTGAATTGTTTTAAAGCAACTTACGTCTTTTTAACTAAATCAATCGCCAGAACCATTAATAGAGCGAGATTTAATAGTAGATTTTGAAATTTCTGGACTAATTTTTTTATGAATGTATGAAATCTAAAATTCTATTTCTATAAAATAAATAAATAAATATAAATAAATAAATATAAAATTCTATTTCTATAATTTTTTAATCGCCTTTTTTAATTATATTTTATGAATTTATTTTGTAAAGTATATTTTATAAATAAATAAATAAATAAAGAATTTTTTAACGCAGTTTAAATAAAATATACTACATAACAAATTTTAAAAACATTCAGTATAATATATATCGAGATAGGCCAAAAGAGATTACGCCATATATTATATCGCATCAAAGAGATAGGACATTTTTAATAACGCCATACCACCAAGAGTTAACACAAAATTGTTGTAGAATTGCTAATTTTTACTGTTGTTGTTTTTACCAGCAAATTTTTATCAGTTTGTATTTATTCGAAGATTGTTAATAGGTGGTTTCAAGCTACTCTCTTCCATGCATGTTTGTCGTTTTGAATGTAATTGTCACCTCTTAATGTAAAAAGTTCCCTTCTTGTGACTTCATTTTTCTCTTTCACTGACAAGATACAAGAAGGTTTAAAATTTAGGAAAATTTGGAAAGTTATTTTGGAAAGTTGTTTTTGGAAAGTTGTTTTTGGAAAGTTGTTTTACCGACAATATAATCGTTCTCGGTGAACATTAAAGTGAAGTGAAAGCGATTCTTTTTAGTGAAAGTAATTTTTGTGAAATGAAAGTGTACTTACCATATTTAAAAATGAATAAGGAAGTATTTACTAAATTATTTTTGAAAACTTATTTCTACATTCAAAAGAAAAATTAAATAAAACACTCTAAGGCTTTAAAAATTGGAACACAAACCAAATATTCGATATTCAATAAAATGAATTCTGTGCTAGTGATGTTCAGTAATAAAATAAAACCTACGTATAATTATAAAAAACGAATATATTCCATCTTTAAAACAATTGTAAGTACAAACTCCTAATACAAAAATTTTTTAAAATTTATTTAACGAAACGGGAGTAGAATTAAAAAAATTTTTTTATAAAATATATATTTTGTTATTATTTTAAAAAATAAAATAAAAGAAAAATACAGTACATAAATATATATTTTATAAAAAAGAAAAATAATCCTAAACAGGGATTGAAACGAGCTGCTTGAGATTATAATTAAACTTTTGAGAATATTTTTGAAAGATAAATTTGAAATTCAATTACTTATTCTCAATCATGACCGAGTTCAATTCCTATTTGGGATTTTTGTGTGATATATAATTAATATATATATAGTATATAATTAATATACATGTTATATAATAACAAAATAAAATAAAAGAAAAATATAAAATTCCTGTCAATCCCTATTTGGGATTTTGTGTGACTTTTTTTCTTTTTTAATTTATAATAAAACATATAAAATATATACTAATAAATTTAATATATTTTATATGTATTAGAGATATTATTATATGTATATAATATTCTATATATATACATATAGATAAATAATAACAAAATAAAATAAAAGAAAAATACAATAAACAAATATTGTATATTTTATACATTAAAAAAAAATAAAAATATATTTATGAAATCTATATTTAGTTATTTTTACATAAAATTGTTCAAAACCCATGAAATTGCTATAAATAAATTAGAATACACAGCCTGCTTCTGTCCACTGTATATACATATAGTTACAGATTATGTAAGAAATTAAGAAAATTAGAAAATTGTTGATAGGTAATTGCACTTATTCTAAGCCTATGTATCAGAACAATAAAGTTCATTGCAGTTCTAATAAGTTTTCGTTAATTTTTTAAATTTATGTATAATGTTTAAATTCACCTTGAAAAAGTAAGACATTTTTCTATTCAAAATACATTTGTCATATATTTTATACAATATATTTAGAAAGTATTAGCTGTATTAAATAAAGTATTAGCTACACTATATAAAAATACTAATTCGATACATGTTCCAGCAGGATAAGTACTCTAAATAGTCAAAGTGCACTGACCAGAACGAGATCAATGTGTATTTATATACACTGGCGAGCAAAAATTAATACTTAATATTAACAAAATATTTTAAATCCAATATTTTTTGTATTTGTTGCAGTAAGAAATTGTAAATAAAAAATTTCAGACGTTGAAATGGCCAGCACAAAGTCCGGATTTAAATCCGATGGAGAATTTGTGGGCAATTGTAAAACGAAAATTTTCACAGTACGGAAACCCTCCAAATAACCTTAACGAATTATGGCTAAGAATTGAGGCAGAGTGGCAAAGTATAAACAGCGAAACCATCAGAAAACTGGTAGAAAGCTTACCTAAACGTATTAAATCAGTAATAAAGAATAAAAGATTATGGACAAAATACTGAATATTTCATTTGAAACGAATCGAGCAAAATTGGATAAATGCTACCAAATAATATTTAAGCTGTATTTTATATTTAAAAGGAAATAACATTACTGAAAAGTTTTTGTTTTGATTAGAGGATAGTCTAAATAAATGTTTAACATATGGATTGTTTTTTTATTGTAATAAATAAAGTACAAATATAAAGCTTATATTATTTTTAATATTATGTATGCATTTTTGCATTTAAATTAAATTTTAAATTTATATACACAGTGTGCGACAAAAAAATACACGATTTTCTGTATCTACATATCAAAAACAAAGACAAACACATTTGGTTTTAAACCTATTTTATTGAAATATAGAATTAATAACTTAAATTTAGTAATATAAAGGGTATTTTTTATAGAGTTGCAATAAAACAACGATGGATTATTCGATTGACATGAATTTTATTTATCCGAAACATAATCTAGTGGCATTACATTCTAAATATGATTTCTGGCATATGACCGCCACGGCTGGCGCGGATGTAGTCCAATCTGGACGTCCAATTTTCGATGACTTTTTCCAACATTTGTGGCCGTATATCGGCGAATGTTGTCTTCCACATGGTCAAGCGTTTGTGGCTTTACCGCATAGACGGTGTTAAATCGGTGTTAAATCACAAGATAATGGAGGCCAATTCACAGGTCCAAAACGTGAAATTAGGCGGTCACCAAACGTGTCTTTCAATAAATATATTGTGGCACGAGCTGTGTGACATGTTGCGCCGTCTTGTTGAAATCACATCTCCTGGACATCATGGTTATTCAATTCAGGAATGAAAAAGTTAGTAATCATGGCTCTATACCGATCACCATTGACTGTAACGTTCTGGGCACCATCGTTTTTGAAATAGTACGGGCCAATGATTCCACCAGCCCATAAAGCGCACCAAACAGTCAGTTTTTCTGGATGTAACGGTGTTTCCACATACACTTGAGGATTACCTTCACTCCAAATGCGGCAGTTTTGTTTGTTGACGTAGCCATTCAACCAGAAGTGCGCTTCATCGCTAAACAAAATTCGCTTATGAAAATCGGGAACAACGTTAATCTCGTTTTGGGCCCATTCGACGAATCTACGCCTTACTTGATGATCGTTTGGCTTCAAATCTTGGATTTTGTAAAGTGGATGGACACAGATCCAATTCCTGTGCTCGATGGCGGATGGACTCATTCGGGTCTTCCTCAATGCTACGCTCTACAGCAACAATAGCTTTTTCTGTACGCACCGTACAGCGTCTCTGGGGATGGGAGTTATCAATAAGAGTAAACGTGGTGCGAAAATATTCCATGGTTAATCGAATTAACTGCTCTGATGGACGATTTTGTCGACGATAAAATGGACGTAGTGCGCGATACGTTTTCCGCACAGAACCATTATTTTCGAAATAAAATTGCACTATTTGCAAGCGTTGTTCAGGCATGAGTCTATTCATGATGAATTGCCAAACCAAACTGAGAATAAATCACTTGACAGCTGTCAAATCGGTCGCCGACTTGAAAAGTAATGCAAACTTAAAGTTCTATACCTCTATAAAAAAACACCCTTTATAAGAAGAATAAATTAAAAATTCTTATTAAACCTAATAAAATTCATATTATACAATGGATAATTTCTTTGTTTGCAACAAAATGCATGTATATTATATATAAATATGCACATATATCGTATAATTGGCCAATTCACACGACTTTGTATCGTGTATGCTGTACACTTTTTGATTGTGAACATTCAGTGCTGTGCTGTATTGTGTATTTTGTATACCAAACGTCATAAACCGATAAGAAGAAGATCAGCATACATAATTTGATTTACAAGCAACAAAATAAAAACATTACGAAAAGAAGTAAATTAATTAATTGACTGTGCGAACAATTATAAATTTGAAATGTTAATTGTTGGCTCAAGTTAAAAAAAAATATTTTGTATTTTTATTCTTCTTCTTGTAAAAACATATAAAAAATGTGTATAAGTTTGTCGGATTTTTACATGAAAACAAGCGTAAACTGTTGGATATTCGTCCAACAATACCCTCAATACAATGGATTGTGTGAATTGCCCAAATATACATTCAATTAGGTTTAATAAGAATTTTCATTTGTTTTCCTTAAATTCCTAATGTTTATCTTCGTCACATTGAGATATATTCTACTTAACATAAATTAAAAAAGATGTTGCAGCGTTGCATAATAATGAATCTGAATTGTATTTAATATTATTAACAGAATAATGAATGTGAATTATTGAAGTTGCCGTAGTCTAGTAGGTAGTGTGTTGGCTTATTAGACGAGAGGCCTCGGTTCAAGCCCCAGGTCAGGCATCTCCAACTAAACCAAATATGACAAAATATTTCTTCGGCGACTTCCTCTCAGCAGATTTCTGGCAAAAACTCTGAGAGTAAATAAAATTGCCATGAAAAGTTTCTCAAGAAATCTGTCGTTAGGAGTCGACTTTAAACTGTAGGTCCTGCAACTCATGTATAAAAATTAACGCACACAACATAAGTGGTGTGAGAAACTAGGTCCATAATCCTGACTGAAGGGTTGTAATGAACAATAATGTATGTATGAATGTGAATTCTATTTTATTTAAATCCATGTATAGAATATTTATTTAGCACAAAATATACAAGACTGAAATGCGTTACTTGGTTGCGGTTTGTACATTCTATGCAAGACGGTATGTTTGGGATTTTTCCACAAACCTATTACTATGAAAAAAACATTGAATTTGCTTATTCCTTTTTACATCGTCATTTGTTTACTAAAAATTTTTAAAATACCTAACGGTTAATTCCTTTTATTACAAGAAGTAAATTCAATGCCATTGGAAATATTATTTGTAGAAGTCTAAACAGGTTTTGTAAGACTTAAAAAAGTAAATTATTTTAGTTCAATTTTGTCTTCCGCAAGAAACGGACTTATTTTCTTAAAGTTAAATTAAACGTGAAATTAAAAAAAAATTAAATAATAAACATTTTCATGAAGATGAATAAATAAATATTTTTCAATAAAATAAATAAAATCTAAAGTGCTTTTTTACTTGATCATGAGGATCTTAAAGTTCAATTAAATCTCTTACACGGTCTTTAGCATGCTATGCAGTAGAATGCAGGATTTGAAGCTTTGTCATCGCAATGAATACAAATTTCATCCATACAATTGGCTTTATTTAGAAGTGTGTTTTTCATAATTTCTCTATATTCATTTTAATTTCTTAGACTTGTGCTTCAATAAATTGGCATATAAAAACACCACAGTTAAAACTGTTTTCTTGGTAATCATGCTCTTATTTAATTCATTTTTAAAAATTTCAAACAGTTTTTCACTTTTTCTGATGTTACCTCGAATTGAATCTAAATATAAAAATTGGTTTCTTTGAGTGTCGAGATAAACAACTGTGTAATGCTGTTGATATATTATTGGAATAAATATTTGTTCATGTATTTCAAAGGGTATTCAAATAATATCTTCCGTATAAAAAAATATGTTTCCTTCTTCGCAAGAAAGTGCATAGGCTGTACCTATATCTTGATATATAATTGTAATATATATATCAAGAACATTATTAAAAAACATTGAGTCATTGGCTCAAGGCTCTTATATTCATTTAAGTCTATTATTGGTGCATAAAACACTGGTTTATTTTCATATATAGAATTAAAAGTAAAAAGTATGTATCTTTTATCTTTAAGACTTCGTAGCCAATGGTTATAGTCTTACTTATATTTTCAATAAAAATCTTACGATTTATTTTTTTACTTTCCTTTTTCGGAATTCTTCTCCAAACATCTTCCTCCAATTTTATCGTTTTCGGTTGTGTTTTTTCATTTACATCTCTTATATTTGATATTTGCCTCGGTTAATTTTGCTTTAATATAACTATATGATTTTCTGATATATTCGGAAGGTACCACTCTACTTTTTCCTTCTAGAGTTATATTTTTCGTTATGTTGAAATAAGACTCTGCAGGACTATTTGCAACACGACATTTGCTGGCGTCCACAAAGTTTCCCATTATATTCGTCCATAAAGGTATGTACGCTGAATATTTTTTTAAAAATATGTTTGCGAACTCTTCATTGTAATAAATGTTTCGTTCTCTGCAAATGGTCTTCGATTTTATAGTATTTTCATACAGCCGTAGACTCTCTAAGTAAAATGGGCTTTTTTTATATAATGGAATTTTGGACTTAGCTTCATTCGCAAAATCATATTCGTTAATATTTTCATCACGGATCTTATAGCTAATGTTTCTTAGTTTTAAGATTGCACTTTCAACATTTGGAGTGGCATATTGATTTAGTAAAATCGTAAATAAATCTTTTACCCACCCAGTTCACTTACACCGTTTGCATAAAAAAATTGCCATTTCATAAATTTAATAATGTTCGACGATTGAAAATTACTTTCAATGTGCACAACACACTTGTATTACAATTAATTTATTTTTGTCATTGGACTTGCATATTGTATAAGATTTGGATATGTCTGTTCAAGGTTAAGCAACTTAATTGATATTAGAAAGCGCTTTATGTCATCAGCGTAGTGGCTACTCAGTAATCCTTCGGCAATTGTTCCCTAATATGTGCTATAAACGAATATAAAAAAACTCTCTTTGAATCTGTGCTCAGTTTCCGCACAATATTGGCGTCAAAAAAGAGTGTGTCGCTGCTCAATTTAAAGTATTTTCTATTTTTGAGCAAATAAACTTAAGAAGAGGCAGAGAGAATAAATAAATTTCCAGGAGGTTTGATATGTTTTGTATAAATGAACTCCAATTTTTCTAGCAATAAATATAAATATCAATAAACAAATCTGGATCACTTTCAGCAGAACGAAGTTTTTCCGACTTTATTTTACGTGCAACATCAGCAGATGGTACTTCCTGGTCGTTAACCATGACCATAGCGTCTTTGTTACTTTATAAAGTTTTTATTCCTCCAATTTGCTGCTTTTCGAACTATAATTCGGTCTTTACAGTAATTCTACGAACACTCTGGATTTGTTGCGTTTTTATATATTTTGGGTGACAAAGTTTTTTCCCGTTTGACTCAGTTCTACCTTGCCATTTTTTAAGAAATTAATTAATTACAAACCTATATCATCCGCAACCGTTTTGGAAATAAATGCACCTTGCATATAAAAATAAGGTTGTTTTGTGTTTATTCTACACATACATTTTAAAAGTTATAGGACAAACATTATTATAACTTTTAAATTTTTCTCTAATCATATCATCCATAAAGGATACTATAGATCCTAATTTATTGTCCTCAAGAAAATGTTCTTTTAAAAATAAATATTCACTCGTAGTGAATATAATTTGAGCTTCTTTATTATGTACTAAACTTCTTTTCGCATTTATTCCCTCAGAATTTTGAAGAGGTGACGGTATTAAAACAATGTTTATATTTCTACTCTCCTTCAGCACTCTATATTCCTCGATCAGAGGGCACGTAGATCCTGTAATATTTATAGCATCTCTAGCGGATGACAGCGGAACATTCTGATGAAATTGTACCGAATCAGTTAGAGTGCTGTTACCGAAAACTATTGAATCAATTAGGTTGCTGCTTATGATGATTACGAAGACTATCTTACCGTCATCAAATAAATGCTTATTGCCCGAAGATAAGTCACGTTTAGTTGAAGTGTGTATTATATTCAGATTATCTTCTGAAAGTTAAATATTGTTTTGTTATTAACATTGTTTTGTTATTAAGACAACATTTCAAGATCAATGTTTACCTGATGAAAATTTCTTTTCAAAATAGAAGTTTTTTCCGCTGCCGTATGTATATATATGTATATCCTACGTTTGAGCTTTATATATATATATATATAAGAATCCACACAAAAAATATATGACCACATAACTCAAATAAATTTACGAAACGGGAGCTTTATTGAACTGAAGTTATATGACAGCAATATTTGTATTTTTTGATCTGATTTGAAAAAAATTTTCTATTCCTTTAAAACAGATGAATCCAAATCTCTTTCCGATCAGCGATTATAAATGGTTTGAAAACAAGAATAAATACATACATACATATGTATATAACTGGTCATTACATCTCTTCAGTCAGGATTACAATGTAGCTTCTCACATTCCTTATGCTGTGTGTGTTAATTTTATACATGAATGGCGGGACCTACAGTTTAAAGTCAACTCCGAACGACAGATTTTTGAGAAACTTTTTCGTGGCAATTTTATTTAATCTCAGAGTTTTTGCAAGCAAACTGCTGAGTGAAAGGCGCCCAAGAAATATTTTTGCGTATTTCATTTTGTTGGAAAAGTCTGACCTGAGGTATTAACCCTTTCCTTATGTCTAATAAGCCAACACACTACTTCAACACAAGAATAAAATACTAGGCTAAATTCAGAGAAAAGGGTGGGCCAGGAAGCAATTCTAGCCTAATTTGTCTCCGAAATTAGCGGAATTGACAAACATCTTACAGAAACGTTTCGCAGCATTCATATCGAAAATCGCTGAATTACACTGGACAGCCAAGTTCTAGGTACTCTAGCGGAACTCTTAGCCATCCTATGTTATTGAGTGATTTCCGCTGTGCATGACTATATATACAGTCAAAAAAAGTCTACATACACTGCTGTATGCAGGCCTTCTTCCCGGTGATTTTTAACACCGTGAACGTTATTTAATGTCGTTACAATTAAGAGTGTTTGAAGATAAAAACAAAACGAATATTCGAAAATATAACCTAGAAATTTAAAAAACAAAATAACTAGCGGGAAAAAAGTCGACATATGAATTTATATATATTTGTATATACACATATGTGTATACACATATATATGTATGTAGATGTTGTATGTAGATGTTTTGTTTGTTTATGTATACACACACACATATATATATACATACACTATACATGTCAACTCGGCGACCAAATCAGAAGTCTGATTGAAATGTTGGAGGATGGGAAAAGGAGGTCAATCCACCAGCGCATGAGGGATGCGATTGACTCTATCAAAACCCTATATGACCTGTACGCAAGCGAGCTGCAGGGACAAACTACCAAGGCGACTAACCACAGCAGTTCTGCTACACAAACATCGCCATTGTTGAGGAACCAGGAGACGAAGAGAACTCCGAATCCTGCAGCAGGGGCTCCAGCGAGGGAAACTACAGATGTGACCTTGAGCCGGCAGGAGAATACTAAGGGAGTAAATAAGGAACCAGGGTGGCAGAAAGTCACGAAAAGAAAAAGGAGGAACAAGAAACCACAGGAGAGGAAAACGAAGCCAGATGCGATCGTGATTGCGACGAAGGATAACACGTCGTATGCCGACATTCTGAGGAGAGTCAAAACGGACCCTAAGCTTTGCGTATTAGGAGAAAACGTGACCAAAATTAGGAGAACCGCAAAGGGTAGTCTACTACTCCAACTCCGCAGGAGCGGGGAGCACACGGAGAACTTCAGGGGAGCCATTGGAGAGCTCTTAGGAGAAAACGCGTCCGTCCACACTCTAAAGGATATGAGGACAATTGAGATCAAGGACATCGACGAGATCACGGAGAAGGAGGATGTATATGAGGCTATACGAAAGATCCCAGGCCTCGAGATTTTCGGTAAGCCCGACGTAGTTACCCTTAGGAGGGCATATGGTGGGACGCAAACTGCCACAGTGAGCCTTGACGCAGACGCTGCAGCTATTCTCCTGAAGGAAAGTAGAATCAGGATCGGCTGGGTCATATGCAGGATTCGCGAGAGAAACATACCGACGAAATGCTTCCGGTGCTTGCAGTTTGGGCACATGGCTCGTCAGTGCAGGAGTAAGGTTGACCGCTCGGGAACTTGCCGTAAGTGCGGACAGGAGGGGCATATTGCCAGAAATTGCGAAAGGGAACCTCTTTGCATGTTCTGCAAAGTGGACGACCCGAAATCCGCCAACCATATCGCGGGGAGCGGAAAGTGTCCGCAATTTCTTAGCGCTCTTAAATCACGTTCTAAGAGATGAAATTGATACAGATTAATCTGAACCATTGCGAAGCAGCCCAGGACCTATTGGTCCAGAGGGTAAAGGAGGAGAATATCGATGTCGCAATTATAAGCGAACCTTATCGGGTACCGAGGAATGGTACTTGGATCACGGATGGATCTAGTACTGCGGCTATATGGATTTGTGGTTCATTACCCTTCCAGCAAACCTATGCGCGGGACATTGGTTTTGTTATGGCCAGGATAAAGGGAGTTTTCGTCTACAGCTGTTACGCCCCCCCGAGGTGGTCAATGAATGACTTCCAACATGTGCTGGAGAGGGTGGCGTCACACGTGCGCTTGAATACCCCCGTTATTATCGGAGGAGACTTTAACGCTTGGGCGACCGAATGGGGTAGTAGATATACTAACGCCAGGGGTCGCTGTCTCTTGGAAACGTTCGCTTCCCTTCCTGTGGCGCTGATGAATGACGGAAGAGATCGCACATTTAGGAGAGCTGGATCGAGCTCGATAATAGATTTGTCGTTTGTGAGCGATGGCCTTGTTTCGCGGACCGCGTGGAGGCTAACTGAGGACTTCACGAATAGTGACCGTCAGGCAATCGTGATGACGATTACTGGGCGCAACACGAGAGGAAACGGATTGCCGAAGTTTACGGGACCTAAATGGAAGGACTCCCGCTTTGACGAGGAGACGTATAGATTGATGTTGTCGTCTTTTCATACGACTGGCAGCACGGTCTAGGAATTAGTGAGCGGCGTATACGAAATGCTCAACACTGCATGTGATGCTGCTGTGCCTAGAAGAACTGTGTGTAGGGGACGTTCCCCCTGCTACTGGTGGAATGACGAGATTCGAAGACTGCGGTCGGCATGCTTTGGGGCGAGAAGACGGGCCCAGCGCGCGAGAGGAAGACCGACATGGGAAGCCGAACGGGCTTCCTATGAGGATCTAAGGCATCAACTTAGAAGAACCATTAAAAGGAGCAAGAAACTATCCTTTCAGCGGATATGCCAGGAAGCTGACATCAATCCTTTTGGGACGGCGTACAGAGTCGTCTGCAAGAGAATAGGTGCTCGAGAACAGCCTAAACTAGGTTGTCCAGTTTTGCTACGGGAGATCATTGGTACATTATTCCCACGGGGCCAGCCCTACACTTTTATAACTAGGGAGCCGGAGGCCATTCATACCATACCCGAGGTAACAGGAGAGGAGGTACTCGCAGCATGCACTGGAATAGGAGATAGGAAAACACCAGGGCCAGACGGAATCCCAAATAGGGCACTTAAGGCGGCTATCCGGCTCAGACCGGATATGTTTGCCAAGGTGTTCCACAAGTGCTTCGTCGAGGGTGTTTTTCCTCGTAGATGGAAGAAGCAGAAGTTGGTTCTCATTCCAAAACCTGGCAAGCCACCAGGGGAACCATCGTCGTATCGGCCCATCTGTCTACTTGACACGATGGGAAAAATTCTGGAGAGGATAATATACAATCGACTACTGACGTGTGCCGAGGCAGGAGGAGCTCTTTCGGACCTGCAATACGGATTTAGGAAAGGGCGGTCCACTATTGACGCGATAAGAAGAGTGGTCGACATTGCAAGAGATGCAATAGAGGGCGAAAGATGGAGATTTGGCAACAAGGAATACTGCGCGGTTGTCACACTTGACGTTAGAAACGCGTTCAACTCAGCGAATTGGGGGCGGATTATGAGAGCCCTCTTTAACATGGCTACGCCGCCATACTTAATGGAGATACTGAACAATTACTTTCAGGACAGGAAGGTAATATACCTAACGGATGAAGGAGAGCAGGAATACGTAGTGACGTCGGGAGTCCCGCAGGGCTCTGTACTTGGGCCACTACTATGGAACATTATGTACGATGGAGTACTTCGATTGCGATTGCCAAGCGGGAATACAATTGTGGGCTTTGAAGATGACATTGCCGTAGTCTCGGTAGCTAAAACGGTAGGAGAAATAGAGGAGAAAACGAACACAGCGATTCGAAATGTTGGAGCATGGCTGGATGAGGCAGGTTTGACACTTGCTGCACATAAAACGGAGGCCGTCTTGATAAGCGGCCGGAAGATAGTGGAGAAGATGGAACTGACCGTTGGAGGCACAACGATCGAATTGAAGAGGGCGATAAAATACCTGGGAGTGATTATCGACTACAGGTTAAACTTCAAGGAGCACGTGAAATACATCTGTGAAAAGGCATCTGTAACACAGGGAGCACTGGCGAGGATGATGCCAAATATTGGAGGACCAGGTCCATTTAAAAGGAGAATAATTTCGGCGGTAGTAACATCGATAATGCTGTATGCTTGCCCAATATAGTCGGAGGCACTCTCAGTGGGGACGACGAGGAGGATACTGTCCTCGGTGTATCGTCTAAGCGCGATTAGACGGATAAGTGGCTTCAGGACAGTGTCTGATGAAGCAGTTTTGGTATTGGCAAAGACAATACCAATAGATATACTGGCGGATGAGATGAGAAGGATATACCTTCGCCGTCTCGAGTACCCGGGACAAATAGCAGCTATAAGAGCGGAGGAACGAAGGATTTCCATGCACAAATGGCAGTCACGATGGGAGAACAGTCTAAAGGGAAGATGGACATTTCGTCTTGTCCCTGATGTAACCCTTTGGCTGAAGAACGGACATTGCGAGTTGAACTACTACGTGACCCAGTTTCTAACTGGTCATGGGTGCTTCAGGAAGTACCTGCACAGATTTGGTCATGACATTTCTCCTATATGCCCAAACTGTGTAGATGAGGAGGAAGATGCGGAGCATATTCTAACATGCTGTCCCAGATTTAGATGGCCCGGGGAAACGAGTTTAGGACCAAACCGGCGAATGGAAGAGCTGTTGAATCGTAGGATTCTATGGAGTCAATGTAGCCAGAGAATGGCTGAAGTTTTGATAGTACTCCGAAGACTGGAGGAACGGAGGCGAAATTTGAATTAACGTGATAAAGCTTTCAAGCTAACCAGCTCTCCGCGAAGTAATACCTTACGGCAGTCCTGCGGAGGGAGAGTGGTTGAAGTGTGTAGGGGGTGGGTTTAGTACGTAAGCACCAGTGATGGTGAATCGTGCACTCTTTTGTTGGAACAAAAGTGTCTTTCGAAGATTCCCACCTCCGGCTCAAGACAAAAAAAAACACTATACATGTACACAGTCACAGAAAAACATCTACATACAACGGTGTATGTGGACTTTTATTCTGCTAATTTGTAGTTTTATTTCCAATAATTTTTATGTTATGTTTTTCATATGCGTTTCGCTCTTCAAACTCATGATTGTAAATGCCTTAAACGACGCTGCAACATATTTTTAATTTGATAATTTGAATATTTAATCGGCGTCTTCCTCTCAGCAGAAAAATATCACACAAAAATGCCAAATAGGGATTGAACTCGGTCATGATTGAGAATAAGTAATTGAATTTCAAATTCATCTTTCAAAAATATCCTCAAAAGTTTATTATTTACAACTCTTAATTATAATCTCAAACAGCTCGGTTCAATCCTTGTTCAGGATTTTTCTTTCTCATAAAATATATATTTATGTATTGTATTTTTCTTTTATTTTATTTTTCAAAATAATAACAAAATATATATGTTATAAAAAAAGAGTATTAAGAGTTTTTACTTACAATTGTTTTGAAGATGGAATATATTCGTTTTTTTATTAGTATACGTAGGTTTTATTTTATTAGTGGCCTTTAACGCTGCACTGGAATAGGAGATAGGAAAACACCAGGGCCAGACGGAATCCCAAATAGGGCACTTAAGGCGGCTATCCGGCTCAGACCGGATATGTTTGCCAAGGTGTTCCACAAGTGCTTCGTCGAGGGTGTTTTTCCTCGTAGATGGAAGAAGCAGAAGTTGGTTCTCATTCCAAAACCTGGCAAGCCACCAGGGGAACCATCGTCGTATCGGCCCATCTGTCTACTTGACACGATGGGAAAAATTCTGGAGAGGATAATATACAATCGACTACTGACGTGTGCCGAGGCAGGAGGAGCTCTTTCGGACCTGCAATACGGATTTAGGAAAGGGCGGTCCACTATTGACGCGATAAGAAGAGTGGTCGACATTGCAAGAGATGCAATAGAGGGCGAAAGATGGAGATTTGGCAACAAGGAATACTGCGCGGTTGTCACACTTGACGTTAGAAACGCGTTCAACTCAGCGAATTGGGGGCGGATTATGAGAGCCCTCTTTAACATGGCTACGCCGCCATACTTAATGGAGATACTGAACAATTACTTTCAGGACAGGAAGGTAATATACCTAACGGATGAAGGAGAGCAGGAATACGTAGTGACGTCGGGAGTCCCGCAGGGCTCTGTACTTGGGCCACTACTATGGAACATTATGTACGATGGAGTACTTCGATTGCGATTGCCAAGCGGGAATACAATTGTGGGCTTTGAAGATGACATTGCCGTAGTCTCGGTAGCTAAAACGGTAGGAGAAATAGAGGAGAAAACGAACACAGCGATTCGAAATGTTGGAGCATGGCTGGATGAGGCAGGTTTGACACTTGCTGCACATAAAACGGAGGCCGTCTTGATAAGCGGCCGGAAGATAGTGGAGAAGATGGAACTGACCGTTGGAGGCACAACGATCGAATTGAAGAGGGCGATAAAATACCTGGGAGTGATTATCGACTACAGGTTAAACTTCAAGGAGCACGTGAAATACATCTGTGAAAAGGCATCTGTAACACAGGGAGCACTGGCGAGGATGATGCCAAATATTGGAGGACCAGGTCCATTTAAAAGGAGAATAATTTCGGCGGTAGTAACATCGATAATGCTGTATGCTTGCCCAATATAGTCGGAGGCACTCTCAGTGGGGACGACGAGGAGGATACTGTCCTCGGTGTATCGTCTAAGCGCGATTAGACGGATAAGTGGCTTCAGGACAGTGTCTGATGAAGCAGTTTTGGTATTGGCAAAGACAATACCAATAGATATACTGGCGGATGAGATGAGAAGGATATACCTTCGCCGTCTCGAGTACCCGGGACAAATAGCAGCTATAAGAGCGGAGGAACGAAGGATTTCCATGCACAAATGGCAGTCACGATGGGAGAACAGTCTAAAGGGAAGATGGACATTTCGTCTTGTCCCTGATGTAACCCTTTGGCTGAAGAACGGACATTGCGAGTTGAACTACTACGTGACCCAGTTTCTAACTGGTCATGGGTGCTTCAGGAAGTACCTGCACAGATTTGGTCATGACATTTCTCCTATATGCCCAAACTGTGTAGATGAGGAGGAAGATGCGGAGCATATTCTAACATGCTGTCCCAGATTTAGATGGCCCGGGGAAACGAGTTTAGGACCAAACCGGCGAATGGAAGAGCTGTTGAATCGTAGGATTCTATGGAGTCAATGTAGCCAGAGAATGGCTGAAGTTTTGATAGTACTCCGAAGACTGGAGGAACGGAGGCGAAATTTGAATTAACGTGATAAAGCTTTCAAGCTAACCAGCTCTCCGCGAAGTAATACCTTACGGCAGTCCTGCGGAGGGAGAGTGGTTGAAGTGTGTAGGGGGTGGGTTTAGTACGTAAGCACCAGTGATGGTGAATCGTGCACTCTTTTGTTGGAACAAAAGTGTCTTTCGAAGATTCCCACCTCCGGCTCAAGACAAAAAAAAACACTATACATGTACACAGTCACAGAAAAACATCTACATACAACGGTGTATGTGGACTTTTATTCTGCTAATTTGTAGTTTTATTTCCAATAATTTTTATGTTATGTTTTTCATATGCGTTTCGCTCTTCAAACTCATGATTGTAAATGCCTTAAACGACGCTGCAACATATTTTTAATTTGATAATTTGAATATTTAATCGGCGTCTTCCTCTCAGCAGAAAAATATCACACAAAAATGCCAAATAGGGATTGAACTCGGTCATGATTGAGAATAAGTAATTGAATTTCAAATTCATCTTTCAAAAATATCCTCAAAAGTTTATTATTTACAACTCTTAATTATAATCTCAAACAGCTCGGTTCAATCCTTGTTCAGGATTTTTCTTTCTCATAAAATATATATTTATGTATTGTATTTTTCTTTTATTTTATTTTTCAAAATAATAACAAAATATATATGTTATAAAAAAAGAGTATTAAGAGTTTTTACTTACAATTGTTTTGAAGATGGAATATATTCGTTTTTTTATTAGTATACGTAGGTTTTATTTTATTAGTGGCCATCACTAGCACAGAATTCATTTTATTGAATAAGTCTTCGGATATTTGGTTTATGTTCCAATTTTTAAAGTCTTCGAGTGATTTATTCAATTTTTCTTTTGAATGTAGGAAAAAAAATTTTTTAAAAATAATTAAGTAAATACTTCCTTATTCATTTTTAAATTAGGTAAGTACACTTTCACTTCACAAAAGTTACTTTCACTTCATTTCAATGTTCCCTGAGAATGATTATATTATCGGTAAAACAATTATACCTCATTTTTCTAGAAAATAACTTTGCAAATTTCCCTAATTTAAACCTAATTATATCTTGTCTGAGTAAAAGAGAAAAATCAAGTCACAAGAGGTGACAAGTACATTCAAAACTACAAGCATGAATGGAAGAGTGTAACATGGAACAACCTATTAACAATCTTCCAATAAATAGAGATTGATAAAAATTTGCTGAAAAAAACAACAAGTAAACAACAAGGTAAGTACACTTTCACTTCACAAAAGTTACTTTCACTTCATTTCAATGTTCCCTGAGAATGATTATATTATCGGTAAAACAATTATACCTCATTTTTCTAGAAAATAACTTTGCAAATTTCCTTAATTTAAACCTATTTATATCTTGTCTGAGTAAAAGAGAAAAATCAAGTCACAAGAGGTGACAAGTACATTCAAAACTACAAGCATGAATGGAAGAGTGTAACATGGAACAACCTATTAACAATCTTCCAATAAATAGAGATTGATAAAAATTTGCTGAAAAAAACAACAACAGTAAAAATTAGCAATTCTACAACAATTTTATGTTAACTCTTGGTGGTATGGCGGGCTTAAAAATGTCCTATCTTTTTGATGCGATATAATACATGGCGGAATTTGTTTTGGCCTATATCGATATATGTTATAAAGAATGATTATAAAATTTGTTATGTAGTATATTTTATTTAAATTGTATCAAAAAATTTTATTTGCAAGAAATAGAATTTTTTATTTCGTAATTACATAAAAAAATTTATCGGAAAATTTCAAAATCTACTATGAAAACTCGCGCTGTTTAGGGTTTTGGCGATTGATTTAGTTAAAGCAACATAAAATTCTTTAAAACCAATTCACTTTGTCCGCCCATGTTGTCCTGTTTTCCCGCAAAAGGGCACTTAGTGGATTAATAAATCTGAAATCTCGTATAATTTCAAAATCTACTATGAAAACTCGCTCTGTTAAGAGCTCTGGGGATGTATTTAGTTAAAGGGACGTAAAACGCTTTAAAAACCATGTTGTCCTGATTTATCTGTATATTGATTTATTTACCGGATTACATTCATTTTCGGAAATGTGTGATTATCTGTTTATTGTAGTTCTTATTACGTAATATTTTGTAACAGTGATTAACTATAGGACATATTTTATCAACTTTTGCTTTTTTTATCGTATTTTACATAGGAATTTAAATCATTTTTCCTGTTTTTCTTTTTCAGCATTAAATTAATCGTTTCATAGAGTTCTGTTGTGCTAATTATAAGGCCACCGCTGTATATTATAATATTCATACTCATATGCGATATGGTTGAATAAAGCTGTAATCAACCAAAAAATTTGAGATTACATTAAAATGGTGATGATAGCAGAGTGGTTTAGATATCAGCGCAGATAAAACAAGTGCATTGTGCAGTTTATGTCAGAAAATAAAATATTAGGTCCAGAAAAATATCGGGAAATTTTTTCCTTCATTCTACACAAGAAAGCTTCGTTTCCATCTGAATTCTTCATCATACACTGAATGTTTCCAATTAATATGCAAATGCCCGTAAACTTTAATGTTAAATTTTTATTAAAAATAGTGTCGCTGATATCGAAATACGTTAATTACAACATATAAATACATACAATGAAGCAAATTTAACTCTTTTAGTTTATTTAGGACATCTTTTTATTGATATTTAACCGCGGATGTTAATGCATTCTGTCCTTGTTTTGTGTAAATTTATTATTTGTATCATCGCGGTTAATTTTGTGGTTTTCGTGGGCAACAAATTGAAAAATGTCATTTATTTAACGATCAAATGGTCAATTAGGTCAGTTGATTTAGGCCAAATAAAAACACTTTAAAAGCTTTTTATTTAACATTTATTTAAACAAGTAAATATTTGCTATTATTAGTTATTGGAAGATTTTTCAATGTATCTGTGGTCGCATGCAATAACCTAATAGCGCCTAAGTAGACTCAAAAGGTATGTGAATTATATATTTATATATACAACTGTATTCTGTATTCCAATTATTCCGCCTTAAAAAAATTATTAATAGGAAATATAATGGCTTATACAATGTTCAGATATGCACTTTTATTGAGTCAATACTCGGTTAATTGAGTACAATATTTTAAGTGTTTTGTTTTTTTTTTTGGTCGCCATCTTTTGTTTATCGTTGTTGACGTTAGAGTTGTCAAATATCAACAAAAAGTGTTCGGTTAATTGTAATATGCTCACTAAACACACTTATGACAGTGCTGCATTTTAAGTTTTACTCAATATTATAACAATTTCCGTATTTATTGCTCAATTATTATTTGAAACTTTATATGAAATATTGAGCTCAATAATGGCATGTAATGCGATTTACGCAATAAAGGTGCTTATCTGAAAACTGTATTAAGCCTTCCTTATTATATGCAAAGGCCGTGCAGTCTATCACCCATCACTCGAGGAGATAAAGAAATAGATACACATTTCAAATCACACCCAAAATAAGATTATTTTATAAACCAAATTTTGAGCAGAATAATATACGTGGTATGGCCTAAAGGAATCTCCAATGAAAACATGAACAATCACAGAGTAAGAGCCTATATTCAAATGGAAATAAATTGACTTGTACGTATAACATGGTGGCCAGATAGTGATCTATGAGGCCATCTTTGCAGCAGACCGAACAACACTAAAAACAAATCAAATGTCGTCACACAAGATACTAAGCCTGACGTGTTTGGGGCAAAGATCGGATCTTTGAAGATAATGTTTAGTATAATGGGAGACAAATGTAACATGTTAAATTCCTCTTCATCTGTCCCTTGGAAAAAACCAGTAGATTTTATAATTTTGGAAATTTATTCACAACAAGACTTAGTAATAAAAGTGAATTGCGTGTTCTGAAAGCTACAAACTCTTTTAAAAGTAGAAGAATTCGGGCCAGCAGCGGGAGTATTCCGTCTCTGAATGGAATATTTCAAACCCTTGGAGAAACTCGCGGATATACTCCAAGGCCATCGAAAAAAGTGCTCAATTCATCCAGGCTAGAAGGCAGGAAGGACGTGTCACTACTGACTACTGGGAATACTATCTGACAGTCAAGTCGCCATCCAAGAACTCGGCTCTTATGAGATTAAATCGAGTATAAAATGGAATGGACTACCGGGGTTTATTAACCAGCTTGATAGGTAGGGAGTCTCTGATGGATCGCAAGACTTGTGGATATTCACGACAATGAGCAGTGAGATGGTCTTGCAAAGAAGAAAGCTTCCACACAGGCGATGTGAATGGATACAGATGTTTGGAAAGGTATTCTCAACGAAAGGGAACATAAAAAGAAGTAAAGATTCTTCTTAAACCAAATCAGTAAGAGGCAATCAAAACTTTTCTTGGAAAAGTTGCAATAGATTATTCAGGAAGAATCTAAGGTAAATAGCCGGGCTTTGAGAGAGCATAGTAAACTCAAAATATACACAGTAGCTCATCGTGCATTTTTTCTAGTGTATGGCGTCGAATCTCAGCAATGACATTACAAATATTGGCCTTCAAATGCTCAATTGTCTCCAGGTTTGTTGCCAGAATACTTTTCTTATCGGTGCCCCATAGAAAATAGTTCAACGGTGTCAAATCACAGCTTCTTGGCGGCCAACTGACATCACCCACATTGATCATTGCCCACAGTGTTTGCGCCGTAATTATTTTCAAAGAAATATGGGCCAATGATGCCTCCGCTGCACAAGCCGCATGAGCTTCAACGGAAAGATGATTTTTTGAGAAAATCGACATCATCGTGCAGTTTCTCGTTGGCCCATCTAGCGAAGTGAAAACGAAGCGGATGGCATTCGGCTTCAACTCTTGGTGGTTCGTGAAATGTTCCATTCTTGAGAACGATGGAGGACGCACGCTCTCAGTTTCGACATTTTCGGATGTACGAGCACGCTCACGTCTTTACGGATCAACTATGAAACCAGTTTCACGAACTTTAGCAATAAACTTGCGTATACCGGGCACTGTTAGTCCTTCTCTGCGACCAAGTTTTGTACGACTTTTTCGTGCAATTTCCGAGCAATTGTCTTTGTTTTGGAAATAAATTTCTAATAAACATTGCTCAAGCGTATCGTAAATTGCATTCAGTGGAAATAACATACTTAATTTCGTAACAGAATAGAAAGACATAACTATTGTCAGATTCAAATTTAAACAGATAGATTGCCCACCCGATAGATTGAGGGCAGTACAATCGAACTTATGGTAGTTGACCAGTGTCTCCTTTTCACAACGGCAGTAAGCCAACCTCAGAACGACACATGAGAACATAGGGCAAAGCCCTTTTTTGTAATCTACCGAGAAGTCGATGAATACGTGGAGCCGAAGTTGCAGATAAAGACTATACATGGAATAGTTATTTATTAATCAAATTTAATGTCTTAAATTGTTTTGCAAATTATGAATTATTTTATACTTTATGGGTTAAACAACCTGTTTTCAATTCTTCAGACGTTCTAAAACAAAATATTTATAAACGTGTCATCTTTAATGCAAATGAAGCAAAACAGAATATAAAAAACAAACATCGCAACAGAAATAAATAATGACAATTATGTCTGAGCATTTACATACATGCATTGACAGTAACATATAATAATGTACAGCAGGTGCGCATATATCCTTAGGTTTCAGTGGGTAAGTTATTTCCCTATTATTTCTAATTCTTTTAAGTGCTTTTAATTTGTGAAATTAAACTTTGATTTTCAAATTAATTATCATAATATTGAAATTTATTATGGAATATGATGAAAGCAAATTAAGTTGATTTTTTGACTCCTACCAATTCCCCACTCCTAGCGAATACGCACCTGAAGTTTATGTAATCATAAGATAAATAATTTGCATTTTCTGCCTTGTCTACATTTTCTTTTTAGCATTTTTGCTCCCCCATTTTTTCTCTCACTCATTTCTTGGGTTTTAATATCCTGCACGCTCTAATAACCGTTTGAAGTTGTTCATATTCAGACTCATTACACATTAAGCATGAATTTACACAGTCATACACATGATGCAGATTCAATATTTATACGTACATATATAGTACAAATACAAACAAGAACTTTTGAACGTTGTTGTTATCCTGCTAGGATAAGTGGGACTGTAGAAAACATGAGTGTAATTCATAAATTTAACACTTACGTACATGTGTTTGAAAATTATTGTTATCATCAGCAACTTTTTTGTTTTTGTTTTTATTTTTGTATGCTGACACATTAAAATAGTTTTTTTGCACATACATACATACATAAATACATGGGATATCCTCTTCTATATGCTGAAATATTACAAGAATCTACGTCTTTCTACTTATGATGTGATTGCATTCACGTATATACACTCATATATGTATATACTTACATTTGATTTCTAAGTATTTGCAAACGTATTCTTACTTCTAGAACAATGTGTGATTACATAATTACTTTACGAAAGGAAAGAAACACAAGAACTTAGCTCTAACCACTCCGCCTTACTCTGTTGTTGTGTCATTTGAGTTCGTCCTTTCAATTTTTTATTTCTTCTCTAATTTCCTACCTTTCAATCTAAAAAATATCATATTTTGATGGCAAGGCACATAACATGTTTCAGTAGTCTTGATATTCTTTTTGTCTTTATTTTACATCATTGACTTCTATAAATTCTACATAAAATTTAATTTTAAATTTAAAAATAAAATGTTTTCATAAATTTTTTTGTTTTCATTATCGCTTTTGTAAGGATATGGCTTCCATAAAGCATTCATCAACTTACACGATTTGCTGCAGTTATGTTTACGTCTTCCGAGACGAGTTCCCCCTATTGAAGTATCGTGTATCTATAAATCTTCTTTGACTAAATTTGTCTGCCCTATCGGGCTTCTTCCTAATAGTATAGCCCCAGTCTATTCCCATTCTATACTTTTGATTTGCTTAATATGTAACGAATTCTTTGCTGGTAAAATTTCAAACAACCGCGTTGTGGATATCTTTGAGCCAGAACAACCAGCATATGAATTTATGAATTTTTAATGAATACCCGTAGTTACATCTGCATGTATACAGCGATGGACATATATATAATTAAAACATTTGTATAATATCTCACTTGTTAATTTTTAAATTAATTTCTTTATATTTGAATGGGATTTTTTCCCTGGAAAGTTTCTTTATTTTTCTATTCTAATCAATTTTCAATTCAAAGGCGCCGTAGTCTAGAAGGTAGTGTGTTGGTTTATTAGGCAAAAGGCCACGGTTCAAGCGCCAGGTCAGATATCTCCAACCAAACGAAATATAATGAAATATTTCTTTGGCGACGTTTTCTCAGCAGAATTCTGGCATAAGCTCTGGGTACAACGTTGACATCAAACTCATATCATTCGAAATTTGTTTGATTCATATTCCTACTCATTCAGATTCATAAATTTAGAAAAATACTTATAATACTTATAAATGATTCGAGTGATTCGAAACATTCGTCAAAATTTACAGTCTTAGTTGTTGTTGAATTTACAAAAAAGAAGAAAGAAAAAGACGCAGAAAGCAAGCAAAGCAAACACACAACCTTCTAGTGAGTATTGTAGTTTTCGTACGCGAATCATACTTATTTTGTAATTCGCGTATATCTTGAGTAAAGGGGAGTCGAAATCAACAACATCATGTGTATTGTTAAGTATGAGCACGAAGAGTACTTCAAACTTTGAATATGAGTAGTATGTATATGATATTAAAATAAGTATGAATGCGTATAAGTATCAGAAATTATGAGTACGATTCGATTCTACTCACCTTTTTGAATACTCTCTGTTGATCTCTGGTTGTAATCCTTACAGAATGGTTGTAATGACCAATTACGTACATATGTATGTTGTTTTTCGACTAAAATATTTTTTGTTTTGCTACTCTAACAATGTACTTTTAATATCTGATTTGGTCTTCTTTTAGTAAATTTATTGGTGTGTTTCTAAATGAAATCAGAAAAAGAGTATACAAAAATTAATCATAAGGTGTGGGAAAAAGGACAATTTTTCCAAGGAAGAAAAAATGGCAATACGACGGTAACTAAAATTTTCCAGTTACTTGGTTGCCCTTGAGGAAAAATTTATAATCTCCATACATTTAGAACCTCAAATATTGTTCAAAGAGCCCCCAAACTCCTTAAAACCACAGCAACGGAAGTTGCAATAAACTTAAGATCGTCTAAAGTGGTTTTAAATCACTACGCAGCTAAAAGTAGAATTAGCATCATCGAGTGGTATTTATATAACATCTATAACTATTAAACGATGGCTTTAACGTAAATGCATGTCACAGCGAAGACCTTACGTATCCGAAAGAAATTAGTATCCAAATTTCGCCGATGGAAAGCGTTAAATATGGTGGCCAACTAATCAACATTATAATTCTAGATATACCATAAAGACAATTAAGTATGATTTCGGGAACATTATGACACGGGGTGCTTCTTGGTAGCATGGTATTGGACCAACTTTAAGAGTCCGATCATGAATGGAAGCACATGTCACATGAACATTATACAAAATACAATGCTAAAATAGGCGGAGAAAATTTATTGTCAATGTGGCACGTACATACAAGGTTTCCGGATACATATATATTTTTACGGCTTCGAGTTATACTTTTTTCCAAAATATAAAAAGAAAAACCGATAAACAGCGAATGGTGCAGTAATAATTCATTAAAGGGTTGAGAATTATGTTCGCTCTAAATACGGCAACTTTGCTTATCCCTACCCATAAATCTTTGATAAAAATACTCATCTTTGAAAAGTTTAATATGAGCTCAATCAACTAAAATAGGACGCAAACGATGGTCGTTTGTCTAAAACTTTCGTACGAGCTGCCTTATATAAGCAAGTGCCCAATACCTTTACAGAAACTTTTCCACGTTACGTTAGGTTAGAGGACGTGTACTTGTCAATTAAGACAAGTACAGTACCCGGAGGTCGAATTGACCCATTGTACAAAGTCCTAGTTTCTCACACCACTTATGTTGTGTGTGTTAATTTTATACATGAGTGGTGGGACCTACAGTTTAAAGTCGACTCCGAACGACAGATTTTTATTTATTGAGAAACTTTTCATGGCAATTTTTATTTACTCTCAGAGTTTTTGCCAGAAATCTACTGAGAGGAAGTCGCCGAAAAAAATACTTTTTGTATTTTGTCTTTGATGCCTGGCCTGGGGCTCGAACCCAGGCTTTTGCGTCTAATAAGCCAACACACTACCTACTAGACTACGGCGACTTCAACTTTTCCACGTAGTCAAGGAACAAAGATCAACAAGCTCAGAATGAACGCGAATCGAAATTTTTTCAAAACTTCGCGCTACAATAGCTATCGCTTCTCACAGAAACAATCAATACCTGCACTGATCAAATCCTGCTCGCTAACCAAAAATAAACGAAATAAATTTTCACAATTTGGATGCAGCACAGTTAGACATTCTTATCGTTTTCGACATTAATAGTTCATATGCAGTTAAAAAACACCCATGGTTTGAATTGAATTGGTAACAAGTGAATAAGTTGATAAATTTGAGTGATAAGAAAATAAAAGAAAAAGAAGAAATGGATTAATATAAATATCTTAGTAGCAATTAAAAATGAAACGTATAGCTGTAATGTCGCTTTTTTCATTATCAAATCATTCTTCTCTACATTTCATAAATGATCAAAGCGGAACAAAACACGCATTGTCACTGGGTATTGAAAAACTATTTCCCGACACTTCTGGTTAACTTACCCTTTCTACACCGCTTATTACCATTCTTTTAGGATTGCTGTTTTATTTACTGCAATATTCCAAATCCACTTCTTTGAAGGTTTCAGAATTTTTCTGTGGAATGGGAACAGACGTTCGGATATAAATATTCAACACAAGGACACTTACAGAGAGATGAATACTCTTTTCAAAGAAAATGTTTTAGAAAATCAAACTATTTGTTGGAAAATTGCAATAAGAAGAATTTGTATTGAGCTTAATAACCGGTCTTGTTACAGGTCACTGTAAATTAAAAATACACTTTTTCAGAATGAATTCATGTATGGATTATGTGATAATGAGAATAAAACATTAGAACACATTCTCCGAAAGTGTGAGGCATAAATATATTCCAGGAGGAAATACTTGGGCACACATAAATTGATGGACAGGGTATTTTTCTTGTTGACACCTCTTTACGACGATAATAGTAATTATGTATTAGAATAAACCCAACTATAATTTTTTGCTTTGCTTGGAATCCGATTTGCAGTTTTTTTTGTCCTTTTTGAGACATTCTGTTGGAACATAAGAATCTCGATAGGTAGCCCTTGCGCAAATGCTGTTATCCACGACCTACTTTTAATACCTCGATATTTTTATCGAACCTACATATAATCGAATGTCCACACACACTATTCCATCTGTACTCCTTCCCATATATATAATAATAATAATAATAATAATAATGCCCTGCATGAGTAGGGGCCATCCCTTGAGTGCTGATCTTATAAACACAAAAAAAAAATAATTGTCGGTCATAAATAGTTAAACACATAGGAAAACACTGTCTCCTTCATTATGAAGGTATATATTCGTATTCGGACATATGACACCATTTTTTACAATTTATATGTTTCTGTGTGTTTGTATTTCATTAACTCTTTTCCTGTTTGTATATGTGATGAGAAGTTAACGTTTTGTATTTGAAATCACTGTTTAAACACACGGTGAAATGTATGGCAATACAATGTTGTAAAATATTCTTCTTCGTATCTTTTCTTCTTAATCAAGTTCGCAAAACTTTTGATGGAAATATTCATAGAATTTAATACAACGAATATTTTTCTTAGAAAGAATTAAGGAAATGTAATATAAGTTGTATCAAATATCTCATTGTTTCTAATGGAAATAGTTCTGCATTCATACTAATGTTTCGAATTATTTTTTGTTTCGTTTTTATCAGAGATTTTTCTCATTTGAAATTATTGTGAAAGAGATAAAAATTTCTCTGAATAAGATAAACAACTTGAGCATAAAAAACGTCTTAATTTATAGTTGGATGTACGTTAGGCTTGATAAAGGATTACTGGCAATAATACAATGCGGTATAAACCTCCTATTTATTAAGTTGATAAACTCTTCAAACTTTATATTACATTTAGTAATTAACACGTTCATCGCCATGTCAGTCATATGTATCTGACGCTAAGAAGTTCTACATGAGCCATGTCACACATATATGTCTGACGTACGCGATTTGTAGTCCACACTATTTTGGAATTGTATTTTACAAATTTATGTTTTTGTAAAATACACATTTTAAACAAATAAATAAATAAATAAATAAAAAATGTTTTAATATAGGGCCATGTCAGTCATATATGTGTGACATAAAAATTAGTGTGATACATTAAGTTTCCTTGATACATTTCTAACTAAATTATCTAATAAAGTTACCGTGGCCCATGTGAAAATTTTTCTGATATTATCGTGGCGATGAACGTGTTAGAAAAGTTAAAATAATGAGATTACTTTATTGGTAACAGTAAGAAAAAATAAAACTGAACGCAAAGACGTATGAGTTGTCTTACGAAAATTACTCTACGCCCTTGCTTTTGTTCCTTGGAAGTGGTTTATAAAAAGTATAAAAATATGTCTGATAATACGACAATATTTGTCAAACGCAATTATTTCCCAGCTTCCATTAAAATTAAAAAAATGGTGAGCGTACCCTGGTAGCCTAGTGGGTGGTGTGTTAGACTATTAGCGTGAGGATCGTGGGTTTGATTTCCACATGAGGCTCTGGTCTGTTACAACACACCAGGCATATGATGTCAGTTAGTAAGATCGTAATAATTAGATGTAATTTGCAATTGTATTGTAATTAATAAATAAATAAATAAAATATATAGTGAGGACGTGTCTAAGGTTTGTTCAGAAATGAATAGGTACATTACTATACTAAACTGCTGCGTCAAGTTTTACAACGTAAATGATGAGGAAACTTTTCGGAAGCGTAATCTGTGCTTTTTTACTATAAATCTATAATATTTTATGATGAAAGACGAACAGCAGGCACTTTTTTGGTAATTACTGTAGGTAATATAATACTATCGTACGTCGAAGTACTGTATAATTCATGCTTTTTCGTTTACTGCACACATGCAAACGCAAAGCATTTGACATAACTATACCTATCGTGTATGTCCCGCAATGAAATATTCCAATCCCACGCCGCTGAAGGTTCCAAAATCTTTTTCTGGAGTGGGGACAGATATTTGGAAAGCTTTACTCAACGGGAGGAAACAAACACTCTTCTCAAAACATATGAGCTTGAGGCAATTAATAAAACTTTTGTTGGAAGAAAACGATAAGAGGAGAATTGAACCATGCATCAGACTATTTAGGAAGAACGTGAAGGTAGCAATCGGTCTTTTGATGGATCACTGTAGACTGATTGATTCTTATGATGATAAGAGTAAACTATTTGAACACAACTGGGTACATGTTTTTCTGTTTGGCACCGAGTAGCAATAGGATTAGAGGAGACATATCGTTAGTCTCATTCGCAAAAGTGTTAAGTCCCTTTTTTCAAATTTTACAGGAGACACTAAAAACATTACGGCTTCTTCAGTTTTTAAAATTTGTAAGCTTATTAAACGCAATTATTTTTACAAAATAGCTCTCTTTAAATTACCTAGATCAAAAATTAAGAATAATTTATAATTAATATTCGTGGAGTTAGCACGTGCTGTTAATATTTTTCGTAGTTTTGTGGACTTGGCGTTTTTGCAAACCACAAAGTTACAACAACTTTAAACTACATACTGACATTTTTTTTGTCGTAAAATATGTATTTGGTATAGTGTTATCGTTTTGCATTAAAATCTCAATTTTGGAAAAAAGTGGACTTAGCGTCTTTGCGAATTATACTAACGATATAAAGTTTGGGGGAAAAACAATAGATCGTGTGATAGTTGTGCAGTCTGAGCAGTGGATATAAATAAGGAGTAATTTTACAAACTCTGTACAATTTTAAACGAAACGTTTTTGCGGTGAAATTTATTGGAATTTATTTATTGGAATTTGGTTGTTTTTACAATATCTGGGCTAAACACCTTACTTGACATTACGTATCGCGCATACAATAAAATTAAATACAATCATATTAGATAGTAATTCTTAGGGGCATTATTACAAATTACCGTTGACTAAAGGGAGGATTTTAACGGGCAGATATATTGCTTTTCGTTATTAAAAGTGGACAATAAGGTAGAAGTGGGCGTTAAGCTAAAGGGAGAAGCATCCTACCTTTAACTTTTAAAGTTAAGTTTATATTTGGAGTTGCCATATTATAAATAATTTTAATATGGCAACTTCAAATATAAACAAAATGAGGAAACACAACAACACAAAAAGAGGCCCTTCGTTGCCAGTGTGTCTAAAAAACTTGTTTAATTGAGCAGTTTTATCGACATTGCTCCGTCACTGCCATATTTTTGAAAAAGTTAACTTTATTTTATCTGTAGGTTGTAATAACGAAAATAAGTTAAAGGTAACTTTACAGTTCCCTTTAGCTAAAGGTATCTTTAACTAAACCCAAGTTTAACGGCAAGTTGTAATAATGGCTGTTAGTATATTATTTGGTACAAGGTACATGAATGCTTAAATAGAACAGTTTATACGTGGATACCCATTACAGCCGAAACAATAAAAAAATTCAATTAATAGTATTGGCCGATCGGAGTTTGAAAGTTCGAGATATTGTGGAAGACCTATACGCTCATTTCACATTTCTCAGTGCTTTCCATTATGAATGATCACTTGTTTATGAGAACGCTTTTCACAAGCTACTTAATTACTTATACCTGTGCATTAACCGTTTGACTGCTACGCGGCGCAAAAGCGCTGCGTTTATTTGTTACGAAAATCGCATTTGCGCTGTGAATTTCAGTGTAAAAATTTTGTCAAAAAGCAAAAATAAAATTAAAAGACGAGATATAGGTTCTTCTCTTTATACATAGGTTATTAGAATTTTGTAGATCTTTTTATTATAATAATTTATTGTAGTTTTCGACCAGTTTTCGAACGTTCTCACCAGAATCGCTTAGCAGTTAAACGGTTAGAGTCTATACATACGACAACCGCAAAGAGGGAAGTAGATAAGAAGAAAAAGTTATTAAAGCACACAAGAAATAAGAGAACATAGCCTTGAGGTACCCCCAATTTAATCTGAAGTATAGTAACCGTATATACAAGACAATACCTTAAATACCGATACAAATATGCTTTATAAAGAAGACGCCTTTTAGCGACATATGAATTTTGGCTTGCCAGTGTTGCAAATAAACTAGCACAACTTTTTACCGTTTTTTCGAAGTTTACAATTTGGCTTGACTGTGATGCGTATTCTGGTGATTCATTTTTATCATCTTCGAATCTAAATATTTGACTTCAAACAATCCCTTTCTGAAAAAAAACAAAATGCACGGTTGGAAAGCCGGTTGTTATCTTCAGAGTACTTTGTATAATCTGATAGAAGAGAAAAGGTTTGCTATCACGGTTAGCAAGGTTCCAGATAGTTCCAGTACATTCTGGCTTCAAAAGAGAATTCGCCTTTATCCATCATCTTTTTCATTGAGTATACATTTGTAAATTTCATTTTCAAATGCGCAGAAAATATCTGTTATCATCATCTCTTTGCAAGCTCATCTACCTGCCCTTTACTATGAATCCGCATATGATTTTATTTTTCTTATGCAGCGCTACAGCTTGTCATACTATTTTCGATTTAACATAATAAGAAGCGAGTGCTCGGATTGTCATGTAGTAATGGGAAAATAAATATCACGTTCCAGTTTTTCGAGTGCGAAATTCTCACATTTTTCCCCATCGTTTGTAAGATGTTCAAGTTCATATTCATATATTTCATTAATGTTTTTGTTGTTGGTTGCTGGCAAAAACATATTCATATTTTTTTCTGTTATCTGTTTTAGAAATATAATCGAAAGTCTTGAAGTAAATTGATTTACTTACGTGCTTAGCTTACTTAATTAGTCACTGCAACCCTTTAGCCAGGAATACAATCAAGTTTCTCACACTACTCATGTTGTGTGCGTTAATTTTATCTAGGAGTGGATGAAACTGAAGTTTAAAGTCGTTTCCGAATGACAGATTTTTTGAGAAAGATTTCATGTCAATTTGATATACTCTCAGAGATTTTGGCAGTAATCTGCTGAGATGAAGTCGTCAAAGAAATATTTTTTGTATTTCACTTTGTTGAAGATGTTTGACCGGGGGTTTCATCTTGGACTCATGTCTATAAGCCAACACACTACTTGTTAGATTACGGCGACTTCAAGTCATTAATATCTCTCCCAAATACATGATCCTTCTTAACCCGTTCATGCCCGATGTTGCCTATAGGCAAACATTGTACATTTTTGTTCATAAATTCCGTAATTTTTAATTTTTTAAAAAAATTTTTTTTTTGCAAACAAGCTTGGTTAAAAACGTGTAAAACCAGAATACGTAGGACTCTGAATTTAATATCACTTCATATTTAGGCCATGACTAACAAACACATGTCCTTAAAAAAATTTTAGCTCTGGCCCAAAATATTCGGGCATGAAAGAGTTAATAATCATCTCAGCAGATGTATATTTGACTTCTCATGGTGGCCTCTGAACTTTCCATGTCATTTTATTGACTCTCAGCTTTTTTTCAGAACACTCTGAGAAAAATTCGCCGAAAAAATATTTTTCACATTTTTTTGTTCGAGATATCTGAGCCTGGGGTTGAAGTACAGGCTCTCGACTAATAATTCTACTGGGCGACGGCGACTTCGATTGATTTAGCCAAAAGTAATTAAAAAATTTATTTTTATACAAATTGAGTTTACGACGATACACATACATACATACATACATTTCGTTTCATCTGACAATGTAGATCTGCGTTATACGGTGTTCAGATAAGCACATTTATTGTGCTCAATCGCAATAAACGTCGTTATTGAGCTTAATATTTCATATAAAGTTTCAATTAATAATTGCGCAATAAATACGCAAATTGTTATAATATTGAGTAAAACTTAAAATGCAGCACTGTCAGAAGTACATATGTTCAGAGTCCATATTACAATTAACCGAACACTTTTTGCTGATATTTGACAACTCAAATGTCAACAACGATAAACAAAAAAAATAAATAAATAAAAACAATGTTGTTGAAACAACCAGCTATTTTGTTTACCAGCTGTCAAATGAATATTGAACAAGCAGCTGAACTGCGTACATTATTATACCTGAACACTTAAAATATTGTGCTGAATTAACCCAGTATTGACTCAGTAAAAGTGCATATCTGAACATATGTAGTATTAGTCGGAAAAATAAAATGTGAGTGTAAAGCAGATTCATTAACTAATATTAAACTGAACGCATGATTAAACTACTATCGTTGAAAGATATTTTTCAAAATTCTCAGCCAAACTTTTAATAAATTTGTGAAGCTTACAGTTCAAGAATTGCAAGTGTGGAAAAACAGAAAAAACGGCGAAGTAGACTACTATATAAGCCAGATGCTAACCGGTCATGGATATTTCAGACAGTACCTGCTTCGCATGGGGAAATGCCGCTCGCGATTCAGCATCTACGTGGAGGAGGAAATGTTAGACGATGCCGAACATACTTTCTTCGGCTGCATTCGCTGGGCCGAAAAACGTCGCGGTCTCGAGGCTGAAATCGGCATTATTAGCGCTACAAACGTCGTGCTGAAAGTGACAAACCGCGGAGAAAACTGGGAAGCATTAAAACAATTTGTGTACTATGGCCTGCGAAGGAAAAAATATGACCTAGACGCAGTAGAATAAGAAAATAAGAAAAGAGCGGAGCCTGGACGCAGGCTAACAATGATGAACTGGCACAGGTGTCAAAAAGGGGTCCACATCGAAGTAATACAACCGTGGTTCCAAGGTGGAATGATACCCCGGTGAGGAGACAAGGCGGCTTTTTAGTCGGTATACCCAGTGGGAGAGTCCAACATACCATGTATGGTGACGACCTTCATGAATGCATAAAGCATTTTCCCTCCTTTATAAAACTAAATAACAATGCGGATTTGAACTCACGTTTATTTTACACCTATTTTACTTCTTAACAACATTCATTGAAAATTGCTTTCGGTACTAATCAACTTTTTTCAGAATATAAAAGAGAACAGGGGATATAAACTGAAATGAAAGTTCACAACAATAATCGCAAGAGCAGAAGAAAGTGAAAAGAAATTGCAAGTGTTGCATAAATAAACAAACGTTCACAAAAACTTAAGATAACAAGAGAAACTCACGCTCAAATAAAGAATAATATTTGAATCCCTCTTAAGTCTTCTTTATTATTATAAGATTTTTTATATTTTTTTCTTGGTTCTTTCCCAGTTTAGTTGTTGTTACTATTTTTATTCTATTTCGTTGTTATTACAATAAGGGTCCTTTAAAACGATTCTTCGTAACGATTTAATTTAAAAGAAAAACTTCCTTTCAGCAAACAAACAGCGTCTACAGCATGTCATTGTCCATGCAACCATGGACCATGGGTTCTTTTTGTAAGCCGCAAAGCGCAATGATGACAATTCAACTTTTTTTATTCATTTTACTCTTAAACCTGCTTTAGTGCTGTATTGTTGTTATTTTTACATTGTGCTGAGTGAGAATAGTGGTCTTTTAGCTCTTCCACTAATTTCACTTTTTAATACCCAAAACATTTCATTGGAGATTAAACTTTTTTTCAGTTCATTTTGAATGTGCTAGGGCCGAAAATACACCAATTTAAATGAAATTGGGAAAACTTATTAACAATTCATAATAATTTCATTATTTTGGCATAGGGTAACCGAGAGAGATATTACTTGTTTGTTTTACTTAAAAAATTTGCAACAAGTTATCAAATATGACAGTGCATAATGAATTTAATTATTTTATGCTGCATAAAACCCTTAAGTTAAAATAAAAAACTAATTTGTTTTTACTACACAAGACATTAATTGAAGCTTTAGATCGAAAATACTTTTGGAAGAAAATCTTTACAGCAGTTAGGAGGAAATGGGCTTGGGGGGTTTATCTTTCAACAAGACAACGACCCCAAGAACACAAGTAAGATCGCTAAAACATATTTTGAAGAAAATAATGTTGAAAAATTTGAATGGGCTGCTCAAAGCCCTGATTTAAACCCCATAGAGCATCTTTGGGCTACCTCAGATGACAAAATCCTTATGGAGTCCAGAACAAATATTCAAACATTTTGGGAAAAGCTGCAAAGTGAATGGAGTGCAATTCCTACAAGTACTTTGAAGAACCTTGCGCTAAGTATGCCGAAAAGATTAAGAGATGTCATAATTAACAAAGGAGAAACAACTTCGTACTAAATATTGAAGTTATTTAATTATTTATAATATTTTCTAGTGAAGTGTTACTTTATTTTGTCACTTGAAATTCCTTATGTGCCATATAGTTTCTATTATAAATAGAAAATATAAAGAAAGAATTCAATGTTAAGATACTTTTTAGATAAAATATTAACCGAATTAAAAATTAAACTATAATTTATAAACATTTGAAAGCAGTAAACATATGCTTTAATCAAAAAACAAAAAATATTTCAAACCGCACTTTATTTTGTCCGACAGTGTATATAAAACATAGGACGGGAAAAGTTAATAGTATCTAACAGTTTCTAAGAGGTTAACAAGAGATGGAATAGAATGCTAGTTGAATCAACTAAGCATCATACGTTATATGGGAATTCGAGTCAATGGGCAAGAAAATAATATTACTAGATGAGTAGCTTATCCGCCTTTCAGCGGAGTTGGAAGGGGATTTGACGAAAAGAAAGATGAAGAGATGCAAATATCTTTGCAACTTATACTTTAATAGCGTATTTACAATGCGAAATGATTAGTGTTGTGCATCATTTTATCAAGCATTCTTGTCTCCAGGAACTCTTGTTTTTGAATTGAAATCTATTCAGCATAATATGTAGACTCAATGATAAGGTAACGAATCACCAGTATACATACTTTAAACTTGTGCTGCGTTAATGCATCTTAGGGATATCAAGTAATAGGCAGTCGGTTATCCTTACCAACGCCGAACAGCATAGTAAAGTTTGACAGGACATTATTACTGTAAAGGCAGTTACGTTGAAGACAGCACAAGAAATCGTCTGGCCGTCTAATTCCATTACTTGTACGCAACAATATCTACATTCCGATTAGCGGAAGTCGGCGTAGATAACTAGGATGCTAAACGGGATTGATTTTAAAAAATCCCGGGATTAGGGATTTCACAATTCCGATCCGAAATCCCGGAATTTGTCGGCATAATTCTAGATAATTCCGAAATATTCCGGGATTTCAGGATTTTCTCTTAATAAAAAAACTAAGACCAATTGTTCAATTAAAGATTTCATGCACATATATAAAATGAAAAACAAAAAGTACAAAAAAGCTTAAATTTACAAAAATAAAAATAATTCATCTGTGTCTACATACGTACATACATTACATAAACAAATTAGTGAAGAAACAAATACCAACCCTTTTAAGGACACTTTTTAAAGTCCACAATATATGTACGAGTATATATTACTTACTTTTATTGTTTGAAGTAATTTCTTAAAAAGATCAAAGCCTAAAATATTTCATCGAAGATACTTGAACGGATCTTGTTGCGAACATAAGCTGCCGCTAAAAAACATCTTTCGTAATCTATACTTATGGGCAAAATGGTTTCAAGTTGGCTATCATATGTATGTATACCTATAACCTAATTATTTTTGTGTCCATTATTTTTGTGCTCTCATTTAAGTTTTGTATTTTACAGGTAATTTTTTTTTTTGCTCGAGCTTTTGCTGCTTTATGTTTAATATTTCCTTTTCAAGTTTTCGTCTTTCTTCCTGAATATAGTAACGTCTTCTTAAATAATCGTGAATGACAGTTAAATTTATTTTTGTTAGTATTTTTATTGAATTGTTCTGATATGTTATTTGATTTTCCACTTGTTTTTCTAGAAGAGCGTTGTTATCAACTTTTCTTTTTTTAATTTGGCGTGGTATTGATGGTCTTGGTTCTTCATTTACAATATCTGAGAAGGACGAATCAGACTCTAATCCCTCTCCATTTTTTCAACTAAACACTGAAGGTCTTTTTCAAGAACAGAATTTATTAATGGTGAACATGATTGTGGATTTGAACCAAAGTGTTTATTTTGGCTACCATTAATTGCCTCATTCATTGTCAGTAAATCAATCGTTTGTCTTTCTAGAGGTGTCAGGAGCAATACTTGCTTGGTTCTCCACCAGTACCAGAAATGGTTAGTTTATTTCTATTGCATTTGGCCTTGATATGATTTTTGTAGTCTGCCCAAATCTAATAAATATTAAAATGTTTAATAACCCTGCGATCAAATATTAAAATCTATCTAAGTTTACTTTTTTCCAACCTTTAACATCCCGCTGCGGTAGACCAAGTGAATCCAAATCAGTTCTTAGTTTTAGCCACAGGTTATTAGATTTCTTTCTTACATCCGGCACTTTTAGATGTCCCTTGGCCAAATCTGGACGCGTCACCATAAAGTCCACAATAGTTTCATATTGTTTTTGGTTGGGATATAAAATTCTTTTGGACTCACTCCTTTGATATTGTTTAAAAAATATTATTTTGTTTTTATTTTGCAATATATTTGTATTAATTTACTTACATTTTAAATTAATTATTAGTTGTCACCAACACAATTGCTAACGAAGAATTTTCGAATATTTACTACGCTTTTTATGCTCGTTTTCGTAATACGGAGTTGAGTTGTTTTTTGTTCGTACGAAAAGAAAAAAAATTTGTTCACACTTTCGAAAATGTTCTGTACTTTCGTACTACAGAGTACAATTTGTTCGAAAACGTAAATTTTAATTGTCGTATCGTGTTACGGAGTAACCCCCTGAAATAAATAGATTTAACATATGAGTAATATTCAACAACGTATACAACATAATTCAACTCATATTTCATTGCATACTTTTCAGGACAATTATATCAGTACAAACACTATGGCCTCGTAAAGCCAAGCATACGTATGAGTGATATTAGATTCCATTAAATAATTCGTTTTACGACTAAATTAAACTCATATTCTATTGCATACTTTTCAGAGTAATTGTTCCGCTACAGGTAGTATGGGTATGGGTGCGTATGAGGAATATATTTTACATAGAATTAAGTATTAAGTATACTCTCAATATGAACTTAGTCAATGCAATTGTAGAGAATAAAACTAAATAAAATAAATTTTAAAAAAATTTTTTTGTTTAATTTTTATTGTTTACATTTATTCTTGTAGCATTTGTTGTTGTATTATTGTTTACTTGTTTACATTTTTTATGCTGGTGTTTGTTGGTATATTACGCAGTGCGATAATTTGTAAACATGTTCATTGTTTTGTTTTTAGCTTTTGTTTATAATTTTAATGTTAAACGATATAAAATCAAAACACCATTGTCTTAATCATTAATTTTCGTAACAATACTTTTTAAAAAATTTAATTTTTGAAATAAATTATATTTATTAAAAACAGAAGGTACGAAAAATTATTGTAAACAAGACTAAATTAGAAAAATTAATAATCATTAATAAAAATAAAGAGGCAACTCGTTGTGATCTGTTAATAAAAATAAATGTACAAAGTAATCAAAATATGCTAAAAAAAAACAACTTAAACAGATTGTATAACTCCCTTCTGAACTTAATTACATTGCCTATGTTCTGAATATAATTAGCTAACCTATGGTAAAGTATTCCAATGACTGATGGTCGTCATTGGCGTCGTGAAAATGTGTCCTATGTCTGTATTGGATAATTTTTATATGCGGTTGGATCTAGCAAATCTAATCCTATTCAATAGTTTATTGGCTGTTTTAAGGTAATAATCTTATGAAGGAGAATAAGGCATTCAATATTTAATAAATTATTAAAACTAATTCCAAATATCTTGTTAGAAAATTGTGATATATGGTCTCGTCGTCCCTTAATAAATACATATAAAATACTCAATATGGCTACATTATTATAAGCCAAATTGAGTTTCCGCTTATCATCAGTATCACAGTTCGTGAAAATTTCAGATCCGTATAAGAGAACAGGAATCAAATAGGTTTTAGCCAGTTGCATACATATGGCAAAGTGAGTCGAATCTATAACAGCCCATAAGTTTCTAAGCATACCGTAAACTTTACCAACGATGACGTTAACGTGGTTAGACCACGTTAGCCGACCATAAAAGATAATACCCAGATTAGATGCTGATTCAACAAAATCAATTTTATTCCCTCTGATAATAATAATTCGCACAACAAATCCGCTCTTAGTTCTGGAGATCAATTTAGAATTGGAGGGATTTATACAAAGTCCATTGGCCTTAGCCTAGTATCATGAGATAACAAATACAAAAAAATCTTACCGAAAGTTCGCGTCCATATTTTTAAATGTGTTAAAAACGCATACCCTTAAATATCTCGACTTAAAAATAAAGTGACTTACAGTGACACTTTCAAAATAAACGGCTCATATAATAAAATACTAAATAAAAGAACAATGCCGTAAAATAAATTTTTGTTTACTTTATAAATTTGAATTAACAATCATGAAAATCCCAGGATAAGTTTTAAGAAATCCCGGAATTCGGGATTGGAGAATCCCGAAAATCCCAGGATTTCCCGTTTTTCCGATAACGTCCTTGACCAAATTGGAGAAGCTCTACCAACGATTAGTGTGACCAACTGGTGAAGGTGTGTGGGTAGCAGATTCGGCTGGAAGGGTGCATTAAGTTAGGCCAAATAAACGGGTTGTTAATGGCCAGTTGTATAAATGAGTATTTCAATCTACTTATTGAAAAACTAACTCATGTAAAATGAATGTCTGATTATTAGATTTTAAAATCAAAATGTTTTATTCAGTTCCAAATTCTGTAGATTGTAATTAATAACCATTTAAGTTATTCATTGTTAACCATCAACACATTTCTTCACATGCTAATTAAATGCTTATGTTATATTTAGCAATTTAATTAAGGCAATCAATAATTATTATTATCTATTTTAATACGATTGAAAAGGAGAAATAAAAACACCAACTGTTGACAATTTTATTTGCACATAACAATACCTTTTTTATGTTATTTGGCTGTGTGTGAACTAATCCTAAAAGTCTAATTTCTAATTCAGATTTAAATAAAAGCACTTAACATACAAACATTACAACATTTAATGCTATTGTGGTAATAATATGAAATTTCAATACACTGAGAATAATTTAAAAAATTGAGATTTAAAAAGAAATATTTTCGATTGTAAATTACATCCACGCATATATGTACATATGTGTATTCATTATAGAACAAAGATATGGTTTGTGTAGAATTATAATATTTATGTATATCACAATACAAGTTTTTTTACGTGTACGAATTAAAGAAAATATTTAAATATTCACTTGTTTTAAGTGTATGTTTAGCCAGGATTTTCAACAACAATGTTTAACAATTACATTAAAATACTAAATATTATTACATTTACAAAAAATAGAAAAAACAAAACAAACAAGTTAAAAAACATTGACAATTATTTACATTTTAAATATTTATATACATACATACGTATTTATTTACACAAGCACTCATGCATACTTATCTTTACAAATTTAAATATTTTCATTTATTTTTAATGTTTGACTATTTTACATATAAAATTAAATGCAAACAAACAAAAATTTTTTACATTTGCGACATATTTTAAAAGAATTTTAAATATTTAACGTAATTCGCATTTATTACAAGCTTTTACTTACTTACTTACGTACTTAATTAGACATTAACAATGCGATTAACGGATTTCGGCCTGCTGCAACACATCCTTCCAAGCCCCACTGCTTCTTTCGCGCCTACGCCAGTTGGTTACACCAATCGCTGACAAGGCTTCCCCGATTTGGTCCTCCAACACATATAAGGTCATCCTCTTTGCCGACATTGACAGATCCCCGCATCAAATACCCGGCTCGCCGGAGCATCCTCCTCAATTCGAACGGCATGGCCGAACCAGGCAGCCCCTGAATATTAATACGCTGCACAACGTCTACGGTGTTGAGGAGCTCATACAGCTCACTGTTGGATCAGATGCAGAAATCATTGCCAACTCGCACTGGACCGAAGATCTTACGTAAGACTTTTCTCTCGAATGCTCTCAGTGCTTAATAGGGTACATGCCTCTGCGCTATAAAGAAGCACGGGTAGAATGAGCGCCTTGTAGAGTATTAGTTTGGTCTGCTACTCAATTGCCTACTGAGAGCATAGTAGCACCTGTTGGCAAGAGTGATCCTGCGCTTGATCTCCAGACTGACATCATTTTTGGTGGTAACGGCGGAGCCAAGATAAATAAATTCCTTGACTATATCAAAATTATAGATATCGGCCGTAATCTAAGAATCAATATGCCGCACATCTCTACTTGTCGATAACATATACTTTGTTTTGCCCTCATTTACTGCCAAACCCATCTTAGTAGACTCCCGTTCAATAGCACTGAAGGCAGCAGAAATGTCAATGTACGCAAGCCACTTGACACTTTTTTGAAAAATAGTGTCATTGCGATGCACTCCCGCCTTTCACAGAATACTCTCCATGACGAAGTTGCAGAGGTCGCATGATAAGGGATCGCCTTGTCTGAAATCTCACACGGTATCAAAAGGTTCGGAGAGGTCCATTCCTACCTTGACGGAGTTGCAGGAGTTGCTCAACGTCATTCTGTATAGCATAATCAGTTTCGCAGGTATACCGAGCTCAGACATTGCGGCAAAAACACGATCCCTTATGGGGCTATCGAAGACTGCCTTATAGTCGACAAAAAGATGGTGTGTATCAACTCGTTTTTCGTGGGTCTTTGTCAGGATTTGGCGTAGTGTGAAGGTCTGGTCGATGGTGGACTTGCCAGGTCTGAAGCCGCATACAATACGCCTGTAAGAACCTTATATGCGATAGGAACAAGGCTTATACCCCTGTAGTTGGATCATATCGTAGGGTCTGTATTTTTAGGACAGGACAGATTACACTGAACTTTCAATCCTTGAGCATACTTTCCTCTAGCCATATTTTGTAAGTAAGCTGGTGCATGCGCCCTACCACAGCATTACATCCGGTCTTAAACAATTCAGCGGGGAAGCCATTAATACCTGCCGCTTTATTGTTTTTAAGACGCATAATCGCGACTTTGACCTCTTCATGGGTAGGCGGCCGAATCTCCACGCCGTCATGATCAATCGTGTTTGGAACATCATCTCAAAAGGCGGTATTGGTGTCGTCATCGCCTTGTAGCAGAGTAGAGTAGTATTTCCCTCATAACCTCAGCACCCCCTGCGAATCTGTTTCCATTTTCATCTTTGCAGGAAGACGCTCCGGGTTTATTACCCTCGGTTAGACAATTAACCTTTTGATAGAATTTTCGAGCATCATTCCTACATCTATACATCTCGACTTCCTCACGCTCACGCTCACGCCTTTCCTGCTCCCTTTTCTTGCGTGTGAGAAGGCGTCTCTCATCGCTTCTCTTCTCTTTGTAGTTCTTGACAATGGTTCGCATAGCGGCTGACAGCAACGTTTTCTTGTATGCTGTGTTTTTCGCTGCAGTTTCCTCGCGACACTCCTCATCATTGATTTCGTTGGGGTGGTCGTTCGAAACCAAGGACTGTTTCCGTAGTAGTACGCAAGGAGTGGGCGATGTTGGCCCACAGTCTGCCACTGTCGTTGAGATTAAATGAGGAACGACGGAGCTTATCCGAGAGTTGGGCGGATAACGCCTCAGCTGTCCTTTGTGACCGCAGCTTCTCAACGTCCAGCTTTCGCAATGCACTAGAGTGCGCAGACCTCGAGGCGCTAATGCGCAATCGAAACTTGGCTGCGACATTCGAGTTGATGTTTGGACCTCTGAATGTGCGCACATCTAGTACACTGGATACGTGCCTTCCGTCTATCATAATATGACCAAACTGGTTGGATGTTTATCGATCAGGGGACATCCATGTGGCATTGTAAATGTCGAGATGTTGAAACTCGCTGCTACATACTACAATGTTACGCGCCGCGGCGAATTCGATCAGCCTGATGCCATTGGAGGTAGTGTTCGCGTGGAGGCTGAACTGTTCGACAGTGGGGAGAAAGATACCTTCCCGCTCGACCTTCGCATTAAAATCTCCGAGGTCGATTTTGGCGTCATGGGCCGGGCACTTATAATATACGTCCTCGAGTTTAGCGTAGAAGGCATCTTTAACCATTTCGTCCTTTTCTTTTGTCGGGGGGTGAGCACAAATAAGGCTGATGTTGTTGAATTTTGCCCTGATGCGGATTGTGGCTATTCTTTCGTTCACAGGCGTGAACCCAGAGACAAGGTGACGAAGTCTCTTATTAACCACAAAACCGCATCCGAATTCGTGCTTATCAACCTGGCATTAATTTGAACTGGTTGTAATTTGAACGTTTGCCGTGTTCGTCAACTTTCGAGGGAATCTTTATAGAGGATTGTGTGTTTGTTTTCATTGGATAAAATTTTTACGTGGTGGGTTCCAAGCCCTACGCACAACTCAACTAGCTAACATCTAGCGGGTACTAGAATGCCATCCAGGAAGGGCCACGAGGATGCTGCGTGTCAACTTGAAAACAGCAAGACAAGGATCGTCCTGGTGGTCGCCACGTTGACCACATTCAGAAACTGTATCTTGTTTGAATGCTTTCCATACCTCCCAGTAATCGAAATTAAGTAAAATATATATTCTCTTTTGTACATCACTCTTATGTCAATTACTCTATGTGAACAAAATTTAATTTTTTTTTGTTATCTTATGCATAAAAATATACATTTTCTCGAAAACAAAAAAAAAAACATGGCCATTACAACCCTTCAGTCAGGATTACGCATTCTCACACCACTCATGTTGTGTGTGTTAATTTTATACATGAGTGGTGGGACAGTGTAAAGTCGACTCCGAATGACAGATTTTTGAGAAGCTTTTCATGGTAATTTTATTGAGAGAAAGTCGCCGACGAAGTATTTTTTCATATTCCGTTCAGTTGGAGATGCCTGACCTGGGAGTTTGAATCAAGGTCTCACGTCTAATAAGCCAACACACCACCTACTAGACCACGGCGACTTCAAGACTCACAGCCTAGAAATGACACCTTCTCATAAATAGCTTGGCAGAGAATGAGTTAAAAAGAAACAAACCTAGTTCGAATACATATCAACGTATTTCTAGTGCATTTAGAATTAAGTCTTCAAGTTATTTTTATTCATTTTGTATTTCAATATTTCCTATACATTTTTTTCTGTATCAAGTTAATTTTCAAAGAACACAATCTCACAATCTTAATTATAAAATTTAATAGAAAAAGTTTTGGAAAACTTAACATTAAATTCTTTTTTTAACTCCAGTATAAATAAAATAGAAAGAAGTTGTCAAACACATATTATTTCACAATTTAAACTTCATTTTAGACGTTTAATTTTGTTTTCATTCAGGCATTTTGGCAAAAAATATTTTTCTGATTTTGTCTTTCCTTAAAAACCCACACAGATTGTGGCATTGTTTTGAAAACAATAAAATACACAGAATTTCGTGGGATTGTTCACAGAGGATTTTGAAATAAAAAACAAAACGTTTTTGTATTGAATAGAAATTGTTGTGGAGTATATAGCAAAAATTTGAAAAAAATGTTGATGAAAATACCAAAAATGATTTTCGAATCATGAAGATTAATCCTCGTTTTTTATTGGAAAGGAACGCAAAAGAGAAATTAGAAATGGAAAGAAAATTTTATAACAATTTACTCAATTGTTTTGTGCTTAAATTGAAACATCGTGATACGTTTTTATTTTTTTAATGAGTTTTTTCTTGTTGATTTAAAAGGAAACAAAAATGTTTAATTTTATTCGTTATTTATTTATTTACTGTCAGCTCTCCCCTCTCGACATTATTTAACTGGTCATTGTAGTGTATTTCCACATGACCTGGATAATCCCATACTATTTTCGAATTAACCTCAATAGATTCTACAGCTCGCATGGCGGCCTGCGTTTCTAATAATATTCTTACGTCTTATTCCTTCCAACTTGAGATCAACGCATCAACCAGTGGTATAGATTTCTGCTTGGAAGATACGCGCGAATTTCTACATTGGTTCCGTTCCTCAATACATGTTCTTGACTCATCCGTATAAGACAGACTTGTCTTATTTAGAAAATTACGAAGCCTTTACTTTACTTGACTCCATACATTTTTGTCACTAAATATGGTGGAGAAGAATTTACAAAGCACATACAAACTACTGATTCGGATCACGGGACAGTTAACGATGAAGCTGTCAGTTACTTGATTCATTAGGTCAGTCTCCTAATAAAAACCATGTTGAACTTTTCTTCAAGTATCTTATCAAACTTCATTCAGTAAGAATTCACAACAACAAAATTAGAAATGAATAAGAAACAATGAAAAAAATGAATAGTGAAAATAGCCAATAAATCCCATTAATGGACTCTATTAAATCTTGAAATCTGTAATCTTTCAGATCTACCAGATCATCGATTAATCGACTACCTAGCAATCTATGCCTATGCCCAGTGGTTCAAAAGGCCAGTCCAGCTGGAAAAAATTTATAACTTCTCTTCGGATGCAGCTAGAAGTATGAAATTTTGTGGGCGTTTTAGGTAAAATGGGCGTGGCGTTGTAGGTAAAGAGGTAAATATTAAAATTTTTATAATAACAAATTCTTTGTAACAATTACCAAATTTTCATCACCACCAATATGCCCCCTCGGGTACTCCACTAGGTTCGAGCAGATATATTGCACTAACATACAAAACAACATAAGAATATTAGTATATAAAATAATAAACTTTTATTTAAATTATTCTCCATCTTCCTGTATGAAAGGCTCTAAAAGTAACGAAATCTCTTCATCACCTAATAGTTCTTTATTTCGTGGGCTCAGAAATGGCTTTGTTGAAAAAGACAAAATTAATGGATCTGATGACGGAAGCAAATATTTGAAAAAATCTTCCGTTGTTTTCTCTCGTGAGATTTTTCTGATGTGATGTTCGCGAATAAATCTGAAATCTTTGTTTTGAGACTCAAGCGCTTCCTCCAACATCATTCCTATCGGAAGTGAAGCATTTTGAATTATGTCTGCACCGTGAATCAAAATTTTGTGGACACTCGATGGCATATAGTACCATTCATACAATTCACCGTATAGTTCCGCAGTATCCATCGCATACTTTCGGAAGTCTTCCACATTAATTGCATAACCTCTAAACTGGTTAAATACTAAGTTAGTGACGATCAATGAAAGGTGTCACCAAATACAATAGTTATGAATTACGTTTCCGTAATAAAATGGTTCATCTCCTTTCAAAATTATTCTATTATTCTACCAAAATATCACCAACTTCTACCAAAATAAAATAATATAAACACACCCCGAAAACTAACAAAACATAAATAAACAAAAAAGACAAAATCAAAACAAAACAAAAAAACAAAACAGCTGTTGCGCAGTCATAAATGTCATGAATTTAAAACCAGATTTAAGAAAACTTGCAGTGTGAACGCAAAATCAGTTGATTATGGTTTTAATGCTAAAATCAGGTTTTAAATTTTGGTGTGAAAACACTATAATTAATTTCACCTTGAATATAAAAATTTAGTTTTCTTTTCAAAAATTAGTTTACTCGGCCTGCGAAAACGTGTAGATGATGGACGTGGGTTTTCCCATATGATATAGTTACCGTACTTTTTCTGTAAAGGTACCAAGCAATTTGCAAACAAATATTCATCTGTTTTACAGGAAATTTTCGAAATAAAGTTTTGCTTATAGGTTGAGTGCCCACTACTACCATCACACCCCCATTATAAATCAAAGTCAGTTCCGTATAATTGAATTCCTCTATGAGCTGTTTTTGTAACTTTAAAATTCTACATGCAGTGTGATCAAATTTCTGCAGAGACTTCTGTTATTACATCGTATACCTTTATTCCATTACTTGGGTAGCACTTTTGTTTAGCTTCCAAAAGTCTATGATATGATGTGTATATCCGCGTTACGAATCTTAGCACCAGTACGCATAGCATTATAACTTGCTTTTTTATATTTTTCATCGATAAACAGATTTAATGCTTTTTCATCTGTGTATGATACTGGTTCCTTAGATTTAACATTAACAATTTTTTTAATTTTAATTGCTCTCGTTGTAGATCCATTTATGTTCTTTACAATCGCGGCAGCATCCCTCTTGCCAAATTTATAAAGTCTAACGCCAGCAGCGAAAGCTAGTTCCTCAGGTGAACATCCACTACACTTCCACACGCTTCCCTTTTTCAGATTTAACAGAAAAATCTGATCGAGGTCTGCCAAAATTTGACTTCGAATGTTCTATCCCTAAATACTCTGTTTACCAGCTGTCAAATGAATATTGAACTGCGTATATTGTTATGTCTAAACACTTAAAATATTGGTAATCAATAAATCGAATATTGACTCAAGAAAAGTGCATGTCTGAACATAGTATAACATAAGAAAATGTTTTTAACCGAACTTTCCAAACATCCAAATGCTAATTGAGTAAACTAAATTGCGCCATGTGAACGGTCTATTTGTCTGTGTTTGAATTTTGTATCTATTAAAATTCATGTACGTGAACAGGCACAATTCAGGCTTAATTATTGATTAATTTTATTTGAAATAGAAAAAAAGTTTCGAAATTGTTTTCATAAAATATTTATCTTAGGACAATCGCTTATATTTTTTATAGTTTGATTTCACTTTTTGGTTTTCTTCATAGCAATTTCAAATAACATACAAAATGAAAATTTGTAATGTGCAGAGATGACAGCTGAAAATATAATCCTTTTTAATTCCTCGTATGCCATTTCCTAGCTGTCGTCGATAATCGTTCAGTGGAAAAAGGCTTAAATGGAAAAAGAAGCAGTTTTTTATTGTCATTCAAGTAGCCATCCGTAAAAATACTTCCGGCTGTTATTTTTAGTTGGGCTATTGAACTCTTAAATAAAAATACAATTCGAATTAATACTTACGTACATACATACATATGTACATCAATAGCTTTGTAATGAAATTGCACAGGTACACTTATTGTATAATATCGCAACAATAAGAATATTTTTGTTACAAATTCCGACATACACATTTACTTACGAAGTAGAGAAAGTAAGTATATGTCATAGACAGAGCGATAGATTTATTGATTTTCTATTTTGTAGTTCATGTTTTCCTTTTTCCTTTTTTGTTTTTTTTATTGTGGTATTTTATTACCCTTCTTTTATGTTTGTGTCATTCAACCTATAAAATGAAGTACGCATGAGAATATGTACTCTTAGGTTCTCTTAACATTTATAATTTTGCTATTCTTCATGAAACCTTTACGTCCTTCTTCGATTTGTTGCTAAATGTGAACAATTTTTTTTTATTCCGGATTTCTGCCAGTTCTACAGAAAACTTGTGTTGCAACAAAAATTGTTTCAAATCGAAATCTTTCCATTTTTCTTTCAATTCATTTTACATATAGAAGGAGTGTCTCAGTACAAGTGTAATTTTTAAATTCAGTCTAATTTTGTTTGTCCATTATGAAAAAATGGACCGCTTTACGAAAGAACAACGCTTTATAAGTCTGAAGATTTTTTCCGAAAATTCTTGTGTCAGTCATTCGAAATGTATTGGCTTAATAGACGTGAGGCCAAGGTTCAAACCCCAGTTCGGACATAAAAACGAAAATATGAGAAAATATTTCTTCCTTTCAGCTAATTTCTGGAAAAAAACTCTGAGATAAAACAAAATGACCATGAAATGATTCTCAAAAATCTTTCGCTCGGAGTCGAAATTAAACTGTAGGTCCTGCCACTCATGTATAAAATTAGCTAGGTCGCAATCCTGACTAAAAAGTGTTGTAATCACCAATTATGTATGTGTGTGTATGTAGGTTGGTTATGGACTCCTGTGCAAACAACCCGAAAACATTAATTCGTGAGTATTTTCAACAGTTTCCTACACAGCGAATTTTCTTAAAAGGCCCGCTCCTTCATGCGTACAACATTCAGCTTACTCAGCAGCGCAAACCAGGAGAAAAAGATAAACTCTGGCAGTTGGTTCAATCGATGAAAAGCGTCGTCAATGCTAAAATTTAAAAAAAATTCAACAAACAACGTTTTAATCTTGGAATTGGAATGACTTATAACAACATTCGTTACAAGAACTTGATAACAGAGTTTTTCTTGTTTCAACTGTCTGCTATAAATCTTGACGATATGTGGTTTCAAGTGGCTTCACACGCCATACAGCGCGTTCTTCAAACGATTTACTGCAGCAATAATCAACACATGCTAAGGCCAATGCGATTTAACATAAAAAAGTAAATCACAAACAATTCCTGAGCTCACGTCCGAAAACGAACGCATCATCGGTGAGATACAGCCAGTTTTCTGAAAAAAAGTCAACCAAAATTGAACAAAAAGAGTAATAATCTGTCATCAGAGACGCGCCATTTGACTGATATTTTATTACATACTTGATGGTAATATACCTTCTGTACAATCTAATAAAAAATCGCAATTATTTAACAATGAAAAAGTGCATTCTACTGAGATACCCTAGAGGTGGTACTGCGACCAAACGGTTTATTTCACTTCCCTCCAATTTTACGAGATATCAATATAATATTCTTTCCATACTAAGGGCTGGCTTTTATTACAACCTGCCGTTAACTAGAGGGTGGATTTTAACCGGCAGATAAATTGTTTTTCTTTATTATAAGTGAACGAAAAGATGGAAGTGAGCGTTAAGCTAAAGGGAAGATCATCCTACTGGTAACTTTAAAAGCTAAGTTTATTTTTGAACTTGCCATACATATATATTATTTTCAATACGGCAATTTCAAATAAAAACAAGATGAGCATATACAAAAAAGCCCGTCGCACTTGTGACATTTACCCTGAAAAGCTGGCCAAAATGGCAAAATTAATTTAAAGACAATACAACAAAATTCTGCATTATATAGTGCATTTTCACGGCTTTAGGTTGAGATTTGTAGATTTGAGACGATGTCAAAGTCAGGAAAGTGAAGAAAATTAAATGCGTTTTTGATGTTTTTTTGAAATTTTAATAGGTTTATATGATATTTTTTTGTGGCTAAACAAATAGAGGTTTTATATTAATTTTTTTATTTGAAAGGTATGAGCAACTGCTACTTTCAGTTCTATACATATATATATATATCATATATATATATCATATATATATCATATATTAATGTTAAAATTATTCGTTCAAAATTTTAAAATAATAAAAATTTAACATTTTTTTACCCTTCCTAAAAAAAGATAAGGATTTTAAAGGTAAAAGTAGTTTTTAGTAGTTCAATGTTATATACTACAAGAAAATATGAACTCTACATTCAGGAACAAAAAAAAGTTTGCGAAAATTTGCGCAATAATTTTTGGCGATTTTTTGAAAATTTTACTTTTTTTTGAAAAATTAAAAAAAATAAACGCAGTGTAATAAAGCCATAGGCAATAAAGCCATGTGGCGTACGAATTATGCGAAGAAATTCAGTAGAAGCGATACCAATCGAGATGTCCTGAATAGGTTACTTTTAAGCAGTGGCCCTTTTATAAGCTGCAGTACACAAAAAACGCGAAGAAATAGAAAAGCATTTTCATCAGACACTATGAAGTTACTCCTTCCTGACATTGATGATGAAAATGATAACGATTTTAACGATTGTAGTTAGTTTCACTTTTTAAGTTTTTTTAAGTTAAGTATTAAATAATGTAAAACAAATATTATAAATAAATATTAATTATCATATAACTTTAAAAACTTAATTACATATGTATGTCGACTATTATAACAATATTAGATGTAAGTTAGATTTTCTTAATGGACCGTATGTGGTACCTAGGCACTTATGATCCGATCACACTAAAATGTGATCATAAATGATTCACATTCATATTAAACATCTTCATATCGAATTTCATCGAGGTAATAACATTTTTAAGCCAATTATAATTGCTAAACATATTTTCTTTAGGGGGCCTATTTTGGACCTAGGGGCAATTATACAGCGACCATAACAAAATTTGGTAATATGATTAAGATTTACAAAATAAACGTTCGTACCGAATTTCAACACGATACCGATCGATTTATAAGCGCAAACGTGAATTTCTAAAGTGGACTTTATATGGGGACCAGGTACAAATGTAATCCGATTTTTACCAAACTTTACACCATGATTTCTTAGTACACAGAACTGATCCATGCTAAATTTTATCATGATTGTTGCTTAATTACCATAATTATGTGTAAATAAATGCAATTTCGAGGGGAATTTGTATGGGGGCTAGGCGAAATCACGGACCGATTTGAACCAAAATCAGTTGGGTTCATCCTTGGGCCTAATTATCACTAACACTATCAAAAAATTCCAGCCATTAACTCATAAAATATTTCTATTAATTTTGGCCAGGTTTTCAGGCAAAATGCCACATAGTGCGTCGTTGCCAGTGCATTTAAATTGAGCAGTGTTTTCAACATTGCTCCGCCACTGCCATATTTTTGAAAAAGTTAATTTTATTTTATCTGTAAGATGTAATAACGAAAATAAGTTAAAGGTAACTTTACAGTTCCCTTTATCTAAAGCTACCTTTAACTAAGCCCTAGTTTAATTGCAAGTTGAAATAATGGCCTTAGGTAGGCAAAATGGTAACAGCCTCTCCTAATGTCGTGTTTCATCAGGACACTAACCAACGTCAAAAATTACTGCAAACTCCAGACAAATTACATGAATTAAGCAAGATCTGAAGAATACGATACTATTTTTATACTGGTTTTGTAATTAATAATGTATAATCTTACGAAGTTTTTATTAAACGATATGATGACATACTACTCTCTTTTCTTGCCTTTTATAAATTTACTTTATTTTCCCATTTGTTTCTGCTTTATTTACATTTATTTAGCTTCACTGATTTATCAACTTGAGCAAAGAATTTCTTCTGTTTTGTCTATAAGTTCAGCTGTGATTTCTTTAGAAATGTTTGCTCTCTATAAATTGAAATCAAAGTACCAAATAACAACAACAACAAATATAGATCAACAACAACAAAAAGGAATACTTTTATTAGAAACGGAAACACTATTCAAACAGAATGTCAAAGTACATTAAAAACCAATTCTCTCAATTTCCTGTATTCCAAGTTTGGGATTTTTTCTCTGACATCTTTGTGATGTAAATGTAAAACGAATTTTGTTTTTCAGTTCTCAGTTATTCCTAATCAAAGATTTGAACAGACACAGTACGTAGTAAGAGAAAAATAGGAAACAATATGTTCATGCTGTGACAATTTGGTCTCTTGCAAAAATTAAAATTTTTTATTATTTTTCTTTCTTAAATAAAAAATTATGGGTTAAACGATTGAGAGAGCATGAATTATCAAACATCTGATGGTTATATTGACATGTAATTTAATAAAAGCTTTCCGTTCCAGTCAATTTTATTTTTAATTCTCTAATTGGTTTCCATAAAACTGAAGTAACCCGTTTTTATTTGAAAACAAAATATAAACATTAGAAGGTAAAAGAATTTAAAATTTCTACAAATTGCTCGCTTAAAGAGAATTTGTAGAAAATTCCTGGAAAACTATACAAACAAATGTTGTTGCACTTTAGACGTTACTAAGAAACAGTTAAAATTTGAAATTATTGCTTTACTCTACTGCAAGCCATAGGTTCACATACAAACATACAATTTCGTTGCAATATTGCATTTTATATTTCCAGTGACGCACAAAATTAAAGAACCTTTCGAAGTTTGTTGAAACCAATATTCGACACAACGGTAGTTAAACAATTTATGGTTGTTACTTTGCAGCAAATATGTTTTAACAGAACGGAACAGAACAGAAATAAAAAAATAATTTTTTAAATTTTAATAACTTATGTATTCATTTTATTATTGACAAATAACACATAATAGTGTATCATTAAGGGTGCACTATTGAAACTCAGTGTAAGGTTTTATTTGAAAACGACAACTCTGAAATTTGATAGCCTTCACATATACTCATTATGATTGTTAAAAAGGATCGCTTCACAAAATGATGCCGTGTTGTAAATGTGAAAACTTATTACAAAAATTTTAAAAGTCATGGGGAGATCGCTCACAAACTTCATAAAATTTTCAGTAGAGATCAGAGATCAGCAATAAATCGTTTTTTCGCTACTCATAAGCACTTATGGAATTTTGAATATAAGTGAGTCTACAAGATTGAAATTTAACTACTCTGATTCATTCGTACTCACTACACCGTTGTTTTATAAGTATGAGTACAACATTTGACATCAAACTCATACCATTCCAAATATGTTTGATTCATAAGGCTACCCATTTAGATTCATAACTTTAGAAAAATATTTATAATACTTATAAATGATCTGAGGCACTCGAAATTTACAGTTTAGTTGTTGTTGCTTTTACAAAAAAGTAGAAAGAAAAAGACAAAGACAGCAAGCAAAGCTAACACACAACCTTCTAGAGAGTATTGTACTGTTCGTAAGCGATTCATACTTATTTTGTGATTCTCGTAAATGTTGAGTCATGGAGAGTCGAAATGAACTATATCATGTGTATTATTATTGAGTAAGATGAGGACTTCAAACTTTGAATATGAGTAGTATGAGCATAATTTTATTACAAAAATGGAAACATCGTTTAACGTTAACATGATTAACAAAACCTACACTACAAATACAACGAAATTGTTACAAGTAAACATATAAGATCGGTAACAACAACAACAACGCAACAACAAGCAATGTGAACAAAATACACAAAAAACAGTGAAGTCGCAATAGAATTCTCGAGAAGGCGAAAACACTAACATTATACTTCAAGAACCTTCATCAGACTGATTACGTGGGCATATAAAAAGGCAAGACAAAGCAGGCAACGAGCAGTAAGAATTCAGTCAGTCTTGTGTGAAGACGCGTTGCGTGTGAAAAGAACAGTCGTGGTTTGAAGGTGGCCGTTGGTCTGAGCTGTAAGCTAATAATAATAGCGAACAAGCAGTTGTTGTTGTATTCGTCCAGTAGTGTATGGTGGCATGGAAAAGTAGTGCGAACAATAAAGAGTTAAATTGAAACTCTTTTCACGCGACATACGACTATATGTGTATTCTAAGTAATTTTTCCCTATAACTTCGGAGCGGATCGGCGCATCTTAACCAAAATTTGACAGTATTTAACTTAGAGAACATAGAATTTAATTTCTAAGTACACTTAGAACGTTATAGAATGGAGGCGTCGATATACTAAATCGTTTATTTCCATGGACTTATCACGAAAAACAATAAAAGGACACTGTTATGAAGACTACTTTGTTATGGATATTCAACGCCTCTAAGTAAGTAAATTCCAAAGAAAACACACAGAGACAACGGTTTTCATCACCAGTGCTCTCTGTTGCACTCCGACAAAGGCATTATTTGCTATACTCAATTGGTTCCCCTCTGATTTCCTATTAAGGCAGAGAGCTGAATTGGTGGTAGTAAGACTCTATGCAGTTCAAATCCTACCCGAAATTGAATACCTACATGCTGCTTTTCTGGGGGGGGCATAGAGAAATCAGGATAGATTGCGTGATTCCTTACAACTTTTTAAATAGAACATTCGATTTTAGAATTTCAAGTTCGGAGCTCTGGGCAGAAGATCCGTAGGTTCTCAATGTGATGCTTGAGATTTAAACTCATGGGTAGGCTGTAGTTCTGAAATTAAACTTTCTTAGAGGCTACCTGACCACTGCAGTGTATCTCTAGCAGAAATCATGGTTATTATATATTATCAATGTTTGTTGAGTGGCGGGATTTTCCCTGAAAATCTCTTGTTTTACTCGGACAGCCAGGTTGATCGTCTATCAAACGTAGTTTCAACGTCCGTCCGTGTCTATGAATGCCAATGATTTCTCAGAAAAATTTCGGATAACTCAAAATTAACTCTTATATGGGTTCCGAGACGGATATCGTTGAAAATTCCATTGCTGATGATGCTGTCCAGAGCCAGTACAGAGCTCACAAAATTTGACATTTTACAGGGCATAGGTATTCTGCTTCATTACTTCATTACTTATTGTTGGAAAGTTTAATCTCGTTGGCAACAATATTGCTAGATTCTGCTAGATACGTCTGAACGGGAAAAGGTCTGACTTACTTCTGTCCTTAAATCACATAACCATTCGTCGTACAATAGTGATTCTTATGGGACACTGTTCTGTTGGTAGATATGCCGAAAGACTCAACATTCCGACAAATGGCTTGTGCATGAGCTGTGGGTTTGAGGAGGAGGATGAGGCTATATTTCACCTCATGTGTAAGTGCCCTACTGTTGTTATAAAAAAGGAGGGTCAATAAGAGGTCAATACTTTCTGATGTCTTTGATCGAGCTCTTTAATATAAAGTTATCTGCAATAGCAAGATTTATTTTGGACTCGAGGTAATTTTCTTTAGGGAAAGATTACACTTACAGTCGAAGAAAAAAGTCTACATACAAAGTTGTAATCTTAATTCTTCTTTCCAATAATTTCTATGTTATATTTTTTTCATAAATGTTTTGTTCTTCAAACGTTCTTGATTGTAATACAAATCAATAACATCTTTTATAATTTCATAAAAAGCATATGCAAATATGAGATATATCACAGATACGTTCTGGTCACCGTTCAATTCGTTGAATCTACTAATTTGTAGTATTTTAGAAAAATTTAATACATACCCTTCTTCATTAATTCTCAATTTTTTTATCTACGTGTATTATTTACTGTTTGTTTATTGTCCCGTTATTTGTTGGAGAGTCTCAATTATTTCCATCGTTCGTTCGTTCAGTTTCGCGACATAATAAAGTGCGTTTTTTTATAAATCGTGAAATTTATAATATATTCCTGACTTTTTTTACAAAAATTTGTGGTAAGTTATTAAAAAAGAATAAATTGTAGTAAAGTACCTAATTTTGCGTTCAATATTACTTAAAAACATAAAAAATAAGCCTGGACCTAAAGTTTTTCGAAATGAAGCCCTTAACCGAAGCTCAAAAAGATATGTGGGTACAAGATCGCGAATATGGTATGAAATTGAAAGCCTTGAGTTCCAAGTATAAAATATCAGAATCTGGGGTTAGAAAAATAATTGCTTTGTATAAGATAAGGAAGTCTAATAAAAGTTTGAAAAAATTATGTGGCAGAAAACGTAAAACGGCGAAGCTTGAGGATGATCATATTGCAATTCTAGCGAAGAGAAATTCTTTTACGACAGCTAGAGATATAAAAGAGAAGGTAGAATTAAATATTTCGACTCGAACTGTCCAAAGAAGACTTAATGAAAAGGGTCTAAAAAGTACCTTCGCTAATAAAAAGCCTCTCCTACGAGCAGCCAATATAAAAAAACGATTGGCTTTTGCAAAAAAGTATATAAATGTGCCTGAATCATTTTGGAACAAAATTATTTGGACAGACGAGTCAAAATATGAACTAAAAAATTGCAAAAATCGGAAAAGAGTGTGGTGTGAACCAACACAAAGGCTTAAATCGAAAAACCTTATCCATACTGTAAAACATGGTGGAGGCAGCCTCATGGTGTGGGGATGTTTTTCATCTTCAGGAGTTGGTAGACCCGTTAAAATTGATTCTAAACTGACTGGAGAGCACTATGTAAACATTTTGGAAGAAAATCTTTACAGCAGTGCGGAGGAAATGGGCTTGGGGGAGTTTATCTTTCAACAAGACAACGTCCCCATGTACACGAGTAAGTTCGCTAAAAAATATTTTGAAGAAAATAATGTTGAAAAATTAGAATGGCCTGCTCAAAGCCCATATTTAAACCCCATAGAGCATCTTTGGGCTATCTTAGATTACAAAATCCCGATGGAGTCCAGAACAAATATTCAAACATTTTGGGAAAAACTGCAAAGTGAATGGAGGGCAATTCCTACAAGTACTTTGAAGAACCTTGCGCTAAGTATGCCGAAAAGATTAAGAGAAGTCATAAATAACAAAGGAGGTGCAACTTCGTACTAAATTTTTAAGTTATTTAATTATTTATAATATTTTCTAGTGAAGTATTACTTTATTTTGTCTCTTGCAATTCCTTATGTGGCATATAGTTTGTATTATAAATAGAAAATATAAAGAAAGAATTCAATGTTAAGTTCCATATTTCATAAAATATTAACCGAATTAAAAATAAAACTATAATTTATAAACATTTGAAAACAATAAACCTATGCTTTAATCAAAAAACAAAAAATATTTAAAACCGCACTTTATTTTGTCCGACAGTGTACATACATACATACATAATTGGTCATTACATTTCTCACAACATTTATGTTGTGTGTGTTAATTTTATACACAAGTGGCGGGACCTACAGACTAAAGTCGACTCCGAACGACAGATTTTTGAGCAACTTTTCATGGCAATTTTATTTTGTCTCGGAGTTTTTTTCAGAAATCTGATGAAGGAAATCGCCGAAGAAATATTTTTTATTGTATTTTGTCTTGATGTCTGGCCTGGGGCTCTAATCGTGGCCTTATGTCTAATAAGCCAACACACTACCTAGTAGACTACAGCGACTAAAAAATTTAATAACATTGCACAAAAACTTGGTTGTATTCAATCATATTAAAAAAATCAATGAGAAATACTATGTAACATAAAAAATCAATAAAAAAAAATATTATTGTTATAAATATTGTGCGTTTAAATTGTTACTGCCGCAAGCCATTCATCGTACATGCACGGATATTGTTTGTTACTAAATTTCTCAAATATTTTTTGGGCCAACTTCACGTGGTGTAATAAATATATGAAAAAAACTGTGGGTGTTATAAACCAACAATGTGAGTGCGTGTTTAAACATGTCTTTTAACTTTTATTATTATAGGATTTACAGTGTACTTTCACCAAAATTGAGGCAAAATAGAAACAAAAATTTATTGCATGGATATCTCCTACGGCACAATTAAACAATGAACGTAAACAAATAAAACCAGACGCGTGAACACGAAACAATTTAATAAAAATAAATAAATGGAGTACGGCAAAAACGAAACAAACGAAATAAAACATACACATACACACATAATTGCAAGCAAATATTAAACACGATAAGTTATAAAAAAAAGAAAAAAATGTGACAAGAAAATTAAAAAAAAAGAAAATAAATCAACGTACCATTAAATTGATATAAAATGAAATGTTGCATGTGCTGATATTGTATTTGTATTTTCTGACAATGGCGTACTTTATTCAACTACAAACATATATATATTTTTCAAGGCACATATACAAGAGCATTTAAATTTTTTTTGTTAAATATTCTTTAAGTTAAACATGAATTTAACGAATTTACGAACAATTATCACAGGGAGGTGCAGGTGCACACAAAGGCTTCTAACTTTAATTTCTTCTTTTGACAAATTGTTACGTGTTTGTTTTAGTTCAGCTTTAATATACTCAAAGTTAACCTAAATTGCATTCAATAATAGTATTTAACCCTTTCATGCCCGATGTTGCCTATAGGCAACATTGTACATTTTTGTTCATAAACTCCGTAATTTTTAATTTTTTTAAAAGATTTTTTTTTGCAAACAAGCTTGGTTAAAAATGTGTAAAACCAGAATACGTACGAATCTGAATTTAATATCACTTCATATTTAGGTCAATGACTAACAAACACATGTCCTTAAAAAAATTTTAGCTCTGGCTCAAAAAATTCGGGCATGACAGGGTTAAATATGTGAAATGAAAATAAATTGGTGAATCGAAGAAAACAATATAAATGTGCGACTAATAAGAAAGTAAATAGAAAACTTTGAAGTTACCTAAAACACTAGTGAATATGCCCTTCATTCTCTGTCTCACCTAGCCTACGTTGCAGAAAACCAATCATAAAAACATTTCTACTGCGGCTTTGTCACATAGAATACGTCATTCTACGTCATATGTTATTGGTAGTGCTACGCGCTTCTGAGCTGACTGAGACGTATGAGACTGCCACAATGAGTACTTATATATAAACGAAAATAAGTAAACAAGACTAACAGACAACAACAACATACACACATCGAACTGATCACAGAATCACAGTGGTATTGAACACCGAAAACTTTGCTCTTTGTTAAAAAATCGTGAATAAAATTGGTTACTTCAGTGTTACTGTTGTGCTGTTATTCAAATATATAAAGGATTTATTTAAATAATTAAACAAATAACGAATAGAAACAAACAATTCATTTTATTGTAATTGCTATTATCGAGTGCAGTATACGTAACAATATACTGAATTTGCCACCACACAATAAAAAAAAATTCTATAGACCAGAGAGCATACAATGTACGTTGCATTAACGACGAAGAAAATCCGCTTTCCAATTTCTTTGTCAATTGAAAAAGTCAAAGTGCATTATCGGATCTGGATGATGCAGTTAGTATGGAAAACGAAATCGCAAAAATTCCACCGACTGTAGTTGCTGGCGAATATAGTTTCAACTTGGAGAGAAATGTTAGTTGACATTAAACCCATCTGTGAACTACGACGAAATGATTAAAATTCTAAAACTTAGAAAAAGATGAGTAAGGGCAAAAGAATACCAAAGTTTTAAGCTTGTGTTTTACGAGGGTTGCCTTTTATATCTCGGGATTAGAGAACAAAAACAAATATTAATCATCGAAAATCGCTTTATTGTTTTTCAAAATATTCCCCATTAAGATCTATACACTTTTGCATGCGTTTGAACCAATTGTCGAAGCACTTTTACCACTCTGATTGCGGTATCTCCAAAACATGCATTCTGAACGCATCAACCGCTTCTTCAGGTGTCCAAAAACGTTGACCTCTTATTTTATTTTTTGCGTACGGGAATAAAAAGAAGCCATTTGGTGCCAAGTCAGGACTATACGGCGGATGACTCATCAAATCGATGTTTTGAGTGCTCAAAAATGCAGTTGTTTGAGCCGATGTGTGAGAGCTCGCATTGTCGTGGTGAAGAGTGATCCGTCGTCGGCGGTTGGTTTTCCTGATTGCTTGGAAGACAACTGGCAAACAAATGGTTGTGTACAACTCAAAATTACTGTTCTGCGTTGTTCTAGTGGTACGATTACGACATGTCCAGTTTTCCCGAAAAAATAAGCGATCATTTGCTTGGAAGTGCTTCGTGAGCGAGCAACTTTTGTTGGATTTGGCTCATCTTTAAACACCCATACAGTCGACTGCTGTTTACTTTCGGGCTCATACGCGTAAATCCACGATTCATCACCTGTCACGATGTCATAGACGTGTTTCGAAGCACCGCGATCGTATTTTTGGAGCATTTCTTTCGGCCAATCGACACCAGCCTTTTTGTGAGCGATTGACAAATTGTGTGGGATCCAACGCGAACAAATTTTTTTGACACTCAAATGTTCATGCAATATTGAATGTATGCTGGTCCCACTATTGCCTAAGGTTGTCTCAATCTCACGATAGGTCAGTTGGCGCACAGCATCAATGGCTTCCGGAACAACAACTGATTTTGGACGACCTTCACGAAATTCGTCTTGAAGTGAAATCGACATCGGTTGAATTCACCATACCATCGATAAACACTAGTCCTTGATAGATCTTCATCGCCAAAAATTGAATTAAGTTCATCGATGCACTGTTGTTGAGTTAATCCATGTCGAAAGTTGTAAAAAATAATCGCACGAAAATGTTCACGATTTAATTCCATTTTTTGGTCGAGTTGGATCTTTTAAGTTAGTGTAAACAACACAAATAGCGCTCGTATGTCAAAACGTTCTATGTCAAGCTTTCTGATAGAGCTGTCAGTTGGCAGATTGCAACACTAGGGTTGCCAAATCCCGAAATATAAAAGGCAACCCTCGTATAGTCTACCCAAAATCGCCACTGAAACTTTTAATGAAGAACTGAAATCTGTGCACAATATTGAACCCTTATCTACAAATTCAAATCGTTTACAAGTGCTATAATTGTATTAAAAAGAAACGGAAAAATGTTAATCATAGAGCTGATGATCAACGTTGTCTACTTCGAAGAGAATTTATAGAAATCTGAAACAAAGTTATAAGCAAGAAGATCCAATTTTTTTTACTAACGAGAAACAATTTTGACTCTCCAACTGACCGTTTCCAGAAAAAGATTCCCAATTTTTGTCAAAACCGCGAAATTAATTCAAATAAAGCCAAGTATGACTTTATCCCGAGCAAAATCTAAGTGGAAATCTAAGTACAACAATATTTCTAACGAAAAGCTCGAAAAGAAATATATTTTGAAGCTATTGATGCTCCTCAGATATGCGATAACGGTTACGACAAGAGTTCTCGACATGATGTTTAAAAACGTCATCTATTCAATTTACTAAGTACGAAATAGCATAACAATTCCATCAACTACAATGGAGCTGGAACATATCCTAAACGAAAAATGGTAATGGTAATGACCAATGAACCTTTTTTGAAACCACACCACAAGTTTAAATTGAGAAATTTAACTATACATGGAAAAGACTGTCCAACCCATTGTGGCTGAGTCCTGATTGGAATAAAAAAAAGTTTGCCTCATTAATCCAAATTTCCGAACTATTTCAATGGAGAATATATCCATCCTAATTTATGTAAACACTAGCTGTACCCTGCGCGTGTTGCTGCGCCACCAACAAAAATAAATTTGAAGAAAAGACATTTGTGTAATGAATTCATTTTGAATCATTTTATTAATTTTGTTTCCCGTTGTCCTGATGATTCAAATAAACGGGTCTGAGTAGTACGCATTCGATCAGTTTCTAATCTCTCTTCTCGTTGTCCAAGTTGTTCAAGCGAACGGGTATCAGCGGCATATACTCGAAGATTTTCCAGCCTCAATGCTCGTCTGATTCTGAGGCTCGTAATGCTCTTTTCTTCCGTGTTTGAGTTGTAGGTCACCCAATTGCTTGTCATTCATTTTGAATAATTTTCAGTGACGCCATCCATCGGAAATTAATGGCACCAACCTCCGTCGACTCATGCGCAACAACTTTGTTAAAGCATTCACAGTTTACGAATTTATTCATTTTGAGTAATTTTCAGTGGCACTACCTGTCGGAAATTGGTCTTTCCAACTTAGACCCCTGTGTCAGCTCATGCGCAACAACTTTGCTAAAGATCATAACATGATCAAATGCACAGTTTACGATTTAATTTATTTTAAGTAATTTCCAGTGGCGCCATCTGCCGGAAATTAGTCATACCAACTTAGAAACCTTCCCTTGCTAAAGATAATAACATGATCAAATGCATAGTTTACGATTCTATAAGGTACATACAAACAAACATTCACTTTTATATATATAGACTATGGGAGGTGACACGCCCATTATAGCCATTCCGCCCATTTTGTTCATATATACGTCAAAGTCGTCCATACAAAATTTGAGGACTCTAGCTGTTGCAGTTTATGAGATATGCGACATTAACTTATTCGGTATGTGGGCGTGGCACCTCGCCTGCTTGAAATTTTTAAATAAAAAGTAACCTATAGTTCCTTCCAGATATACAGGAAGGTACTGGGAAAATTTCAAGAAAATAGGTTCAGCCGTTTAGCCGTCTATAGACTTCAAACAAACAAACCCACCAACAAATAAACACACATTCATTTTTATATACATATGTAAGTATATAGATGTATTTCAATTACTGTCGTGCATAAAATATTACATAGAGCTGACGGGTGACGTATACGTAATATTTTGTTAGACAATAACACTCACACTTTTTTATTTATTTTATTTTATTTTATTTTTATTATTATTTTTTATTTTATACTGAATGCCCTTGGTGGTGGATCTCATATTAACTAAGAGCATTCTTGCGGTATCCCCAATGGAAACTGATGCTGATATACATACTTACTTATCTAGGTATGTATCAATTATGAATAAAATGCCTCAGCATAATAAAGCAAACTATAAGGAAATTGTTAGACAATAATAAAGATCAAAAATTTAAATTAACACACTACAGTGATAACATATACCAATATTGAAGACGTCTTGACAAAAGCTATTCAAATTATCCAAGAATCATGGCAAAAAAGTTTAACTCCGCTCAGTTTGTAAAAGTTCCAGAGAAATGCTGATTTGACAAAAAAAGAACTCTGTCATGTATAACAAAATAGTCGAACTTTGTGATAAGTTACCACGTGTTGAAGGACAGAAACAAGAGCTGGTCATAGTTTCTTCTGAAGCTGCCACCCGGAAAGAATAAATTCTGGCTGTTAATTAAAGCTACAAAAGTTTAAAAAGCGAGGGTGGGAGTTTTAAATTTAGATGATTCCAATATTTACGACAATAAAATAAAGACTAGAACTATGTCGTAAGTTTTTGATTATACCCACTTGTTGACCCAGGATATAATTTCGCCAAATGAAGATAAAGTTTCTAAATATTGTTAATGGTTAGATACTACAGATCCTTACAAGCGAATTTTAAGCCTTAAAATCTGTACAAGAAGTGCATTTTCACGTAAATAATTTAAAAATTACTGAAACTCCAGGGACCAGATGTTTAAAATTGTTACGAAGGTTTTTGATTGGTGTTTAAAACAAGGAAAAAATCCAATATAACCTGCAACTTTCCTCTGATTGTAGTTTTTCCATATTCCACGAGATCTCTATCTGATTTGGATCTGAATATAATGCAGGCCAGATATGTAGATATTGTTACCCTTAAACCACTTACTAGCGCATTGTGCTTTGTATTTAGGGTAATTATATTGCTGCCCATCGAACATAATGTAGCATGAAATTTTGTAGGTTTACAGCATTATACGTTACTGTCCAAATACCTGCTGCAGGATTTTGTGTATGAAATTTATTTCCAAGCAACAATGTTATCGTCGCTAAACTTTATCTCGTTAAGAGTGGATCTACGCTGTGGTTATTGGTAAAGATAAATTTATTTGTCATAGGTCTTCATACTGTAAGGAAACTAATAAATTCATACAATTCTTAGTCTATCCCTAAAAGAAATTAATTCTTTGAGCAGAGGGCATTCGAAATGATGCATAAATCCGGCTGAATTTGTCCAATGACATGGGTAATGTTCACTTTGATGACAACTCTGGTTTATCGCTTATTCGAACACACCTGCGTTTTAAGAAAATCATACAAAAATAAATCCAACGCGATCAAATTGTACCATTTCGGCGGCTAGTTCAGATCACCCCAACATGCGATGAGCATGCCATCAAATCGAACGTGTATAATATCAAAGAAAATAAAGTATATCCATATTCTTTGATAATATTCAACGTGTCATGAGCTATAATACTTGTAGTAATACATGTAATTGATCAAAGTTAGATCTGTATTAAATCCATGAGATATAAAATAGATTTGTTAACTATTTGTTTTTTTTTTTTTGATAAAATAGAATAGAAATGAAATTGTTTCGAAACATTTTCATTTAACATCCCATATTACTGCAGTTTAAATTAAAATTTTAAATATTGCAAAAAAAAAGAAAATTTTCAAGTCAACCAGAATAAATGCTAGATTGAAAGTGGCACCATTACTGGTACATCTGCAAATAATAGTTCGATTGTTATTTTATTTCCAAATTTAAAATATTGTATACAGTAAAGTGGAAACTAATACAAAAAACATTCATGCCACTAACATGTCTATCAATGGTTAAAATGATGGAATGATAAATGGAAATCGTTACATCACAGAAGCATTGTGCCGCAATGTGCTGGTGCAACCATTTGAATGATAAATCGTACTCAGTATAAGTAATTTAATATAAATAATACACAAAAAACAAAAAATTATTATAATTAACGCATAAAGATATCCGACTTGGTAAGGTCTCTCTAACTTCTATTTTTTCAGAATAACTAGAACTGCCATAATTTGCTGGCGCATGTTTGATTTCCAAATCAGTAGTAGTAGCTCATTTGAAAAGATAATCTTAGCAGACGTTCCTAATGTCGAGTCGTGCGTAGCTGGACGGGCTATCAACAGGAATTGTTAATGTACTCATTATAATTTTTTTTATTTTGCTCGTTTATCATGTTTTCGTTCGGGGTACAAAAAATCGTTCTAATATTACGTCGAACTGTGGCTAAAGCGTTGTTCTCGTCCTCCTTAATCCATACTTTTCACACGTTTATTTAAAAATGGGTGACAAAAAATTTTTTCCGTGTCCACATATGGATTCGGAACTATTCTATTCTATTATGTGCAGTTCACTGTCCATGCAAACATCCATTCCCGATTTTTTAACAACTTATGTAAGACAATTTCCAACTTGGATGACTACTGCCATGTTTTTCCAACTGCACCATAAGCCCCAATATAATGTTAAATTTAACATGGTCAGAGGACTTCAACATTTGCGATCTTAAAAAGTAAAAAGTAAAAAATAAAGAAAAGAAAACAACTATTGACCAATCAACTTTTACTAACAGCGTAATACGGTGTTCAGGTATGCACCTTTATTGCGTAAATCGCAATAAACGCCATTATTGATATATTGATATATATGATAACGGATTTCTTTTAAAGCATGTTTTCCAAAATACAGTGAGCGTCGAAAGAAACTGTACATTAAACAAAATATACATTAATAAATTACCGTTATTTTTATTTTATAATAGTTTTTAAAATTGAAACAAAAGACACAAAAAATTTCGAAATATTTTCAAATTTTTTTCGGGCACTCACCTTAAGTGGTAAAAGTTGAGTTTGGTGATTATTAGAATCCTTTATTCTTAGTGTGCAGTTTCTTTTCACACTCACTGTATGTAAATACAAATCTGTGATATTAAGAACTGAAAATAATTACACATTTTATATGGTTTTGAAACAGTTAAAGTTCGTACAAATTTCTTTTCAAACATTGTGTAATTGAATTATAACTACATTGTGCGTATGATAATTATTTCTTTTCCAAAACAACAGTGTGCATATCTTTTTGGTACACTGTAGTAAATGAGTATACAGAAATAAGTCGCGTTTAACCACAATATCCACAGTATCACAGTATTGTTACATAATAGAAACCCCCATTTACAATACAACAATTTTTCTATTTATAGTGGTTGGCAAACAGGATAGAAAACTACAGCGAATAATGCAACAACTTTCGGCCGCATACAAATAACGTTGTTAACTGCAGACAGATTTCGAATATAAATAATGTTGTTATTGACCACTCAATAGCACACATGCAAACATATATCGTTTTGCATTTTAATGATCAAAAAAATTTTACAATAATACACATACTCACATACTCAAATACATTCATACGCATACCATGCAATTTCAATTTGAAAAAAATCCAGATTTTTATACTTGGTATCGAATTTTTAACATGTATGCCATACAAGGTGCTTTAACCAGACATACATATGTACATATAGATATTCAAACTATTTCCCACAATTCATTCCTTTATATGCCATTATTTGTAGACACTCAAAGTAGTTGAAATTCTTAGCCATGGCATTGGTATTAACCTCAACAATGGCATAGAACTGTTGACTTAAATGTGTCGTTATCTGAAACTGATAATAAAATTTAAACTAATAACGCGGTGCGACAGTCAAAATACACCCAGCTAATGACCTAGTGTAGGTTGTGAGTTTTGTTGAGTAGAACTCAAATATATTTTTTTATATTTCTCGAACCCTCCAAACTTGTTTTATTTGACAAAAATGGTATTTTTGATCTTTTCACTCATAATAATTGATTACCCAAATATTTTTCAACCTACTTTCAAAATCCAAAGTTTTTTGAAAAGTGGACAGATAAGGCTTTAAAATGGTATACATATACGTATGGTTTAAACTTATATGTTATAAGTTTTGATCGGGTAAACTTTGAAAATACGATTTTTTGATTATTTTTTCAAGTTAGGTATTCTTAATTGCAAAATATAATTAAAAAATATAAAATAAGAGATGCATTATCTTGTGTAGATATTGATACTTCGTTTGATTTTTTTTGAATTTTGACAAAAATTACCGTAGTTATTATTTAAAAAGTATAACAGTCGTGTTATATTTTTTATATATGTCATCTTATCAAATGAACTTTCAGTTCAAAAATTTTCAATAGTTTTGATGGATCTTGATTGTTTATCGCAAAACGTATCAATTTCACGTTTGCACCGCTACCAGAAGTCGGCTAATATTTGTTTTTTTTTTTTGCAAATATTATTAATTCTCTTTGCGCAAACATAGGCAAATTTCTGGTGGTCACTCACACTTGAAATTGATATATTTTCCGATAAACAATCAAGATCCATAAAAAATTCTGAATATTTTTTAATATTAAGTAAAGAAAAAATATAACTCGACTGTTACTCTTTAAGTAATAACTATTGTATATTTTGTACGATTTGATCAAACGAAGTATCAATCTCTTCACAAGGTAATGTACTTTCAGGGAGTCGTCACTTATTTCATATATTTTAATTAACGTTTGCTACTATGAGCGAAAAAGCTTGAAAAAATATGAATAAAAATCCGTATTTGTCCAGTTTACCTCATCAAACCTCATAGCATATTAAGTCAAATAATACATATATGTATGTGGGATAAGGCAGTATTTAACACTGACATACAAAAGAGGAGTACTAAATAATGCAACTCAGACGGACAAGGAGAAAAGAGAGAAGTAGAAGTTGAAAGAAGTGGGAAAAGGGAGACAGTTCTTCTTGAAGCATGCTAGTTGTCGGAGCTAGAGCGAATTGGTTTTTTTAATAAAGTTGAAAAGAGGAAAATATATAAGTCAAGTTGTGTGTTGAATTTTTTTTAAATTGTTAGAATTGTTTGAATTAAAGTTGCTTTTGAAAGTTGAAATTGAAGTGTTAAAGAGTTGAGATATTAAAACTATTACATTGAATTAATCTATATTTTTTCTGTATTTTAAATTTAATCTTAGTATATAATAAAACTGAATTAATTAATTAAGAAACTAAAATTGACTATTATTATATTATCCCTACATTTGGGGGCTCGTCCAAAGCCAGAATAATTACCGGTTTTAATTTACATTTTATTGTAAAATAAAGTGTTACATTTGTGCATAAGTTTGTGTCTCAATAATATTTCAAGGTCAATATTTTTCCAAACTAAAACGGTAAATTTCATTTAAATTAAAAAAAAAAAAGAGAAACACAAAGACGAAAATAATATTCCTCCTTATAAATAACGATTAAACGAAAAGATAATGTTTCGTTAAAAAGAGAAAAGAGCTTAATTTTGTAAAAGATAATGAAAAACAACAAAACCTACATAGATAACTCTAAAAAACTGAAGACCATATAGAAATAAAAGAAGAGTGCATAGAAAACGTTACGGAGAAAAATAATATAAAAGTGTAATGGAAAGCGAAGAAGTAGATAAAGTGCAAACAAGATCAAGTAGAATCAAAACAATAGATAATAAAAATTTTAAAGAAGCATCAAAACAAACCTGTCAAAATATATGTAAAGTGAACAATAACGAAGTGCAATTAAAACAAAATAAGAAAATTGAAGAATCTGTTTACCAAGACACAAAAGAAATAGAAACAGTAGAAATAGAAAACCATAACAAAGCCATGGAAGATCAAAATATACAAGAAACCAAAATTAATAAAAATATGTCTGAAAATAACCTAACAATATTTAATATAATTTCAGAGAATAATGTTGAAAAAACTATCCCAGTTTTTGAAGGTGATTCAGGTATGACAATAGATATGTGGATAAAAAATTTTGAAGAATATGCTGTAGCTTATGGTTGGTCAGAAGTGCAAAAATTTGTATTCGCGAGAAATAAAATGAAAAAATGTGCGGAATTGTTTTTGCAATCAGTTTCGGTTTATGATTACAACACTCTAAAAAAAATTACTGATGGATGAATTCCATAGAGATTATACAAGTGCTGAAATTCATTTGCAACTACGCGAACGAAAGAAAAAGGACAGTGAAAATATTCACGAATACATTTTACACATGCGTCGGATCGGATCTCTCGGTATGGTGGACGAACGGTCAATAATACGCTATATCGTTGACGGTATTAAAGGAAGTCGGGAGTCCAAAATTGGATTGTATTGTGCGCGTAATTATAAAGAACTAAGGGAACAGATTGAAGTGTATGAAACAATTTATAGACGTATAAATGAATCTACATATAAAAACAGAAATAAAATGGCAAACTACAATAATAATAATAATAATAAAGACAACGCCAAAATAATTCACTGCTTTAATTGTGGGTCTACAGACCATAAACGCGCAGAATGTACTTTGAAAATACCAATATGCTTTAGATGCAGCAAAAGTGGCCATATATCTAAAGACTGTAAAACAACCAATGCCGTGAACTGTACGATGCACAATGCACAATTAAGAGATATAATAATAAATAATAAAAATTTTAAATGCTTTATCGATAGTGGCGCGGACATTTCGGTGATAAAAGAAAGTGTTTTTCGGAAATATTTTAATGCAAATATTACAGAATACAAAAAAGAAATAACTGGTTTCGGTCGCGCGGTAACGATTCCTAAAGGTATTTTCGGGGTGAGATCGAACTTTGATGATCTGGACATTGATCATAATTTAGTAATCGTGCCAGATGAATCTATTAACTATAATATTGTGATCGGTTACGATGTTCTAAGTAAAATGCGTTATACGTCGGATGAAAACGGCTACACTTTTCATTCTATAATACCACTCGCCGAAAAAAAAGAACTTAAAAAGCTTATGAATATAAATATTGATCAAGAACTTGATATTATTGCTCCTGTTAAGTATGCTGAAAGAATCAAATCTATAAGAGACAACTATAAACCAGAATGCAACACGGTAAGTCCCATCACAATGAAAATCATACTGGAGAAGGAAAACCCAATATACTCGTCGCCAAGTCGTTTATCACCACCTGACCAAAAGATAGTGGAGGAACAAGTGGAACAATGGTTAAAAGAAGGTATAATTCGTAAATCAACATCTCAATATTGCAGTCGTGTAGTGTTGGCTAATAAAAAAAATGGTACCAAACGAGTGTGTATTGATTACAGACGATTGAATAAAATCTGTTTTAAAGATCGGTTTCCTGTACCACATATGGAAGATTTAATAGACAGTTTAGCGGGTTCATCTGTTTTTAGCGTATTAGACATCAAAAATGCATTTCTACACGTACCTATTGAAGAAAGTAGCAAAAAGTATACGGCCTTTGTAACCAAACAAGGTATTTTCGAATTCAATTTTGCACCGTTCGGGTTTTGTAATTCTCCAGCGGTTTTTATACGTTTTATTAACTCCATATTTAGAACACTGGTAAATGAAGAAATTATGCAAATATACATGGATGATATAATAATATACTCTAGTGACAACGAAACAGGTATAACAAATTTAGAAAAAGTTATTAACGTTGCTGCTCAGAACAATTTAATTATTAATTGGAAGAAATGTAAATTTTTACAAATCCGTGTAGAGTTCATAGGTCTAATTATTGAAGATGGTGCAATAAAACCGAGCGAAGATAAAATTAAAGCAGTGGAAAAGTTTCCAAAACCTCAAAATATTAAGGGCGTACAAGCATTTCTCGGTTTAACAGGATTTTTTAGAAAATTTGTAAAAAATTACGCAATAATTGCCAGGCCTTTAACAAACCTGTTGAGAAAAGATGTTGAATTTCAATTAAATAAGGAGGCAGAAGTAGCAATCGCAACGCTAAAGAATATATTGGTAAGCCAACCAGTTTTAAAGATATTTTGCAGAGAAGCAATGACGGAGCTGCATACAGATGCATCCAAATTTGGATTTGGTGCAATTCTATTACAAAAGTTTGATGAGCAATGGCACCCCGTGTATTTTTATAGTAAGAAAACATCAGATTCAGAAGAAAAATTGCATAGTTACCACTTGGAAATAAAGGCTGCATTTTTAGCTATGAAGAAGTTGCGACATTACCTTTTGGGATTACAGTTTGATCTTATTACAGATTGCTTAGCATTTCAGCAGACATATAGAAAAGATGATTTATTACCTTCTATATCCAGATATGTAATGTATATGCAAAATTTTAATTACAACTTAAAGCATCGAAAAGGGAAAAATATGAGCCACGTAGATGCGTTAAGCAGGTATTCAATAAACATTGTAAGCGTGGAATCAGAATTAAAATGTCGGTTGCAGAAAGCACAAAACTCAGACGAATCATTAAAATGCATTATTACCATATTGAAAATTCAACCCTATGAAAATTACAAACTAGTTGGAGGTGTTCTATGTAAAGAAATAGATGGCCATGAAGTATTTGTGGTTCCACGTCATATGGAGAAAGAAATTATAACTAAAGCGCATGAGAACGGTCATTTTGGTACCCTTAAAACAGTTCATCAAATAAAGCAGCAATATTTTATACCACACGTAGAAAATAAAGTAAAAAATATTATACAAAACTGCATCAAATGCATATTATTCAACAAAAAGCAAGGCAAGCTCGAAGGGTTTCTACAGTGCATCGACAAAGGAGACAGGCCGTTAAATACAATACACATTGACCACTTGGGGCCAATGGATGCAACTTCTAAGATGTATAAACATATTTTGGCAATTGTAGATGGGTTCACAAAGTTTGTGTGGCTTTTTTCAACGAAAAGTACTGGAGCAGATGAAGTCGTTAGTAAGCTTGAATTCTGGCAATCAATATTTGGAAATCCACAACGCATAATAAGTGACAGAGGACCAGCTTTCGTTTCGAATGTCTTTGAAGAGTTTTGTAAAAGAAACAACATCGAACATATTTTAATAACTGCAGGCGTACCAAGGGGCAACGGTCAGATAGAGCGAATTAATAGAACAATTTTATCGGTCATCTCAAAGTTGTCATCAGATAAACCAGAACATTGGTATAAATATTTAAGTGGCGTACAAAGAGCAATTAACAGTACTTATCACAGATCTATAGGTCGATCGCCATTTGAAATACTATTCGGAACAAAAATAAACGATAATATATGCAGTAATGTAGTCAAAGTTTTGAAAGAAGAGCTGATTAATGAATTTGACAAAGAACGAGAAAATCTGAGAAATGAAGCCAAACGCCAAATTGAAAAGGTTCAATTGGAGAACAAGCAGAATTTCGACCGTAAAAGAAAACAAAACTTTGGCTATAAAGTTGGTGATTTAGTGGCTATCAGAAGAACGCAATTCGTCGCAGGTAGAAAGCTTGCAAACGAATATCTAGGACCATATGAGATCGTGAAAGTGAAGCGCAATGGGCGGTACGAGGTTCGGAAAGCGGCATCAGTTGAGGGGCCGAATATTACAACCACAAGCAAGGACTATATGAAGTTATGGCGTTACACTGAAGTTGAAGATGAAGAGAGCAGTTCCTCCGAGACGGATGAGTAGTCGGATGGCCGAATGTGGGATAAGGCAGTATTTAACACTGACATACGAAAGAGGAGTACTAAATAATGCAACTCAGACGGACAAGGAGAAAAGAGAGAAGTAGAAGTTGAAAGAAGTGGGAAAAGGGAGACAGTTCTTCTTGAAGCATGCTAGTTGTCGGAGCTAGAGCGAATTGGTTTTTTTTAATAAAGTTGAAAAGAGGAAAATATATAAGTCAAGTTGTGTGTTGAATTTTTTTTAAATTGTTAGAATTGTTTGAATTAAAGTTGCTTTTGAAAGTTGAAATTGAAGTGTTAAAGAGTTGAGATATTAAAACTATTACATTGAATTAATCTATATTTTTTCTGTATTTTAAATTTAATCTTAGTATATAATAAAACTGAATTAATTAATTAAGAAACTAAAATTGACTATTATTATATTATCCCTACATGTATATCATTTTAAAGGGCCATCTCTCTCCTTTCTAATAAGGATTAAGTTGTGGACATCAGTTCAGAAATGTTTGTGTAATGAATAAGTTTGTGCGTATAAAAAAAAAATTTTTGAGTTCTACTCAACAAAACTCACAACTTACGTTGTCATTAGCTGTGTGTATTTCAATTTTTTTTATATTTTTGCATAGTGACGTTTTTTTTGTCATAAACACGGACTTTATTTTTTAACTCGATTTGAAGTTGCCTATTTTTATATTACTTTTTTATATTAATTATTTAATAATTATTTTTTTACTAAAATTATTGTTACAGCTTCTGTAAAAAAAATCGTTGGCTAGTAATTCTAGTTGAATTAAGCACCATGATTAGCATAATATTGGAGTAAGTTATACAATGGGCATTTCGGATAATAAGAATATCTTCGAAAGTAATATTGCTTTTATAGTTGACAATTTCAGTATTCCCTTCAATATTACGGTGCTGATGGAAAGCTATATTAATGGCTTTAAGTTTTTTTTATTAACGAGGGCTTTATATGTGCCTTTCAGCTGATGGCTGTTGGTGTGCCGAAGGGTAATATATTTGCATTCGTCTTTTTTCAAAAAAATACTTCGAACATGCCGCTAAACAATCTTAAACTCACTTCTAATACATTTGCCGATGATACTGCCTTTCTTTGCACGCATGAGTATCCTCACTAAGCATTTCGATACCTTCAGAAACTTTTCAATTACGAATTACGGGATAAATAATAAAGTTGTGGTTCAGAAAGCGAGTGTTTGGTATTTTAGTTTTTACACTGAAGCAAAATTAATTCTAATCGAATTAAAAGTTTTTACAATTTATTGCAAAATTCTACTCAACTCTACAATTTAATCATATTATGTTATGCTATTCAGTTATGGAGAACTGTTTCTTACCCGCCAAAACTAAGAGCCATTATTACAACTTCCCGTTAAAGTTGGGTTTTGTTAAAGGTAACTTTAGCTAAAGTGAACTTTAAAGTCACCTTTAACTTCTTTTCGTTATTACAACCTACAGATAAAATAAAGTATCTTTTCAAAAATATGGCAGTGCCAATTAAACCAGTTATTTTTAAACACATTGGCAACGACAGGCTTATTTTTGTTATTGTATTTACTCATTTTGTTTATATTTGAAGTTGCCATACTAAAAACCAATAATAATATTGCAAGTTCAGACGTAAACTTAACTTTAAAAGTTACCAGTAGGATGATCCACCCTTTGGCTTAACGCTCACTTCTACCTTAACGTCCACTTACAATAATGAAAAACAATTTATCTGCCCGTTAAAACCCTCCCTTTAGTTAACGGCAAATTGTAATAATGGTCCTAAACCTTATATACACATAATTACATTCGAACATCATTCGGTTATACATATGTACATAATGATCTTAACGCGAGAGAGGCTTAAAATGTGGTTCTTAAATACTGAACAAAATATTAAAAAAACCTTGTATTCCATCCAAAAAAATGTCACTCGACTAGTACCATATTGGGCAACTGTAACGATACACTACCGATCTCATCTCCACACATAATATTTCCAAATAAACGGCAAAACTTAATATCGAGGCAATCACAAAGAAATAAATTATTCCAAATGGTGCAAGGGATCGCATAGTTGAGGGGCAGTTATGTAAACACCTGTTTTGTTAGTTTGTTGGGATTAAGGTTCATAAGCATTTCCTGCAGCCATTGTAAATGAGTGTAATACGACACTAATTTTGATTATGCCACATTCGCAAATATTGTAATTTATATGGAGTTCTGCATTCTCTTCGCTCCATTAATACCCCAATACATTTTGTGTTAGGAATCCAATGAACAAAGAAGTTGTTTCAGTATTTTTTTTTCATTTAATTTCAATGTATACGTCCACAAAAAAGTTCAGATAACAGCCGTGTGTAAGTGTAACTCATATCCGTGATTTAGATTGCAATGGTTTTCACTGCAGTAGAATTTTGAGAAGATAAGGACTGTTGAAATAAATACATATTTCCAGGGGGGTAGAATAAAGGGCCATGTTGCTGTTTCAGTATGCATTTGGCCAAATTACAATGCGTTAACAATTATGTACAAAAGGCAATTGAAAATCGTTTTGAAAGCACAAACATCAACCGCAGCCACATGTTCATTATTAAACGTCCACAAAATGGCAAAAAAAAGCAAAAAGAGAGTATAAATCGAAATGAAGTCAAAATATTGCAGTTAAACTAGTAATTGCCCTTAGCCGTCTTTAATTGGGAATAATGCGAATATTCATGCTAAAGTTGAAAATGGTTGAAGTTATTCTTATTCATAAAGTCGGAATTTTTGAACATTATTTTTCTTTTTTTTTAATTTTTTATTGAATCATTAAAATTGCTTAAAGTTTTTTAGAACTTACCCCGTAAACTTTATCAAATTACATCATGTAGCGAGTTGTTTAGCGAGTGTAATTCATTGCAAAGTAACTACGATAATTCATTCTTATGCTAACTCCAGCCTATCACATTTTAGGCAGGTAGTATCAAGAAGCTTAATAAATGCAGGACGGGATATTGTCTTTGGGACATTGTGTTTCTGTAGACGTTATTATATGCCAGTAAGCATATAATGTATATATGGCTATATTCTCCTATATTTATTTATATTAGAAACGTTTAATATATCCCAGAGGTACCTAACTCTGGTTTTATACCACTTTTTTCCTTAAAGTAATTTTAAGGCAGACCACCGACCATTAACTCATTTATTAGTCTTTGAGCTTAATTTGTATTAATTTGTATTTGTCTCTGCTGTAAGCCGATATAATTTGGTTATATAAATGGGTTTCATCATATTTCACATGATTTTTATTGAGGAGTATGGACATGAACAAATATTTCTTCGGCGACTGCCTCTCAGCAGGTTTCTGGCAAAAACCCTGACTGTAAACAAAATTGCCCTGAAAGTTTCTCAAAAATTTGCCGCTCGGAGTCGGCTTTAAACTATAGGTCTCGTCACTCATGTATAAAGTAATCACACAATGAACATAATGACCAATTATGTAGGTATGTATGAACTTTGAATTTTACACAGCAGATCACGTTTCCCGTCTCTGGGCAAACTTAACGTACATTTACTTGCATTAACTGGTATTCTTAATTTTTTTAACCAAGTTCTAGAATGTTAACAGTAGACTGCAATTGATAAGTATCGTCTGCGTATGGATTAGTTTCACAGTGCTCATATCAGTAGAAAATATAACAATGAGAACTCAATATGCCATCCTGCGGAACTTATGCACTTATTTACTTGAAGCAAGAGTATGTGCCGTTGTATGCCGTTTAACTTCGAATGTGCAATTTGCCACCTAATTTTGGAATGATTTGTGACTACCTCACAATAAAACATCACATATTTTACCTGACAGATTTCGATGCCAAGCTATATCAAATGCTTAAGTTCATAGACTTGTGCCAAACATCTAGTACAACAATACTGCTTGTTTTTCTGATCTGACAATATGATGTACTCGTTCTACCACGCTTACTGGTACAAAGTGACGGCTTTCTAAATGATTGTTTGCAATATGAGGTAGGTATGAGAAAAGCTGTAAGAATGACTCTGCAATACTTTAATAAAGATTTCTGCACGTAAATTGATAATACTTTCTCTTCCCAAACTACTTAGGCCACACGGTTCGCTGCGCCAAGTTGTACCATCTTTGACGATAAACAGCAGATTACGATGTTTGTTGCTGCCAATACTTTCGTCAGTTCATACTACAAGCTTCTATTTTCTGCTTCTTCAGAGTATTTAGAACGTCGTGTGCATCACATAAGCTAGAATTATGAATTTGAAGAATTCGCTCCATCTTATTGTATTTCACATATAAAATCTTATTTTATATTTTTTATCATCCTTATGCAATATTTTTTGGGAGCCAATTTGATTGTGTTGCTTTAAATTTAATTAAATTGCAAAATAATTTTATTACAAATAATTTAGTGTTGTAAATCTATTCAGTGTAATATTAAATATTATTCACTGCAGTTGTTCTTGATATTAGTTTAAAACTAAATTCAAAAATGCAAATCAAGTTAAGACTATATTGAAAAATGTAAGGACAGTTGTTAATTTTACTTTTCGTGCTTCACCAGTCTAATACGGTATTCAGATATGTACCTTTATTGCGTAAATCGCAATAATCGCCATTATTGAGTTCAATATTTCATATAAAGTTTCAATTAAATATTCCGCAATAAATACGCAAATTGTTATAATATTGAGTAAAAATTAAAATGAAGCACTGTCATAAGTGCGTTTAAAGAGCATATGTATTACAATTCACCGAACACTTTTTGTTGATATTTGACAACTCAAATGTCAACAACGCCAAACAAAAGAAAAATAAAATAAAAACACTGTTGTTTACCAGCTGCCAAATGAATATTGACTAAGCAGCTGAACTGCGTATATAATTATGCCTGAATACTTAAAATATTGTACTCAATAAACCGAATATTGACTGAATAAAAGTGCATATCTGAACTTAGTATTATCCAATAAGTCTTGTCGCTTGTTTTTATTCATTTTATTTCTTATTACCGTTAAGTTTATTTTATTTAATCGGGATTGAATCTATCAACAAAATTTTTTTCCGAAAATTTTTTTTTAAGATTTTAAAGCAATTTTTGTTCTTAATTTTTTTACCGGTACTGTATATTGTGTCTAGCTTTCGAAGTATTAGAAGCCCTAGTCTTGAATTTTCTGGTTCAATAGTTAAAGTTTATTGTAAAGTTTTATAAAAACAAAACAATAAATGACCCACTTTACAACCCTTCGATGAATACATACATTTCATGTATGCCATACTTTTTCTAATTACTAGAATGTATTTATGTATGTATGTATGTAACTTTTTCATAGTTTAATTGTCCGTGACATGCCGTTGCCCTTACATGATCTCAACAATGATTATGAATGTATAGTTTTCTATTGTTCTTTAATAAAATTTTGAAATTATATTTTCTATAATTAAGGCTTCATCAGCAACATTCATTTGAAGATGAATTCATAGCTATAAACTTATTTTGCAGCATTTGGGGATAAAATTTTTTGTGTTTTCTATGTTTAATTAGTTTTGTCCCTGTGTCTCTATAGCCGTTACAATGGTGATGATTTAGTAAAGCTACAATCGAAAAATATATGGCAGTCATTATAAAACTCGCAAAGTCGTAATTTTTAAATTTAAATAATTAAATATTAATTTTAAACAATAAATTAACAACGGTATGTGTATACCTACATACGTACATGTATATAGTATGTACTTATGGAATATAAACAATCTTTTCTTTTAGGTTCATAAACTATAGTCCTCTGAGTGTAAGTTAACAGAGTGTGGCAAAGCGGTATTTAATGTTTTAGGCTTTTGCCATTGCAGCTGACCTGTTGGAGGTTAAAACATGACGCTGGTTGTGGATTGGCCATAAGACAATATAAACTAATTTTAATTAATTTTATATACAGATTTCAGTAAGGTGAAAAGTATATTAAAAAATCTTATTATTTCAAATCAAATTGTTTAATAATCTATTCATAATGTTATTAGATTTAATATTTTTCTTTATTTTACTTCCAGTTTGGCTAGTGATAATGACAAGCAGATGCTAAACTTTAATATGTAGCTGTAGGGTATTCGATTGTGTAATTTAAAAATATTAAACTTTCTTCAATCATATCGGGTCTTACAACATGAGGTCTTCCGAACTTTGACATTTGATAACGACCCTTTTGTTGTCTGTAAAATTAGTAATCATATATCCACGGATGAAGTCGCCGTAGTCTAGTAGGTAGTGTGTTGGCTTACTAGACGTAAAGCCAGGGCTCGAGCAGCAGATTTCTGGCAAAAACTCTGAGAGTAAATAAAATTGCCCTGAAAAGTTTCTCAAAAATCTGTCGGTCTGAGTCGACATTAAACTGTAGGTCCCGCCACTCATCTATAAAATGAACACACACAACGTACTTGGTGTGAGAGACTGAAGGGTTGTAATGACCAATTATGTTATTATGTATGTCCACGGATGGATACAACTAATATAACTGTTTTATCAAAACAGCGATAAAAATATCACTTTTTAATCCTGTAATTGTCTTAGCGAGAGGACTATTAACAATGTTATATATAAATCCGGGTCCGCTGGTTCATTTAAAGATCGACAAAGTCTGGTACATCGTCGAAACGCAATATAAACCGAGACAGTCGTAGTTGCTTCGCTGGCGAGAAGTCGTTATTTAGCAGAACCCAACTTGGCTAGTCGTGTCTTGGACTTGCACCCGTACAAATTTCAATAACCCTGAAGATAAACGACTATAGACAACGCCGTGTATTTTCAATGTGTTCTAGAGTGTTCTAAGGCAGTTGGTAACTGGCCTTAATTTTTATCGAAAAACCATCTCAACGAGAAGTAAGTAGCGGTTGAATGTGTAGGTGAAAAAATAAAGTTGTTGAATTGAGGACGACACCAATTCATGTGACGTCCAAGAGCATGGGTCATCGTCATCGGTCCAGTGTCGTATGCGAGATCTGAATCTGATCTGAATTATATGATATGGAGACCAACAACATTTAATTTCAACACAATAGCGCTACGTGCTACAAGTCTTGTGACGCATTGAATGTTCTGTACATGTGATTTGGTGATACCTCGTGGGGGTGATTTGAACTGGTCACTTGTGGGGTCATCTTAAATCGCTGGTGTAAGTGAATAAACCAAAGCTAATATAACCCATGCCATTGTTGAAATTAATCCCGATTTATACTCCAGGGTTATGAAAAATTTAAAATTTTGGATACTTTCAACCCAATGAAGCCGTGATGGGCATTTGAGTGATGTTATAGGCACACATAAAAAAATTTCGGTGGTCTCTCAAACACATTTTGTTTTATTTAATTTGTACTTGATTTTATTTTATTTATTCTTGACAGCTTAGTGAGCACAATGCCTTACACCTTTCTTGTTTATTTTTAGTATTTTTGTGAAATATTTAAATAATTAGCAGATATAATTGGTATATAAATATAAATCCCAAAAGTTGGCATCTTTTACAAGTTACTTGGAAGCACAGAATTCTATACCACACTAAAATTATTCGATGTTGCTTGCAAGTAATAACCTTAAAGAACCTTTACGAAATGCCATCCGTGATTGGACGAGTAATGGTGTTGAAAATGAAAAACAGTTTCCTAGTCGATGAAACGGTTGATTTGCAATCTGCTGCTAACAGAGCGGCTTTACCCCTAACCAAAATCATCCAAATAGTATTCCCAGTCTTTCTGGCTAATATCATACGAAAGCAGTCTCATAAGGCTTATAAGTTTATTAACAATATTGTTGAATCTCTATAAACTGTTGCTGATGTTGAAATACACATCAACATTTAATAAGTACAAGTGTATTCCAGTTTATCAATTTGGATTGAGAAATAACAAGCGCTATTGAACAAATTTTCTGATTGACGCATTTGAAGAACATTCATTAAGCAAAACTTCGTAGTTCATGAAGGTAGTTTGTTGAACAAAGCTTACTATATTGAAACCAGAGATCAGCAATGAATATTCAAAAAGATAATTAGAATCGAATCATACTCATAATCTCTGATACTTATACGCATTCATACATCGTTTCATATCATGAAACCTCTACTGATATTCAAAGTTTGAAGTACTCATCATTTTCATACTTAACAACACATATGATGTTGTTGATTTCGAGTCACTCGAATTATTTATAAGTATTATAAGTATTTTTCTTAAGTTATGTATCTAAATGAGTGGCTTACGAATCACACATATTTCGAATGGTATGAGTTTGATGTCAACGTCGTACGCGTACTCATTGCAACCTGTAGTTATAAATCAACGTTGTAGTGAGTACGAATGAATCAGAGTAGTTAAATTTCAATTATTGACTCATATTCAAAATTTCATGAGCGCTTATGAGAAGCGAAAAAAACAATTCATTGCTGATTTCTGTTTGGGACCCCTGGTTATATATGTATGTGTAAATTAAAAGTTAATGAACAAATGTGTCCCTATTCGAATGAATAATCAAATAAAATATTGTTCTATTGACTTTGATAGACAACGGACTCGGTAATACCATGTATGGAAGAACTTATATTAATTGGATTACAGGTAGAAATTAATGCTTGAAATTAGATTGCAAACTTCTACTGTACAGTTCGCTCCTAAAACCGATATTGTGTTATGCAATCTAATTAAGGGAAACTGTCTCCGGTTCTCATATAGAAAAAAAGCCAATGCAAAATGTTACATATTATTACAGATGCAAAGAAGTATACTAAAAACTCTAATATACATTAAGACGGAATCGTGTCATAGCTTTAAGCAAAGTTTAAGAAATATTGTGAAAAATGCTTAAGAAAATTGGTTTGCTGTATCCTACATGTGCGTGGGGTGAGTCGCCGTAGCCTAGTAGGTAGTGTGTTGGCTTATTAGACAAAAAGGCATGGTTCAAATCCCAAGTCAGACATCAAAACGAAATATGAAAAAGTATTACTTCGGCGACTTCCTCTCAGCAGATTTCAGGCAAAAACACTGAGAGCAACAAAAAATCGCCACGAAAAGTTTCTCAAAAAAATCTGTCGACTTTAAACTGTAGGTCCCACTACTCATGTATAAAAAATTAACACACACAACATAAGTGGTGTGAGAAACTAGGTCGTAATCCTGACTAAAGGGTTGTAATGACCAATTATATATGGATGTATGTACACTTGCGTGGACTAAAAAGAATACAGTGAAAAATAAATAATAGTGAAATAAGATTTAAAAGAAATGAGGAAATGAATGAATTGTTGTTATTCTAAACGAATTTTACGGCGAGTTGCAGCAATTGGTAATTACGGATAATTTTACAACATGTTACTGACAAGAATGAAATTGTTTCAGCACTACATAAGTGTTGAAAACTGCGTTTCAATTATTAAAATTTAAACTTTAAACCACGATTGTTGATTTAAACTCAACAAGTTCATCTAGTTTTTGATTGCTTTGATATTTTGCTCGCAGGCAGAAATTATATTCAATTCTGTTATAAATTTCAAACGTAACAAGTCTTTAAGGATCTCCAGATATAGGGTTTAAAAGCCCAAAATAATTGTATCGACAACAATCACAAAACGTTAATTCTTTAAGTTTATTGGCATTTGCAGAGCGGACGACAATGCTGATGTCATATTAAATTTATTTCAAAACCATTAAACAAATGGACTCAATCGGTTTCTGTTTTCAAGTTTTATTTTTTTCTTGTGCGTTCTCAATCAACCAGTGGCATGTTAAATCCTAGCACAATTTCATGGGGCAAAAGAGGATAATAAAATATTAGCTTGATTGAAAGGAATCTGGTCGAAATAACTTGAAGTGTGTCCCTGGCTTTAATAATGAGTGAAATGAAAATTATGAAAGAAAGCGAAAATTGAAGCCTAAAAGCACTGTAAAGAGTTTCTAATGAATAGAATGAAGCCATGAACTCTGCAAGGAAAATTGTTTGCAAAGTGTTCCAAGGAGATGCACACTTTACTGCTACGGATGATAAAAAAAGAAAATAGACTGTAACAAACACCAAAAAATTGTTAGTTTGCGTTGTCACTCACCTCGCAATAAGTTCCCATCATTTTTTTACGTAATGAAAAATTGTTGTCATATATAACTTTTCTATAGCTTTAGATACTCTGCTATCGCATTCGTTCATTCATTGCATTCATCAGCACGTCACTCTCACAATTCTCAATTTGAAGTAGTTTATGCTTTCCGGTTACTTTTTTGTTGCTGAACAAACTGATTAATTGCCGCTTGAGCCGAAAAATGCAGGAAACAAGACGGTTTTCTTTTCTATTTTTTTTTTTTTTTTTGAGTACCATTTTTAATTTTGGTGCTTTCTGAAAGACAGCATTCTAACTCGAAATAAAAAAAACTGCAAACAAAAAAGAAATTTACAGTTCCCCTTGCCATTGGTAACATACATATTAAGAGGTACTCAGAGAAAAACCTTGCAACGAATACCTTATCTCGTTACATGTTTTGAAACGAATACAATTAAAACTCAAATTAGAATTTTTTTATTGTTGCGTTTTTGGGCAGCGCAGGTTAAAGTAATCATCATGAATACACCCGTTAAAAATTCTTTGAATAGTTCACCAAAAGTTAACGATTTTGCAATGGATTTTTGCAATGGAACCATATTGATTTAAAAGCGAAGAAATACTAGGTTACAAAAAGCTTTTTGAATTTTTTTTAAATTCAAAATTTTTATTAACCAGCTAATTTGATTGTTTACTAGCTTAAAATATTTATTTAAACTTATTTTACATTATTATTAGAAGAAATTCATAAAATGTTTAAAATTGAAAAGACATTAATTTGAGCGAAGTTTTATTTAAATCAAAATATTGTTACTTTTTACCTTTTCGTTGATTGCAAACAATTTAAAAAAAATATGTGTTTAATTTCAATTAAGGTCTTTATTGTTCGCACTACTTTTGTGTGCCACCATTTACAACTTGACGAATACAACAACAATTGCTCGTTCGCTATTTTTCTTTGCTTACAACGCAGAGCTTTTCAATGGTTCGGGGTTTCGCCTTCACATTGCTTGTTCATATTGCTTGTTATTGCGTTCATATTGATGTTGTTGGTTTACTTCCAACAAGTTCGTTGTATATGTTTGTGTAGCTTTTGCTCATTTCAATGTTAAACGATGTACAGCTGTGTTCAAAATAATAGGAGTGCTACCATGTAATATTTTCAAAGTTAAAATTTTTTATTCTACAGTATACACAAAAGACAGTTAAACATGATGGTGGAAAACTAATGATATGGGGAAGCTTTTCATATAATGGTTTAGGCCCAATACATCGATTTGGAGACATAATGGATAGGAACGTCTATGTCAGCATTTTGAGAGAAGTGATGTTACCATGTTCCACACCTCTAAAATGGATATTCCAACAAGACAATGACCCGAAGCACACCAGTAAATTAGCAAATGAGTGGTTTCGGGTTAATGGTTATGGCGTGGCCAGATCAGTCTCCTGACCTTAATCCCATAGAACATCTATGAGGGATGTTAAAAAATATGTTGCTGAGAGAAAACCGTCAAATGTAACTGAGTTGTGGTCTGTAGTGCAAGATAGGTGGAATAAAATTCCACTAAAACAATGTCAGGATTTAGTTGACTCCATGCCTCGTAGATGTGCTGCTGTAATAAAAAGTAAAGGCTATTCTTTTTTAATAGTAAATTTTTATGAAAACTGAAATACTCCTATTATTTTGAAAAGCACTTTTTAAGATATTTTTTTTAAACTTCCTGTTACTTACTTGTTGAAAGCTTTATTTAATTAATTAATAACTTAAATAATTTAGTATTGAATCAACATTACATTACACCAAAAAATTTAATTAAACCATGTTTCTTATTTGTTAAAATTTAAGCTTTTGTTTTTCTATGGGCTCACTCCTGTTTTTATGAACACAACTGTATACCATTTCCATTTTCGTAACAATATATACCAGGGTATGATATGAGCCGCTTTTTGTAAAAATAAAGCAGTAATTTCCAAAAAATGGGCAAAATTTATTAAATAAAGAAATAAATGCGATTTACGCAATAAAGGTGCATATTTGAACACCGTATTACTGCATTAATAAAATTTTGTTCATATTTGACTATAGAAACAATACAAAAGTAGTTATACATTAACAAGGGTTCAAAATTATAAATACACGTAATAGTAGTAATATTTATATGCACATATATTATATATTTATATAGTTTATAGTGTATAAACGTATATATTATATATAGTATATATATATGTATCTTAGTTTTTTTAATTAAAACAAAAAAGGTTTCTTTTTTATAAATCAAAACATGAAAAAATCTTTTCAAAACATTTAAATCAATTATTTTAATATTTGTTTCCAAAACTTATGGCCAAAAGAAATAAATCAGTACCTAAAAGAAGATAAACTAAAAATACATGAAGAAAAACATATTAAATTAGTTTTATTTTTTGTTTGATTTTCTCCGATCGATTTCAACAAAAATTCATGTACAAAAATTCAAATGAAAGCGTAAAGAACTGTTGTTTTAATTTGGTAATCAAAAAATAACCAGAGGCTTATTACCATGTAACAATTGTTGTTTTTTTTTTTTGTTTTCGTTATTGTATATTTTTTTTTTTTGTATATTTTCCATGCAACGAATAAATAAAAATACAAAAATTCATATGCAACTTTCAACATAAAAGAATATTTTTTTGTCTTTTATATTTTGTTAACAAAGCTCAAAAAAATTTTAAAAGTATTGTTTTATTTTATGAATATGAAAATGCATACAGTGCTGGTCGAGGCCTTTGAATTATATCGAAATATTTGGTAGAGTTTTGTATCGTAGCGGATATTATGTGTCTTAATTAAATTGGTACGGTGAACAAAATTTCACAATGTTGGTTTTAAAGTCGTATCGAGATCTTTGACGATAATATTGCTGACGGACTAGTGAAAGAAAGGTTCCTTTAGAGGATTAATTAAACAAAAGTCAGTTAGAATGCGAACCGGTGGGAACACACTAACACTGTCGTACATTACATTTAATGTGATAGAGTTCTTGGTTCACTTGGTTTTATATGCATGAATTCTGCAACGATGGTATTATGAAACACTAGATCCAAATCATTCATTTATTTAACAGAAAGTGTTGAAGTTCAACATTTGGAAGAAGACACTAATGACAGCGGTAGTTTTACAACATACCACAGAGTAAATAAAAATTGCCGGGAAAAGTTTCCAAAAAAAAATTTGTCGTTCATTGTCGCCTGTAGCTTCCGCCACTCATGTATAGAATTAAGTCACACAACATACATAAGTGATGTGAAAAGCTAAGTCGTAATTCTACTGCGTGGTCGTAACGACCAATTATGTGTGGATTGAAATATATTTTAATTATTGAATATAATTCGTTACACAAAATATTCTTCGTGTGGCAATGGAATGAAAAAAATATTTTACAGTGATTAAAATTGGGCAATTCACACAAGCCCTTGTATCGTTGTATCCATTGCATTGTTGGACGAGTACACAACAATGTATGCTTGTTGTTGATAATTTTCATATAAAAATCCGATACAATTATACACATTTTTTTCATATTCGTGCTATCAGTTTATGTAAATGCCAGTAATCAAGAGAAGAATACAAATATAAAATATTTTGTACGTAACTTGAGTCAAGAATTAACATTTCAAAATTATAATTATTCGCACAGATAATTGAATTAATTTACTTTTTTCCGTAATATTTAAAAATTTGTTGAAAACCAAATTATGAATACTAGTCTTCTTCTTCTTATCGTTTTTTGACGTTTGGAATACAAAATACGGCATAGCATTGAGCGTTCACAAGCAAAAAGTGTATTCAATATACACTTATTGTACTTATTGTATATACACTTATTATACATGATACAAAGTCGTGTGAATTGACCAAATAATCACAGGAATTGCAATGAAATCGCCGTAGTTTTGTAGGTAGTGTGTTGGCTTTCTAGATGTGAGGCCAGGTCGCACTGTATAATTATGGTAACAACATATCTCTTGCGTTTTTATAATTGATGCCACATGATCTCCTGCTTATTCTAGTTCAGTAAACATGCAATTTTGATTTGGCTCATTATGATGCCTATGATGCCTTAAATTTTTTGACAAGCGAGAAATATATTTCACAATGTAAATGTAGCGAAAGAAGTAATGATTTAATACCTGTAAGTAGTATAAATTAATTTAATGTTTATTTAAATCGGGTTTTCGAGAAATGACCACTGAAATGACGTTTCAAACTATCCTTCGTATTTATGAAAGGATTCTGACTTTTGCGATTATTAGGGGATCATTATAACTTGAAAAAGAAACAGAAATTACGTACATAGATAAGATATGAAAAATAGAAAAAGAAAAGGGTAAAAATGGCAAATAAATAGCAAAGATCTAAAAATTGTCAAACCAAAAACAAATTAAGTACAAACAGATTGCAAGGTAAGTATGCCAGCGATTGGTAGTAAGGAAGCATATCTATACAGAGTATTGTATCTATATTCTCTACGTCACAAAATTTTTTCTTTCCACTTCGACTTATATAGTCTAAGATGTTTATCCTATTTTTATTTAAACACAAGTAAAGTTAGATGGTTAGAAATAAGAAACTTAATTTCGCAACATAATAGTTACAGGAGAATCTGTAACCGCAGACAGTGAAGACGATAAAGCTTTTCAAAAATACTAAAACATATAATTAATATTTTTAATGTCGCCTATACTTTGAAATATTAGAAACAAGTGTCCTATCAGAAGAAAAGAGACGAAAGGTTTCAAAATATAGTCTTATGCTTCTGCTCGGAGATTTTAAGATTAAGCCTTTATTGTATAGAAGCTCGAAACACCAGCGGCTATGAAAAACGTTTCGGAAGACAAACTGCTTGACATTTGCTTGTTTAACAAATAAGCTTGAATTAATTTCACGTCATTTAACGGCTGTTTTAAGAATACAACAGAACTAAAACCAGAACTGAATACGGATTTGTGGTAAACTTTAAGGATGCAGACAAAAAAACCTATCTTGGATTAACCAAATATAAACTTAGAATTCCTTCTGGTAAGGCAGAGAGACTTATAGAGACCAGACAGATTCCATTGGCAAAGCTGTCTGAAACCCATGACTGATTTGAAAAGAGCATGCAAATAATTGAAGAAATTGAATAAGATAAGGAAGAAGCAATGTCGGCGAGGATAACACGAAATTATAGACTTAAATAACACCAATATATATATGAAGAAAAGCAATTATCTTTATTACAATCGCGACGTAAGGGATAACTGGAATAACATACATACACTGTGAACTTTGTTCTTTTGTAGTTACGCATCGTTTAATAACTCTAATAGCGCAGTATTAGCCACTGAAGTGAGTTATAAATTTTTAATAATAAAATAAATTATTTAAATAGACAAATAACAATTGAAAAAAATTAGCAACTCCTTTAACTTCACAATCATAATTTTCAAATTCACAGGAAATACTTTTTTTGAAAAGTTAAAAACCCGCAATTGACCTAAAAGCAGAACCTTTGCATCTAAAATTAAGAAACTTCACTTATTGATCAGGTAATTGCTTAAGATATTTACACAAAATTAACGGGATTGTGGATAAATAGATGTATACCAGGAGAATACGCTAGCTCATACATATAATAAAATGTCTGGGCACTAGATATTCTAACACAATGATGACCCATCCAAATTTGGATTTTTTGGAAATGTGTTGAGCAAGCTAAAGGGAACTGTAAAGTTACCTTTAACTTATTTTCGTTATTAAAACATACAGATAAAATTTTTCAAAAATATGGCAGTGTCCGAGCAATGTCGATAAAACTGCTCAATTATACAAGTTTTTTTTAACGTGGTGGTAACCGCAGGCTTCGTTTTTTTTGTTGTATATGCTCATTTTGTTTAAATTTGAAGTTGCCATAATGACAATAATATATAATATGGCAAGTTAAAACATAAAGTGACCTTTAAATGTTAAAGGTAGGATGATCCTCCCTTTAGCTTAACGATCACTTCTATCTTATTGGGTACTCATAATATCGAAAAACAATTTATCTGCCCGTTAAAAGCCTTCCTTTAGTTAATGGCAAGTTGTAATAATGGCCCTAAATGAAGTATGGCTGGCTATTCAAATGGCAAAATATTATAATCTATACTTTAATATGAAGTCACCGTAGTCTAGAGTGTTGGCTTATTAGACGTAAGGCCACGGTTTAAACCCCAAGTCAGATATAAAAACGAAATATGAAACAGTATTTCTTCCGTGATTTCCTCTCAGCAGATTTCTGGCAAAAACTCTGAGAACAAATAAAATTGCCATGAAAAGTTTCTCAAAAAAATCTGTCGTTCGGAGTCGATATTAAACTATACGTTCCGCCACTCATGTATAAAATTAACACACAACATAAGTGATGTGAGAAACTAAGTCCATAATCCTGACTGAAGGGTTGTAATGACCAATTATGTATGTATGTATGTATACTTTAATATATTCATTGTTAATCCGTTTTGACCGTTAAATATTTTATTCAATAGTTATTTAATTTGTTATAAATATCAATCAATCAATGAAGTCGTAGTAGTTTAGTAGATACAATATTGGGTTATTAGGCGAGAGCCCGCGATTCGCCCACTGAAATATGAATATTTCTATCTACGACTTTCTACCAGCTGTCTTCTGGCAAAAATTCTGTGAATAATTGGCATGAAAAATTCGACGTTCCAAGTCAACTTTAAACTGTAGGTCCCTCCACTCATGAATCGTGTAGAAAGAAGGATGTAATCCTGTCTTAAGGGTTGTATTAATCAATTAATGAAATGTTGAAATAATTTTTTTTGGTACTAAAACATATTTCAAACAATAAGAATAAATAAAAACTATACCAAATGGACTTTCTTTTTACCAACCAAATTATATGCTCTTAAGAGGAACAAGTTCTCATGAATTAGTAACAAATCTTATTTTTAAGGTAGATAAGTAGCTAGAGTCGTCTCTATTGATTTTGAGCAATAACTTCAGCCGCATATGTAACTTTCAAAATATTCACTCACACCTTTAGTAGCTGAGCGTGTTGCATATTTGGTATCTGCGTTACAAATATCGAATTCGACAAAACCAAAATTGCTCATAATCAAGAAAATACAAACCATTCATATTTTCAGATGCCTAAGGACTAGGGTTCATGAATGAAATAAATTCGACCAACACGAGCAATTGGAGTCTGATCGAATTCATTTCGATCACGAATACAGTAATTATTTTATCAAATTATCAATTACGCGGCTATTGTTCAGTATAACATACTCGTATATCGGTAAAATTTGCTTTCTTTAAAATCATTTCAAAAAATTTTGATATGAAAAGACAAAAACAAAACCGCCCCAAAGCTTTGCAAACATAAATGAAATCATTAATAGAAGTGAAGAAATCAAAAAAAGGATGACCTGTACGATTATACATAATTGTATGTGAAATGAAAAACGTTTAACAAATTGCTATAAAAATGCTGTGTTAGCACTTTAAAGCACAGACAAAAAGTGGAAATCTTTCTCTTACATCTTCATACTTATGTATGCAGTTTCCCGCTTTCCGTCGATGCTGAATTGCATGAGTTGCAAGACTACCAACGGAAAAAAGTAAATGAAGAAGAATTGTAAAAAATTACTCGACTTGTTCGTTGTTATGCCTTCAAGGAAAACGGAAACTCCTTTTGAACCACACAAGAAGTGTTTTAAATGATAGCAAAAAAATAACGAAAAGCGTAAATTTAAAATAAAATAAAATGTAATAAAATAAGGAAAAAAGGGAGAGAATTTAAAAGCTAAATGCTCTTTTAAGTCGTTTCAACTTTAGTTTCTGCATAAGTCACAAATGATATATGTAAGCGTGGTCGGTCGAGTCCATTTTTTAGCATAAAAAAGTTTATATTTGATACGGTTTAGTTTAGAATCTCTGTTTCTCGAGCAAAGGGAAGTGTATATTACAAACATAGATAATTGGTCATTACAACCCTTACGACTTTTTATCTATGCAGATTTGATTCAATTGCTAATGGTAACATCTCCTACTACATTGGTATTCTGAGTAAAGTCGGCTTTGTGTAGGCTTCTCGGTTTCTCTATGTTGTTTGTTTCCTCTCAGCGATACATTTCTTTTATCAGTTGGTATTGATTATAAAGTAAATGATTGAGTGAAACCTCCAAATCACGATCAAATAAAAATTGTTTTCCATGGGAATCTTATATTTTTCAATTGAAAGATTCTTTTGAATTCTCGTATAAAAATACCGGTACGCTCTCATATCAGTAGACATTTTTCGATAATTCGATAAAAAAAAGTACTCTTCAGTGACAGTATGCCTCTCCAACTGAATCGATTGAGTAAGATTTTCTATATGTTCAATATTAATGTGAATTCAATAAAATAATTTTAAGATATTCTGTCATTTTCATATAAAACTTTCATTTTTCATTAACTGTTCCCTTTGGTTTACACTGTGATTAATTATCTTTCAGATGTACTGCTACCACAGCACCAATACAATTAACATCGCATCATGAAAAGTATTTGAATTGTTTGTAAATTCACTTAAACTTTAATGATGCCTTTTGCTAATGATGTCACCCTTTGTAATCCTAATATTCTAAAGATAACAATGTTCCTAACGTTATAATTGTACGTACATTTACTATGTATATTTTGTGCTTCACTGCGTGCACCTTAAAGTGGAATAGAAAATATCTTGGAAGTCTTTTCATTCAAATATTGGCAAAATAATGAGCGTTTTTTTGTGAAAATAAATACTAACTTATAATAGGAAAGTCAAAACATACATACATAATTGGTCATTACAACCCTTCAGTGAGGATTACGACATAGCTTCTCACACCACTTACATTGTATACGTTAATTTTTATAAATGAGTGACTTATGACACCTAGAGGTCAAGGATTCAATTTATTGGTAGACAGAAGATTCAAAAAGTAATTGATTTTGAAGGTGCCCAAAATATTGTAGTATTATTATTACGGTATAGTATTATTACGGTTTTGTGCCCTAGTATGATTACAACACAAATCTGAGAGCACGTACATATATACATAATTGGCCATTACAGCCCTTCAGTCAAGACTACGGCCTAGCTTCTCATACCACCCATGTTATTAGCGTTAATTTTATACGTGAGTTGCGGGACCTATATTTTAACGTCGATTCCGAACGACGGACTTTTAAGAAACTTTTCATGACAATTTTATTTGCACTCAGAGATTTTGCCAGTAATCTGCTGAGAGGAAGTCGCCGAAGACATATTTTAATATTTTTCGTATTAATGTCCGACATGGTGTTTGAACCGTGGCCTTACGTTTAATAAGCCAACACACTACCTACTAGACTACGGAAACTCAAAGGAATTTGTGTATTCCATGCCAATAAAACTGTTCTTCCTTTGAAGCAAACCAATTTGTCACGCAATTTTCCTAGGAACAGAAGTGCTGCTCCAGCAATGCGTTTCCCATCAATGAAAACACATAATAGTCGACTGTTGAATCTGCGGCTGGGGTATCAGCTCCCAGACTAATCCTGTAGCACTTTATTGTCGGTGCACGGATTTCGTTAACTCGAGATGCCAATAAAAAACTTTATTCCAAGACGTGACTAATTTCAGAGTAGACATCCTATAAAAAGTATTGTCACAACAAGCCAACCTGATGTCTTGGGTGTGCACTGATTGACATGAGACTTTTAGCCCTACTGTTGATCCCATTCCCTTCTTCCTACCTACGGGTTCACTTTAATAGTGTAGAGGTTTCTGGACAAGTGAATTGAAAATTTATGCCACAATAAATTCTGAACAGACCAAACTTCCAATACCTACGCAAGTTAGGTTCCAACAGGACAGAAATTTCACACTAAAAGGGTTTTTCCGATTGTCGGCTCGAGCAACAATTGTAATATCGATAGCCCATACGCAGAGCAATACACCCAAACATACATAGTCAACCAAAAGCTTAAAAGGGAGCTTAGCAATGGTATATCCTAGGTATTCTCATCGGAAACTAACTAGAGTTCGTAACAAATCTGACGGGACACATTCTGACATATTTTTAAGGTAAAAAAAATTTAAGATTCCATAGACCGGTTAAATCACAATCCTCCTCATCCTTATTCTAACAGATGCTAGAATTGCTACAATATAATGGGATTATTAAGTTCGCTGCGAAATATACTAAAATATGCAGGGGCTCTATAAAGTCTAATCGGTTTCTAACGGGCATAGTCCCTACATAATGAGAAAATAGTTTATTTGGCAATATAAACCATTCAGAAATTTTTTGTAACTATTCTTCTTTTGTTCTTTTTTGTTTTTAATAATTTTATAGGCACGTGGGTTAATAGATCCAGTGAAATTCAACTACTGACAGCCAACATAGCTAATTGATCGCGAAATATGGATACAACGTAGTAGACTCGCATTTGCTGAACTCAACATAGTCAACAAATGTTAATTTGAGATTATAGTGGAGGTTAAATTGTTTAAGAATTTTACAAATTATTGTTCCAACGAATTCATAGATCCCAGTATAAATAACTGTTTAGTGTAGACCCATTTAATCTAATACGGTGTTCAGATATGCATCTTTATTGCGTAAATCGTAATAAACGTCATTATTGAGCTCAATATTTCATATAAAGTTTCAATTAATTATTGCGCAATAAATACGCAAATTGTTATAATATTGAGTAAAACTTAAAATCCAGCACATGCATACTTAGCATATTACAATTAACCGAACACTTTCTATTGATATTTGACAACTCAAATGTCAACGACAAACAAAAAAAAAACCAAACAAGAAAACAAAATAATGAAGTCGCCGTAGTCTAGTAGATAGTGTGTTGGCTTATTAGACGCAAAAACCTGGGTTCGAGCCCCAGGCCAGGCATCAAAGACAAAATACAAAAAGTATTTTTTTCGGCGACTTCCTCTCAGTAGATTTCTGGCAAAAACTCTGAGTAAATAAAAATTGCCATGAAAAGTTTCTCAATAAATAAAAATCTGTCGTTCGGAGTCGACTTTAAACTGTATGTCCCACCACTCATGTATAAAATTAACACACACAACATAAGTGGTGTCAGAAACTAGGACGTTGTACAATGGGTCAATTCGACCTCCGGGTACTGTACTTGTCTTAATTGACAAGTCCTCTAACCTAACCTAACCTAAACAAAATAAAAACAATATTGTTGAAATAACCAGCTGTTTTGTTTACCAGCTGCCAAATGAATATTGAATAAGCAGCTGAACTGCGTATATTGTTATGTCCGAACACTTAAAATATTGTACTCAATAAACCTCAATATCCGAACATAGTATAACTTAACATAACTTGATCTGTTACTGTAGCAGTCATAGTTGTCGTTATATTCCGCGATTAAATATTTTTAAATATACGATATTATAAATAATTTCTTTTTTACACTTAGTCAAGTATGAAACTCCTTGTAAAAACAGGACAATGTTTTTCCCCCATACATTTCCTTATACATGAGGCAAAAGCATGTTTGTGAGGATTGTTGTTTATCGCTTATGTTCACGTACATCTTAACAGCACTCACGCTATAAAAGAAATTTGTCACATGCAATATACTTGTTTATATACATACATATGTATGTAAGGACATACATAAATACATTGCTTTGAGCTGTACTAAGCTTGAGTTTCTGTCAAAGCGGCAGTGGGAAATGCATACAAAATACAAAAAGTACAATATACGGCTAGAATTTTCAGTTTATGGTGAAAACACAGCGACGAAGATTTTGATGGAGTGAATGGCTGAATAAGCAAATCTTAAAGTGGCACATTTAATTATGATGGCAAGATGACGTGAACAATGATTTAAAAACAACAATTCTTCATGCAATGTTAAGCAAGAAATTTAATGCAAAAAAAATACAATTATGCGTTCATATAATAGCTTGTTATTGCTTGTATTGAAATAATTGCAATCAAAATGTTGTTTTGCTTCCTAACCTCTAAGATTTTAATTAAAATTTTAAAACATACAGAAAATTACAAATGGCGAACGAGGAAAATAAATTTTATTTCCTTTTGGCTTTCAACACAATGAAATAAGAAAATATAATTTATATTTATTGGAATATATGCAGCATGCCGCGTGTGATTGAGGTGGCAATGTAAAATTTTAAACAATTCAAGACTGCTAGGGAAGACTCACTACAAGCTGAGCTTTTTTTAGCAGCACCCAGAACGTGAAAAATTCTCTCATCTTGCAAAATTAAAGTTGCACAACCATGTTGAACATTGTCCACAATTTTAGCAATCATAATTGTGGAGAGAGTCGCCGTAGTATAGTAGATAGTGTGTTGACTTATTAGACGTAAGGCCACGGTTCAAACAACCAGGTTAGACATCAAAACGCAAATATAAAAAAAAAAACATTCTTCGGTAACTTCTTCTTAGCAGATTTCTGGCAAAGACTCTGAGAGTAAATTAAATTGCCATGTAGAGTTCCTCAAAAAATCCGTCGTTCGGGGTCGACTTTAAACTGTAGGTCCCGCCACTTATGTATAAAATTAACACACACAATATAAGTGATGTAAGAAACTAGGTCCATATTCCTGACTGAATGGCTGTAATGACCAATTATGAATGAATGTACGTAATTGTGGAGAGACTTCATCCAATTGAAGCGGAGCTAAGAGATGAGCAAGCAAGGTTTCAGCCAAATCGTAGCTTTTTTAACCAACCAAGCACACCGTGTATCATAATCCAACAGTCTAATGAATGTCACATTCCGCTTTACATGCTGTTTACTTCAAGGCTTTTGACACTGTGAAGCTGACATCTATCTAAAATGCTATCAAAGGGAAAAAGCGGCCTACAGTTTAACGTTGACTACGAACTACAGATTTGAAGAACTTTTCATGGCAATTTTATTTGCCCTAAGAGTTCCGGGCAAAGTCGCCGAAAGAAATAATTTTTTCATATTTCGTTTTGTTCGAGATGTCAGAGCTGGGACTTGAACCAGATCCTACTAGACTGCAGCGACTTCATGGTTTTTCACTCTCCTCAGTATTACTTGCTGTTGCTGTTGCTGATGATGATACAATTACGGATGTAGGCTACCAGAAAAAATGAATCATTTGGCGCACACTTAGAAGACATTGATTATGCAGACGACGTCTACCTCATCTTCTATATTCTCACAGATATGCAAATTAACACAAACCAGCTAGTCAGTTTGGTGAGAAAATGAGGATACACCGGTGTATGTAGACTTTTTTCTTCAACTGCAGATGGATCGACCATGCAATTGGCAAACAGGACGGAAGCATTTCTAGAAGCTGGCAGATGTTGTCCAGGCAGGCCATACAGAACATGGAAGTGTCTTAGCCTGTCTTAGTCAACAAACAAGAAGTGGCCAACTATTAAAAGATTAGCTTTAAATTAAGTTTAGTTTCGAATACATAATAATTTAAGAAAATGAACTTTGCAAATAAAATATTCCACAACATAAAATCGAAATAAATAAGACTCAATAACTTAATAACACCACTAAACGATGTGACCTAGTTCTCATCGTTATCATGATTGATTTCTCATTGCTTTCTCTCAAATTCCTTCACTTTCTATAAAATCCAAGAAAATTCTTGTTTAAACATTCCTTTCAAACACCTTCGCAAAACATGACGGTGCGCAAATATTCAAAGCGACGTCTCTATGTTTTTGTCTTTATTATTCACATATTTGATGGAACACTTATTTCTTAAATGAAATAAACGTAGAAATTGTGAACGTATAAGAGAGATTAAATGCCTTTATTACAACTTGGCGTTAAGTTGAGTTTAGTAACTTTAGCCAAAGTGAACTTCTAAGTCACCTTTAATTTATTATCGTTATTACAACTTACAGATAAAATAAAGTTATCTTTTTCAAAAATATGGCAGTGTGGGAGCAATGTCTATAAAACCGCTCACTTAAACAAGTTTTTTTTTTTAAATGCAGTATCAACGACTGGCTTCTTTTCTTCTCTTTATATTTAAAAGTTACCAATAGGATGATCCTACCTTCAGCTTAACGCTCACTTCTGCTTTATACTTATAATAATGAAAAACAATTTATCTGCCAGTTAAAATCCTCCCTTTAGTAAACGGCAAGTTGTTATAACAGTCCTAACTGTTCAATAAGTCTTCGCATATTTGTAGTATCTATGCGACAAGATGCAGCAGTGTACTAATAATGGAATAAAAAATAATCAGAATGCATATGTATATTTACGTTCAAAAAATACATACTGTTTAAGATTGAGGTTTTAATTTTTGATCCAGCCATACAACTAGCAGTAAGGCAGTAATGTTCTAGCTTTCACGATCAAAATTATAATAATTTGTTACAAAATTTAGGCAAACCAAAATAATTCTGTTTTCTTACAAAATTTTAACAAATAATAAAAAAGGGTTCTTCACACTAACAAGGATATGTATAAAAACCGGTTAGCTTAGTAGCAGGTAGAAAATCGCGTGACAAAGCTTGTACATGTATGTGTGTATGTATGTGTAAAATAGAAAATAGCAAAGAAAGAAGATAGATAATATACAAATTATAGCAAGTACAGTGGTACATTAAGAATATTATTAGAAATGATAATATAAATGTGCTACATTATAAAATACGTATAACTAAATAATTATTAATTTGTTGTTCTCCAAAATTCTCCCCCCCTAAGCACGATAGTGTTTAACTTAAGGGAGTATTAATTTCACCAAGAGTATCTAAATTAGGTAGAAAGGCTATTTTAGAAATAGGACGTTTAAAAAGTCTTCCATTCGATAACAGCGTCACTACTCTCACGAATCCATCACTACCAGGGTGTACTGCTTGAACTCGAGCCAAAGGCCATTGTCCGGGTGGACAACGTTCATCAAATATAATCACCAAGTCACCTACTTTAGCATTTCTCGAGACCTTTAGCCATTTAGGTCTAGCCTGTAACCGAAAAAGCCATTCGCGAGACCAGCGGCGCCAAAAATGTTGCATTAATTTCTCGACGACTTTCCATCTGGATAAGCGATCGATGTTAATTTGAAGTAAATCTTCTTCTGGTACACAAACAGATGGTTCGCCAATTAAAAAATGTGCCGGTGTAAGAGCGTTAACATCAGAAGGATCGTTGTTCAGAGGGCACAATGGTCTAGAGTTCAGGCAACTCTCGATATGAGTAAGAAGCGTTGTAAGCTCTTCAAATGTAAGAATACGATTATGCATAACCCTGCGTAAATGGTGTTTCGTAGACTTAACTCCTGCCTCCCACAGTCCTCCAAAATTAGGTGATGCTGGTGGTATGAAGTGCCACGTAACTCCATCAGAGGCCAGAAGTTCAGCGAGCTCTTTAGGTAAAGAAGATTTGTTTTTGTAAAGAACTTCCAGTTCTTTCTGAGCACCAACAAAATTCGTACCGCAATCAGAATACAGGTCGGTACAACTACCACGTCTGGATATAAAGCGTCGAAATGCAGCTAGGAATGAGTCTGTAGATAAACTGGTCACAGCTTCCAGATGTATAGCCTTCGTTACCATACAAATAAATAAACAAATATAACCTTTTGTGGTGACCGAATTCCGTGCAGTTGATTGTTTTATAATAATTGGTCCTGCATAGTCCACGCCGCTATGCTTGAAAGGTCGTGCTGGCTTAAGACGAACACTTGGTAAACTACTCATAACTTGTTGTGCTGCCTTTGCGCTGTATTTAAAACAATCAATACACTGCCGTAACACCTTTTTCGCTATATTTCTAGCTGACAAAATGAAATATTCTCGTGAAACAAAGGAATGCATTTCAATTAAGCCGCCGTGTAACGTTCTTTTATGTGCATCTAAAAATATAAGATTAGTTATAGGATTTCTTTTCGAGAGTAAAATTGGATGCTTAGAGAAGTTATTTAAATCTGATTTTTGAATTCTACCGCCAACTCGAATAATTTCTGAAGAATCGAGAAAAGGGCACAGTTTAGCAACTGTCCTATTAGTATTAATATGACCGTGTTCTCTGAGCTGAAGTATTTCGTTCGGAAAATCAACCTGTTGTGAAACTCTGATAAGTTTCATACGGGCGTAATTAAGCTCGTTACTGGTAAGACAACCTGTCATCTTACTACTACCTGTCATTTGTGATTCTGTTTTGTATAATGAATTTTTTGTAAACCGAAATATGTACGCAGTTACGCGTATTAGCTTGCTAAGAGAGGAAAATCGTGTTAGAATTTCGGGGTATTCTAGTTCCGTAATAGTTGAATGTACATTTACACATGCACGTGTTTCTGGTAAATCAGAATTTTCAAATTTTAAAATTGGTTGTTTTGGCCATTTTTCTGGTATCTCACACAACCATTTAGGGCCATTCCACCATAGCTTATGGTTAACGAGTTCCGTTGCTGAAATTCCACGAGATGCACAATCGGCTGGGTTATCTCGTGTTGAAATGTAGCGCCATTGATTATTCGTTGATCTTCTCTGTATTTCTGCTACTCTGTTTCCAACATAAACTGGCCATCTGGATGACTGGCCTCTAATCCATGATAGTACTGTTGTGCTATCAGTCCAATAAAAAATGTTAGTAATTTCGCTATCAAGTGAAGAGGTTATTTTGCTAACAAGCTTGACTAATAATGTTGCTCCACAGAGTTCCATTCGAGGTATAGTTAGTCGTTTTAGTGGTCCTACTTTAGTTTTCGCTTGTAGTAAGTTTACCTTCACACTAGAATTATTCAAAATGACTTTAGCATAAACAGCAGCAGCAAACGCAAACTTAGAAGAATCACAAAATCCGTGAATTTCAACTTTTCTAGTTGCTGAAAGTCCGATCCATCTAGGAATTTTTATTTTTTCCAATTCCTGTGTCTATATTCGATCCACCTTGTATTTAAATCTTCTGGAACAAAATCATTCCAATCGATTCCCAACAACCATAAGTTCTGAAATTCTATCTCTGCTAGAATAGTTGTAGGCGAAAGCCAACCAAGAGGGTCATATAGCTTCGCTGCATCTGATAAAAGACTTCGCTTAGTGACCTTCACGTCACTATTTTCAAATTTCATTTTAAAAGAAAAGAAATCATCTTTTATATTCCATTCAAGACCAAGAGCCTTTATAAAATTATCATTTTCAATTTCAAAAACTTTAGAATCTGCTCGAAGTTCAGGCAGAATAGATTCCATGAGATCCATAGAGTTAGAGGACCATTTACGTAGATTGAATTTACCTTTATTTAATAACTTGCACAACTCCGAATGAAGCTTTAGGGCTTGAGTCAAATCATCAGCTCCAGAAATCACGTCGTCTACGTAAGTGTAAGCATTGAGTACCTTACAGGCTAATGGAAACTGTTATTTCTCATCCAGCGCTAATTGTCGAAGTACTCTTATTGATAAAAATGGAGCTGGTTTAGTACCGTAGGTTACGGTTGTAAGATTGTATATGTTAATATCATTAGAATCAGAATCTCGCCACAATATCCGTTGGTATATTTGGTGCTCACTAGCTACGTTGATTTGGCGAAACATTTTCTCTATGTCCAATACGATAACGTCTCCATCGTGTTATAATAGTAGGAAGATCATTTTGCAGAGCGGGTCCTGCAGACAGTTCCTCATTTAAAGAGGGTTGAAATGTTCTTCTAGAACTACCGTCAAAAACGACTCTCAACTTTGTCGTTGTGCTACTATCTCGTAGTACACCGTGGTGTGGCAAGAAATAACTATTTTCAACTAAATTCTGAGGGTATCTACCCTGTTTGACCATGTGACCAAGTTCTTCGTATTCCTTTATGAAGTCTTCATAGAGCTTACCAAACATCGGATTCCTTTTACATTTTGCTTCAACATTCTTCAACCGAGAAAGCGCGTTATAATCTGTATGATTAAAGATTGGCAAAGGACATCCTTTTAAAGCAGCTTTAAAGGGTAAATGAACTGTGTAACGACCAGTATGGTCACGAGTAGTGGTCTTTTGGAAATACTTCTCACAAAGTTCTTCTTCTTCTGTAAGAAGTCTCTTTTCTAGTATTTCCTCTTGCTCCCAAAATGCACGAAGTTGCTTATCCAAAGCACATACGTTCACATTTATATTATTTTTCGGAAAAGAGACCTGTGATGTAGGCCCAGAAACTACCCAACCAAAATTAGTAAGTTGTAAGAATAAGCAATTATTGAATTTCCTTGCTGATGTAAAATTATATTACTGTAGACATCTCCTCCCAAGAGTAAGTCGATTGAACCGCGTTCGGTAAAATTTGGATCAGCCAGATTAATTTTCTTTAAACTTGACAACATTTTCGAATCTATTGGTTGCGGCTGATAAGCTGTAATTTTAGGTAAAACAAAAGTCTGACAGACCATCTCAAAATTTGGCTCAAAATTTGAAGACAAACTAATTTGAACTAGTTTTGTGGCAGTGTAATCCTTTCCACAAACACCGCTTATTTGAGCATGAGTCTTAATACCTTGTAGTTTTAGAGTTTCAGCAGCATTTTGAGTAATAAATGAAGCCTGAGCGCATTGATCAAGAATTGCTATTAAATAAAAAAGACCGCTGGGTGTTTTAACTACTACACGCACTGTAGCTAAGAGTACTTGAGGCTGATCTTTTAGAATATTGCAGTTGCAAACTAAGTTTTCAATGACCTTGTCAGATGAATTATTATCAGCTCTATTTACTTTTCCGTATTCCTTATGCACAGTGGTGTGGTGCTTCTGCTGGCAAATTTGACAATTTGATTTTAAATGACAGTTGATGCTAAAGTGTCCGATATTTAAACAATTTCTACAAATTCTCTTTTCGTTTAAAAAGTTGCGTTTATTGTCAGAGGACATAGCTGCGAATTTAAAGCATTTAAATAAAGGGTGTCGCTTGTCACAACAAGGGCAATTTGTATCGTTATTAGTTGCAGTCACATGAACATTACGTTTAGAAACCTTTTTGTTTGTTGCTTGATATAAACTTCTAGATTTAGTGCTCTGATACGAAGAATGAGAATCATTAATTGTTTCTAAAGTTCTGAAGGATGTTTCCAAAAATTCAAAAAGCGTAGTAATGGATGGAACTTCAGTAGAAGCTTTTAAAGATTGCTCCCATTCCTTACGAGTTTGCTGATCTAGTTTATTAACGGACATATAGATTAGAATAGCATCCCAACCATTAGAATTGACTCCTAATGTGCGCAACAAAGCAAGACTATTACGCGTCGTATCTAAGAGAATCTGAATGCTTTCAGCTGAGCCATTACAAGAAGGTATTGAAAACAACTTTTTCATTACCATGTCGACAATTTTTCTTTTGTTGTGATAACGATTGTTTAAGGCATTCCAAGCCAAGCTCTAACTAGCGTCTGAAGCAGGGTATTCATTCACAATATCTAAAGGAATACCTGAACACGAACTTTTCAAAAAATAATACTTTTGAACATTACTTAACGCCTGATTATTATGAACTAACGACACAAGAGACATAGTCTCCAGAAAATACTGGTAGATCTATTTTAGGCAAACGAGCTTCAACTGCTATAGTTTCGTTTCTATTATGTGTTGAGTTTGCAAACGTACTTGAATGGATAGTTGATACATGAGGATTAACAGGTTCATTTACTATATCAACTAACTGGCCCTTTAACAATAAAAATTCATTTTGAAAATTATAATATACGTCTTCAGAGAAGTAAGGTACGTCACTCATATTAAACGAATTTTCGCGAATAATTTCCAAAATCTGTTTGTGAATATCTTTAAACTGAGTGTAAGAAGACTCGATTTCTTCCAAGACACATTGAGCATAACCACGAGTAACATTAGTTTTAGACTGGTATGCTTCTGTAGTACGTTGCAAATTTCTTAACAACAACCGGTGTTCGTCGATTAATTTCGTTAAATTTTCCATTTTAATTTCTTTTCAATTAATACTTTTAAAAACACACTTTTTAGATAAATTTCATTAATACATACGGTTTGGATCACAAAGTAAGGCAGTAGTAACGCAGGTTAACTTAACGTAATTCAAACCCAAGTATGGAATCCAAGTATCCAGCAGAGTTCTTCCAATTAGCAGTTCCAAGCCAGAGTATGCGATGTATGTTGTCCAAGACCTCAGTGTAGGCAATAGCAAGATTCCGCAGTAGGCAAAACTTAATTGTAGGCACTCTTCCAGAGTAGGCAATATTACCACCATAGGCAGTCCAGTATAAGCAAGGTTCCAAAATAGGCAAGAGTCCAGTATGGGCAAGATTCCAAAATATGCAAGAGTCCAGTATGGGCAAGATTCCACAATATTTCCCAAAAGGCAATATTTCTCAATAGGCAATATTTCACAATATTTCCCGGGTTTCGGCACCAATGTTTAAGATTGAGGTTTTAATTTATGATCCAGCCATACAACTAGAGCAAGGCAGTGATGTTCTAGCTTTCACGATCAGAATTATAATAATTTGTTACAAAATTTAGGCAAACCAAAATAATTCTGTTTTCTTACAAAATTGTAACAAATAATAAAAAAGGGTTCTTTACACTAACAAGGATATGTATAAAAACCGGTTAGCTTAGTAGCAGGTAGAAAATCGCGTGACAAAGCTTGTACATGTATGTGTGTATGTATGTGTAAAATAGAAAATAGCAAAGAAAGAAGATAGATAATAGACAAATTATAGCAAGTACAGTGGTACATTAAGAATATTATTAGAAATGATAATATAAATGTGCTACATTATAAAATACGTATAACTAAATAATTATTAATTTGTTGTTCTCCAACACATACATTTGAAAATTTAAATCTATTTTGAAAAAAAAAGAGTTAAAAATTAAGAGAATACATTTACTATGTTCTAAAAAATTAATTAATTTAAAAGGATAGACTGTGAAATTTATTCACTTGCAAGTAAGATCTTAAATATACAAAAAAACGAAGCTCAGAAATCGATATTAAATTCTATAGATTAGGCTTTTTGCTCCTTAAATAAACAAAAATACATACGTAACGTTGGTTTAACAGTAAAAAAATGCGGGCTACTATGAAAAATAAAGGATCTTTTTCACATTCCTTTTTAATTTTTAATTATTTATCCTCCCTTTGGCAAGAAAACGAAAATTTCCCTGCTCTAATAACATAGAAGCACTGCTACGCTAAAAAAGGAATTTAAGACGCCAATGGCAAGAATTTCGTTCTCCATGCCTAAAATCTCAACTTAACCAGAACCAAAGAATTCTGCGTGACGCTTTGCAGAAGGATAAAGAGTCGAACTTGCAAAAATATTTGCAAAATTGCAAGCAAAGAAAGACTCGGAATACAGTTTATGGACGGCAGTGAAGAAAATGCGGCGACCTACTTTGCATGAATCCCCATTACGACTACAGCACGGTGATTGAGCAAAAAGGGCAGGTGGCTTTTGCCACCTACTTAGAGAATGTTTTTACATCAAAAAATTCTTTTCTAGTATTGCCCCAGTTACAAACGACGATGTGGTTCGTAGGCCGATCAAGTTCCCGCTGTCTCCAGTGATTGCCGTCATACAGAGCCTAAAGTCGAACAAATCACTTGGTTGTGACAAAATAACTGCGACAATGATTAAAAATTTGCCTAAATCGGCTGTGCGTTTTATTTTGTTCATCTTTAACTGTATGTTGCAAACAGGCTACTTTCCTGCATCTTGGAAATTACCTGATTTGGATAAGGATTTAGGCAAAAACATCACGCAAGTATCATCATATCGTTCAATAAGTTTACTGCCAATACTTTCTAAGATGTTCGCAAAAAAGCTGCTCAATAGTTTAATACTGCATATGGATGCCAACGTCATAGTTCCCGACCATTAGTTTGGCTTTAGGCGAAAACATAACACGATTCAGCAAGTGCACAGAATTACAAATTTAATTAGACGTGCTTTTGAGAACAAGCAGTATTGCTCTGCGCTATTTATTGATATATCTCAAGCCTTCGATAAGGAACGCAACGAAGGACTTCTATTTAAGATCACGCAGTTTTTACCAACGAATGTGCATAAGTTGCTAAAAAGTTACTTATGGAATAGATATTTCCAAATAAAATCAAGCAGTCATTCATTTAGTCAGTTATTAAGTTTAAAATTTAGATATTTTCCACCATACTTCAAACTAGAAAGATAATGCTTGAACATCAAGGGAATAGAAAAAGTCAAAGTGAAATTGCAAAAATCGTTAATTAAGCACAATCAAAATCAGAAAAAAATCTTGGGCCAGGTGAGTCTAGCGGTGGAGCAGGACACCTCATAGGTTGGCGTTCCGAAAGAACCCCCGCGCAATGGTCAACTTGACCGAGGCAAGTGGCATACCCAATTCAACAGAAGAGGATTCCGGAAGGAGCGCACCAGCTCTGGCGAGCTCGTCGGCCCTACAGTTTCCCGGAATTTCACTGTGCCCGGGGACCCACACCAGAGAGACACTGGTGGAGCGCCCGGAGAGAAATATTTAGGTCCAGTTTCCCAAAGTAGACACCGCTTCCAACCCCATTATCGAGTTTAGAGCCGTCGGTATATATATCCAGGACTTCCGGGGAGACGACCGTATTAGGATTCCAGTCATCCCTACTTGGAATCAGAGAGTGGAAACATCTGTCAAGACAATATTCAGCAGGGAAATAGCCAATTTAAAAAGGGGCCACTGGATCAACTTCCAGAATAGTGGAGTGACCAGAAGGTACAATCTGCCAACGAGTGAGAGCATTAAGTCTAGTCGCAGCAAACTTGGCCACCTGCTTAGCGAGAAGCACAGTAGGAATCCAGTTTAGCATTGCGAACAAGGCTTTCGTGGGGGTGGTGCGTAGAGCGTCAGTTATATAAATGGCGGCACACCTTCTGACCTTGTCAAGAAGTCTGACGTTGTGTTGTTTGTCCAGAGCAGTCCACCAGAAAGCAACACCGTGTAAGAGGTTGGGTTAGATGACCGTAGAATATATCCAACGTATGATCCTTGGGCGAAGACCCCATCTGGTTCCGACCGCTCTGCTGAACCTCGGGACTCAACGTGAGTCTGGTCCCACATATGCTGGGAGAAGGTGGGAATTTTATATTTCCTCGTGAAAAGAATCGTATCTGTCTTAGAGGGGTTAATAGACAGTCCAAAATCCCTACACCAGTCCAGCACGATTGACAGCGCTAAGTTCAACTTATCCGACAGTGTCTGCGGACAAATTCCCGACGCAGCAATGGCGATGTCGTCAGCGTAAGCTATGGCCTCATTGCCAGAGTGTTCCAACCCCCTCAAGAGTGAGTTGACTGCAAGATTCCAGAGAAGTGGTGATAGAACACCGCCTTGCGGTGAGCCCCTACGAACTATTATCTGACAATACGTGGCCCCCACTATGGAGGTTACTATCCTCGACTTGAGGAGAAGCTCGATGAACCTGACCAGATTCTGTCCCAGGTTCAGAGAACCAAGAGCCCTAACTATGCCGTCCGGGTCGACGTTATTAAATGCACCTTCAACGTCCAGAAAAATAGCCAAAGTGTATTCCTTAACGTGCATGGACTTTTCTACCCGAGAGATAAGAGAGTGAAATGCAGTTTCCACTGATTTAACTCTCGTATACGCATGTTAAAGCAAATATACTTCTGGTTCAAAATATTTGGAGAAAACTCCAACGGGAAATGAATTCGAGACACTAGAATTCTACTATCAAATATGGTGAAGGGATCGTAATGTATGGGTTGCTTGTTCAGTTTGGTGTCGGTAAATTGCAGTTTGTTGAAGGAAATATGGACTAAATGCAGTATTTAAAAATTTTCAAAGAAAACCTGGATAAATCGCTTGAGGTAAAGCATAAATTTGATTTGTACGAGGGTAATGATCCTGAGCATACAGCTAGAGTTTTTGATTTATCAAGATTTAATAACCGTCGAAAATTTGTGGCAAAAAAGAAACAAAGTATTTCCAGCCACACAGAACTGAAAAAGGACTTTTTGGAAGAGCAAAATAAATTAAGCCCCCAATATGTGAAAATGTATGCTGAACCTGTATCAAATATAGTTTATCTAGAATGCTATCGAACTAAGTATTGAAAACGTTGTCACTGTTCTCTATAATGTATGTATTTAACACACAAATGGGGCGTTTTTTGTTACGAGAGTTTGTCACTTTTAATATTTAATTGAACACTTATAATATTTAATTAAATTTACTTATCGCTTAAATCACTTAAACTAACGTAGCTCTTAACTTTTAAATTTAATATAGATACCTTAGTTTTTTTTTTGGTTTTTTATACATTTAAGTCCTTAATAGCAAGTGGACCAATTTGACTATGATCCACTGTATGCCATTAATAACTGAAAATGTTTTATTTAGCATGTAGTTTATGCGGCTTCGAATTTCAGCAATTTTCGCTTTCAGCTTATTTATGGTAGGAAAACTCTGCAGCTTCCCTATAAGTTTTCAATTGATTACATGCCGACCACGATAGAAGACCACTTTATATTCTTAGGCGAAGTGTTAACTGTCGTGTCGTCATATGGAAATATATAGTGATCTTCACATACATACATACATAATTGGCCATTACAACCCTTCAGTCAGGATTACGGCCTAGCTTCTCACACCACTCTGTTGTGTGCGTTAATTTTTCACGTGAGTTGCGAGACCTACAGTTTTTGAGAAACCTTTTCATGGCAGGTTTATTTACTCTCAGAGTTTTTGCCAGAAATCTGCTGAGAGGAAGTCGCCGAAGAAATATTTTTTTTATATTTCGTTTTGATGTTTCACCTAGGAAACGAACCCGGGCTTTACGTCTAATAAGCCAACGTACTACCTACTAGACTACGGCACCTTCACAAATTTCGTAATTAAGGCATGCTCCACAAGTTCCAAATATGTTTTTGAGTTCAATGTGGTAGGTAAAGACATCATCAAATCAGCATTTATCCAAATTAACAGAAAGGTGATGTAAGAAATGAAGAACGCGGAAGACTACCAAAAAAGACTTTGAATCAGAAATAAACGGTAAATATATTCAATATTGCAGAACAAACAACTTGGAACTGTATAAAAGCACTGGAATAAATCGAAAACACTAGAAAATGCGTGCCACATTAATTCAATGACCGACAGATGCAAAATCAAAATATAATTTCCAAAATTTTGCTTCGAAGACACTTTATTTCTTTATTTATTTATTACAATACAACTACAAATTATATATTTTAATTATATACGAGCGGATTAATTTGAACATATGCTCGGTGTAGTATCACAGACCAGAGTCTCTGGTGGTAATCGAACCCACGACCCTCACGCTAATAGCCTAGCACACTACCAGACTACCAGGGCACCCCAAAGACACTTTAAAAAATCAGTGTTGCATTAAACTGACGATGAAAAATTCTTCGGCTTCGGCTGCAAACAATAGTGTGTCTGGTTGGACTAGAAAAGTTTGGTGTATCACAGCCTGGTGAAACCGTTAATACATATTGCTACCTACAACAAATGATCAATTTGAACCATCCATTGATCGTCAAACGACCAAAATGGGCCACAAAACATGGCCAAGGTTACTTTACAACATGATAATGCAGCAGCACACAAAACAAAGTCGGTTCATACAATAACAGCTTTAGGGTGGGAGAAGCCATTTCACCCTCTGTATTTACCAGACCAGACTCCTTCAATGTGTTTCCTTCGATGGGTCACACAATGGCTAAGCAACACATAGATTTCTACTAGGAAGTCGAAAATTGGAAGACGATCAGTTTTATTGGCCTGATGGGTAGAATAAATGTTCACCTAGCAATGGATAAATTGAATACTTTTACTAATTAATGAAACCTGAGCTGACCTAGAAATTTTGACTCAACATTCCTGCAAATTGTAAACAATCGCCCAATGAATGAACGAAAAATCAGTAACAATATAAAATAAACCGATGCACAATGCATATACATATATTGCCATTTTAAATTTTGCATAATTTGCAAAATATTTTTAATTAGATTGTGTTGGAAATTGTATACAAATATGAATATCATGAATATTTAATATTTAGTTGAGGCAATTTAGTATAAAAACTGAAAATTATGCCGACAATTTCAGCAGAATAAATGCAAAAGTTTAAAAAAAATTATACACACACACATATTTTAAGGTATAATTTTAAATAATTTCACGAGCAAGGGTTGTAAATAAGCCCACAACATTGTTGCATCAATCAAGCATTAACGCAACATATAGGAGGGTATGGTCGGAACAAAACAATCCCGCACCCACTAATGTTAACAGACCACAGAACTAAAGAGTATAAAGAGAATCTATAAACTTCACTGTATACAGGCAGCAAAAATAATACAAACAAATATTTGCAAAAGCGATACGAACAAGTGGAAGAATTTAAAAATGACAAAAATCTTATCGAAACAAAAACAAAAAATTTGTAGGGAACAAAAACAAACAACATTTACAAATTAACGTTGTACGACTAACAAGTCACCAAAACGTATATGCATGCGGAAACTACAAAACTACATACATATGCATGCTCTTGAACAAACACGGTGCTCCAGTTAACAAACATATGGGTCATTTCAAAGAAGACAGAAAGCAAAAGTTTACCTGGAAAATAATAACAATTGGCTCTGCATTCTACATTCTAGATTACAAGCAGCCTCTAAAAGGTACCACTATCGACTTGAAGCGGAATTCGTAAGGTCTTCAATGTTATCGAAGTTTCTTGTAAATCTTTGCAATGCGGAATTATTTTCTTTCAGTGTGGATCATTTATTTCACCTGAATTGTAAATAAACGGGGTTACCGATGTTGGACCGATCCAGCCAAATTTTAGCCTACGAATTTCACTGTTAGTATCTGCAGGATTTATTCTTATAGTGTGTAGCTCATAGTATTTGAAAAATTTTTCCGACATTGAGGTTAACGAGAATTCTTATTTTTTTCATTCTTCATCTGTAACAAATCCAAAAAAAAACAGAATAAATACCAAGATTTGAAAACGTTCTGTTCCATATCTTATGAATGATTTTACGCCAGTGCCGTTTTAATCGCCTTTCCATTGTTCTCTGTTGTCATGCTACTGAAACTTTTTAAACATTAGATTGGAGTGTGCAGAAGATATAAAGAATCATTATTTGATATTAGATTACTTTCCTGTCACTTTGGAATTGGAGGTATTGATTTTGATTTCTATTGTATCAAAAAGTCTACAAAATAATTCGCACTTGTCATGTGGTTCAAACAAGTCATTAGGTCGTGCATAGCTGTTGCCAATTATGCGCTTCTAAACTGCACCTATAACATAGAAAAAATACTAATATTGGTAGAGCACATTCCAGAACGTATAATAGCTGATAAGTATTCTGATGATCAAATGCTTCCATTCAACGCAACATCTTCCACTCCTGTAACCAGAAATTTTTTGTCAAACTGATTTATCATTCGTTCCAAGCTAATCTTCAGAGCAGATGTCGTAACCAACCACAGAAGAATAAAACCTTTCCAGTATTTATAATTGGCTTATGATAGTTTTGCAAAACTATACCATCTAGAAGAAATATGATCTGATGACACTGCCAACACAAAATCTACATAAAACAGTAATTTTTTGGGAATACATTGGATCCCCTTAGATATAATACACAAGTATTATATTGTACATTGTTGACATAAGCGTTCATCTTGAAATGGAAGTTAAGGTCTGTTGCTCCAGAACTTATTCAGCAATTTTTCACTTCGTTGTCTGCGATCGTTTAGTTTCAGTTCCTGGATCTGTTGAATTTTGTATGGTGTATGTCCAAATCACGTTGCAAAAGTAGCTAAGTAGTGGTCTGCGAAAGGTTGAGAATTTGTGAAGGTTTCGAAATCAACTGCCTTTAATTCTCCTGAACTTTCTCACGCACAATGGCGATGTTACCGGCATATCTTGCATTTTGTCGGCGATCAGCTGTTGATCAATCGTTTACTGAACTAGTGAACTAAATTTTACCACCACATTGCGAAGAGTTCTCTTGATACAATGATTATGGCGATCATAAAATGTGTGAAGTATATTTCCCGTTATGTTTGTGTCTGTGATAAAAACAATTATATTGTTTGCATGTGATATCACAAAATCGACTCAACTAAATGACAATTTATTTGACAGATGTTGCTTCAGCAATATGGTTATAATGGCCATGAAAGTTCGGAAGCCCCTGGTGGACTGTATTTGTAAATAATTTTGTATATCGTCTAGCGGTTATGGCTACTTTGCCTCTCTTTTTTATGATCAATAGGTTTAGAGCCATTTTGTTTAAATATGACCTTCTTTAAATATTTTGCAGAATATTATTCTATGGCACCTTGAGGTCCTTGTGTAAAAGCTGTTTTTGGGTCCTTGAAGACTTCCGATGTGTGAAGCAGAGGCCATTATCTAGTAGGTAGTGTGGTCGTGATTCAAGCCATAACCCAGACATCTCGGATAAAAAACAACAAATATTTCCTGATTAGAGTTCGTCTTGGTTTAGCGAAACTGATATAAAATCGTTGAAAATAAGTATTTTATCCATGTTGTATACGCATATTTATCTTTTAGTACTTAAAATACCTAAGCATATTCATAGCAGATATGAGCAGCAAAAGCGGGGAAAAATATGATTCCATTTTATTCTTAAACTTCTTTAAACTGTAAAGAAAATATTGGAAAATCATATCATTTTTTCTATAAAATCCCTTCCAAGAATACAATCAACTGCTTTTTAATGAATTTCTCTACATTTGAGATCTTTTTTCTTGTCGTTCTTTTTGTTCGATGTGCTCGAAACAAATCAACGGATGTTAATACGCCCCCACAGATTACATATAATTTAGTGTTGAGTTGAGCTTTTATGTTTTCAGATGTCTTTTTGCAAGTGGACAGGGTCTACGATTTAGCCTTCATGCGCTGGTAGAAAATGTAAATTTTTAGCTTTTTTCTCCCCCTATGTGGGTGTATATGTATGGTATATGTGTTGACCATTCTCGGTAGAGTCCGTAAACATGTCACTTTAGTTGTTGAATTTACAAACGTAAACTTCGGTGCTGGTAAATCATTTTGCATGTTACGCCTCAAGGCTGTGATTGTAGTCATTCGATGACGTCAAAACGCCCTTTGACATATTTTTCCACAAGCATTAAGTGCTTGGTTTTCACTCTCTCTATCTCTTTCTTTTGTAAAAATTAATCTACCCAATCGTGTTAACTTAAATTGATGAACTTGACTTGTTCAACCAATTCTTCAGATTTCATTTATTTTTGGTTGAAATTAGAATTCGACAAGAAGTAATCAATTTCAAAAAGCATTTATTTTCAGAGAGTTTAATAAGTTTCATGATACAGATACTTCGAAATACACTAAATTAATATCCCAAATAAAAAATATTAAAATAACAATTATTGCTCAACATTACTCGAACCAATTTAAATTTGTTGCAGCAGGTAGACAGACATCTAAAAGGAAAAGGTCTTCCTTAACATTGAGGTCATTGAGGGTTCCACTTGAAAATGGAGGTCTGTTAATATAGCCTGATAATGTAACCAGTATGTACTTATTATCATTCTCCAGCAATGATTGATAAACGATCGGTCTCCGTGTTCTACAATCGCTAAGAAGCACCTATTTCACCTATGTTTGTACCTCTTGCGATTTTGTTTGATCTTTCTTTTATTCTTATTCTACTTCTTTTTGAAGGAACATAGAGAGAGGCGGTGGCTCTTCTCAAACATAATGGTTTTGAGGTAATGTGAACCCTTGTTAGATAATATCAATAAAAGAAAATTTGATTTATAAGCAGATTATCCAAGATAGAATACAATCTTTTGACAGGGCTGTATACTTGTCGCCGTAGTCTAGTAGGTAGTGTGTTGGCTTATTAGACGTAAAGTCAGAGTTCAAACCCCAGGCCAGACATCAAGACAAAATACAAAAAGTATTTCTTCGGCGACTTCCTCTCAGCAGATTTCTGGCAAAAACTCTGAGAGTAAATAAAATTGCCATGAAAAGTTTCTCAAAAACTGTCGTTCGGAGTCGACTTTAAACTGTAGGTCTCGGCACTCATGTATAAAATTAACACACACGACATGAGTGGTGTGAGAAACTAGGTCGTAATCCTGACTGAAGGGTTGTAATGACCAATTATGTATGTATGTATGTATGTATACTTGCTTATACATATGAAAAAAACAAGTAAATTCTGTGATGGTGAGAATGAATGCATGATCAGAACATATTATAGCAACCTGTAAGTATCAGCACCTGATGTGAGTGTGTATCTGCGGCTGCACAAGTTATTCTTGTTGCTCTAATTGATAATTCCTCTAATTTGATAATTTATTTCGTTGCGAACTAGTTCAACTATTGATTTCTTAAACTATTATGGGATTAGTTTTGAAACGTCTATATATGTGCACTTATTTTTTCAGCTGAATAGGAAGTTATGGATATCGATAATTATGATAACGATAACAACTGAGAATGTCAAACTTTGTTATAATGTGCGGTAAGTTATCATTAATCGTTTAACGCCAAAACAATGATTCCAAAATGTAAAAAAAATATTGTTAGGTTTTTAGCCTTTTAAAAACGTGTAAAATATGAGTTCGTAGATTGCAAATAAAATAAAAATAAATTTGTGTTTAGTTTTAGATAAATCTTTATTGTTCGCATTCCGCATTCCGTGTGCCACTGTTAGCAACTTGATTTAACCTCTTCACGCCCTTGGCCACATATTATGTGGACGTTTAATTTTTTATAATTATAATTATAATAATAATAAAAAAACAAAAATTTTATAATAAGTTATTGACTACCAAATCCTCCAACAACAGAAGTAAACATTTTGCCATTTGTCTGCAATGATGATATTACTTCCGACGCATAGGCAGATAAATAAAAAAAACCTGAAATAATTCTTCGGCAGTCTGTTTTATTGGATTATATCAAGAAACCGTTAATATTTGAAAAGAATGATATCAGATATATTTAATATAATAAATTTTACCATCACCACCTAAAAAATCTAAAAGCTGGACTAAAGTTAATCTTCGAATTAGACTGGACGGTATAGGTCATTATTCTAAATACAAGGAACTGAAAAATCCCCCTAGATGTCAAGACAAAAATTGTGTAAGACAAACTCTCTACATTTGGGGGAAATGTTAAGAATATACATGCCTGATATGCCCGGAATGTATGAAATCATTTCACAAATAAATTACCATTTACGCTCAGTGGCCACAAATGTGGACGTTATTCCTTTTTGTGAATTTTCATTGTTTTTTGTTTTCTGAATTCCTATTTAAATAAAATTAAATAATTTAAAAAGAAAAAAAATGTAATCATTTTTTTTGTCACCATAAAATCGTCCCTGAAGAGGTTAAACAACAACAATTTGCTTTATTTGTTTTTCTTCTTTACACTCTTCCGTGTACACAGTATCAATTGTTCGTCAGATCTTTACAGCGGAGATCTTCACACGCAACCCGTCTTCACACAAGTCTGACAGAATTTTTACTAATCACGTTGCCTGCTTTGTCTTGGCCTTTATATCGCTGCGTAAACAGTCTGATGAATGCTCTTGATGGAGAATGACTTTGCCTTCGCGAAATCTCTATAAATGTAAACATGTTGTTTACGTTATTATTGTTTGTCTATTTTGTTTATGTTTGTCTATTTTGTTTATGTTTGTCCTTACAGTGTTGTTGTTGCCTGTTTGTTTACATGTTCATTCCCTTTTTATACTGCTGTTGTTGCTATATTGTTGTTTATTCGTTGATAATGTACACACGCCCATTGTTTTTGTTTTTGTTACTTTTGTTTATTATTTTAATGTTAAACGATAGCAATATTGATAAATCTGTTCACGAAATTCATAGAGCACTTCGTCGTCAATTTTTCGCCATTCTCAACTTGTTGGACTTTATTCTTCGTGTGTGTTAAAAATTTTAGTTACAGATGCTGGCTTAAAATACAAAAATTAAATGCAAACAACCAAATATCTGGCAAATTTTTACTCATTGAAGATGAAAATTTTCATCAAAGAAGGGTATTAAGTGGTGAGAGAATTTCTCGTTAAATGGCTGCGTCAATAAGTAAAATTTATAGATTTGGAGCGAACACAATTCTCAAGCCGTTAGCGAGTCAATATTTTCATTTATAAAAATCAACTTTTCTTTTAAAATGAGAAGATGTCATCATTACGGAGAATAGCGGCCGAATCGTACCAAGCTGATTATTAGTTTCCGAAAAGCAATCAGCTAAGCATCAACGGCTTAATAATCGATTTATTGCAAAATCAATTTGGTGACAACTCTGCTCGTAGTGGGAGTCAATGTTCAACATCATATGTTCATTGACGTCATACGACCAGAATTGTTAGAAAATATAGTTGCAAATTGGACAAATCGAATGAACATTTATATCGCAGCCACGACGGACATACATATTTCGACAGTGTTATTTAAAAAATAAATACCATGAAATAAGCGGACTTTAATAAAAACAATTGCACTTACGATAACAAAGCTCTTAAAATAAGACACAGTACTTGCCATTCTGGTTACCTAATACTATATGCTTTCTCACACTTAGGGCCATTATTACAACTTGCCGTTAAAGTTGTGTTTAGTTAAAAGTACCTTTAGCTAGAGGGAACTGTAAAGTTACCTTTAACTTATTTTCGTTATTACAACTTACAGATAAAATAAAGTTAACTTTTTCAAAAATAGTTCAATTTCAATTAAATGTTCAATTAAACAGGTTTTTCTTAAACGCAGTGACAATGGCGGCCTTCTTTTTTTGTTGCATTTGCTCACTTTGTTTATATTTGAAGTTGACATATTGAAAATAATATATAATATGGCAAGTGCAAACATTAAGTGGCATTTAAGTGTTAAAGCTAGGATGATGCTCCTTTTAGCTTAACGCTCACTTCTACCTTATCGTCCACTTATAATAATGAAAAACAATTTATCTGTCCGTTAAAATCCTTTAGTTAACGGCGAGTTGTAATAATGGCTCTTAGCCATCTTCATGCTAATACATGAAATATGTTAACAGCGAATACTTGGTCTAATACCGAAAATGGTGCGAGGCTTGGGAATTTCGAAAACAATGTAGGTACTTTCAATAATTACACATTCAAAAGGTGTTAAAATCCTAACGAATTTTTCTGCCTTGTGATTGGTTTTATGTAAGCATTTTAAATTACTCTCGCTTGAAATTTACCCTAAATTGAAAGAACACTTTCCTAAAAATTTTTCACATTTGAAGCACAAACTACCGAAAAGATATTTAGACGTCTAAGTTCGTTGAGCTCGATTAAGCAATAGAAATTTTGGTCCATTCATCTTCAAATAATAAAGATGTATGCCACAGTCCGCGGTAAACGATAAACTAGAAAATCAGATTTCCGTTCTTCTCCTCATGAGTGTATTTTTTTACTACACAAACACCAACAATAACTATTTTTACAACAAAATATAATTTTAGCCATAAAGCATATTAAATTCTTTATAGGAAATATCCGTAATCCATAATAAACAAACATACATACATTACAGAATTTCCCTAAAATAAAGCAACACTAGAACGTGTAATAAAATATAAAAATTGCACTAACAACCTGTATTCAAATATTTTTCATTTTGCATGCGCCACTCTATATAAAGGCTAAACTCGTTACTTTGAATGATATTATCCATACCATATGTATGGATGTATGTATGTATACATATACATATGTACGTATGTATATACATTATATTACTATAAATATCAAGTAATATCTATGGATTTATGTCATTGCTCCTTAGTCCTTTTGGAGGGTTTTTATGACTAGAAATGTTTAGTATGTACTGCCATACAGAACATTTAAAATGTTCGAAAAAATGAAAGAAACAAAAATCTAAAACAATAGAAGCAAAATATGTTGAAATAAATGGTGAAATAAAATGCAGATGTTGACACTTAAGGAATATATTTTCATACATCTCCATATAAAATATACTTCGAGAAAAATTAAGCAAAAAAAATCCATGCAAAAATCTGCCTACAATAATACAATAAAATATTACACTGACAAGCAGACATTTTCAGATGATTATACATTTCTCGTTTTAACCCTTTTGGTATTTTGATGCCTCAAGGGATCATAGCATTCAAATTACCAGAGTAACTACATAGTCTAAGTTATTTAATAGGTCGAGTAAAACTCAAAAATACTTTTTTTGACAAAAACGCTTTTTTGATCTTTTCACATAAAATTATTAAATACCCAAATATGTTTGAACATATTTTAAAAACCCAAAGTTTTTTAGAAAGGGGAGAGGTTAGCCTTTAAAGCTTTATACATAAATATTTTGTTCAAACTTATATGTTAAGAGTTTTGATGGCGTAAACTTGGAAAATATTATTTTTTTTTTATTTTTCAAGTTTAGCCATTCTTAATTGCAAAATTTAATTAAAAAATATAAAATGAGTGGTGACGTTCTGAAAGTACATTACCTTGTGAAGAGATTGACACTGTTTGATAAAACCGGACACAAATTACCTTAGTTATAACTTAAACAGTATAACAGTCGTCTTAAATTTTTTATATATGTCATCTTATCAAAAGTACTTTTAGTTCAAAAAATTTAAAAAGTTTTGATGGATCTTGATTGTTTATCGCAAAATGTGTCAATTTAACTTCTGTACGACTACCAGAAGTCGGCTAATATTTGTGTTGTTTGCAAATATTATTATTTCGCTTTGCGCAAACATTGTTCAACTTCTGGTGGTCGCGCAAATGTGAAATTGACACATTTTGCGATAAAAAAATAAAATTCCGTCAAAAATTCTGAAAATGTTTGAACTAAAAGTTCATTTGAAAAATTATATATATGAAATATATAACTCGACTGTTAGACCATTAAATAATAACTACGGTAACTTTTGTCCGATTTGATCAAACGAAGTGTCGATCACTTCACAAGATAATGCAATTTCAGAATGTCATCACTTATTTCATATTTTTAATTAAAGTTTGCTACTATGAACGGTCAAACTTGAAAAAATATGAAAAAATTGACGTTGGTCAAGTTTACCTCATCAAAACCCATAGAATATTAAGTCAAATAATATATATATGTATACCGTGTTAAAGGCCCATCCCTTTCCTTTTTAATAAGGTTTACATTTTGGCCATCGGTTCAGAAATGTTTGTGTAATCAATAAATTTGTGCGTAAAGTCCAAAAACAATCAAGTTTGGAGGGTTCAAGAAATATAAAAAAAAAATTTTTGAGTTCTACTAAACAAAACTCACAAATTGGACTAAGTCAATAGCTGGGTGTATTTAATTTTTTTTTATTTTGTTGTAGTAGTAATTTCGAACACTTTCTTGGAATAGAATACACTCTTGGAGTCATATCGGTGCTTTGTGAAAGGGTAATAGGTGTGATAAGATCAAAAATACCGTTTTTGTCAATTGAAACAACTTTGGAGGGTTCAAAAAATATAAAAAAAAAATTTTATACTACTCAACAAAACCCTCAATCTACACTATGCCGTTAGCTGGGTGTAATTTGACTGTCGCAAGGTGTTTTTATTATGACATGGTTCAGAAACATAAATGAGAATATTGTAGTTAATAATGCTAAAAATAAAACCAGGCACCGAAAGGGTTAATAAAAAAAACGTATTTGATATTTCGCCTTGTGCTTGGCAATAGATTGTTTGAATAAGAATAATACGAGTGTCAATGTTAAAAACTGGTCTGCGCCATACTCGCCACTCCTCAAATCCTTCTGATAGGATGAAGCTTTAAGCATAAATGAACTTTCGAGGAATAATGTTAAAAGCAAGACTTGTTATTGAAGACATTAATCCTCTGACATTATGAACAATTATGCTTCTTTTTTCTCTATGGATACTATTCAACAACGGTGTTTCGGGGGGAATTGGGGTAAGAATCCAAAATAAAATATTTAATATGAGCACAGAGATAAAATACAAAAGTATTAGAAAAAAAGGCTACAGATTTATGTTTTAAAAAACAAACACGTACCTTATTGTATGGGGGTTGATCGAGAATAATGATCAATTCTTTTATTGCTTCTCTTTTCTTTTTTCTTATTTAAGTTCCACAACTTTAAGCGTACTTACACTACTTAACTTAAATTAGGGTGACCCTTGCAAGGGTGCAACAAGTAGAGACGAGAAGTTACCTGGTCAAATAGGAATAAAATAACAAATTCAATTATAGTGAAATGAAATAAAGATACAATTCAATTAGGGTTACGATACATTTCAAATAAAATTTCATTTTATACAAAATTTCATAAAAACAAACCAATTCATTTAAGTGACAATTAAAAAAAAAACAAGAAAGAGAATTACTTATTTACTAAGTACGTTAATAACGATTGTTGCGCCTGTAGAGCTGGGTGCCGCAACTACGTTGTTGTTGTCCTTACTTTTATGGGTTTGGCAGGAACATTCGTGAGCATGGCTGCGGGTTGCGCTCTTATTGTTGTCCTTCCGTTGAACAACCTTTTTTTTTGGTAGTGTTATGTTTGCGGTCGTCTCGATGCCGGAAATGCAGCATGATGTGGTGTTTGCCCAGACACTCCATACACCGCTCCCTACTGCGGCAGCTCTTCGAAAAATGGGACTGGGCCAAACAGTTCGTGCAGTACTTCAATCTCTTTACTGCGCCCAGTCGCTTGTAGGGGTTTAAGCGGCGGAATGCCGGGCATTTTTGGAGGGAGTGGTGACCGTTGCACAAAAGGCACTTTGAGGCGGTGCGTTTGACCACTTCATCCAGACTCTGGGTTTCTGGACGTTCCACCGTAAATTTTCTGGGTACTGCTTCGGACATCTATAAATAAAAAGGACAAAACAAACGAGGAAAAAAAGAAAGAACGAATTAGTTCTGACTAGGGAGTAATACAAGCTTAACAATAGGCCGTGTTAGAACGCCATTGGCAGTTCGAACGTCAGCCACTCGTACTTTCGAATCCGATCCTACATAAACGCGAGAGATACGACCGAGTTTCCATTCGCCCGGAGGCAAGTTGTCGTGGCGAATCACGACAAAATCATCAATCGCGAAATCGCGTTGGGGACATTTCCATTTGTTGCGCTTATGGAGTTCAACTAAGTACTCGTCCTTCCAGCGACGCGCAAACAAATGGTGCAAAACCTTAAATTTTCGCCACCTATTAGCGTAGGTGAGAGATTCCAATGATAAATCAGGTTCAGGGGGTGAAAGGATAGCACTTCACACAAGGAAATGACCAGGGGTTAAGGGGTTAATGTCCGAAAGGTTATCCGTCATGGGACAGAGTGGACGAGAATTCAAGCAAGCTTCTATTCTTGCCAACATGGTAGTGAATTCCTCAAAAGTAAACTTTTGAGCATTAGATATTTTCCGCAGATGAGTTTTAAAACTTTTCACACCAGCTTCCCAGAGGCCACCCATATGTGGGGCTCCAGGAGGAATGAAGTGCCATTCGACTGATTGAAAAAAGTTCTCCGATATAATCTTATGCTTCAATTCGGTAAAGAACTTAGCTTGATCCCTTTTCATCACATTCGCTGCGCCAACGAACGCGGTTCTATTATCCGAATATATATGTGCGGGGCAACCTCGTCTGGAGGAAAAACGAGTAAACGCGGCCAGAAAACAGTCTGTCGATATTTCATTGGTGGCTTCCAAATGAATTGCCTTTGTGGCGAAACACACAAACACCAGCACATATCCTTTAGTGATTCGACAACCACGTCCAATATAGGATTTAATTTCAAAAGGTCCAGCGAAATCTAGACCAGTATGGGTGAAAGGACGAGTCAATGTCGTTCTTTCTGGGGGTAGCGCAGCCATAATTTGCTGACCCAAATTCTTACGATAAATCGTACAGATCTTACAGTTATGAATAACTATTCGAATTAGGGTTTTAAGCCTAGGGACCCAAAACTCGTGCCGCATGAGGCGCAGCATTAAAGACAACTCAGCATGTACAGAGCATTTATGAAGATGCTCCAAATATAGTCGGGTAAAATTACCATGGTAGGGGAGTAATTTGGGGAAGCGTTCGTCGTAGGTCAAAGTCCGTGATCGAGAGAGTTTTCCATTGACTCTAGTCAATAAAGGGGTTGAAGGTCAATAGAGGGCTCTTACGAGGCAAAGCAGCTCTCTCCTTCAAAATTGAATATTCGGGGAAGTGTGAACTTTGACACAAAATAATTAACCGACGCTTCACGAAACTGATTTCGTCCTGAGTAAGTCCTGTTGACAAGTATTTTCCAGATAACTCATGGGTTTTATTGGCGGAATGGTAAAACCGGAAAACGTAGGACAATACTCGCAAAGCGCGAGATAAGTGCGAAAATCGGCTCAAAATTTCCTCAGTGAACGTTGTCGTATTGACGTTCACTCGAACCACACGTGTTTCAAGCTGGGTACAGGGTTGGAATGACGATTTCGGCCATTCAGAACGTGGAAGTCTTAGCCAAGTAGGGCCCTTCCACCAGATGTCAGAATTGACGAGTTCTCTGGCTGTTATACCTCGACTAGCCAGGTCAGCAGGGTTATGATGAGATTCCACATGATTCCAATTATCGATGCCAATAGTATCCAAAACATACGAAACTCTATTCGCCACAAAAGTTGGCCAATGGCACGGGGGTTTCTGAAACCAGGACAGAACTATTGTCGAGTCTGTCCAATAAAAAGTCTTCGCATTGGTAAAATTCAGCTCCGTGAGGAGTGAATGTACCATTTTTGCCAACAGAGTTGCACCGCAGAGCTCTAAACGGGGTTATGTTTGCATCTTTACTGGCGCAACTTTTGTCTTGGCAGCGAGCAAATGAGTGAATATTTCACCTGACGGGGTTTTGATTCTGCTATAAAGGGTGGCAGCATATGCTTTCTCAGAAGCATCACAAAATGCATGAAGTTGTACTTCATACTCAGGGTTAAAATTAAGCCAGCGGGGGATATTAATCCTGCCGATGAACGAGTAATCATCGACAAATTCGCGCCACCTGTGTAACGTCATGGGTTTCAAACAATCGTCCCATTCGGTTTTGTCCTTCCAAATTTGTTGCATACGTATTTTAGCGACAATTATTTTGGGTGCTAGCCACCCAACAGGGTCAAATAGCTTGGCTATTTGAGAAAGGACAGAACGTTTGGTGACTTGGATAATATCGGGCGTTGGAGATGGCTTGAAGAAGAATGTGTCCAAGCTCGCGTTCCAACGTAAACCCAACGTTTTAGCAGTACTAGCATCTGAAAATTTCAAAAAATTGGAATCCAATAAATGTACGGGGGGTAAGTCTCCAATAAGACTTTGTTCGTTCGAAGTCCATTTCCGCAACGAGAAACCAGCCGACTTCAAAACGTGAATTAATTCATAGCGATTATGAATGGCCTCCTCAATAGAATGTGCACCCGACAAAATATCGTCCACGTACATTTGAGTACGCAAAATGGTGGACGCTGAAGGGTAGTTTGACTCACAGTCGCTAGCTAATTGGTGCAACGTTCTAATTGCCAAATAAGGAGCACAGTTCACTTCGAACGTCACTGTTCTCAATTCATAATCCTCTATATCTCCCTCGGGGTTTCGACGAAATAATATCCGCTGAAAATGCGCCTGATCCGGTCTGATCAGTATCTGCCTATACATTTTCTCTATATCAGAATTAAAAACATATCTGAACAGTCTCCAACGCAAAATCAGTATAGTTAAGTTAGACTGTAAAATTGGTCCAGGGTGTAGGACATTGTTGAGACTAACACCGTTCGAAGACGGGCTTGAGGCATTAAAAACTACCCGAAGTTTAGTCGTAGTACTATCGGGTTTAAAAACAGCGTGATGTGGCAAGTAATAATTAGAGTTGGGAGAATGAGCTAAATCGGCGCTGACCTTTGTCATGTGACCCAAGGTAGAATATTCCTCAATAACCGAGTCATACTGATTCTTAACCTCCGGGGATTTAAGTAATCTCGCTTCATTCCTCATGAACTGCGAGAGGGCTATTCTCCGGGAGAACCCAAGGTTCAAACTAGTCGGAAATTCGGACCTAAAAGGCAGGGTAACCACATAACGTCCCTCCCTATTTCTAGTGGTGGTACGACGGTACAAATCCTCACAAAATTTGTCCTCAGCCGAAACTTTCATAAATTTGGGAACTTCCTCAACTTCCCAAAACCGAGTGATTTGGTCGTTCAAGTCCAAATGACTGAAAAATGACACGATAGAGTGTAAAGAATGCGGCTGAGGAATTCTACCAGTAAAGACCCATCCAAAAACGGTCTTCTGGGCTATAAGAGAACCCTTAGGGTCCCTATTTACGTCGGTCAACATAATTTGCGAATATACATCCGCTCCCAATAGTAGGTCCATATGGCAGTATTTGAGATCCTAAGCAGGGATTTCGCACAAATCGAAATCCATTGTGTCTTTCAGTGAACACGTAGGTAGACGACCAGTAAGTTGCTCGACCACATAAGCATCAGTCTCCAAGTGAAATTCTGGATCAATGGTCGAACCCAAGGAAACCGAGCAGATTTTAGTAGAATTGGCTGCTATCGCTCCATTCAGACCGAGTATCGTAGCAGCAGGGGCAGAGAATGTTGGAAGATCCAGCTTTCTCTGAAGTCTCTTCGAGACAAAAGTAACCTGAGAGGCAGGGTCTATCAATTCTCTAGCAGAATATCTTACGTCATTGAGCATGATATCTACTACAGTCGTGGCCAGCAAGACTGTAGAGTACGGGGTGGACTGTAGTTGTGTCGAACAATTTCTAAACGAGCGAGCCTCGGCAGAAGTTGATGGTTTCTCCACCAAGTTTTGCTCAGAACGAGAGGTGTGCTCCGGAATAGGAGCAGAGTGACTTGATGTCGCGGGGGTTATTGAATTATTTCCGGGTTTGGGTCGAGAAGGGTTAGGGGCTTCAGTGCGATGAAGCAGCGAATGATGCCTTTGCTTGCACATATAACAAACATTAGTGCTCTGGCATCTTCGAAATTCGTGGGAGGTTGCCAAACAATTCGTACAAATTTTGTTCCTTTTGGCAACATTTATCCTTTCGCTCACTGACATCCTGAGAAACTTGGAGCACAATCGAATGGGATGATTATCCGAACACAGTGTGCATTTTTTCGGGGGTATATTAGGAGTGACCGTTGTCCCAAAACTCTTAAACTTTCGATTCTCCTGAGGAGAATTTCGGGTACGATTATTCACTTGATTCGGATTGTGACTGCCAATTATATCAGAAACAGACTCTAAGGTCCGATACCTCGCAGTCAAAAACTCGTCCATGCTGCTCCATTTGGGGAAGCATGAGTTAGGGCCCTGGGACTGTTCCCAAAGACCAAGAGTATTCTCAGGTAATCGGGTGGAACAAGTATAAACGAATATGATGTCCCATTCTCGCTTGTTTTCGTACCGGTCTACCAGATTTTTCCACGCCATATCAAACCCATCGTTCGTCATAGGGCATGTGCGGATTATGTCCCTAGCCTCGCCTTCCATTTTTTGTAGAACATAATACATTTTCTGTATATTACTGATATGGGGGTTAGTCACGTAAAGGGCCGTGAACATGTCCCTGAAAGTTGGCCAGGACGCGTAATCCCCAGAAAATGTTTGGGTGTCACACGGGGGAAGGTGGATAGGTATAGTATTATTGGGGTTCGCGGGTTTGGACTTAAAATTATCAACTAAACTATCGAGGAATGACACCAATTCAAAATATAAAGTATATCCTGACATATACTTTGTCTTGACGTCCTTTGTCCACATCTTAGTATCTTCGGCATTCTCCAGAAGGTCTTCATAACTATCGCGGAAGACCTCCCACAAGCCGACTAATTCCTGCCGATGGGTGTTCAGAGAATGAACGGAATGTCCTTCTTTCGGAATAGCCCGAACAAAGGTTTCAAAATCCGCTAGGCGGTTGAAATTTTTACTGAAATTTCTTAAATTCCGTTCCATTCTCGTATGAGTTAGGGAAAAGGGTTACAGAAAACTTTCCGTTAAAAAAGAAACCAAAAAAATCGCGGAACGTAACGTGAATTTCGCAATATTGCGACACGAAATGCAGGGTTACAAAAAAAAAGAACCCAAAAAAATCGCGGTACGTAACGAAAATTTCGCAATATGTCGACACGAATGTTTTAAGGAAACAAAAAAAAACGAATAATAAAAACTATCCAAAATCCGAAAAGGTTGAAATCGGTCAAAAATATTTCGACATAAACCGTTCACGCGAAAATGTTCAAAATCATAAAAATATTTTAAATATAAAAATAAATAAATAATGAAATAAAATTAAAGTAATAAAATTACTAAAATTTTCCAAAAATTATTAATAAATTTGGTTGAGTGTAAAAATATAACTTTTAGTGCACTGCTGAATTGCCGAAAAAAAACGCAAAAATAATGTCAATAACGAAGATTGACAACACACGCAGAAAGCAATAAACTGTTTACTTAAAAAAGAAGTAAACAACCAACAACACTTTTGTACTTATTGCTTTCACCAACAACAAAACGCACTTTGATGTAATCGCAACAACAATTCACTTTATAATCCCGTATATTCAGCACTTACATATATATTCTTACACTTTATTTAATTATTATTCTATTTAATTATTCTCACTTCTCACTTTTTTCTTTAAAAATTCACGAACATACCTTTTTTTTATAAAATATTATTTGTAAATGGGGGGTTTTGTTGTGTGATAGATGATGGTTTTGATTTAAAAAAAAAAATACTCCTTTAATTTTGGCCAATATGGCTGTCTCTTCAAATCTGGAAAGAGATAGCTCAAATTAAAATATTTTATTTTGGTTTTATCTGGCTCGAAGTGGACCAAATGTTTCGGGGGGAATAGGGGTAAGAATCCAAAATAAAATATTTAATATGAGCACAGAGATAAAATACAAAAGTATTAGAAAAAAAGGCTACAGACTTATGTTTTAAAAAACAAACACGTACCTTATTGTATGGGGGTTGATCGAGAATAATGATCAATTCTTTTATTGCTTCTCTTTTCTTTTTTCTGATTTAAGTTCCACAACTTTAAGCGTACTTACACTACTTAACTTAAATTAGGGTGACCAGCGTAAACAAACGGGAATTGTTTTATATTATAAAAAAAATTCAAGAAACCAAACAATCACAAAACAGCAAAAAAGTTGCAAGAATAGTAATAGACAACCGTCGATACGATAGTAAAATTACATTTAAAAAGCACAAGAGATAAAAAAGAAATAAATAATAATAACGTAATTCTAGAAGTAGTCAGTGCCGTCAAACATATTCAGTATGTATACGTATATATGACAAATTTTGTATAAGAAAATAAAGATTTGAGAAAAGCATATAGTGCTGGAAATTCAAATCGAATGCTTGTTGAGGCATTTGGTGAGCATGCTCTATCAGAACCAAAATGCAGAAGATGGTTTCGACTCTTTGGAGAAAACAAATTACATGTGAGAAATGTAGAATTTGAAAGACCACCAAAAAAGTTTTAAAAAACAAAACTAGAAACAATATTTAAGTCGCCGTAGTCCAGTGGTTAGTGTGTTCGCTTATTAGACGTAATGCCACGGTTCAAACCCAGGATCAGACATCAAAACGAAATATGAAAAAATATTTCTTCGGCGACTACCTCTCAGCAGATTTCTGGCAAAAACTCTGAGAGTAAATAAAATTGCCATGAAAAGTTTCTCAAAAATCTGTAGTTCAGAGTCGATTTTAAACTGTAGGTCCCGCCACTCATGTATAAAATTAACGCACACAACATAAGTGATGTGAGAAGTTAGATCGTAATTCTGACTGAAGGGTCGCAATGACCAATTATGTATGTATGTATTGGAAGAAAATGACACTTTGATTCAGAAGCAAATGGCGGAAATAAAAAATGTTGCACAACAAACAATTTCTGACAGTTTAAATCTTATGGCAAATATCTAGAAGTCTGGTATATGGGTGCCACGGGAAAAACAACTCGTAAAATTTTGATTCAAAGACACGATAGCAAATCATTGTTGTATTGAATTGTTACTGACGATGGAAAATGGGTTTAGTTTTCTGCAAAATCACATCGATTCGGAAGGAAAACAATGCTGTGTGTCTGGTGGGATCAGAAAGGTGTGTTGTAGAACGAGCTCCTATAACTTGGTGAAACCGTTAACTTTTAACTATGTATTGGGTTAACTTTTAACTATATGGGTCACAAAACACGCCAAGATAACTTTGCAACACGATAATGCACCAAAGCAAAACTGGTTCAGAATACAACGACGTATTCAAAAGACTTGGCTTCATCCAACAACTATTTGGTTTCATCGATCTAACACGCATTGGCTGAACAGCACTTTGTTTCCTACCAAGATGTAGAATAAAGAGTTTCCTTCAAAAGACAAACAGTTTTATTGACGTGTAATAAACCAACTGTCTGGAAGTAGGAACAAATGTGTAACCAACAATGACCAATACTTTGAATAAAATGGTCTTTACTTTCCCATTACAAATTACTGTTTTATTACACCCGGTATGTCCTGCCGCTATGTTCAGCGATTCTTATTTGAAAACAATTTTTTTGCAAACATATTTTTAACCGTCAGCAACTAATTTTTAGGTTTAATGAAACTTATTTAATACAGTTGTTGTATAAGAGTATTTTCATGCTGTTTCCATAACTCCCCCTTTTATTAGCTGAATTGTCCCGATTGAATCATTTTAGAGAATTTGTTTTAATGTTCTAATAACTTCTTTTCTATCAGGCGGATTCTCAGGATGTAGAGTTGTCTTCTTAGTTCCTTGATTATTGGTTGTAGAATTTACTTTGTCTTTTTGCTTCCATATAGTGTAAATAATAATTACGATTACTGTTAATGAAAGTATTATGTTAAAAGAAAACTCAATTCTTCCTTCGGTTGATAATGAGCTTAATTCTTGAACATTGTTCAACTGGAATTCTTTCATAATTTGAAGAGAACGAATTTCTTCAACATCTGTTGTATTAGATGTTAATTGCAGATTGGGTGGAAGCGGTTTCCAATCATGTACTTCCACTGCAAGATAATCAATACCGTTTAAATTAATTGTGGTATTTTGGAATTTTATTAAAAAGCTTCCTGATGAATTCCATGGTTTGGCGTCAGGGATTCAGAACCATTGTATTGATTTAACAGGATTATTCCAGGTTTTATTTCTTCAATGGTTGGAACGTGCTGATTATTTATAATTGTACAATTGTGATTCTCACTAGATAATAATTTTGGAATACAATTTGTGTTTGTAATATTTAAAAGATTTCTATTGTTACATATTGATAGCTTCTTATAGGTTTTACAATTAGTTTTCATTTCAAAAATTTCATACTTACATTTAACAATATTTTCATTTCTAATTCTTATTATAGTTTTTTGTTTTTTTAACGATTTAATTACAATATTTTCACAAATTTGTTTATTAATAGTACGCAAATTTACTATGTAAATAATTGTTGTATTGCTTGAGGCAATTCTAATATCTGAAAATTCTAAACCCTCATCGATATTGGAATATGGGAAATGTTCATAGTCCAATTGTCTTTTTATTTCGTCAATTTCTGGCTCGGACAATATAAAGGTATTTATAACTCCTGCTTTGGCCCATTGTAGAGCATATTGAATGTTCAATATTTCTTCTTTTATTAATTTTAATCTATAAATCAAATTTTGTTCAAATTCCTTTCTAAAGTCGTCTTCAGTCTGGATTTTCTTTAAGATTGCGTTTGTTACATTAGTCATTAGGTTTAGTCTTGTGACGGTACCCCTATTTATTATCCGTTGTCTGTTCGTTTTTTCTAACATATTATTTATTTTGTCAACTACTATCTTGAGATCGTCATGGTCTGGTGTTTCTGCCAACCATTTCCAAGCTGTCCCTATAATGTCTAATGAACTTTTCTGTCTTAGTCTCATATTGTCGAGTATTGGAAGTATGGAGATGTTTGAAGGTATTTTCTTTCGAATTTCCTCTTTTAAATTCGTAATTACTTGTTCATATTTGTCCAAATCTATAGAATGTATCAAATTAAATTTCCGTCCTGCAATCTTGTTAGTCCTGTGTGTATTGAAATTAACTGAGAATTTGAATATTCTAGTATCTGGACCTCAGGTGGTGAGTGTGGCCAGCAAAATAAGCAATTTTAACATTTTCTGTAAGATAAAATTAATTTTTTATATATTCCTTTTGAATAATTCTATTTCTACTATAAACTTTAACCTTATTTCCTAAATCTTCTTTTATTTTCTGTTTCTTATAATGTGGAAGTAATTTATCCCTTTGTCCTATTAATTTTTCATAAACTTCCTCATTTTCCTCAAATGTTCTGATCTGAGTAGGGTTATTTCTTTATAGCATTCTAGTCTGAGCTTCCAATAATTTATTACGCAGGTTTTCATGATTAAATTTATTGTGAAACACTTCAAATGGTTTTTCCTTTGTAACTGAACGTATGGTGAGATTATACTGTTGAGCTGCTCTATGAAAAATCTCAACAGTGTCTAAAAGGTGATATTCTTGTTTTAAACATCTTGCTATTTCGATCAGGGTTGAGTGTGCTCTTTCTACCTGACCGTTAGCAGTACTCTGCCTAGGGTCAGCAAAATATAATTGAATTCTTAATCTTTGCATTAAGGATTGGAATGTAGGTGTTTTAAAGCCTGGTTCATTGTCTAACGATATTTTCCTTGCTGCAGGAAAAGTCTGTAATATGTCCAATACTTTTTCGCCTAAATTTGTTTTGTCTTCTATTTGTTTTATTACAAGAAATTTTGAATAAATGTCAATACATGTAAGGAATTTCAAATTTTGGGCATAAAAATGTCAATGTGAAGGAACTCTCCCTCCTTGCTAGGAATTGGAGCCTCTCCAATTGGAATCTTAGTTGGTTTCCTATCATATTTCGCTTTATTGCAAATATCTCAATGCCTAATAAACTCTTTAAAATGATCCATCATCCTGGACCAATAATATTGTTTATAAACTTGTTTATGATTTTCTTTAGAATTTCTATGTGCCCTAGTGTGAGTTTCCTTAATATTGGCTTTTTGGTCATCCACATTAACAATATCGATTGCAAAGATTCTTGCAAAGACAAACTTGTTGGTAAATACTCCTCTTATTGTTTCCTTAAACTCATATAGATCTTCAAGACAACAATGTATCGCTGTCACCAAATTTGGTAGTAAGAATTCTTTCAATTTGTTCTTGAGATTTTCCCTCGTATCGAATTCTATAATCTAATTCTATTAAATTGAGTAAGTGATTCATAATATATGAAATTGGCCCTGATTAAGAGAATTTGTTGTTTAAATTCATTAAGTGGTTTTGAAGTTTCCTTAATAGTGAATTCTTCACTACTTTCGGCAGAATGTTGTGTACTATGTAAAGACTCATCGTCAGAAACATTATTCAAGGCCTGTCTAGAAAGTGCGTCCGCTACATCATTTGTCGCACTCGGCTTATAAACAAATTTCGGGGAATACTCCTCTATAAAAGACATCCACCTTTTAAGTTTTGCATTTGGATTCCTAGAAGATATGGCAAATGTTAATGGTTGATGGTCAGTATGTATTTCCAAATCTGCAACACCATACAAATAATTTCTCAAGGTCTTTAACGACCAAACTATAGCGAATAACTCTTTCTCATTTGCAGCGTAATTTTGTTCAGTGGAAGTCAGTGTTTTTGAGATAAAAATTATAGGTTTGCCCTCTTGGGAGGGCGTTAGACGCGTCAGTATTCAGTGTAAATTTATTATTAAAATCAGGTTGCGCTAGAGCAACCTGGTTAGTTAACAATTTCTTTAATTTATCGAAAGCGGTTTGTGCCTCTGGATCGAATTCTATTGCTGTCTTTTTGGACATATATTGTGAAATTCTTCTATTCTCTCCTGTAAGATATTTTGTTAATGGTTCTGAAATTTTAGCATAATCTTTTATAAATTTTCTGTAGTACCCAGTTATACCAAGAAATCCTCTCAACTGTCTAAGAGTTTTAGGTTCAGGGTAGTTTACTATAGTCTCTATTTTACTTGGATCGGTTTTAATTATTCCATGGGCAACAATATAACCCAAAAACTCTACTTCTTTCTCAAAAGAATTTCGATTTTTCCAAGGAGATTTTCATATTAGAATCCTTAAGTCTTTGGACTGCCATATTTAAATATTTCTTATGTTCTTCTAAATTTTCAGAGTAAACTATTATATCATCTCCATAGACATAAAGAACATAGACAAAATTTCCCTATATAGTCCCTTAAAATATTATCCATGGCGCTTTGGAAAATACTTGGTGCATTTTTTAGTCCAAAAGGTAGTCCATTATTTATGGAAAATTCAGTTTTCTCAATATCCTCCGGTTTCATTAAGATTTAATGGAAGCCGGATTCGAGATCAATGTTGGAAAAGTACTTTGCTTTTCCCAAATTAGACAGTATAACATTACAATCCGGTATCGAATATTTATATGATATAGTTTTTTCATTTAGTTTTTTATAATCAATAACCATTCGCATTTTATTTGTCTCATCTGCATTAATTCCTTTTTTTGGCACTACCCATATTGGGGAGTTGTAAGGGCTTTTACTGGGACGTATAATTCCGTTATTTAATAGCTTTTGTATTTCTTTATTTACGAATGAATTTACTGAGAGAGGATAGGGATATTGCTTATTCCATATATCATATCATCTTCATAAGGTTTGTACTCAAGATTATTTCCTGAGTCGGTAATTTTATTTATAATATTTTCCTCAACTTCCTTTCTATTATAATTAATAGTCCTACTAGATACTAACGCAGGTTTATTAAAATTTAAAAAATTATCCGTTTTATTGCCACAAGTAATTGAGCCACTTTCAAAATCAAGCTTAATATTAGCTTTTTTCAAAAAATCAGATTCTAAGTTGGGAATTTCATAGAATCTTTCACTTATACCAAAAAGTCTTGCTTCATAGAAATGGTCAATAATAGTGAATCCATTTATAGTTTTAATTCTCTTTTTAAGTACTAATTTTTTCCTCTTAGTAAGGACATTTGGGCTGCGATAACAACTAGTTGCCCCACTGTCAATTAAAATTCTGTAAGTTCTTCCGGATGCTCCTGTTCTGATGATATAGGGCAATCCGGGGTCACGTCTAAAAAACCAGTTTCGTTTAAATTATTTATTCTTTGTGTCTTATTATTTGGTTGAGAACTAATCTGTCCACTTGGTTGTTGTCTTTTTAAGCCATGATTAAATCGAGGTCTTTGAAAAAATTTATTGGAGTTTTGTGGTCGTTGTTGCCTTTGACCGAATTGTGGTCCTCGAGCGTAATTTTGCGTATGTCCATTTTGTGGAATTTTATTTGTGTTCACAGCAAGATTTGCCTAACTACCGACTTCCATCGGCTCAGGCTTTGCCTGACGTATGTGTTGTTTATTTCGGTACTGAAAATTATTTTTTGGACTTTGGTTATTGAATTGATTTCTGTTAAAACGTACCGCAAAATTAGCCCTAATATGATTAGCTTCTAGTTCCTGAGCCTTGGCTAAGGCATTAGGTAAATCAGAAGGTGACAATGAAAATAAAATATTTGCCAATGGCGGGTTTAATCCAGTAATAAAAACCCTAAGAGCATATTGACGGTTTTTATTATTTAATTCATTTGTCAAAGCAGAATTTGAACCGTGAGTCATTATCGTCTTATTTATTAATAAGGTCAGTTTTCTATTCACTTCATTATAGTAATCTAATATAGTCAAGGAACTCTGTCTCATAACACTTAATTCCTGTTCAATAATATGAATTGGCCTTTTGTCGGCATGCGCAAAATCTAAACGAGCTATAATAGCATCAAAATTGAGTACAGTAGCATGATTTGTCAAAGTTTCATTCGCGTCGTCTAACATTTTATTGCGTAGAATAGTCAATGCTGCGAAGTACCTACGACTACCCCTAACATAAAGACTCATTGAATTGTTTGCTGCTTCTCGCCAACTCACATATGAATTATCCTTCCCATCCAAACTTTCGTCACATCTTTTCGTCACAGTATTTGTGACTGTAAGTCTGTTAAAGTTTTCCTTCAGCAATTCCAACTCTCTTAGAAGTGGTGCTGTAGATTGTGTAACTAGTCGTAAAACCTGTTCTGTGTCCATTCTGTTTGTTGTCATATTCCTAAATAGTCCAGTAATTTCGTCAACTGAGTCTTCTATACTATATTTTTTTCTAGTTCTTCTAATTCCTCGTCAACTATATCTAGTGTCCTGTTATTAGTCAAATATTTCAATTCCTCGTCCGTAAAAATTTTCCACTACACTTTCTACTAAATAAGCCAGTTTTAAGCCTCACAATCAATAAAAGGAATACAAAATTATATGACTTAAATAATATTTTTTATAGGAAAATTAATCTTAAAAACAAACATTTAAATCTTATCAAACAATCTTACATTTAAAATTCTCAGCTATCGACTTCAGATGGCCTCTTAAATGATGATTTCCTTCTTCAGATGTAGATACTGTGTTGTTTGGTTGTTGTTTATTAAGATGATATTGTTACTAGTTGTTTATTCGATATTGTTCGATTGCTGTTATTTTCAATATTGTGGACACGAGTCACCCACAAATGATTGCCCGTTGATTAAGATATTTGTTTTTGTAAATTCCTTTTATTTTATTTAGATTTCTGTTGCTAATCGTTTTTTAAAGATGATGATTGCAGAATTGTTATTGTTCACTGTAGAATTTTTATTTTTTCTCCCTTTTAAAAGGATACTTATTTGAAAATGTTTTCCCCTTTTCTAAAAGAAACTCATATGTTTTTTTTTTTAAAGATCCCGGTTGAGCCCCCAATTAAATTATTTCATATTTTTTAAGTTCATATTTTTTAAAAAAATAAATTTTTATTTTTCACTTTTCATTTTTTTAACACTAGCATTACATCCGCGTCTTACCACTGACTGACTAACTAACTACTTAATTCTAAATATCATACTTATACCTAATGAGAAGCACAATTCGTTAAAAAAAAACATAATAATGAATTGTAACATAATTATTGTCATCTGATATCATATTTTTAATGTTCAGCGATTCTTATTTGAAAACAATTTTTTGTAAACATTTTATTAACCGTCAGCAAATAATTTTTAGGTTTAATGAAACTTATTTAAGACAATTTTTGAAGTATTTTATTAACTGTCAGCAAATAATTTTTTAGGTTCAATGAAACCCATTTAATACAGTTTTTGTATAAGAGCATTTTCATGCTGTTTCCATAGGTTGGTTAGGTTAGGTTAGAGGACGTGTACTTGTCAATTAAGACAAGTACAGTACCCAGAGGTCGAATTGACCCATTGTACAATGTCCTAGCTTCTCACATCACTTATGTTGTGTGTGTTACTTTTATACCTGAGTGGTGTGACCTACAGTTTAAAGTTTTTATTTATTGAGAAACTTTTCATGGCAATTTTTATTTACTCTCAGAGTTTTTGCCAGAAATCTACTGAGAGGAAGTCGCCGAAAAAAATATTTTTGTATTTTGTCTTTGATGCCTGGCCTGGGCCTCGAACCCAGGCTTTTGCGTCTAATAAGCCAACACACTACCTACTAGACTACGGCGGCTTCGTGCTGTTTCCATAACTTGTATATATTATTTTCAATATGGCAACTTCAAATATAAACATGAAAAATAAACGTTAATATATTAATAGTTTTTCAAATCAAAATGGATATTGGCGTATTCATTATATTTATTTTAAAGCAAAAAAACGCAAAAATAAAAAACTTAAACCCCAAAACACAAATTTTATAAACAAAATAAATAAGCATAACAAATAAGAAGCCATGTCGTTGCCATTGCGTTTTTAAAACACTTGTTTAATTGAGTAGTGTTATCGACATTGCTCCGGCACTGCCATATTTTTAAAAAAGTTAACCATATTTTATGTGTAAAAAAAGTTGATTTTAATAAATCAAAATATTGATTCTCTAACGGCTTGAGAATTGTGTTCGCTCCAAATCTATCAATTTTACTTATTGACGCAGCCATCATCGCATCATTCACACTGAATATAATTCTTTGGTGATAATGCTCATCTTCGATCAGTAAAAATTCGCCAGATATTATGGTCGAAAAATTGACATTTTGTCAACTTATCCACGACTATATTCTTCGGATCGTTCATTCACTGTTCACTAGGCAGATTATGTAAAGCCAACGAAATGCTCTATGAATTTCGTGCACAGATTTATCAATATTTTTTTTTAAGTATATTTCTACATTTTGGAATCATTGTTTTGGCGTTAAACGATTAATGATAACTTGCCGCACTTTATAACACAGTTTGACATTCTCAGTTGTTATCGTTATCACAGTACCATAACCTCCTATTCATCTGTAATGACCAACAATGTACACAGTTGTACAATTTTTGTTCCTCGATGATCGAATTTATGTTTATTTTGTTTAATTTTTTTCTGAGATAAAATTTTCTCGCATATTTATTTTGTTTTAAATGTATACCTATTTTGTTACAAACAGTAGAATAATAAATTTTAAAAAAGCAACAATATGTCTATATGCATACATATAAAACTTGACCATATTAACAAAAAGATTAAGGGAAGTTCAGTAAGTCAATTGCATTTTCTTTAATATTTTTGAATACTAAAGTCAAAAAAATTTTTTTTCATTCCATTTTCTCATTCCATTCCATTTGAAAATAATTTATTGGCTCTCAAAAAGAAATAAATTTCCTTCAAATTTAAATTTCACTTTGATATACGGCAAATAAGGACACCCGTTGCTCCTGTTCCTCTTGCGGTAAGAATTTTATTTGGCCAAATCTCTAGATTTTATTATTTGCATATACAAAAACAAAAACTATGCAATTATTATAGACAGAAGAAAAAGAAACATTTTCTTTGGAACACAAAAAAGTCAAAATAATATAATAAAAGAAGAAGAAAAAACGAAAGAAAATGCCTGTCAAAATCTAATTTACGATAAATTGACCGAAATTACATTTTTTGCCTTCTGCTTACATTTCTCATACCCAGACTCTCATATATGGACACAGAAAGTTTTTATACGATACGATATATTAGATGCAAATATAAAAAGTAAGTAAATGTTATTACGTTATGTAAAAATGGCTTAGATAGTAGCAACTAATGCCCAAAAAAACTTAAGCAAAGTGCATAATAAAAAAAATTTTGAAGATTTTTTTGGCTTAAATTTCGTAAATTCACAATGTGCCCAACAGCTGCAAGTGAATACTTCTTGGCTCTTTATATGTTTTCGTTTGCTCTTCTTCTCAACAAAAACAAAAAAACTGAACGGTTTCAAACTGAACGGTTTCAAACTGAAGGCACACAGACACCAGATGTGTAAAATTGTATGAATTGTTTTTTCTTTTTTCTTCTGGCTCTTCTTTCTAATTTTCCAAGAATTTCAAATAGTGAACTATTTATACTGGGTTTAAAAATCGTACAGAATGGAAAATATACTGAAGCTAAACATGCAATATTAAAATACTCAGATTTTGGCCAACATTTTAAAAGCCATGAATTAACACTTTTAATACATACACATGGCTAAAACGGAAATTCAAAGGGTGTGTCCAGTTTCAGTTTGGTAAGAACGTTCAACAAAAACCAGTAAAATCTTCATGCAGTGATACACAAACGGTTGTCGGGTTGAATCTCTTAAATCATGAATTCTCATATTTGGGCTATGTAAAGTCATAAAAAGTACAGGCTGTGTTTAATAACGCGATAAAAGAAACATTTTACGTATTTAACTTGGTATTAATTTGATGATTCCTCGACCTTGTAAATGGACCATTCAAGCACTAAGAATATCGTAAAAATCGACTCAAACCTTTCTGAGGCATTTAACATTGAGTAAAGGTTTTACACAAGACAACGCCTCAATAATGGTGGTTTCTTAATGAAAGATCGTGAAAAAACGAAAATTAAATTCTCACGCATTTCTCAACATACCGTAGAAGCAGTCGGAGATCGTGGGCCTAAATTAGGTCACACAAAAGTTTCTATAGTCCATAATTCGCTCTCAAGGCCACATATATTACGCGGTTTTTTCTATACCAAAAAAGAATGAGGCTTTCCCTAAAATACTCAATAAGGTTTGCCATTTTATTATGATTGGACTGACAAATGAACAACGCTTGTGAATTTTTATCAAATGATCGTATTTTGTAATAAGTCGCCGTAGTCTAGTAGATGGTGTGTTGGCTTATTAAACATGTGGTGTGACGAGCCACACAGCACACAATACCTTGCACCTATTGAGAGGAGAGTTTGGTGGGAAAGTAGTTTTGAGTTATAGCCACCAAGATTATACGATTTGATACCACTGGCTTATGTTTTTGAGAAAATGTTAAATTTCTCGTGTAGAAACACTATGAACGACACTCTTACACCAGACGTTGATTAGATACCAGGCCAAATATTGCCAACGGGTATAAATATTGTAAATCCTTTAAAAACGATTTAAAACAATGTACAGGGCATTTGGTACACCATGTGAGGCAATATGGTATAGTATGCCACATTACTAGAGTATAGTTTTTCTTTGCTTCCTTTAAAAAAAATCTTGAGCCATTATATAAAAAAGGAATTTGAACCCGCCCACCTATTTCGAACTAAGCGGAGCACCCTTCGTAAAAAGAGGGCTGTAACTTTAACGGTAGACTATAAAAGACGGCTCCAGAGCTCAAGCAATTTATGATAGTAACCAAAAACTTCCGCTCGGCTGATATCATCGTGCCAAACTGCTTTTTCTCTTTTCGAGAAAGTACGAAATAACTATTACTCATGCAGTAAATTGTTGATAGTTATAGAAGAAAGGATGAAGCGATTTTTTTGGATGACAAATTTATTTTTAAAAACATTGTTTTTTTTTTAAACCAAATTCTCGAAAATTGCTTTGCAATTCTCACTTTATTTTTCTATTGTGATTAATCAAACACAAATAGTGTCAATAATCAGACAATCGAGCCCACGGCCTCGAAACTTCAAGTTTGTCACACTACCAACTAGGCCATCGGTGTACCCACTTGAAATTGCCTCAATAAATAAAATTCCTAAAACAAATTTTGGTTATTAAATTAAATTAAATTTATTTATTAGCTATCATAAAAATGTTTTAATTTTAAAAAGCCTCCTAAGACAGTTCGAACCATGCCCGTTTTTTCTCGAGAGAAAATGTCGTTCTGCTTCTTTTTTTTGAATTTATAAAAATAAGAGTACGTGAGTAATTAACTTTAACGTGTACCGTTACGATTACATGCAGCAAATGGTCTGAAATAAAAATTGTATTCCCATTTTCCATGTGTAGTAAACACATTCTTCAACATTTCAAACCCCAGACTGTAAAAAATCATGCACGATTTTGGAATGTAAAGCTCAACGGTACATGGTATCAAGATAGATTTTGAATTGTCATATATAAACAAAAATCAGTGCCCTAGAAGAGCAATCTTAAAATAGATTATGCATTACTGTCAATTCAAAATATAAAGAACAACGTTAATAATATTTCTTTGTTTGTTTGAAAGGCGAACACCAGATAAAGTACAATTGAAATTTTAATAGGAAATTAACGTATTTTTTTAATATTTTATTTGCTTGTATTTTATTAGGTCGATTTAGAAAGAATATCGTACCACTTAGAGAGCCAGTCGGTCCATTGTGGAAAAACCTTTCAGAGAAGAAAAGAAGAAAGGCTAAAACAAAACAAAATTAAAATCTGATATTGACAGAGGGAAGAGAAAAAAATGGAAGAAATAATAGAAAATGCAGAAGGAAAAGAAAGAAAAGAGGAGCAATGACTCCTATGGATTATGTAAAAGATGCTATAATATTCCGCAGACAAATACTATTATCAAGATATACTCTTAACAGGTCAAACATGTTCTCAATCTCTGTTAGACCGTCAAACTTATAATTCATCAAGTTTTTCAGTATCTTATAAAATTGTTTGCCTAGTCATTTCTATCAACGTACCTGCATGTTATTATATTACATTATATAAAATATGATCCAGTGTTCCTTTTGCATCTTCACATAACCTATAGAAATCAGAGAGAAACCTATTTCACCTGTTTATTCTGTGTCTTATGGGGCCTTGTTCCGTTAAGAATTCAGGAGTTAATGCCAAGTCCTTACTACTCATGCTTAAGATTAATTTCGCATATGTAGCATGGAGTTTTGGCCATAAGACTCAAACCATGCTTTAGTCCCATTTAAGTCTCTATTCAAAATTGTTGAATAAGCCGATACCAATTGACTGTTTCACCGACACATCTTCTGCTACTACTTTAAAATTTTGTTCTGATTTTGATCCAGTTCATCTGCAACGACGTTGTCAGTTATGTCACAATTACATAAGGCAATAAGAACCCTTATCAACTTCTTACACTTCCACAACATATGTGACCTAAAAATAAGTCCCTCCAAGGCCTTCAGTGCCTACCTGCTTATCCACGTAAATTATTATTCTTGAAATGTTCATAATGTTTCCGAACTGAAAGACTCTATATTCCGCTGGAAGACTTTACGATTACCTGGCATTGGTTCCAAGATGGAAAATCCTCTTCGACTTGTTCGTGAAGATAACTCAGGCATCGAAGAGTTTATTCAAACCCATCCACAGTTCTCTCATGCAGTCCAAAGAAAATTGTAATTGTCGTAACATGTCCGTGACATACATATAATACCCAGAGCCACTCGTCGATTTCAATGCAATTTAAACATTTTTCAATTGCTTTTATTAAAATTCTTACAGAAATTTAATGTTGCTAACAATCACTTGCATAACAGCAGTACTCTTAAAATTTTTATAAAATATCTTAGTATTAAGAACAGTGATTAATAAAGATTGAGTATTAGGCCTAACAACTAATCACGGTTGCTTAAGTGAGCAAAGTAATGCTTGAATTTATTTGTAATTTAAACCATCTAAGGGCCATTATTACAACTTGCCGTTAACTAAAGGGAGGATTTTAAAGGGCAGATAATTTTTTTTCTCATTATTATAAGTGGACAATATGGTAGAAGTGAGCGTTAAGCTAAATGGAGGATCATCCTACCGGTAATTTTTAAAGTTAAGTTTGTCTGAACTTGAGATATTATATATTATTTTCAAAAAAAATAAATTAAAAAAAACTTTAATTGAGCAGTGTTATCGACAATGCTCCGGCACTGCCGTATGTATTTTGGAAAAAGTTAACTTCATTTTATTTGTAACTTGTAATAACGAAAAGAAGTTAAAGGTGACTTTAAAGTTCACTTTAGCTAAAGTTACCTTTAACTAAACGCAACTTTAACGGGAAGTTGTAATAATGGCCCTAAGTATTCTTTCGTCAAATAGTTTAGTCAATGTAGAGGAATTAAAAATATTTTCTTCCAAGACATGTGGAAAATAATCATACACGTACAAGTATTTCTAATTCTTAGATCACAAACGTTATTTCATTAAATATTAAGAAATTTAATTTATTTTCATCAAATATGTATGAACTGTCATGATATGGTGGCAAAGAAGCACACCGGGTTTATTTATAAATTTTCTTCTGACCATTCAAGAAATATTTTAAAAAGAAGCCGAATAAATAAAAAAACCAACCAAATGGTTTTTCTTTGTTATCCTTTGAATTTATGTTGGAAAAAAGTATATTTTTTTTGGCAAACAGAACCTACATTTATCTTTGCAATTTCTTTTCTGTTGACAAATACAATTGAGTTAAAAGCAACATTCCTTTTTGGCTCACACAATATTTCCATTATGCCCACAATGACAACAAAAATATTCGCATCTTTTCAATTGAAGTTGAAAACGAAACTGCATAAATAAAATCTTTTGCACTGACTTCCACCCTTCACGACAAATTGCATTCTCTTCTCTGGTTTAACAAATGAATTTTCCATTTCTCTTTTAACATTTTCTTGTAGTGTTGAAAAGAAAGCAATAAAAAGATGTAAATCATACAATGAATGATACTTAAATTGTTAAATGAATTTAATTTTATTTAAATCCTTGCATTTATATTTAAACGATGGCTTACATTGTGCATAAAGACGTGTAACATTCACTCATTGGATTCAGATTCAGATTCACATTTAATTAGTTGGCAAACGTTGCAGTTTTCGTCTTAAGCTCTGTGAAGATGATTCGATGCGTTAAGGGAGAAATGAACATCAGTTAACATCGTTAATGCATTCTACATTTTTCTTCATTATAATACGTTATAATACGTGAATGTTTCTGTTCTTAAAGCTTTAAAAGGCAAATGAAATTTTCGGTTACACAAATCTTTAGTAACTAATTAGCCTCTTCTAAATTGAATCACAGAAATGTTTCGATATATTTTTATATATGTACGTATATTGCCAGTGCAGAGGCAAATATAAAGTCGTCACATTCTTCAGTATCATCAGCGGCAGCATTTGTTATAGGAATTTTATAGGACGACAAAGGGAACGATCCACAAATTTAAAAAAATGGAACATCGTCACGAAAGGCAAATGCAGAGCTTGGTTAGTCCCAAATATCTATGTATCAGTAGATTAACAAGCGGTTCGTAGAAGTAAATTATTATATAATGTAGATGAGTTAGTGTTGTGAGGTCTGAAATATATGCCACATATGCACAATGTGGAGAAAAGCAGCACAGCATATGTCTACATGAAAATCGAGATAAGATTTACGATACCGCCAACAATTTTTGGTGTTAATACCGCAGAGTGATTCCATTACGAACACTGACAGCCGAAATAAAAACAACAAAACGATAGCATTTTGGAATTTTGGCATAGCCCCGGGAATGCAGGCAAACCAATAAGAATATAAATGCAAGAATGCGATCAATAGAAAAGTAACCTGAAGTAATGCGAAAGCGGACCCTGAGTTGATAAAATTCTGGGATAGGACCGAATTGAGAAATTTAGTCCGTATGACTTTAAGGAGTACCCGGGATACCACTTTAAGTGCGGACTCATCATTCATGCTTTCTTATAGACTTTCGTAGTCCTAAGGGTATTTCGAATTTTTTGGCAAACTGGTTTCTTACTGAGCTCCTCGCTAAGCAGGAGTCCATCAAATTTTACTTAAAAAAGTGAAATTAAGTGCTTAAAAACACTTGAAATAGTACGAGTTAGTGCAGCGGCATGGTTCCTTTGTATCATATAATTATATCATAGTACCGATGGTAAAGAAATGTGTAATGTTTCACAAAGTAAAGACACTGCAAATAAATATTATGACAAATTATATCATGGGGATAACGTTATAAATGTATGGGTTTCCTGATAAGTAGTTTGGGCTCATGAAAATTGCATACCATTTCGAAGTAAAATTTTATTCTGCTTTTCCTGTAAAGAATAGTTTTACATGATGTTATTACCAATTTATGTTTTCTTTAACATGTGTTTTATGTTTCTTATGCTACTTATAAAAATTGAACTATATGTTAAGGTCTGTGATAAAAATAGTGCTTTAATAAAATATAAAAATATAGCCGCAGGATTTGGCGTACTATACCACACTACCAGACCGCAGTATAACACATTACCCGAAGATTTTTTCAATGCTAAGTGTATGGGTTTTTCAAGCATTGAATATCGTTGAAACTTGGTGATCAGAGTATTTCATAACTTCATAGATATTAAGGTAAGACGAAAATTTATCGGATTTGAGTAAAAAAGTTAAAAGTTCTAGTCAAATAACGATAGGTATACCATATAACCTGAACTTACTTTATAAATATAATTGAATATCATGGTATTAAATTAGAATGCAAATTTAAAGTAATTCAACTAATCTTAAATACGCTATTAAACATCTACGTTATTAATATACAATTTCCATCTGGCATAATATTTAAGATTAACAATTACAAGAATACTGAAGTAAAAGTTGTTGAAATAATATCATGTGCTTGCACCTTATTTGTGGGTCAAACATAGAGTGGCTACTAATAAGGTAAACAACTGCTTTAAATCGAACCATGTTGATGGGTTGCTTATCTAAAAGGTGATGAAAGTATCAGCATCACCTTTTTCTTAAATTTTGAACATTTAATTTCATTGTATACTGTACAGCAATAATAAAAGCCATTGAGATTTGGAATGACATGAAATTAAATTAAATATTTCATTAACAGAATTCAAACGGTATTACTTCAACTAATAATAGTCGTAATTAGAGTCAGGCATATCCATCCAACTATTAAAGAATTTCTTCAACATCTTTTGTAAAAGAGAGAACATTGAATATTTTGTTTTATTCTGAAAGCACAGATGCCAGTTAAAACCAAATTAACGAAGACATTGTCCTTTTGAAAACCCTTGAGGTCAATGCATTAAAGTTTGAATCAATAAGATTGTTGGTGGCTAAAAATACCCGACGGAACTCAAACATTCACACATTTCCTTAAAGAAATACAGTGGTGGACATATAATTAAAACATTAATATGATATCTCATTTATTCTATTTTTTTATAGGATTACTTGATATTTGAATGGGACTTTTTCACTAGAAAGAATATTATTAGGCGACGCATTTAAATCAGTAAGTATGGCGTCTAGCTAATCAACAGTTAAACAACATCTTAAATCTAGATATACCATCAAAACAACAAACTATGATGAAGGGAACATTGCGGTGTAGGGCGCTTCTGTTTGGCATGGCGTTGGATTATATTTGGGGATCAGTTCAGGAATGGAGGTCAGTACAATGATATCATACGCGGAGAATAATTTTCCGTTAATATGGCACGCTCATGCACGACACTAACCCTAAGCACACTACATGACTTGTTGAAAATTTTCCATATGGATGCGGAGATATTAAAAACAAAGATTACCCCATGAAATGTTAACGGAAAGAATAAAAAATCATAATAAATATTGCAAAAAACTTAAACTAATACTTGTTTTAATTCTATGAGCAATCCAATAAAATATTTTTTTAATATTTTTTTCTTTAAAAATTTTAAATTGTCTATTAAATAACTGAATTGGAAGCTGTTTAATGTTTAGATTTAAGAACTGAAAAATAAATTGTCTTACCTTTTTTGATTTTGAAAATATAAAGCGAAGAATTACTGTCATTATATGACCATCACTGTTTTTTCTTAAAAATTTTTAATACAATATTAAATTAAAAAACTTATAATTTAATAATTTAAAATTGTGCATTTGTATATCACTGACCGCAAAAAAGACCAAAACTTTACCAGTGGCGTTACAACGGGCCGATATGGGTGCTAAATGTTCTACGGTAATTAAGGCCTAACCTAACTAACCAGGATATAATGAACACGGTCCATTTAAACTTGAGTTGCAATTGAATGCATTGTTCAAAATGTTTTGGTACAAAATCAGAAATGTATTTTGCATAATATGGCCTTTATTTAGTCCGATACTCTAAAAGGACCTTTTTCAGTTCTGTTTGGTTCGAAATAGTTTGTTTTCTTACTTAAATTTACAGTTTTTTAACAAATTATATATAATGATCAAATGTTGTGATTGTGTTTGGATTTAGATAACTGAGAACAATTGTTCAACAGCCATTTATTAAGAATCACAGCTGTATGGTTGGAATCATTGCCATGTGTGTCATTGTTAAATGTGTGCCTTACGCCTAACTATTTGGCCGTGGCAGATTTTCTTTCAAAATTTTTAAGTACTGCATTTTGTCATATGTCGTTCAACGGAATACAATTTATTTTCTATAAATGAAGCCATTAGGAGCCTTTTACTATATTTGACATTAGGACGCAAGTGCGTCGGATTCATCTACTGCTAAAGTTTTCTCCAAACTTGTTCAACCAGAAATATTACATTAGCTTTCGTATCTGAACAAGACAATGTTCAAAAAGAAATTCAATTTCCCACACAGCAACGAATGAACTGTAATCCAATTTCTTTTAATTACTACAAATGGACGCCTATTGTTAAAATTATTCTTTCGGAAAATTTGCCGTATTGTTTCGATATTATAGATTTTGTGAAAACGTTTTGCTGGCATATCTTAAAATATCAGGACATTTGAACTTTGATTGAACTTGATTTGGTTGGCGTTCCTCCTTTCTTCATGTTCAATACAATCCTTTTAGAACGGATTTTTAGCTTATTTTTTACTCGTTGTTCATTTTTAAAACGCTGAATGATGTTTTCTACTGATGGTTCTGATTTATTAACGATATTTCCATTTCCCATTGATTTTTTATAATCTTATGATGCCCAGTCACTAACTTTCTAAGTTTAAATGGATCAGAGAAAGCGTTTGTTTTTGTTGTTGTTATTTGCTTACCTTAAAATATCCTTTGATATCATTTTTACTTGTATCTTTAGTTAAGCTTCTATTTATCTGTATTATTATAACTGCTTCGTTGATTACTCCTATTCTCACAATTTTTTACTTAAGTAGACATGGGAGTCTTATAAGCTTTAAAAGAAAAATGCTCCAAATAAATTTCATAGTGACGAGCATTAGAAGTGATCTGAATGGAATTCGGATTCAATCGGTTTGAACAGTGGTTGGCTAACATTAGCCTACACTTGGTGTAAACTTCTCATTACATACATGTAAAATTTTCTTTTAAATTCTTGTCGTATATAGGAGCCATTTATTCTGGATGTGGTTCAAGTCCATTTTTTCTTATATTGAGATATTTAAGGGTTTGCGTTTGAATTGTTTCAAAAATATTGTTAACTGGTATTAAGTTGTTTTTAAACATGTTAGAACATATAATGTAATACGTTTTGTAAACTTTTCTAGAGAAATAAACTGTGTTTCAGAACCTAAAATGGAGTTACACCACTAAATAATTAATAAAATGACTTTTTTTTGTTTGTGAAAAGGAATAAGTCCACTTTGTGTTCTTTGTTTAGTATTATTATAAGTTAATTTTTTCACTTAAAGTTACTCCACTGCGTTTATATAATTCCAATGTAATTGGGCTTGATTAGCAAACAAAATACTTTAGTTTCACAATAATATTGAAAAAATTTTCCAAAAGAATTGTATTCCTAGTGATTCTTTTAAATAGTTGGATTTTTAAGGTAAGTTCTTGAAATTATTATTTTAAAGAAATTAAATAATAGAAATTGTAAATATTTTATTTTTAATGTAGATGAATGTAATAGCCTTAAAATAAATAGGGAAACTTTCAATTTAGATACAGATTTTTATTTATGTAATTTGAAAAACATGTATTTAAAAGTAAAAAAAAAGTAATTCATTTATTAAAAAATTAAACTAAAATTTTTTATTAATAATAATATTAAAGATTTTGCCATATCATTTCTGCTATTTAGATTATGTGTGAGGTTATTAAAATATTCATGGTGCATATATACCTTCGTAACTCCACCGTATTCTTATACTTAGGAGTGGAAATGGGGTGTACATTTTCGTATAATGGCGTTAATTTTATTTTGTTGAAGTTCCTTGATCTTATCCGATAAGGTAATAAATCAAGTATTTTGAACTGTGTATCCACTACCATAGATTCTTTATAAAACATTTTATAAGGTGCACTTTTTATAAATCGCATTCAACGTATCCTTAGCCAATTTACAGGTTCCCCACTAGTGTTTTTTAATCTTTTATGAATTGCATTTTCCAGATTTTTTTAGAAAAAAAATCTCCACGTTTCCTTATAGTTAATATAAATTTGTTACTCTTTCGACATGTTTTTATGGTTTCATAGTAACCCTGGGGGACATACATTAAATTATTTTTCCTCAAAACCATTTCTATCACTCCAAAATCACTATCATTTGACAAAAATGAAGTCCTGATAGTAAAAACTTATGGTCAATAATCTGCATTATTTTCTGCCGATCGCACAATTTTCAACCATTTTACTGCCAATTTCATAACCCTGTTCTTCCTAGTGCACATATCGCTGTAAGTTATGATATGATTTAATAGCGTTTTAATATATATACAAGATGCTCATTCTTGAGAACCTCTCGATGGTACTGTTTCATTCCAGGCATACATATAAACTTCATTATCGTGAAAATAATGACAACCTATGTTCAAAATTTTATAACATAACACATTCCATATCAAAATTATTTCATTCAATGGACTTCAACCAGTTTCAAAATAAATTTTTTGCATTTCGTTAACTGGTTAATTTCCAAGTGCCCAAATCATAGCGATTTTGATGATACTAGACTTAAATTGTTTATATAAAAAAGTATATATAGTATTGTGATTATTGTTATCACTAACTAAATTTTTTTTAAAATGGACATAAACCACTTTCAAAATAAGCGGTTCATATGCACTCCTTTTTATAAGAAAAATCCTTCAGAATACCGACAAATAAATGGAAAAAAATTAACAAAATAATAATTTGATTTTTTGGCTTTTATAAAAAGTAGGACCTTTAATTAGTGAAATATACAATCAGACGGAATAAGAAAATGTTAGTAAAACATTCAACAAAACATTGTTGTATCTAACCATAAACTTACACATTCAGTTTAACAATTGACATCAGACTTGGTTTTTTTTTAATTTTTTGAAACGTATTTGCGATTGTATTAGAGTTGTATCCTATATTTGCTTGTCTGTTTTTTGGTTGAACACACTAAAATTCAAACTATAAATAGCTGTTACTAACTAAAACGTACTAAAGTAACAGTTGGGCTAAAACGTTCACTAACTAACATAGAAAACAGTTTTTTTGTATATAAAATTAAAATTTATAATGCCAAATGCCAAAATTATAAAATTTATGATGCCATTACCTGTGGCATATAACAACGTACAAACGTCCGCTACCGCTTCTCTGTGAGAAGCGCATGCAAAGTGTCCAATTTCTCATATCTTCGGAGCATAAATCAGGCTGAATTTGACCGATGATATTTATTACTTAGCCTAGGCGCGATCATCCCCCTTAAATTGCTATTTAAGAAAACCACACAAGGAAAATTTTAAGGCTAGTGCTTTACGTTACGTTGTTAAAACAACATGTCCTCGGCGTTCAGATCATCCAATCTAGCACAAAAGAAGGTAATAATACTCGAAGTTGGCAATGATAGTCTGGCCAACATAGTTCTCAAAGAAACATGAACCAATAATGTCTCCATTCCAAAAAATGCACAACAAACAGTGGCTTTTTTTTTTGATCACATTAGATCAGGGGTTACCAAAAAATTTTTGGTCTTGTATTAGGGAGTAAGATAGAGAAAATAATTTGAGAGAATTATTTGTTTACGGTCAAAGAAAACTGTTAGTAATATACGCTATTTTAATTTCCATTTTATCAACATATATTAAGTTATACAGCTTTGATTAAAAAATTAGGGAATGATTTTTTTAGATATTTGCTGGGAGCTACTTTTGGTTCATAAATTTCCTCACCTACACATAATAAACTTTTTAATTATTCCAAAAAAGAAAATGCTTTATGTCTACAAAAAAGCTGTTCTCTTTCCTTAGCATTTAAATGTCTTAAAATACCCTTTAAGAGCATATAAGACATTGGATTTTAATAAAAGCATTTTTTGAAACAAAATATTTTTTGAGTGTAAACCTGAAAAAAAATGTTATATTATCCCCCAACAGGTGTACTCGCAGCAGTCTGATCGAAGGCTAAATAAAAGAGCATAAGCAATGTGTGTGAATTCTCTCTGCACAATTGTGCTATAAAATGATAACCACTGCATTTGATATTCTTGTAGCCTATGTGGATTGGAATCATCTCAAATTCCATAATTTCAAATTCCAAAAATGTGAATCACCGTTGAAGATGACGTTTCAATGAAAATTAGGACCAGTTGACAATTCCCAAAGAGCCCATTTAGTGAACACATACTTGCTCACTTACTTTATAAGTCATTGAAACAATTCAATCAGGATTACAACCTATGTTGGGCGTATTAATTTTATACATGAGTAGCGGGACCTACAGTTAAAAGTCGACTCTAAACGACAGATTTTTGAGAAACTTTTCATGGCAATTTTATTAACTGTCACAGTTTTTTTTCACATTTCGTTTTGTTCGATATGTCTGAATCTTGAATCCAAAAATTGTATAACTTCTGGTAGTAGTTCTGGAAATCTTTCCAAAAATACCCCACGACTCAGCCATCTGACTTTAGTGTGCAACAACAGATCACAATATTCTGACTCATTTTATTTTAACTGAATTTTAAAAAGTCGTCGCTGTAAACTTCTTGAACGTATTGAATTAACTATTTTGAAACCAATATCCATAACCCCGTTTAAGTTCAACATTTTTGCACACAACGCATGCTGATATATAACACAATGAAACGATACAAAATCTGGAATATCATCATTTTTTTGACAAAGAGCCACAAAACCGTTTAACCGGCCCACATTGGCGGGAGCACCGTATGTTGCTACGCATACTAGTTTGTACAACGGTAGTGGAAACTTTTCCACAAATTTTATAAACTCTTAATAATCAGCACGGGTATTGCCTTTTAGTGGAAGAATTGTTAAAAGATCTTCCTTTGATCAGTGAAACTCATTCTTATATAAATGCATAATTCGGCAATATAAACTACATCGGTTGATTCGTCAAACTGAAGTGAAAAGTACTTGCATTCGGCGATGTCTTGTTTCAGTTTTTGATTTAAACCAATTGCCATAGCATCAACTGTTCTTGTGACTGATTGGTGCGAAAGATGCACATCTTTAATAGCTGACATAATTTGCGACTTGTTTTTAAAATTTGCAAATAAAACTTATCCACCTTCTATAAAAGCTTTTTTCACTAATTCACCGTTACTAAAAGGCTTTTTATGTTGAGCTAAATGAAAACTTATTCGAAAAGAAGCTTCCTTTGCTGCTGTGGGCCCTATGTGTGGCTTGGTAAACACAGATTGTTGGGCTTCAAGTTGATTTTTCAGCATATTCAACTGAATTCTACGCTTCTCCGATTTTGGCGGAAAATCAGCTTCATTGGATTTATAATGTCGCTCTAGATTTCCTTTTTTTTTGCATCAATATTATGGAATTGCATATCAGACACACGAACTTTTCTTTAATTATATTAAAGAAATAATTTTCCTCCCACTCATCGTGGAAGTGATATGTTTTCGATTTTTTAATAACACTCATTTAGGATTAAAACTTCAAATTATTTCAAATATTTTTATTGCTGGGTTTAAAAACTTTAACAAAAATGATGTTTTATTTTAGGAATTATACATTCAACTGAATTTTCATTGACAACGAACGTATGTAAGTGGAATGTTTTTTTTCATTATGAACTCAAATAAAACACAGTCATTTTTTTTTTTTAACGAAAAAATTTTAAATGAAAGTTCAGTTGTGAACGTTAAAAAAATAACATTCAATTCTAAAAATTATTTAATTTTTATTTTTCTTTAGATTTCTTTAATGAAAGATTTTCTAAAACCATCGAAAGATCGACCGAAAACCATCGAAAGATCGACAGTCGATCGCGATCGACCGTTTGGGCACGGCTGTTCTAAAGCATTGTTCACTTTCCCTAACTGGCAACCAATCACCAAACTTCTTGGCGCAACTATTGACTGCGAATATAAAATTAAAATTTCATTGAAGCACAGAAACTATGGTCATATCAACATCTAAGGTTTTGATTTCGACATCTGATTTTTTATTCATTTATGGAGGACATGATCTGCATTAAATCTACTTAAGATCTTATAGCGGTCACAACATGATCTTGGTGGCTAGACATGAATGCCCAAAAGCGACAGTTAGCTTACAATAACTTCTGTAGCAGAGGCTTCTCAAACTTCTGAAGAATAGGCTGCTCAAAATATTTTCTGACGCTAGCATGTGGTAATATCAGGTGTAGGTAGGATTAGTTCGCACTTAGCGAATTTGGAATTTGTTTAGCCAGTGGTGATTTGAAAACAATCGTAGTCTAGTAGGTAGGGTGCTGGATTTTTATTTTACTTTCCGAATTTTTGCGGGAAGACTGCTGAGAGGAAGTGGCCTATAAAAATATATTTTCATTTTGTTAGAAAAATCTGAGCCAAAGGTTGAACCACGACTGGTTCTCGTCTAATAAGCCAACACACTGCATGCTAGACATTTAAAGAATATAGATTTACTTGAAATTAAAGAAATAAGTCTGTTCAGTTACTGTCAACTGTATTTGCTAGTTTAAGTCACAGTCTCTATTGACATTTACTTTTGCTTGCATGTGAAAATTTATTTGATTGCAAATATTGTATATGTGGATTAAAGCCCTTAGAACGTAGCACTGTGTTGTTACACTAAGCAAATACCACTACAATTGCTGCACGTAAATATTACAAAAGTTGAGTGTAACATCAACAACAAGACCAAACAACAACTCCATCAGAAGTTCTTATTTTAGCCACAGCAACACCCCCCCAAAAATAAATCAACAAACAACTTAACAAACACACACACACATACTTACAAGCAAACAACCGAAGCCTTCTTAAACTAAACTAATTACGTGAAATTATCAAGGTTCGTGTGAAAAGCTGAGAAAAAAAATGTTTTTAAATACCAACACATGCTCAGAAATCGCATCTACACAAACGTAGTAACTGGTGTACTAGAAAACACATCCTGATTTCATTAATTTATTAGACGTACATCTTAAAGTAACGGTATTTTGAGCTCCCTAATCATTTCTGTTTTTTATGAAACCAATTTTATCTTACGCCCTACCACATCGGCGTTCATACTTTACTTCACTACAGCTACTTCGAAGGCATTTTACCAATTATTTGCATACTTAAAGGGTAAGAACGTAGTGTGTGCTAATGCTGCCTCCTTTAAACACTCCTTTCATACGATTCTACTATTTACCTCGACTTTTTCAACTTGGATTGTAAACTTTTGGTATGTATGTATGAGTGTTATTTGCATCGTCTGCAAAATAATTTTCCGTAATTATCCTTTCAAAATACATTAGGATTTGCTTCGAAGAAGTGTTTGCAAAATTAGCACTTTTGTACAGAAGCGGCGAACATTAGTAACACACTTATGGGTTAAAAGTGTTTACCACGCAGATGTTATTAGAAATGTTATGTGAACTAATGTGAGTTATTTTTGCATTAATAACTCCATTAGAGTTTTAATAGAAAAACAGCAAGAAAGTTTAAATCGATCAAAATTGCGATAGTTTATGGCAATGGTTAAAGGTCATTTGAAAGGTCAAAAAATGCACACAATTTGATTGAATCCTTTGTTCACAAAAGCCTAAATCATCCTGCAGGTGCTCAGTGTAGTATTACAAGTGATTCAACCGTCAATACTAACCGTCTAAATAATTTTTTAAACAATTTTTCCAGCAAAAGTTCCGTCAAATTAAAGAATAGGTCGAAAACCTACACACAGAGTAACTGAAATGTAACCAGAAGCGTATAGACAATGCATTGTATCCATCGCTAGGATCATTTTAGGAATCCCAAACGTAGAATAAACTAACGACGGTGACAATTGTTTTAACGCGGTATTTCTTTAAGTCCCGTACAATGTTTTCTTGTGATTTCACCTCGCAAATGATTAGGCTGTGTTCAAGGATATGTTATAAATGGCATTCGGCATAGTGGTAGTATGTCCGATCACAGTCCATATGAATCCTATATGATTCAAAATTATGTCGCCTGACCAAGTAATATGATTTCCGGGTGTGCCTCGACTTAATGCCTGAGGTCTCAAGTGGTTGACGGGTGTATCAAATTCGGCACTAGTGCGATGGCGAAAGTTCTGGAGCTAACACAAGGATTACTGTATCCATTGACAAATGTTTATTTATATGAAATTTAGGTAAATTTAGTGTACTGGAATAAACCTCCAAAAGGGTATCAGAGGTGTTAACATAATAAAGGTGATAACATTAAAATGATAAACAAAAGCTACACAAACAAATACAATGAATTTATTACAAGGAAACCAACAACATCAGTATGAAATAAAAGGGGATAGACAAGTAAGCGAGAACGCAACAGCAAGCAAGGTGAACAAAATACACAAACAACAATCAAGTCGCAATAGAGTTCTCAAGAAGGCGAAACCCCGAACGTTCGACTTCAAGAACCTTCATCAGACTGATTACGTGGGCATATAAAAGGGCAAGACAAAGCAGGCTGTAGTAGTAAGAATTCAGTCAGTCTTGTGTGAAGACGCGTTGCGTGTGAAGAGAAAAATCGGATTTGAAATGAATTGAAAAGATCTGCGTTGTAACAAAGAAGAATACCGAATGAGCAATTATTGCTGTATTCGTCAAGTTGTAAACGTTGGCACACTAAAGTAGTGAACTTAAACACCAATTTATTTTTATTTCGTTTGCAATCAATGAACTCATATTTTAAACGTTTTTAAAAAGGTATAAACGTAACAATATTTTCGAAAAGTTAGGTCCCAGAATCTCCCTCAAATATAATTTTTCATTTCAAGATTCCTAGTCCTACTCTTCGGTGTATAAATAGACTCTATTTCATTATCAAGACCTTACAGATATTTTGAAAACTTTATGCAGAGCAGAGTTCTTTTTGAACCTTAGCCAATTAAAACATTTACTCACGTTATAATTACTAATGGTAGCTGCTATAATGTCATGAAGGTTTGAAATAGTAACTGAGACAGCTATGCTTTAATTTGGATCTAGTCTTCGGATATAACATCTGGAATTTTCTGTCAGTCAAAAGGCAATAAGTTGGCTGCCCACCCGAGCGGACATCGAAACCCATTTTATTTACTTTCAGAGTTTTTGCCAGAAATCTGCTGAGACGAAGTCGCCGAAGAAATATTTTTTCATATTTCATTTTGATCAAGATGTCTGACCCGGGATTTGAACCGTGGCCTTACGTTCTAATAAGCCAACACACTACTTACTAGACTACGGCTACTTCACAATTTTATAATCCAATCGGGATCATTCTATATGATTCAAAATTCCTTATCTTCTAAATATCTTCCACTAATGTGTTCATTTGTTACGGAAAGTTTGCAAATTCCACTGGCACAAAACGCAATTTTCAATTATTTGCTTGTATTGTATACGTTTACACGTACAGTACCCAGCACATTTCTATATCGTTAAATTACATTTTAATTAGAGTTACACCAACACTGGCAATAGCACTGGCAAAAGTCTATACGGTAAGCAAAAGTAAGTAGGAGAACGAAAAAAAGTTGAAGAAATGAGAAAAGAAGGGCAATAATTTAAATTAGTATAATGAAATTAATTTGTAAAATGTTTTTAGTTGTTTGCTTCTTCTACAAAGGAAACTCGAAACTTTTGTACCAACAAATACGTTTTTTTGTTATTCATTAAAGTTCTTTAATATCTAATATAATTATATGAAGAAAATTTTATACTATGTTCAGACATACACTTATATTGAGTAAACCGCAATAAACGTCATTATTGATCTCAATATTTCATATAAAATGTCAATTAATTATTGCTTAATAAATTCATAATTTGTTTTAATATTGATTAAAACTTGAAATACAGCACTGTCATAAGTACGTTCAGTGAGGATATTACAATTTTCCGAACACTTTCTATTGATATTTGACGATTCAAATATCAACAACGACAAACAAAAACAAAAACAAAAACAATGTTGTTGAAACAACCGGCTGTTTTGTTTATCAGCTGTCAAATGAATATTGAAGCTGGACTGCGTATATTGTTATGTCTAAACACTTCAAGTACTGTAATCAATAAACAGAATATTTACTCAATAAAAGTGCATGTCTGAAATAAAAATAATTTTGATAATTTGTTAACACTTCCTCTGTATAGGAACATTTATTTTACGCTAAAGAAAAATTATTTAATTACTGAGTCAGAAATATGTGTCAAAAATGTGAAGTTTTGCCCAGGAAACAATTTCTAATCGCTTTAAAGCTGTGGGAAATATTCAAAGGTCGGAAATATGCGTGCCACATGAATTCAATGACAGACAGATGAAAAATCGAAAAAACACATCATATTATTGCAATTACATCAAATTGTTACTAGCGATGAATAAAGTATTTATTTTCGGAATCCTAAACTGAAAAAAGTCAAAGGTTAATCCAGGATAACTATCAACTTTGGTTGGAAAACCAAATCGATTCGGCAGGAAAAAAATGCTGTGTTTCTAGTCGTACCAGAACGGTTTCGTGTACCCAGAGCTCCTAAAACCTGGTGAAACCGCTATCCATAAAAAAAATTATTTGTTTGAGCCATGTATTAATCGAGAAACGACAAGAATGGACTACAATACATACACGGCTAGATGATTTTGCAATATAACAATGTATCTGCACACAAAATACAAACCGGTCAGGACACAATCAAATCACGATGGGGTACGTATTGTTTGAGCAGTACTGGGATTACTACGATGACATTTAGGTAACTAACTGGTTTGCTTCAAAATACGAACAGTTTTTGCGTGTAATCCATAAATTGCTTAAAAGACAAGAAAAGTGTGTAGTCAGCAATACATTAAGTTTATTACCAGTGTTGCAAAACTGAAAAAGTACTTTTTTTGCATCAAATGGTACTTTTGTAAAATTTACATACATACACTGAACGCCATAAGTGAATCAACACTTTTGTTCTAAGTATAAAACAGTTTTGTTCTTAACATTTTATAAATAATAAAAAACGTTTTTATTTTTGGAAATTTATTCGATATACTTTTCTCGCTATCCTAAGAAAATGAATTATTTCAGTGGTGTTTACTCACTTTTGGCGCTCAGTGTACATACATAATTGACCATTATAACCCTTCAATCAGGAATGACCTAACTTCTCACACCACTTATATTGTGTGTGCTAAGTTTATACATGAGTGGCGAAACCGACAGATTTTTGAGAAACTTTATCGTGGCAATTTTATTTCCTCTCAGAGTTTTTGCCAGAAGGAAGTCGCCTAAGAAATATGTTTTCATATTTCATTCTGATGGAGATGTCTGCGCTATTTGGGTTGAATCGTGGGCTTCATGTCTAGCACGCCAGCACACTACCTACTAGACTATTTATTTATTTATATTTAATACACATACAGGACAAAAACAGCGGATTCGGAGCGCAACAAAACGTAAAACCCGTTTAGCCAAACGTCGATGGCAAATGCTTGCCGAAATTACGTTACTATTTGGCAAACGTTTTCATTGCTTTTCGTATTCTAAAAACGAACGTATATTCCGTGGAAATTTCGCTAACCGGGGCTAAAGCCTAATTCTACCTTTACATGTTGCTAATGAATTAATAATTGAAATCGCAAGACATAAAATATGTAATAATAAATAAGTACCGAAAGCGTCGCGGGGATACTGCGGTATTTGCGATATGAAAATGTACTGAAAAAAGTACAAAAGTACTGAATCTTTCAACACCGTTTGTTACTATCCTATTAAAAATTATTATTTTAATTTTTACAATAAACGCTCACTGTTTACCAGTAAAATTGGTATACGATTTCAATTAAATCTCATGTAATCGATACCTTGCTTTTAACAATAAATGAACGATAATTTTTCTCTGTATTAAAATGCACTAAGGGTCAGTAATAATCGTGATGTATAATTATAAGTTCCAAAAATTTTATAATTTATTAAATTTAGCTTACGAATTCCCTTTCCTGCTATGAAGTTGACAATACTGTAAAAAATATTACATATTTTACACAAACTTTGAATATACAAAGTTTAACCGTATATCGATCATAATTCTAGCTTATGTATCACTTTTGATTCATACTTGCAGTACATAGAATTGTCCCGATTATTGATAGATTTTGTTAAAAAAAAATATTCATTTATATTGGTTTTAATTCGTTTTAATAAAACTATTTTATATTATTACATTTTATTATCACTTTTATGAAATTTACGACAAAATTTTTCACTTTTTTGCGTAAAAATCAAACACTCCATGTCAGCTTGGTTTTATTTTATATAAATCGTAATATTTCGACATCGAGCACACTTGCTGTGAGGCGATTTATAAATTTACAATTGTTTACATGGAGCAGCTTATTGTCACTCGCATCAGTAACGCTCTCAATTGAGATCTGGCTGAAAGCTGATGGTGCAATTCTATTATCAATATTGTGATATTTCGTTAGAGCAATTTTTTGTCAACGACATGTGAGGTTAAAAAGTTTCAGGTTGCAATAGAACATCGCTTATGTCAATAACAATGCTCTCTCTTTGATTCCTCAAAGTTTCCCCAAATACGGCTGTAAGTAGTTGCTACGCACGTATCATGTACTTGAATCTAAAACTGCCAATTCGATTTCGGTGGACCACAAAATTTATAACGACCATAAAATTCAAATATTTACTCATCTGAAGCGACAAAATTATTGAAAAGCTGAATTATTAAAAGCTGAAAGGTTTTCAGCTCATTTTACGAAAAGGAAAATCTTCATCATCATTATGATTCTGTTATTTCATACGTACGTAGTCGTATAGCCAGAATTATGAAGTTTTGGAATTTTTTAAGTCCTGTTTAAAATTTTCTTTTTTATTAAAAAAATATCAGGCATTTAACATTTCTTAATGAAAGTCATATAGTCTCAAAAATTGATGTTTACATATATGTATATATATACTGAATGGGTTCTGCTGTAATTGACAACTGACTCTAATTTTTATCTAAAAATCATCTGCAGCGATGAGCCCTATTTTTGGATAGATGGCTGCATGAAAAAATAAAATTTTCGAATTTGGTGCGAGAGCCATCCACATGAGAGAGTTCCATGCATGTCATAAAAATTATTGTTTGGTGTGAATCTTGGGCTGATCCATTGGTCCATATTTCTTTGATTACGATATTGGATAGGCGTGTACCAAACAACTTATTTTAGTCTAAATTAAATGACCTACGATATGTGTTGTCAGCAGTACTACAAACTTATGCCAAACGAGAGAATTGAGGGCATTAGATTCTAGTGGAATTTTCTTAAGTCGCTGGTGCATGCGAATAACCCACAAACCACAACTATCCTCAACGTGTTCAACGACGTCATCCAATTTCAGCCTGATTATTGCTCCAGAGACATGAAAAATTGAACATTTCAGATACGATGTTATATTACACACAAAATGTTTCACGCATACTTTGTTTTGCTTAAATTTAATAACAGGAGGCGTGAAAGACCTGATCAATGGTTACGATCTTTACTTGTTTTTAAATAAGATTTCGAAATCTGCATTAATTTTTTGTCGTTCTTACACAAATAATTTTAGGTGACTCAGATTGTCTGAGGCCCTGTAGATTTCAGTTTAAATAAAATTAAATAAAATAATACTTCTTAAAATGTGACCGATCCAGATTCCGCGGGTTTCTTATTCATCTGAAATAGTTTTTCTTATTAACTCAGTTCGGCCAAAAATTTGGTTTGATCGCTTATTGTAGATTTTTATTTGCCTGGACAGTAGTCCAGTACGTAGTATGTTGGTTTATTAGACGTGAGGCCTTGATTCAAACCCCAAGTCAGACATCCCAACAAAAAAAATATTTCATCGGGGACGTCCCCTCAGTAGGCAAAAACTCTGACAGTAAATAAAGTTGCCATAAAAATTTCCTCAAAAATCTGTTGCTCGGAATTGAGGCTGACTTCCAAAATGTATCAATACAATGTTTGTATACAGTTCTACTACGGTATATAAATTATGTAGATATGCAAAGTTAGCAAACAATGCATCAACTATAAATCCGTTGCCTGATTGCTTTTTGACTACGTTAAAAGTACACATTGGCGACGTTTTGAAATAGTATACATTGTAAACATTTTGTACAGCGGCTTTATGAAACACTATACTTTGTTCAAACACAGAGCAACTAACATTTTGGAAGTCAGCCTGACTTTAAAGTGTAGATCCCGCCACTCATGGACAAATTTCAATTTAACACACACAACATAAGTGGTCGTAATCGTAACTGAAGCGTTGTAATGACCAATTATGTTTGTATGCATGGAATTTGAAGTTTGACAGAACTGAACTGGCAGATGCTTGTTAACAGAAACAGTGCTGTGTTGTTTCAGTTAAGCAACGGCAAATTCAAAAAATCACGTACGTATTGACCCTCAATTATTTTAAAATTAATGTATTTCTGCAAGCAGTTTCATTAAAAATCTTTTCAATTTTCGTATTTTATACTTAAACAGAGTAAATATAAAAAACTAAAAAAAAACAAAATTAAAGTTGCAGTTCTTTAATCAATGGGGGAAGGGTGGTGGTACAAACCATAATTAAATGTATAAAACTTTTGATAAAATCTCTCCCCTTTTTCCTGCACTGATAACGAAATGCAAAAAGTTTTAATCAAAAATGTGAAATAAAATTAATTTCCATTTTACGATTTCAGAAAATCCAATTGTAAAAACATTGAACGTTATCCTCAGCAATTAATTACAAAATGGTGAACTAATTGAACAGCGCTAATGCAAAAGTTTTTTTCTGTTTTAGTTTTAAATGTGAAATGCATAGTATGTACGTACGTTCTGTGCATAAATTAATAGAACAGGATTTTTAAAGTTATTACCAAAAGCGGACGGAAATTTCAACAGATTTAAGGAAATATTTTTTAAATAACTTAAACATTGCAAAACAAAAGTTGGAGTGGTAGCTTTGATGCCAAAAGCTCACTTGAGCACGCATAGCGGCCCTTTGTGACACCACAGGTAAACGCAGTCCCTGTACTGATCGAGTTCCAATGAACTAGGGAAGAAGTTGGTCAGCTCAAGGGCTGCACATTAAAAGCACGACTACCCTACGCTGGAAAACCAGCTCGAAAGTTTGATAAACGAGGCTAAATTCTTGACATCAATGGATGATAGCTCCGTCAAGCTGAGATGGGCATTGACAAATAAAGTGGACAACAGTCTTCTCTTCCTCAGCGGATCTGCACTCACCGCAGAAGTCGTTAAATAGGAACAGCATTCTTTCCGCGCGCCTTTCCATAACACAATGACCTGTAAACATGGCCACTGTGATCGAGATGACGTTACGATCAAGTTCGAGTAACTAGTTGGTGCGCCTTCTATCCATCCAGGTCCAAGTGAGTCAGACGCTAGAGCAAGGCAATTTGACTCAGAACAAGTTGGCATCCCGAAAGGATTTCAGCGTAATGGCCAGTTTGACCGTGGTAAGTGGCACACCCAAGTCAATTGAAGAGGATTCCGGAAGGAATGCACCAGCCCTGGTGAGCTCGTTAGCTTTGCAGTTTTCCGAAATATAGTTGTGCCCAGGGACCCAGACAAGTGAGACACTGAAGCGCTCAGAAAGAATGTCGTGACAGCGGCGACACACCCTAGCGATCTTTGAGTTATAGTGGCCTGAATTACAGCAACCAGAGAAGATTCAGATGCGATTGAAGGAGCAGCATTGATGAGGACCCATTGAGCAGCCCGGTAGATAGCCATTATTTCCGCCTGGAACACACTACAGTAATCCGACAGTCGGAGAGAAATTTTTAGGCCCAGCTTTCGCTACCAACCCCATTATCGAGTTTAGAGCCAGGAACTGCGGGGGATGATCATGTCAGGGTCTCAGTCGTCCCTCGGAAATAAAACCGCTAGCAAAATAATATTCGACAGGGAAATAATCGATGTTCAGTGGGGCCACAAAATAGAGGAGTGACCAGAGACAGAGCAAACTTAGCTGCATGCTTAGCAAGAGGCAGAGTAGGAAGCCAGTAAAGCATTGCGCACAAGGCTTTTGTAGGGGTGGTGCGTAGAGCTCCAGTGATTTGAATAGCTGCAGACCTTCCAACCTTGTCAAGAAGTCTGACATTGGGTAGTTTATTAAGAGCAGTCCACCTTTGGGTGGAGACCCTATCTGGATCCAATTGCTTTACTGCAGAAGTAAGCCGCACTGACCGTTATGCGGTCATATTGACCGACATATTCCCGACGCAGCAATGGCAATATCGTCAGCGTAAGCTATGGCGTTATTACTAGAGGATTCGAGCCTTCCCAAAAATGAGTTGACTGCGAGATTCAAGAGAAGTAGAGACGGAACTCCGCTTTACCCACAAGCTAAATTTATATGATTTTAATGGCAGAATTCATTTGTTAGCAAAAGAAATAAAAAGATTCGATTGTAGTCCACTTATCGTTGCGTTGGGAAAAATGTTTCTTTTTGGACGATTGTCTTGTTTAAAGACAATAGCAAATGTGATATTTCTGGTTGAAAATATTTGGAGAAACCTCGATCAGGAGATTAGTCCGAGGCACTTGTGTTCTACTGTTAAACATCGTGAAGAGCTCGTAGTGGTATATGGTGCAATTTAAAAATTTTAAAAGAATATAAAATGCTTGCGATAGAGCTCACGTTTGATTTGTTACCAGGGCAATGACACTGAGCATACGACTGGAGTTCTTGAGAAGTCCTTTCAAATTTACTGATAGGAAGAGCTTAGACCCTGTATATTATGGCAATCGATTTATCCTTAAACATTATTTATTCTTACTGTGCAAACACAAATTAACTTTAAACCTACAAATACTGCACAATTGCTGACCAACAAAATTATTTATCAAATGGATAAATTTAGGACAGGTAAAGGAACTGAACGAAGCACAACCGTATTATCAAAATGTACATTTAGGCCACAAAAATTCAACCACACTAAGAAGAATTATAAAAATAAGATAAAATTTAAAGAAATGGAACTGAACACACAGAAAGAGTCCAAAAACAGAAAAGGAAATATAAAATAAAAGAAAATAAAAAATTCTATAAAAAAGAAGAAGAGTTTTAACAACTTTCTTCCGCTTGCAAGTTTTATTATTCGCATTTGCCCATGATACCTCTAAAACGTAACGTAATAGAGGGTATAATAAAATACTTATTCGTCCTTTTTGAGAAATGTATGGGTATATGTAATGTACTTATTAATGTGCATGTATTTGTATGAATACATATTAAATCAGTAGCATAAAATCTAAGAGAACCCCCACATATTTAGGGTGTCTCTTGCATATTGCGATACATACGATTGGAAGACACGAGAAATGATAATAAATTTATTTACGGCACATAACTCTGCCTAAAGGATATAAAATTTATTGGCCAACTGAAATACCAAAAGCAAATTAAAAGCCGAACAATTCACGAATAATTCTTAAAGTACCAATATTACCCCATATTAATTATTTCAGGCAAATATTTAATGAAAAGGATTTGAATGACGACCGATATTAAAAAGATTTTTTTTTTGATTTTTCAAAAACTAATGAACGTTGTTTTCAGGGAGACTCTACTTTTTAGCTACACTAATAAGTACAAACTAGAAGCCATGTTCGCTTTAAATGGTTATAAAAGAGGAAGAGTTATACGGTGTAATAAAAACAACTGCAAAAACTTTACTTGAATCAATAAAACGTTTAATTTTTTGCAATTCAAACTTTTCCGCAATTGCTTTTCACCATTACCAACACGCTATTTTAGGCCAATAGTGCAAACAAAGCATAAAATGTGGCCTATAATTTTGTAAAGGAATAAATTGCTGCAACTAAATTCGGATATTTGAAAGCCGCTTTATTACTCTTTATTCGGTATTAACAACATTCACTAAATATTAGTTTTCAAAAGATGTGAAAAGAAACTTTAAAATATCATTTGTTATCGATTAGGATAATAAAGCAAGAAATTTTTAAATTATTTGTCGATGTTTCTTAATTTTATTTAAGCTTGCAAAGTATTTCAATTTCTCCGATTAACAGAAATTTTTCGCAACATGCCTATTATAGGGCTCTTTTATTCTTTATACACGAAAATCATTTATAAATACAGCATAAAACCCAAATTACCACCAAAAACAAACCACACAAAGCCATAAATTTCCATTTCATTTCGTTCATGCAGGTCCTTTTTTTTACGATATCATATAAATAAAGGGAAAAAATTTAACCTGTTTTACTTCGAAAAAAAAAACATTTCCATTTAAAAGTAAACAGTATAGGCTACTTTTGCCATCAGTAAATAGAGAGGCTCAAATTAATATTTTTTTTCCATTAAATTTTGCTGCACATGGCTTAGTTTTTGAGGTATCGTATGTCTCCAAGTACTTTCTTCGCCGACCGCGGTTTCTTGATTTATAATAATTCTTTCTGATATCATGGTCAATTCACATTCAAAATTTTATTTATGTGGTCCTCGTAGGTAAAGTTCCAGATCTACAAGTTACTGATGTTATACTTGCTGAAGATATTGAGTGATGGTGTTCGAAACTAATCAGGATTCACTTTAGCATAATAGAATTGACTTTAAACTTGCGTAATACGGTGTTCAGATATGCACCTTTATTGCGTAAATTGCAATAAGCGCCATTATTGAGCTCAATATTTCATATAAATTTTCAATTAATTATATAATACGAAAATTGTTACAATTATGAGTAAAACTTTAAATGCAACACTTTCATAAGTGTGTTTAGAGAGCATATTACGATTAACCGAACACTTTCTGTTGATATTTGACAACTCAAATGTCAACAACGACAAACAAAACAAAACAAAACAAAATAAAAGCAATGTTGTTAAAACAACCAGCTGTTTTGTTTACTAGCTGTCAAATGAATATATATATATATATGGGTATATTATTATGCCTGAACACTTAAAATATTGTACTCAATTAACCGAATATTGACTCAATAAAAGTGCATATCTGAACATAGTATAAGTATCCTAAGCGTTCTACGTACTGGAAAGCTTTACGTTTAAATGTGACGTTATCAGTACTAAAGTTCTTAGTCCTCATGTCTTTCATTTCTCTGCTATTAATCTCAAGTTCAACACTGTGCTCTAATAATGTCAAGTTCTCTAGAGAACTGTGGAAGCCATTGAGTTGCTAGCAATTGTTGAGTAGGGGAGTTAGGTTCTTTTCTTGCAAAATCTACCATTTAATACAAATTATTAGAGACTCTCAGTTTTGCTGCGTTATTCTAGGGTGACTAGATTACCATTCAAGTAGTTCATTATGGCACAAACTAGTCATTTTGTAGTTTAACTACGGTTGGTTAGTCAAAACTTTCAAAGCAATATGACAATACTCTTGATGTATCGAAGGCTTTCTTAAAAATATTCACTGATCTCACTGATTGATTCACGTCGCTTCCATTTAAATAGAAATTTACCCATCTGTTTGCCTGTGATCTCTATTTTATTTTCAAACTTTTCTTGTATTATGACTCATAATATTTAATATTTAGTATCAAGCTGAGCAAGTAGTTCCTTTTCAGTTACTGCAGTCTTTCAAGTCATCAAAATTCGATAACTTGCCCTATTATCAAGTTGGAGGTTGGTCAGTCCGTAGAATATCTACTAATTCTCCATCCTCACCTGTTGCCCTATTGTTTCTTCATTTGTCAATGGCTTTTTTATCTCATTTATACTCGCTGTTGTTTTTAATTTCGTTTTGTTCAGTAGCTTCATCTGTGCAGACTTTTCTGATTTCCCCGATATATTCTCTACACACTGATATCAACATTCTTTAATAGTATGCCACCGCGACTACTTCGATCCTAAGATACTTTGGAATGACGAAACAGTTTATCGTCTGATGTAATTTTCTCATGTTGTTCTCGATAGCCGCTGAAAGCATTTTTATGAACTTTCTTGAAGTATTGTTGCCAACCATCTCCAATTCTTCCATTTTTGACAAAATAATGCGAGTAATTATTGTAGGAGGTCTTGCTGCAATAAACTGTAACATTGAGGTTTTCACTATTGTTGCAGAAGTACTATAGTAGTTAACAGCTCTTCAACTGCTTCTGTGACACCAAATTGTGCTATTGTGTTTGTTGACGCACACTTTGATATAAAACTGAGTTATATCACTGAAGATAATTTTTGAATAGAAACGCACGAATTGATCACACAGCATGAATTTTGATAATAAAATTTATTATTTATTATTTACTTTCCCTATCTAGCTGAATTAACTCCCCCAAGTGAACTTCATAAGAGCCGAGAACTCGTATTGTGGCCTGACTATTCAATAGTGTTGCTATGTCCCGTCTTTCCTACTTTCTGTCCAAGTTAAATTGAATCGGGGGCTTTGACTTCCACTTGGAATAAGATTTCGTTGCCTGCCTACCGTAAACAAGTCCTTTACTGAAATGGTCTATAAATGAGTGTTCTTTATAGTGATATACCCGAATAGTTTAGCTCACCCAAGAGTTTTATGAAGACTTCACCATCTAGTAAAAGATACTATTCTGGTTTTATGGGGATTTACGTCATAAAGACATACATGAACTCTCTCTCAGAACTATATCATTCAACATTCAACGCTTGAATCACAAGTTTTTCTACTCAACTTTACTCTTGTTTTAGTCTACACTGTCTGTAGCACAAACGTAAACATTTAACACATTTTCTTTACTTCAGTGTAATGTACTCGTGTACATACATATATATGTACAAATATATATTTGTGTTTAAATGTCCTTATGTGGCCACATTTTATGTACTCGATATATACTCATCGCTATATACTGAAGTACTACATACATATATTGATCATGATGTAAGTACATTAATACTTTTTTGCTTGGTTGTTTTAAAACATTTGTATGTGTGGCGGTTTTTAGCACTTCCTTCCGTTCAGAGTCCTTAATTTTTTGTCTGCTTTAGCTTAACAATCAAAAGTAAAAGGCGCCAAATAGTAAAAGAACATGAATTTAAACCAATTCTTCCTTGCAATATAACTGCAGATAGCGATACATTGCAAGAGGATTCCGTTACATTTTTTACATGGCAACTGTAAACAGACTGTTATTTAAGTTTTAAACGTTAAGCGGTTCTCTATTTAATTCACAATATTTTTACGAGAATCTAAATTTCGAAATTGAATACAGAACAACAATTGACTGCAAAATTGGAGAAAATATATCATATACTGTCCCTATTTCCTTTTAAAACGAAATTTAATTGAGTTTTTTGAATTTGAAACCTCTTTGAGAATTCGTGAACGATGGAGATTTAGTTGATAGAGGAAAACAGGTCAACATTTGTTATACGGTTGAGCCAAGTATAATTTTTATGTTCCGCTGACACTTGTAGTTTTGACGATATGGACTCACTTATCCGCCACATTGTGCAGCCACAAAGAAGACTGGAATTGAAGATGTTAAATTATTCTGCTTAGATACCTCTAAAGAATTCCAGCCATATGTGCCTCGTGAATTTAGGCATGTGAATTTAATTTCAAAACCTTTCTATAGAGCCTTCCAACACGGGCTTCCGCACTATAACAGTTAATAAGGGCCATATTGTATTGTTGAAGCTACATTTGTCAAATTAGCCGTCATTTATTCAGTCTATTTTGCCAAATCACCATTGTGAGCCAAACACACAACAACCTGTGTTCACTGAATTTGCTCTGGAGCTGTTGGCAACTGATCCTAATTTTTATTGACAAAATCATCCCCCGCTATGGGGCCTATTTCTGGATGAAAGTTTACGTGAATAAACAAGATTTTGGAATTAGGAACGATACCAATCCACATTAGATACAAGAGCATCAGTCAATATTCCTTTGAGAACGACCTCTGTCAGGCCATCACTGGTTACCGAAATCATATGATGTGATCCCGTCAGATTTTTTCTGAGGAATTCTCTTATGTGACAGGTATGTGTGAATAAACAACAAACCACAGATGTTTTCAAAGGCAACATAACTCATGCCGTATTTTTTTTTCCTCTTTTATTACAAGCCAAAATTATGGGAAGAATAGGAATGCAGCGCTTTACGAAAGTACAACGCGTTATAATTGTGAAAGCCTATCGGTCGAAGACCCAATGTTCAAATTATTTGAAGAAACTCAGCCGCTTATAGATAGTAAGACACTTATGGGTTAACGTACCAGTCTCTTGAAAACTTTGCTGCCTGAAACAATCAATTCGACATCATTCTCAACAATTTTTCAATTAAACGTAGTACTATGGCTTATGCCTAAATACACAAAATTATCGATTTTGGTGCAAAAAAATCTTCATGCAATCCATGAAAGCGAATGAAGTCAAAACAAGCAACTATCAGACGGAACTTACTTTTTTACGGATGAGGCCGAAATTGCAGTGTCTGCGAACGACAGTCATAACTGAAACATTATAACGGAAATTATAATATATTATTGTAGCGCATGCTACAATCTATTAATTGCAGCAACGATTTCCAAAACAAATTATCGCACGGAATTCTGACTAATTCAATTGATCGCCAAGATTATATGATAAAATTAGTGCAAATTTCTGGTCGGAATACTGATAAATGTAGGTAGTAGTTTATATACATATATGTACATACATATGCATATGTAGTAAAATTACGCAGACCGGTAAGAATCTTAAACACAATAACCTGACTACGGTATGTGACCAGGAACCCAACCATGCCTATCGACATACTCTTAAGCCATCATGCATGTAGCTTGTTATGCGTTATGCATTAAGAAATAACACCTTACTTTCTATAGGAATTTTGTACAAGTTACAGTTTGTACAAGTTACAGACTTCGTTAACTTTTTCCAGTGCACTTCTCTGAGACCAGTTACATATGTCTTTTATAGTACATATATAATTGGATGGATCAGGATTACAACCTAGTTTCTCACACCACTTATGTTGTGTGTGTTAATTGTATACATACATGAGTGGCGGGACCTATAGTTTAAAGTCGACTCCGAATGACAGATTTTTTGAGAAACTTTTCATGGCAATTTTATTTGCTGTCAGAATTTCTGCCAGAAATCTGCTGAGAGGAAGTCACAGAAGAAATACTTTTTATATTTTCGTTTTGATGTCTGACCTGGGGTTTGAACCGTGGTCTAACGTCTAATAAGCCAACACACTGATACTCAAGTTTACAAAAACTATTCAATGACACAAAAACTGCTCCCTCCTTTCTACCACGTCAATATGGTTCCGGAGTACATTGTAAGGCGGAGTGCCCCGTGAGTGCGCTCATTAGCATAGTTAGGGCTCCCTTATATAATTTTAAAATACTTATGGGATTTTTCTCAATAGATTTGATTTGAATTGCTTGCTTATTAGGCCGATTATGCTCTATGAAATTTGCTATCAGATTTCTTATTATTTCTTCAAAGCAAATTTTCACAATCTGGAAGCATTGTTCTGGCATTAGACAAACCATAATTTGCGAAACCTTACTGAACAGAAATATCCACATAGTTTGACATTTGCATCGATATCGATTACAGCTGAAACCTAAAAAAATTTACAACTTGCCATTAACTAAAGGTAGGATTTTAACGGGCAGATAAATTGTTTTTCGTTATTATAAGTGAACGATAAGGTAGAAGTGAGCGTTAAGCTAAATTGAAGATCATCCTACCGAACTTTTAAAGTTAAGTTTATGTTTAAACTTAGGTTTGGTTATGTTAGGTTAGAGGAAGTGTACTTGTCAATTAAGACAAGTACAGTACCCGGGGTTTGTACTGACCCATTGTACAACGTCCTAATTTCTCACACCACTTATGTTGTGTGTGTTAATTTTATACATGAGTGGTGGGACCTACAGTTTAAAGTCGGCAACGAACGACAGATTTTTGGGAACCATTTCATAGCAGTTTTATTTACTCTCAGAGTTTTTGCCAGAAACCTGCTGAGAGGAAGTCGCCGAAGAAATACGTTTTGTATTTTGTCTTGATGTGTGGCCTGGGGCTCGAACCCTGGCTTTAAGTCTAATAAGCCACCACACTACCTACTAGACTACAGCGAATTCATGTTTAAACTTTCGATATTATATATTATTGTCAATACTTCGAATATAAACAAACTGAAAGAAGCCTGTCATTACCACCGCGTTTAAATAAAACTTTTTTAATTTGAGCAGTGTGCTGTAAAGGTTAGCGGAACTGTAAAGTTACCTTTAACTAAACCCAAGTTTAACGGCAATTTATAATAATGGCCCTTAACATATTTGTGTCTTTATATAAAAACTTGTCTGTAGAATAACGCCTCTGGTTTTCATTTATATTTAATCTAGTCGACTTGTTAATTTAGTTTATGTTATTACTATAGGTGAGTATTAAGTTTTTTAAACCATTTGTCGAATACAGTTTAACTACTGTACATACCTTTTCACTTCGATTTCTAGTGATGCGACGTTACAATTGTTTACTGAAACAATATTTATTCGCATTTAAATTATTTTGCAAATTTAGGGTCTCTAAACTTATTAATCAGTTTACGTAGTTTCTCTGCTAAAAGTTAACAGTTTTTCTTATTTTTTCTGTTTTTAATCTTCTTCCGTTTCCACATTGTTTAATTTGAAATATATTTCTGTACGTAGTACATGTGCACAAGATATACGATATCTCTACGTGCTGGTTTTAATTCTAACAATAGAAAAACATCACAGTACAAATTAATTTGCATACATTGGCAATGGCATGCATGATACATACATTTTCTGATTACCAATACTGTTGTAAAATGAAATTGAAATCAATGCATCCATTACTGTGTACTTTTATGTCTGTCCGTCTGTCTGTCGGTCGCTCGATGTGTACTGAAAAACTTGTATTATATAACTGTTCGAAATTGCAAAATTACTGATTAAATCTGTAGTGCTGTAAAATAGTTTGTGGTACGTACATACATACGTACTACTGTTCAATTCGATTTGTTACATTGTTGTTGGTTTATGCAATGAATGAATTTGTATTGATATGTTCGCTATTTTCATGGTGTGTTCGTATGAGTGCCATGAATGTTTACTTGTATTCGTATTGTAACCATTGATAGGAAAACAGAAATTAATGGCTTTCAATTCAGTTTTCTAATATTTTTCCAACAGCAAGAATAACAAATAAAAAACAAAACAAAAACAACTGAAGCGAAACAAAAAAAACAACAGATCAAGTAATATTGCAATCGCTGCTAAATGTTGTATAAAAATGCCAAATCTAACTGTAATTGTGTTTGTGTTTGCCTACTACTTTTGCGTCTGACACAATAAATTTGATCAATTTTCTAAACGAAACAAAAATTTTTGAAAATACACGTTTTTCCCACTTTTTCGCCATTTTGTGCCGTTACTATTGTTTTTTATATAATAATACATATGTATGTAAGTATATACACATCGTTTGAACATGTAGTTTTACAAACATATTAATATGTTCTACATACATATACATACATCGAACACTAGATATTAAATATCAAACAAAACAAAATAAAATAAAAAATGATAATAAAAACAATAAAAAAAATTTTAAAGTGAAAATAAAATAAATTGGCTATGTGTGCCATTGTTTTTCAAAGCTAAAACTTTAAAATTATTTTTCTATAAAATAGTTTGTCATGGAATTCAATTCAATTTTCATTGCAAACGATTTGCAATTGACAAAAGTTTCAGGAGAAAAATATTAGGTTGGCTAAATATAGTTAGACTTGTGATGATAAATATTGCTACGTTTTTACCTTTTAAAAACGTTTGAAATATTAGCTCGTAGATTGCAATAAAAGTAAAAATAAATTTGTGTTCAGTTTTAATTAATTTCTTTATTGTTCGCACAATTCACAACTTGATATAAACAGCAACGATTGCTTTGTTTCTTATTCTGCTATACACTCGTTTGCCTAAACAATAACAATTGTTCTATCGATCTTTATAGCGGAGATATTTAAACCACAATTATTTTCTTCACCGCAACGCGTCTTCCTACAAGACTGACTGAATTTTTACTGACTCCATTACCGCTTTGTCTTGTCTTTTATATCACAGGGTAAACAGTCAGATGAATGCTCATGGAGGAGAACGACTTCGCGTTCTCGAAATCTCTGTAAATGTAAACATCGTTGTTGCTGTTTCTATATTTTGTTCACATTTATTCTGGTAATGTTTGTTGTTGCTTCTTGTTTACTTGTTTATCCCCTTTTTTATACTGATGTTGTTGCTATATATTTATACTGTACGAGCTGTACGATGCGCGCGTTGCTGCGCCACCAACAAAAATAAATTTGAAGCAAAGACATTACAAAAATTTCCAATTAATTTTGAATCATTTTATTGATTTTGTTTCCCGTTGTCCTGATGATTCAGATGGACGAGCCTGAGTAGTACGCATTCGATCAGTTTCGAATATTACTTCTCGTTGTTCAAGTGGTTCAAGCGAACGGGTCTCAGCGGCATATACTCGAAGATTTTCCAGTCTCAATGACTCTGAGGCTTGTAATGCTCTTTTCTTCCGTGAGGTGTGGGTCGACCAATTGATTGTTATTCATTTTGAATAATTTTCAGTCACGCCATCCATCGGAAATTAATCGCACCAACCTCCGTCGACTCAACAACTTTAACAACTTTGTTAAAGAATGCACAGTTTACGATTTAATTCATTTTGAGTAATTTTCAGTGGCACCACCTGTCGGAAATTGGCCATAACAACTTAGAAACCTTCCCCAGCTCATGCGCAACAACTTTGCTAAAGATCATAACATGATCAAATGCATAGTTTACAATTCTATACAAAACACGATTCTAAACAAAAATTCATTTTTATGTGGATATGTGGGCTTGGCACCTCGCGTACTTGAAATATTAAAATAAAACGAAGCCTATAGTTCCTTCCAGACATACAAGAACGTACTGTTAAAATTTGTAAAAAATCGGTCCAGCCGTTTAGCCGTCTATAGACTTCAAACAAACCCACAAACAAACAAACACACATTCATTTTTATATATAAGAAGATTTACTATATGGGAGGGTCTCGCTCTTATTGCTAGTCCGACAATTTTTTCACAAATTATTCATATGGATTTCAGTGTTGCCCGTGTACAATTTTATGATTTTATCTTTAATGATTTCCCAGATATAAGAAGTTTTAAATTTAATTCATATGGGAAGTACCACGCCCCCTTTTCCCAGTCAGCCCATTTTTGTAAAAAATATTCATAAATTTTAGGACTCTACATCTTGCCGTTAACTAAAGGAAGGATTTTAACGGGGAGATAAATTGTTTTTCGTTATTATGAGTATCCGATAAGATAGAAGTGATCTTTAAGCTAAAGGGAAGATCATCCTACCTTTAACATTTAAAGGTCACTTTATGTTTGAATTTGTGATATTATATATTATTTTCATTATGACAACTTCAAATTTAAACAAAATGAGCATATACAACAAAAAAAAAAACGAAGCCCGCGGTTACCACCGCGTTGAAAAATAATTTGTATAATTGAGCAATTTTATCGATATTGCTCCGACACTGCCATATTTTTGAAAACAGCTAACTTTATTTTATCTGTAAGTTGTAATGACGAAAATAAGTTAAAGGTAACTTTATTGTTCCCTTTACCTAAAGGTACCTTTAACTAAACTCAAGTTTAACGGCAAGTTGTAACAATGGCCCTAACTGTTATATTTTCTTAGATATATTAATTTAATATTTTTATAGGAGGTGACACGCCCAGTACAGCAAGTCTGCCCATTTTGTTCATATAGATGTCAAAGTTGTCCATACACAATTTGAGGAATCAAGCTGTTGCAGTTTATGAGATATGCGACATTAAATACTTACTGGGTATGTGGGCGTGGCACCTCGCCTACTTGAAATTTTAAAATAAAAAGTAGCCTATAGTTCCTTTCAGACATACAGGAAGGTACTGTTAAAATTTCAAGAAAATCGTTTCAGCCGTTTAGACGTCTATAGAGTTCAAACAAACCCACAAACAAATAAACACACATTCATTTTTATATATAAGAAGATATATAAGAAGATACTATATATTATATTCATACTGTTGTATGTTTTTGTAGCTTTTGTTTATCTTTTTAATGTTAAACGATGTAACACCATTTCTATTTTCGTAACAATATTAAGAAAATCATAGGCCTTAAGAAGTATCAATTTAGCACAGATGTTAACACATCATGCTACAAGTACTTATATACGTATAAAGCTTCTGGGCAGTATAGTGGAAATAGAGATAAATAACAGGTTCAATAAAATGGTAGCTAGGTTCGGACAAACTTAAAATACTTAAACGAACCAAGCTTACTGTATTCAACGCTTCTGTAAAGTCAAGCTTATTATGCGACAATGAAACATGGTGAGTTTCGAACAACTTCATGCAAAACTACAGATATTCATAGATAAGTGACAAAGATTCATATGCGTGTTATCCTAAGCTAATAACATCAGCTGCCATTCCTTCTGTGATGAATTAATGCCTTACAGGTTCTAAATACGTTTTCCGATGATTCTGTGATACTCTCAGATATTTTATCTCCATTTTCTGTGATATTGTCTAGACTAGGAGCCAAATATTTTTCGATTTTGGAGAGTTTTCTTCTTGTAAATAGTAGTATTCTGCACCAACGACTTGCAATCTCAAGACCTCTTTGAATGATGTCACAAAGAATCTCTTCAAATATTACTTTTGCCACAAGTAATCCATATATCGTTACTAGTTTTCTCAGGAGTTTACCCACAACTAAGCTCCTAAGACAAAAAACACTCTCCCGTGGGCATATACTAGTTGTGTTGACTTCTAATATTCCACTTCCTGCGTATTTATTCGCATATCATATTCTATACCTTTTCTATCCTACGGCCCACTTAAGACCTAGTGAGGAGTGTTATCAAATATGTCAATGCACATAAGGTTACCTCCTTCATATTAAACGAACCTTGAAAGGTTTCCACCAAATCTACAAGAGGTGTCTCAGGAAAGATTCCACCCGTTCGAGGAGCCCTGTACGCAAAGCTCCTTTTGTCCTCTCCTCGAGTGAAAGGTTGCAAAGGTTTCAGCTCTATAGGAAACCGCTGATGCTAACGCAAGTTGAAAGTTTTCTGACGTAGAGAACTTTCGCAAAAGAACTTTCCTTTAATGGCAGTCTATCACCGTAATTATATACATATATACCATAATATATATATATAATCACTGTCGGACAAAATAAAGTGCGGTTTGAAATATTTTTTGTTTTTTGATTAAAGCACATGTTTATTGCTTTCAAATGTTTATAAATTATAGTTTCATTTTTAATTCGGTTAATATTTTATCTAAAAAGTATCTTAACATTGAATTCTTTCTTTATATTTTCTATTTATAATAGAAATTATATGGCACATAAGGAATTTCAAGTATAAATTGATATATTTATTTTTTCTTCGTATATTATTTATTGAATCTTTCCTTTCAGAATTTACAATAAGTATTCAAATCTTAACCTAAAATACAATAATGAAAGTTGCTATTGCCACTGCAACGTACAACTAAAAGTGCTCATCAAAAGTAAATTTATCTGATCAGATCATTTGTTTGAACCTTTTTGAGACGTCTGTGACCCTCGAATACAAGTAAGTCTCTTACAAGACGGTTGGGATGTTCTGTAATCCTAGAGATGTAATTGACACTTGCTATTTTTTATTTCCTCTCGAACTAAGGGCACCTTCAGATCTTTGTGGATGTTACTGTTTCTCATATACCAAGGAGCACCTGTTATTATTCTAAGAAGCCTAGATTGCCGCCTTTGAAGCTTCTCTACATTGGATGGTGAGGCTGTTCCCCACAGTTGGATACCATAAAGCCAAATAGGTTTCAATACTTATACAAAAGCAGTTTTAGTTCTAGATCAAGGGTCGACTTAGGTCCAATAAGCCAGTAAAGCTGTGCTGTTCTGAGTTTGATAAGGTAAGGCGACGGTCGAGATGGATGCCCAGATATTTTACACTACTATGTTCTGGTACTGTCACACCATTAATCTTGATGGGCGGACAATTTCCCTTTCTCAGTGTAAACGTGATATGCATGCATTTAGAGACATTGACTTTAATCTTCCATTTCAGCATCCAACTTTCCAAATCACTAACATGAGATTGAAGTCTTTGTGACGCAACTGTAGAATCTCTATGAATACTTAAAAACGCCGTATCATCCGCAAAAGTAGACGTGTGAGTCACTAAACTTGTAGGCATATCTGCAGTGAACAATAAGTAAAGGAACGGCCCTAGAATACTTTCTTGTGGTACGCCAGCAGATATCTTTCTGCGGGAAGAGGTGACATCTTTTGATTTTATTTGGAAATATCTATCCCATAAGTAACTTTTTAGCAATTTATGCACATTCTTTGGTAAAAACTGTGTGATCTTAAAAAGAAGTCCTTCGTGCCAGACCTTATCGAAGGCTTGAGATATATCAATAAATAGCGCAGAGCAATACTGCTTGTTCTCAAAAGCACGTCTAATTAAATTGGTAATTCTGTGCACTTGCTGAATCGTGCTATGTTTTCGCCTAAAACCAAACTGATGGTCGGGAACTATGGCGTTGGCATCAATATGCGGTATTAAACTATTAAGCAGCATTTTTTCGAACATCTTAGAAAGTATTAGGAGTAAACTTATTGGACGATATGATGATACTTGCGTTATGTCCTTGCCTGGTTTAGGTATCATCACTAAATCAGATAATTTCCAAGATGCAGGAAAGTAGCCTATTCGCAACATAGAGTTAAAGATGAACAATATAAAACGCACGGCCGATGTAGGCAAATTTTTAATCATTGTCGCAGTTATTTTGTCACAACCAGGTGATTTGTTCGGCTTTAGGCTCTGGATGACGGCAATCACTGCAGACAGCCGGAACTTGATCGGCCTACTAACCACATCGATGATTGTAACTGGGGCAATACTAGAAACATAATTGTTTGGTGTAAAAACATTCTCTAGGAATTTGGCAAAAGCGTCCACTTTCTGTTCTGCGCTTTTTGCCCAATCACCGTGCTGTAGTCGTAAAGGGGATTCATGCAAAGTAGGTCTCCTCATTTTCCTTACTGCCTTCCATAAACTGTACTCTGAGTCTTTCGTTGCGTCCAAATTTTGCAAGTATTTTTGCAGGTTCGACTCTTTGTGTTCCTGCAAAGCGTCACGCAGAAGTCTTTGGCACTGATTAAGTTGAGACTTTAGACCTGGAGAACGATATTCTTGCCATTGGCGTCTTAAATTCCTTTTTTGGCGTAACAGTGCTTCTATGTTATTAGAGCAGGGAAATTTTCGTTTTCTTACCAAAGGGGTAGAGGATGTAGATACCCTAGCAGCTTCAGTTAAGATGTTAGCAAACTGGCGGACGCCGGATTCAATTTCCTGTTCACACTTCAAAGAGATATTTGATGGCAGGTGCGAGCTTACGAACATTTTGTATTTCCGCCAATTTGTCCTCGTCTGAAGATAATTTTGCTCCAGTAGGTTTGTATCAGGCACAAATGTTAGGATGGTTGGTGAGTGATCAGAAGACAGATCCAATGACGGGTGCATACTAAGATTTTCACGTCTAATATTTCTTACTACGGCAAAATCTATTACATCCGGAATTTTGTTTAGATCAGTTGGCCAATAAGTAGGATGACCAGCAGACAAGGCATCCATTCTGTTCGAAGATACTGCGTCCAATAGCTGTCTTCCTCTCGGAGTAATGAGACGTGATCCCCAGAATGTGTGTTTTGCATTATAATCACCTGCTGCAATAAATTTCGGACCCAGCGTGTTGAAGTAATCGAGGAATTGATCTTTGCAAATGTTGTGTCTTGGAGGACAATAAAGTGATGATATTGTAACACCAATGTAGGGTAAATGATTGATGTTGCTTGAATGTAATCTTGGGTGAATTCTGGCAATGGAAAGTGCCTAATGTCCTTGTGAACAAGAATAGCTGCCCCTCCGCATGCCCTACCACTAGGGTGTTTTGCGTCATATGTGTAGTAGTCATTAATTCTAAAGCAGTTTTTGTCCGAGAAGTGTGTTTCCGATATTAGCATGACATCAATTTGATAAGTATATAAGAAGTTTTGTACTTCGTTTTTATGATGCATTAAGCCGTTCGCGTTCCAAAAGCACATTTTGAGGGTGTTCATGTCTTATTTACTAAAATCTGCATAAGCATATTTTGGTTTTGCAGCAGCTGTTGCAACATGTTCTGCATGTTAGCCATAAAATTACTCATAGTTTGGATTAGAGTTTCAATTGAATTTTGGGAATTCGAATGTGCAGTTGGAATGCCTTCTTTTAGAGCATCAGCATATGAAAAAGCATCTGGAAATTTACTTGTGGTTTGGGCAACATTTTTGGAGTTTGCCTGTTGTGGAATGGTGGGCTGAGGTAAACTTGGGAAGTTTGATTCACGGTACTGATTATATATAGGTCTTTTGACCACCGCTTTATTTTTGAGTTCCAAGTATACTTTGCATCCTCGATAATTAGCCGTGTGGTTCTCACCGCAATTACTGCATTTTTTACAGCTAACTTCAGTTTTCGGGTGGGGACATTCACTGCTTCTGTGTACGTCTCCGCACCTGACGCATTCTGCCGGTAATTTGCAGAAAGATTTTGTGTGCCCAAATTCTTGGCAATTTTGACACTGGGGGGGCCTTTACGTTTAATGGGTTCCTCTACATATATTCGACGGTTTAGAAGATACCGTAATCCATATATAGGATGATTGTCACCTGTTTTCCTTATATTGTTCGAGTTAAATTCTATTTCGACTCTAAAAAGCGGTTGTGGAATTTTATTTTTATTTAAAATATTATGGATTGATTTGACTTCATACCCTTCAGATTGAAGGGCATTCTTAATATCGCTAATAGGTACAGTACTGTCAATGCCTTTAATGATTACGTTTAAACCTTTTGCACTTTTTAGTTGATAAGTATAGTAGTTTTTCTTTTCAGTATCGAACTTGTTCACAATTGCTCTAAAAATCTTTTCATCTTTGGCTTGGATTTTGGTTTCCTGAATATTACCCTTTCGTAGAGAAACAACGTAGAAATTGTCTTTGCCAACAATCTGTGTCAACTTAGTTACCAAGGTATTGGTAGTGGGCTCTCGTAGGTACAGTGGTGGGGGTTTGAAATTCTTTTTTGCAGCTGTATTGTCTTCCTTCTCTTTTTCTGCAAGAATTGCAAAACGGTTTGCGTTGTCAGTGTTATTTTTTGCCTGTTTTGGATGTGGTTCCAACGTGGAGGCTGCTCTAGGGCTGGACTTACGTTTCGTTATTGTGATATAACGGTCCATACCTGTGAGAACTTTTTCACTGCTCTCAGTCTTCGCTGCACTTTTTTTAATTATTGTACTTTCCTTATTTACGTCCGGTGATTGCAAAATATCTTCGATGTTCTTATGACTACCCAAAAGAGGGGTGTGGGGTAGATTTGTATTTGGCCCAACACACTTATTTAAATTTTGACCACTCGCACTATTGCTGATTTTTTTCACTTGTTGGGTCGCTAACGTAGCGTACCCGATTTGCAGGCTTCGCTGTCAAATAACGCGGGTCATCAATTTTTTTATTTATATTAACTGTTTCACATTCTTTTGAAGTAATGATCACGTAAGCATTTCTATCATTAAAACTCAGTCTGCGTTCATTAGCACTTGCACTTGGCTCACTCATTAATTAGGTTAACGGCCTTTATATTTTTTTTTACTTATTTGATTGTTGTCTGTCTTTATGCAGTTTTCTTTTCTTTTTTAAACTTTATTAAGTTTAAGTTGTTTTGTTTTTTATTATTCTTTTATTATTTTAGTTGTAATAAAACACCTATTCCAAATATTTTTTTATAATTTGCCGACTGCACGTCCGTACACTTGAAGTGCCGCGAACTAAGTGGAATTTCAAGTGACAAAATAAAGTAACACTTCACTAGAAAATATTATAAATAATTAAATAACTTCAAAATTTAGTACGAAGTTGCTCCTCCTTTGTTATTTATGACTTCTCTTAATCTTTTCGGCATACTTAGCGCAAGGTTCTTCAAAGTACTTGTAGGAATTGCCCTCCATTCACTTTGCAGTTTTTCCCAAAATGTTTTAATATTTGTTCTGGACTCCATCGGGTTTTTGTAGTCTGAGATAGCCCAAAGATGCTCTATGAGGTTTAAATCTGGGCTTTGAGCAGGCCATTCAAATTTTCCAACATTATTTACTTCAAAATATGTTTTTGCGACATTACTCGTGTGCTTGGGTTCGTTGTCTTGTTGAAAGATAAACTCCCCCAAGCCCATTTCCTCCTCACTGCTGTAAAGATTTTCTTCCAAAATATGTACATAGTGCTGTCCAGTCATTTTGGAATCATTTTTAACACGTCTACCTACTGCTGAAGAGGAAAAATACCCCCCACACCATGAGGCTATGGACTTACTAGGCAATGAATAAATACCTGAATGAATGAGCTGCCATGAAAGCATATCATTGCTACGTTACACTCGTAAAATGTTGCAATTTTCTTTGTCGAATGAAGCAAATAAGCAAAATTATTGTCAAAAACATTATTTTCTTGTTTTTATTTATTTTTTTTGCATACAGAAAATGTTGCATCCTCCATAAGTATATGCCTTTGAAATGAGAACAACGATAAGAACTGTTATAAATGTATGTATCTTATCTACCAAATTGTTTTTACAATCGCTATAACAGCCTTACACTGCAATCACGACACCATGTAGGCAAGAAACTAATGGAAGAACCAAACAATTTGAATTCAACACTTTCACAGTTTGGCAATTCTCTTTTACGAAAAACCTATAAGACGTAACGCTCCACAAATTACATGATTTTGTGTGTAACGATGCCATGAAGCGAGAACATGTTGATCTGCATAAATATTACAGAACAAATAAAAGGAATTCAAATGTATTCACATAGTTTTGTAAAGTTCAGAATATATCGAAATATGAAATAAATAAAAAAAAAATTTGAAATTCGTATTAGTTACTTACTTAATTGGCCATTAACAACCCGATTAACAGATTTGGGCCTGCCTTCATCCATCCTTTCAGGCGCCTCTGCTTCTAGCGTGCGTTTGCCAGTTGGTCACACCAATCGATGACAGGGCTTCCTCGATTTGGTCGTCAAGGTCCTCGTCGCCGACTACCACAAATCCGTCTCACTGGAGATACTCTTCAATTTCAAGGACGAGCCAGCACAACTGCTGGATGTTAACGCACTGCACAACGTCCATGTCGTTGAGTTTTTTCTCGAATATCTTGAAATCTGGTGCATCAGTGTTTAATAGTGTCCACGTTCTGCCTCAAAAAAAGCAAGGGGGAGATGAACGTATTGTAGACTTATATTATTAGAAATTCGTACTAGATCTAACAATTCTTTTACTAACTTAGACTAAATTAGTTGCCATTAGTACATGCTATGGAAAGGTCTACTTTCACTGATGACTTCGAAAAATGTCAACGGAAATACGCAACAGATTTCAGTGTGTCGAATTAAAAAGAAATGCATTAAAACGCTAGACCAAAAAAATTAAAGCAGAGCATGGAAATCAACAGAGATTTAGCCGTTCTTAAATATTGTTACGAAAATGGAAACGGTGTAATATAACATTTAACATTAAATGAGCAAAAGCTACACAAACAAATACAACGAACTAGTTACAAGTAAACCAAAAACATCAGTATGAAAGCAAAGGGGATAGACAAGTAAGCGAAAACGCAACCACAAGCAACGTGAACAAAATAGACAAACAACAATGAAGTCGCGATAGAGCTCTCGAGAAAGCGAACACACGAACATTCGACTTCAAGAACATTCATCAAACTGATTACGTGGGTATAAGTCAAGACAAAGCAGGCAATGAGCAGTAAGAATTCAGTCAGTTTTGTGTGAAGACGCGTTGTGTGTGAAGAGAACAGTCTTGGTTTGAAGATCGCCATTAAAAAGATTTGCGGTGTAAGCAAAGAAGAATAGCGAAAACGAAAGTAGTGCGAACAATAAAGAATTTAATTGAAACTAAACACATATTTTTTTTTTTTTTGTTTTATTAACGAACTCATATTTTAAACGTTTTTATAAATGTAAAAACGTTACAAAATTTTTTGCCGGAGACATTACACAAACTCTAGCTTTTTATCTCAAAATCAGTACCAGCTGTTTGAATGAATGCATGTTACTATGTCTATGAGATATGAGATATGAGATATGTCTATAGATAGCAACTGAAGTTAATATGCCGAAAAAGTTGTCTTTTAAAAATGAAATTTTAAAAATTTAGTCGTCCATTGTCTACTCATAAATTTCACGAATATACAATCAATGTTTTTGTACATTTGACCAATTACAAAATGGTCCATCAACTACAACATTTTCAAAGCAAATTCTTTAATCAATACAATTCCAGGAAGCTTTTGGTTATTCATACATATTCAAAAGAAGAACTCATTGATAAAGTTTTTTCGACTGGATTCGTGATTGATTGTGTTAAAGACCTATACTGACAAGAAAACTTATTCACATTTAATGATACGGATTCCCTCGGTCAATTTCAAATGGTTGTTGAATTAATCTTCTTATTCTTATATGTAAAAATGAATGTGTGTTTATTTGTTTGGGGGTTTGTTTGAAGTCTATAGATGGCTAAACGGCTGAAAAGATTTTCTTTAAATTTTCACAGTATCTTCCTGTATGTCTGGAAGGAAGTATAGGCAAATAAAATAAAATAAAATAAAAAAGTATGAGTATTATTGTCTAACAAAATATTACGTATACGCACCCGTCAGCTCTATATAATATTTTATACACGACAGTAATTAAAATACGTCTATATATGTATATAAAAATGAATGTGGGTTTATTTGTTTGTGGGTTTGTTTGTTTGAAGTATATAGACGGCTAAACGGCTGGACCGATTTTCTTGAAATTTTAACAGTGCCTTCCTGTATGTCTGGAAGGAACTACAGTCAACCTTCCTATAACGCGGCGAGTGCGTACCGCGTTGTATGCTGATTTAATCGTACAAACCAGGCTAATTCGTAGCGCTTTCTATGGAAACCGTCTACAGGGTTGTATAGAAACCGCGTTATAAGAAACTCGGTAGTACAAATCACATTATTCGTACCGCGTTATATGGAGACCAAGACCAAATAAATTATAAATTAATTTTATTGAATTAAAGAGTTCATATAAGGATTGATAAAAAAAATTAAATGGAAACTAAACAAAAAGACTGTTTTCCAACAAAAATAAGAAAGACTTTTGTAAAATTCTGTAATTTTTGAACATTCATCCTCACTGTTAGATATGAGTTGCAGAACATTTTTAGAAAGACTTGGTCGCCAACAAAACGTTTGTATTGTGAAAGAGCTCTGAGATGACTGAAATCGACGTCGTAGACGGCTATGAGATAAGTTGGCGTATTTATATAAGCATGTTGTTTATATATCTCGGCTGTGCTTTTGCGTCGAAAATAAAACCGATATTAAACCCTCTTACAATGTCTAGTTACTAGAGACATTCATAGGTTGTGCTGAAGGTAACTTATGGGATGTTGTTCAACGGAATCCGCGATGTAAGAGTACCGCGTTATAGGAGGGATCTCGAAATTTCAGCTCCGCGTTATGTGGAAACCGTGTTCTGAAAATTACACAAAATGAATTAAATCGTAAACTGTGCATTCTTTAACGAAGTTGTTGCGCATCAGTCGACGGAGGTTTGTATCGATTAATTTCCGATGGATGGCGTCACTGAAAATTATTCAAAATGAATGACAAGCAATTGGTCGACCTACACCTCAAGCACGAAAGAAAAGAGCATTACGAGAATCAGAATCAGACGAGCATGGAGACTGGAAAATCTTCGAGTATATGTCGCTGAGGGCCGTTCTAAATAGAAGTTGTATTCCAGAAGCCATCACTTTATTTGTAATTTGACTACAGTTTGAACTAGGTTAGGTTAGTTCGGAGTGGTAGCTCTGATATTAAAAAGCTGACTTGAGCACGCATAGCGGCTGCACAGTTTGAAATACATTTATTTAATTTTAATTTTTTATTGTCAGAAAATTCAAAGTCATCCGTCACACACAGTCTAAGGGTAGTATTCCGCAAACATTGCTACAAAATCTTGACAGTTTGGAAGTTTAAGAAATACCATTTTAGCACATTCTAACACTTGGAAATTTTTTTTAATTAATTCTCATCATATGGAATGGATTCAGAAACGTTGAATACGGTAGTACTGTGGCAATGGTTAAAGGATTTTCACTTTTCGGGTTTCTTTACGAAATCTACATTAATGTGCATGTAGGTTTCTGCCTGAAGACAAATAAAAAACATTAAGTTTTGCAAAATAAAAATGAAAACTCTTCTTTTCATTTTTTCCCTATTACTTCCATATTTCCATATTTTAATTTATTTTGTTGAAACACATGCATGCATTCTTTTTAAAAGGACTGTAATAAAATTTTGTTACTTGTTAAGGACATGAAAATATGTATTCAACAAAAACTACTTTATTTATCATTTTATTATTATTTTTCTTTTCTTTCTTTATTATTTCTTACAGTAAATTTGCTGACGAATTTCTATTTTTTTATTATCATCATATTTACTTCATATCAGTGTTAAAAAATTCAGTACTTTTTTCAGTACTTTTTAATTTTAAAAATACCGCGGTACCCCCGCGACACTTTTAGTACTTTCTTATTATTACATATTTTATGTCTTGCGATTTCAACTATTAATGCATTAGCAACATGTAAAGGTAGAATTAGGCTTTAGCCCCGGTTAGCCAAACGTCTACGGAACGTACGTTCGTTTTTAGAATACGAAAAGCAATGAAACGCTTGCCGAACCGTAATGTAATTTCATTTCATTTCAACGAACGTATGTTACATTACGTTCCATCGACGTAACTAAACGGGACTTTTTACGTTTTGTTACGTTCCGAATCAGCTGTTCTTGTCCTGTATGTGTATTAAATATAAATAAATAGTCTAGTAGATATGTGCTGCGTTACTAGATGTGAAGCCCACGATTCAAACTAAATGGCGCAGACATCACCATCATCATTCCTTCTGGCAAAAACTCTGAGAGGAAATAAAATTGCCACAATAAAGTTTCTCAAAAATCTGTCGTTCGGAATCGACTTTAAACAGTAGGTCCCACCACTCATGTATGAAATTAACACACATAAAATAAGTAGTGTGAGAAGATAGGTCGTAATCTTGATTGAAGTGTTATAATGACCAATTATGTATGTATGTATGTATCTTCTACAAAAGTACTATTTGATGAAAAAAGTACTTTTTCAGTTACAAATCAGTACCATTTCAAAATTTAAGTTTTGCAACACTGCTCATATGTATATTGAATGTTGAATTTTTGTATGGTTTACCTGTCTTATAAAAAATATGCATACGTTCGTTTTCAAACTTCATTATTTTAAAATATTTTTTTTTTTGTTCTGTGATTTATTTTATTTATTGCAGAAAGTGAATTATATTCTTTACCAATCATTTGCTACACTCTTCCACACATTTTCTGTACTTAATTTTTATTTGCATCTTTTTTGCATGAAAATTTTATCAGTAGGTATTAAAGAACAGATTCCTGCGTAATATCACAATGAATTTTTTTAACCCTTAAATGCGCGATTTTTTTCTTTTTCCACAATTTTTTTTATGTAATAGCTAAATGTATGCACATTCTAAAACAAAACATTATTTTTTTTTAAATTTGAGATTTATTAAAAAAAAAGAGTTTGTTGCCAAATGGCTACATTGCGGTACTTCTAATTGATATGAAAATTCTTAAAACAATTATCGCTTTTATTAAGACACAACGCTACGCCACATTTGTCACTTAATTTTTGTCACTTAATTCTTGTAAAACCTTTGCAATTTACATCTTATTTTAGACTCCAAAGTGACGGGCCAGTGGCCATACTTATCTTGTCGTACTTCTTGAGGTGGAAGTGTTTGAGCAGGTTCTTTTTTCTTCTTAGCCTTAATTTGCTGTCCCACAGTGCTTGGCCTTTCAAGCTTAGGGGCACTTGTTTTTATTTTACACAGCCACCTCTGCTCGAAAATCTGCTTGTTTCAGAATATCGGAATTCAGAGTTCCATATTGTTTAAGAACTCTTTTGTAAGCCAACCAAACATTTACCATTGTGAAATCTAGCAAATGGTAAAATATTCTTATATACCATTTTCTACTTTTTACTTTAATTTCATAACGTCCCATTAGGCTGTCTAATAGATCTACGCCTCCCATATGACGATTGTATTCTTTGATTACATTTGGATATTTACTTCAATTGTTTTCTTCAGTTTTCGGTCATACTTTTTCAAAGAAGTTTCTGGCTGCGTCCCAGCAAACGATGAAATTAGAGCAACATATTTATTATCCTTCCAAATGCGAGAAGATATGTCTATGTTATCCACAGTTGTAACATATTCAATGCTTTTACCACGTTCTTCTTTTTTCATGCCTCTGAAGGTAGCTTGCAGTTAGGCAGCCGGTTTCTTCGCACAGTGCCTAAGGAGTAAATGCCCTCTTTGGCCAAATGACCCATCAGCGGTATGGCAGTGTAATAGTAGTCATGGTAAACTTGTAATTTTGGCTTCTAGGAACAATACGTGATAAGCAAAATGTAATAAAAACACATATAACGGAAAATTGTACAACACTTTGTCACTAAACACGCTCTGTAGACAATTGGCAACATACAATTATACATATTTTTTATGCATGTAAAATTTTTTATTACTGAAATTAATAATACTTACATTAGTTTAATCGAAAAGTAATTTTAGTCGTTGGAATACAACTTAGAAAATTTTAAAAATACAAACCGAAAATCGGTCACGTTTACCAACGACAAAAATTAGCAAAATTTTTTTTTCAAGTTCAGAGATGATAAGATTTTTAAATTTTTTCTAGTTCAGATTGGCAGATGTTGTAAGACAGTGTTAAACCAATAGGCCCTAATGTACAAAATGCGTTTTTGTACCTAAAATATTTTATTTTATTAAAAAACCTATTTGTTGCCGAATGGCAACAGTACACATTTAAGGGTAAATTTTCCTTACAAAAACGAATAAATATATAACCATTATAAATTATTTTCTATTCGGATATTAAATTTTGCATGATGTTTATTTGTTACGAATAATTCAGTATCATTACAAATGTTTTAATTATATGGCCACCACTGTACGTCATCTAACATTCTAAAATTCTTACTAAATTTTAAAACATCATAAAATTTTTAATTTTCTTGATGTTCCTTTTTGATGAAACAAGAAAACCTATGTAGTTCTTTAATAAATATTTACATATATTTGTTTAATCAATTGCCATTTTGATTTGAATTGATACACCAATACACCACCATTCTATGAAAATATTTATTTAAAGTTTTATAAACATTTGTTCCTTTTTGTGTTATTGTTCTCTTATTCTCATTTAAAACGTTTCATTAAATTCTTTAATAGTCTCTCTATCTTTTTATTTCACATTTTGTTTTGCCTTTCTTGTTCGTTTATTTTAAAAATATAAGTGTGTATGTAACTTCCAATATCATAAAAAAGAACTAGAACTGAACGTTCTACATTCGTTTGTTAAAGTTTCTGTTCCACTAACGGAAAACGAAAAATTATAAAAAAATAAAACATAAAAATATAAAATATAAAATAAAACAAACTGCTCATAGAAATAACAAAACAAAACTGAATGAGAAAGCTGAAAAAATATATAAAAGTACAAAAAAAGCAAAAAAAAATATAAAAAAAATCTTTGAAAATTCTAGAAACCTTGTAATTTAAAAATACGGCATACATTGTGGCTCTATTTTTTATTTTTTTCGTTTTTTTATTCACTTTCTTTCTCTTTGTACTATTTTTACAGTTTAAGAATCTTTTTTACAGTTGTGCCCTGGTTCTTTTCCCCGTGCTACAGTATAAAATTACACTGTTTCTAAAAGCAATCTAATAAGGCAACAATGCTAATTTAACCGGTATTAATAGAACACAATTCCCCATTCTATAATACTCAATTACTTTCTAAATTGGTCGTAACAACCTTCAGTCACAATTACAACCCAGCCTCTCATACCACCCATTCTGTTTTTATTAATTTTACCCATGAGTGGCGAGACGTATCGTTTAATTCCACTCGGATGACAGATTTTTGAGAAACTTCTCAAGACCGTTTTATTTTACTCTCAGAGTTTTCGAGAGGAAGTCGCCGAAGATAAATTTTTTCGTATTTCGTTTTACAACTGATCTGGGTCTCGTGTCTAATAAGCTAATAAATATACTACTTACTAAACTGCGACAGCCATAGGTCTTACAAACATTTCTTAATAAATGTCGATACAGTTCCTGCACTCCCTAAATAATGGCATTGTGGTGTAAATGAGTTAATGAAATAGTAAAATTTCCTTTGCTGTTGAATGTATCTACGATCTTACCAATAATATGTGTCTTTTTCGAAAAGAGTAGCTAGAGCCTGGTGAATGTATGCTGTATTTTGTAGCTCCTAATGTCTGACTGAAAACTTTTGTTTGACAGATCTATTGATGCCATTATTGTCTGCCGCAGTTTGTCTGGGTGGAGAGCATTCGAGATTTCCATTTATGCATTACTCTGGTGCATAAATCAGGCATCGCCCTGCGACTTAAGAATCCTCCCGACAAGATAATGTTTAACAGGAATAAATTTTACGATTTCTGTGATCAGTTCACATAATTTAATGAGTGTAATGGTGTCCACATTATCCAGTTCAGGCCAAGAAAAGATTTTAATTATCTATCCATAGTGCTCGTCGTGGTCAGTGATCGACTGACCAATGTTGTCTTCAAAAAATATGGACCGATGACCACCTCAGCCCAAAATGCTCTCTAAACAGTGAGTTTTTCGGGATATTACTCTTGTTTTTACAATTCAATTCGATTGTAATTGTCCTAAATTTATAGTCACATTTTTGTGTATTAACCTGTCTGAATGGAAATAACATAACACCTAGGTTATCGGTAATTAGATAATCTAGTGGGTCCTACTCTTTTAGTGCTTTAGAGCTTGTGGGTTCAAGTCCAATAAGAGACTCTGGTCTTATACGTAACACCGAATGTATGGAATGCATAATCACAAGTTTAAATCAGTTATATGGTTGTCTATAAATAATTTGTGTATGAAGTCTTCGTAGCCTAGTAGGTAGTGTGTTGGCTTATTAGACGTAAGGCCCGGATTTAAACTTCAGGTCAGACATCAAAACGAAAATATGAAAAAATATTTCCTTGGTAACTTCCTCTCAGCAGATTCCTGGCAAAAACTCTGAGAGTAAATGAAACTGCCGTGAAAACTTTCTCAAAAATCAGTCGTTCAGAATCGACTTTAAACTTCTGGTCCCGCCGCTCATGTATAAAATTAACACACACAACATGAGTGGTGTGAGAAGCTAGGCCGTAATCCTGACTAAAGGTTTTTAATGGCCAATTATGTATGTGTAATTACTAACTTTTATCACGATTTATGCTTTTTTAAAGGAAACACTGTCTTTTTTTTGTTTTGAATCTGTTGGTTCTTAGGCATGAACCAGTATTAATGTGTTGCTTTTGCTGGTTCGAAAAATAAGAATAGATGTGTATATAAAAGTACGAGAGTAACACTGTTTCTGGCTTTTGGCAATGAATTTAAATAAACTTGAAAGTCAGTTTTTGTACGTTTCGCTATGGTTGGAAAAGCTTTTTTTAGCGATATAATAAGAAAACAAAAATTAAAGAGAAATTCTTGTTTATTTTGCAAACCAAAAATACGTGAATATCATAATTTGTTTACAGACTTTGTAACATCGAATGTAAAAAATTCGTATTTACACGAGTAATATAATACTTAAACAAACTTATACTGTTTAAGATTTCCAATAAATAGTTTTAAATGTATAACTTTACATAGCGTTTGGCACAAATTAAATTCACAACAAATAATAATCGCGGACGCAATCCAGATTACATGAATTTCTTTCAACATCATATACTAAATTATTAACATAAAACTTATTCTATCAATAGATTCATCTCAGCATGGCAATGGAATTAGCTGGAATTATTTTTAAAGAACTTTAAATTAGGGTTGCAAAAATAAAATTTAGTTCAGTTTGGTAGGTAGATTGGATGAAAGGAGACCAACCAAGGATTTCATGCCAATAGACATACACTTAGTCCATTATGTAGACTTGTTGTGAGCTTACCATTAAGCTATACCGCCTTACTTTCTATAGTAAGTACCAACTTGTTTGACTTTTTCCAGGCGTCATCAGCCATACCCCGAATGCTACAATCGATTAATTGCAGCAAGGATTTACAAAACAAATTTTCTCACGGAACTCTGACTAATTTAACTGGCCACCAAGATGGTGATAAAAATTGTGCAAATCTCTGATAAATTCTGGTAGTAGTGCATATAGATATACGCATATGTAGTAAGGATTACACAGCCCGGCAAGACTTTTTAACGAAAAAACCTGACTATGGTAGATGGATAGGTAGGTTTAAAAAGAGGAGACCAAGTAAGGCCCTCAAGGACTTACAACTAAGCCAACATACAGGCTTGTTATGTGCTCACTTTCTATAAGAAGTCTGTAACTTTTACAAACTTACTTAAGTTTTCCCAGTCCACTCCTCTGAGACAAGTTATAACTCTTATAGTGTCATCTTCAAAATATTTTTACCTCGAATTTCCAAAAGCTTTGTCTTCACCGCAGCAAATGAAATTGCCATGAAAAGTTTCTCAAAAATATGTCGTTCGGAGTTGATTTTAAACTTTAGGTCCCGCCACTCATGTATAAAATTAACACGTACAACATGAGTGGTGTGAAAAACTAGGCCGTAATTCTGACTGAAGGGTTGTAATGGCCAATTATGTATGTATGTATGTCTTACCGCATGCCCTGCATTCATCATTTTCCACCATCTTAATATGACCCAAGTGTTTCTGTAATTCTTCCTACTGTGTCGTAATGCCTCAATACTCGATGTGACGTCTCCGCTCACTTTTCCAGCTTTGTCTTTAGTGCACTGGAAGGCATTGGGTTATCCAATGGTTGGTAATACTCTGGCTCTATTAGCCAGAATATTCACTTCCTCACTTTCAATCACCCCATAATGGATGGCTACCCATATAATACGTACCATATCTGCAATAATTTTTAATCGACTTTTTACACTTCAGCTTAATTGTCATTAGCTTAATTGTCACTTGACTATCTGGAAATCATTACCATTAAATCCCTGATCACACGTATCTCCGCTTGAATATAAGTATTATGGTCCGACAGCTGGAGGCAAGGATTGATTTCTGATTCTTCTATATAGAGGCACAGAGATAGAACTTCTCCATGCGGCAGATTTAAAACTAAGGGTATCCATTTTATCTGCCATGTGTATTCAGATGATAAAAGGGATGGGAAAAGAGTACCCTACGTCTATTTTTCTATCTTCAATTGCCGAATGGGAATACAAAATTTTTGGAAAAAACTAAAAACAGGAATTGGTTTTATCGTTACAATTATACAACATCATACTAGACTTAGATATCCAACTAGCAAGACGAATTAAAAGGAGCAAATCAGTAATTTAGAGTTAAATGTGAAAGGTGAAGACGTTAGCACAAATAAAATTGACAATTCACTGGAAATAGACAAGAAAAAGTCTTACGTCCACACCACCTTCATTTGAGATGACCATGCACTCAAATCGCTTATGCGGATTATCCAATGTGGCATGAGCTGTTTGGCATGTAGCGCCATCTTGTTGAAATCACATCTTGATCACATCCAGATCGTTTAATTTAAGCTAAAAGAAGTTGGTAATTATCGCCCTATAGAGCGATCGGCCCCAAATTCGATCATTTTGTTGCTTCACATTCCCATTCATTCAGAAATTAGCTTCATCGCTGAAGATTATTTTTTCATGAAAATTTTGCTGAGTTGCTAATGACCCAGAGTCTCTTGTGCTTGCTACATGTCGTCAATGAACGTTTAACCTCAGTTCCAAATTCGAGTCCTAGTCACGACGTAAAGTTCGTCAAGTTGTGGTCTGTGTGGTTCATCGAGATTATTAGGGCCAACAAAGTCACCGTAAACGCAGGTGAGAGTGGAAATTTAAAAAGAAATGACTCAAGATATTCTCTGATATTCACCATTTTATTGTATTAATAGAGATATCCGAGTTATTTTATTTCACTTCCCCATTGCAAACAATACCAATACCTGCCAATTATTTGATTAGTTGGTTAGTTACTCAAAACACAAGAGGTCGAAGGATGTGGAAACAGCACTGGTCCACTCGGGACTAAACCAAACTTGAGGAATGCCCAAAACGTCTCAAAGAACATTTGGAATGAGGAAAATATTTTAAAAGCCTTACTCCTACTCCAGAGTCGAACCACTCCTTGTGGCGCGCAGATAGAAATCTTAAAAGGCTTAATACGTTCTTTATCAAAAATTCCAGTGATTTTGAAATATTATTCGAGTTTAGAGATGTTCAGAGAACCAAACTCAATCAAAAAAATGCTCTAGACTTGATAAAATCAGCAACAAGATGCTTATAAAGATGTCCCGTATAATCGTAAGGACTCTTATTTTTAACTTCAGCAGAATTTTACTATTCCAATATTACCCTCAAGAGTGGAAGGCCACTCTAGTAAAAGTTATATCTTAGCCTAGCATGGATAAAACAAAAGCGGAGCAATATTAAATGCAAGCAAATGAATTCCAGACAATTAATTTGGATTCAGAAAGTAACATAGCACCATCGAACACACCCACAAATTGGTGCACGTCATTAGAAGGGCATTCGAAGTGAAGATGTACTGCTTTTTCTCGGTATCTTCAGGAACATATTTACTAAATTGAAATATGGTAAGACAAATTACGTTACGACGGCCATGTAAATAATCAACATGTGACTTGAAAATTTCATATAAAAGCAAAATTAGCTCAAATTAAGTTGAAAGGTTTTGGAATTTATTGTCTAATTGGTAATAACTCACAAGTGGTATTAGGTTGCAATCTTCTATTTTAAAAATTGCTCTTAAAACCGATATTGTGTTACGCTATTCAATTAAGTGGAACTGCCTCTGTTTCTCACGTAGAAAATGTTTAAAGACGACAAAACAAGATCTTACGTATTACAGCGGTACCGTAGCACATCAGAAATTGGAACATAAGATCTGTTTCAGATTTCAAAGCACAGATTGCGAAATATTTGCAAGAAGTTCCAATTGCATGCGAATGCCCTGACTAGTAACATCTTATACTACTGTGGTCAGATTCGTCTAAAAATGAAGGACGCCTCATAAATTGCATAATAATACTGCTTTAACGTAATATTTGGTTTCCTGATATGGATCAGGCATAAAAAGATACCTAAGTTTTTGAGACTTGATAATTTATCATTATTATTTGACGATTCCATAAATAAAGATCTACCAGCAGCATGAAAAAAAAATTTGTTTGAATTATTATCAGATAGACGGATCTTTCTAATCACCCTCTCCTGCTGTTTTTTTAACGTATACCCGGGACTTTTAATATCTCTCTTAAAATCTAAAACAGTTTTGCAATAAAATCCACACTATGCTCTAATTTTATCATTTGAAAGTGCTGCTTTACAGTGTAAATTAAAATGGATAAATTTTTGTAATATCATATGAATTTTCAACATATTAAATTTCTTAAATATGTATTTTACATACATACATACGACCTAGCTTCTTGTGTGTTATTTTTATACACAATAAAGTCGACTCCGAAGAATATGTTTTTTTTGAGAAACTTTTCATGGCAAATCTGCTGAGAGGCAGTCGCCGAAGAAATATTTTTTCATATTCCGTATTGTTGAACCGGGGTTTGAAGCATAGACTCACTTCTAATAAGCCAACACACTACTTACTAGAAGTCGCCGTGGTCTAGTAGGTAGTGTGTTGGCTTATTAGCCGTGAGGCCTATGTTCAAACCCCAGGTCAGGCATCTCCAACCGAACAAAATATGAAAAATATTTCTTCGACGACTTCCTCTCAGCAGATTTCTGACAAAAACTCTGAGAGTAAATAAAATTGCCATGAAATTTTTTTCAAAAAATCAGTCGTTCGGAGTCGACTTTAAACTGTAGGTCCCGCTACTCATGTATAAAAATTAACCCACACAACATAAGTGATGTGAGAAACTAGGCCATAATCCTGACTAAGAGTTGCAATGACCAATTATGTATGTATGTACTACTTACTAGACTACGGCGACTTCATCTATTTCTAATTCGGAGAGCATAGCTTCTTCCAGTACAATCGATGACAAGACAAGCCATCTGCCATGGAACTAAAGTCGCTAATGTTACAGAAAAGGTGATAGAAGGAGAACGGAACTAGAGACCTATATCAAGTTTTTGTACCTAAATTTTAATATGACAGAATGTGGAAAATGCAGATTTGGCTGCAAGCGAAAATAGTCGTGGTGGTGGATGGACCGAAACGAAAAGCATTGGTTGATCTCCAAGAACAATGAATATTGGGAGCCAGATACATATACATAAGTGGAAGGAAGGAAGTGGATACCAGCAGTACACTGCACGTGTTGCTGCGCCACCAACTAAAATAAATTTAAAGGAAAGACATTACACAAATATCATATTAATTTTGAATCATTTTATTGATTTTGTTTCCTGTTGTCCAGATGATTCAGACGAACAGGCCTGAGTAGTATGCATTCGATCAGTTTCTAATCTCACTTCTCGTTGTTCAAGTGATTCATGCCAAAGGGTCTCAGCGGCATGTATCCGAAGATTTTCCAGTCTCAATGCTAGTTGCCCGTCCGATTCTGAGGCTCGTAATGGTTTCATCCATGCTCGAGGTGTAGGTCGACCAATTGCTTGCCGCTTTGGAGGCATGATTATACGGGAACGACGTGAAAAATGTGTTAAATTTATTAGAATCTCACAATGTACCCAATCCAATTGAACCCAACAGAATTTTTAAAAAATTTTCAAAATTAAAATGTTTTAAATTTTACGGGAATGAGTTATACTAAATGTTATTAAAATCAGAAATGATAAATGCTAAAATGTCTGGTATTTGCCCGGTCAACACATGATCAAATGCATAGTTTACAATTCAATTCATTTTGAATAATTCGTATTGGCGCCATCTGTCGGAACTTAATCGCACCAACCTAGAAACCTCCGTCGACTTATGCGCAACAACTTTGCTATGTATCATGATCAAATGCACAGCTTACGATTTAATTATTATTATTTTTAGTAATTTTCAGCGGCCCCACCTGTCGGAAATTGGTCATACCAACTTAGAAACCTTCCCCGGCTCATGCACAACTTTGCTGAAGATCATATCATGATCAAATGTATAGTTTACGATTCTATTAATTACATACAAACAAACATTCATTTTTATATACATATATATAATATATATATATATATATATATATATAGATAGATGATGTTTACTCACCAAATTGAACAAAATGCCTTTTGTTTTAAAAATGAGACAATGTTGTATTAATCTGCTTTAATCATATATTATTATTGACATTAGCAGCCTCATTACCTTTGACTCCGAATGACAGATTTTTTGCTGAGATTTACAATAAACTATCAACTCTCATCTACTCACCCAAGAGTGATAAAACTAAAGATTTCGACATGCATATGATTTTCCATTGAATGACGTCGATTCCCTCTTCCATTATCTTATGTTTAATACACAATAATTGAAGCACTGCAGCTGGAAATTATTAACCCATAGCCATTGTCCATTGTATTTGACATTGTCTACATGGTAACCATTATAAAATTTTAAAACTAAATCATTAAAATATTCAGGTTGACTTAAACTTGTATAAAATGTTGTATATCGAATGAAATTCGACTTGAACTCAAATGTGTTTAATATCCAGTTGAGGATAAGACTGCTCTGAATGATTCAAAAAAGTTGCAAAGGAATTTGAATGCATTTTGTAGAGGAAAAAAGTACTTGATGCTGTGAAAAATTCTGTCAAACACACACACATTATTCAGTCTCGTTAAACTTACACATGGACATTTAGAGACGTGTATGTAAGTATGCGTGTGCATGGTTAAGCAGCAGTATAGTTTTCATCTTCTGCTTTTTTTTTCGTTTGAAAAATGTCAGTGGAAAACTTCGAAATAAATCTTAGTCTACACAAAGAACATATGTACAGTGACGAGCAAATGTGGAAAAGATATCAACTCTATATTTGTATTTTATTTATTAAAATAAAAAGAAAGCAATCCATATGTTAAATACTAATTTTCTAATTAAAAAAAAAACTTTTTAAGTAAAATTATTTCCTTAAAAAAAAGACAGTTCAGTGGCCATTATTACAACTTGTCGTTAACTAAAAGGATTTTAACTGGTAGATAACTTGATTTTCATTATTAGTACACAATAAGATAAAAGTGAGCTTTAAGCTACCTTTTACCACTTTATCTTTGAACTTGCCATATTTTCAATATGGCAACTTCAATACAATGGCAATGCGCGTCGTGCAGTTCTTTCACTCACACTACATTTGCTGCTGCTTTCAGAATACTGATTTCGTTTTATTAGCCGCGTATCATCATCATTTATATATCTTGGGCGGCCTTCAGGATTTTTATTATGCTTTACATCTCTCTTTTATTGTTGAAAGTACTGTCCGATGACAAACGCTAACTTTTCCAGCATCTTTCCTTGAAGAATAACCTTTTTCAGCTAGAGTGACTATTTTGTTTTGAACGTTAACTGAAATTTTCTCCATTTTTATTTCTTTTCACAAATTGCCAGAATAAGGGTCATTGTTACAACTTGCCGTTAAAGTTGGGTTTAGTCAATATTATCTTTAGCTAAAGTGAACTTTAAACTAATCTTTAACTTTTTTTCGCTATTACAACTTAGGCCCTATGGTCCCTAGAGGAGTAAAAGGAACATATATATATATATACAACTTAGGGCCATTATTACAACTTACCGTTAACTAAAGGGAGTATTTTAATTAAATTGTTTTTCATTATTATAAGTGGACAATAAGATAGAAGAGAGCTAAAGGGAGGATCATCCTCCTGTTAACTTTTAAAGTTAAGTTTATGTTCGAAGTTGCCATATTATATATTATTTTAAATATAGCGACTTCAAATGTAAAAAAATTATCAAATACAGAAAGAAGCCCATCATTGCCACTGCGTTTAACCCTGGACGGTTATTGTTCGTCGAATCGACGAAGCTCATTTACTCTTTATCATATAATTCTTTTATGTTTGACCAAATTTCGCTGGTAATGAAAGCTTGCAGGCAGTAGACGAAAAAAAGTTTTTTTTGTGGTCGATTCTACGAAGAATAACCTTACTGTCCAAAAATGGCCATCCAGGATTAAAAATGGGTGGCCAGGGTACGTTTACTCACTATAAGATTTCGTTATCAGCCAATATTGTTGATAAAAAGAGCGAAATTTGGTCAAACATAAAAGAATTATATGATAAAGAGTAACCTAGCTTAGTCGATTCGACGAACACTAACCAATTAGGGTTAAAGTATTCGTCGGTTCAACGAAGAGTAACCTTAATGTACAAAAATGAAGAGTAAACGTCCGGGGTTAAATAAAACTTGTTTAATTTGAGCAGTGTTATCGAAATTGAAAGTGTTAACTTTATTTTATCTGTAAGTTGTAAAAACGAAAAAAGATTAAGGTGACTTTAAAGTTCACTTTAGCTAAAGTTAGTTAAAGGCAAGTTGTAATAATGGCGTTTACAGAACGTTGTAAGTATTATGTGGCCTCTTATGCTCGCCACTATATATGGTATAGCTGTATAAGAATCCACTATGGTATGTGCAACAAATGCTTGTTTGTATGGTATATCCTAGACATATATGTAAGTGTAAATGTACTTATAAATCTTTATCGCCTTGGTATTATAAATGTAAGCAACGTTTGAAGCATGTTGTTAAATTCTTTTAAGCACTAAAATTTTCATCTTTGTTTTTTTTTGTTATTCTTTATTTCATCTTTAAAGTTTTAGTTTCTTTTACTGTTTTTGTAACAAATTAATGTTCTCTAAATCGCATAAGATATGTTTTCTCATTTTTTTCTTTTTCTTTTATTTTCGAATAAATGTGGCAATAAACGTTAGAAGTAAATGTAACGCTGCCAAATAGACAAACGATTATCTCTGATGTTGCACTTTGGAATTGTTAGCAATTTACGACTCTTGTGGAATCATTTTCAATCTATTATTTCTTTGGTTAAATATATTTTTAAGCGATGTTATGAAATACAGTTTAAATATAACACAAATCCAATTCATAAGTTATAACAATTTCATCATGCTTTACCATTTATAGTATTCGCATACCCACTGTTCTACATCTTTTATGGAGCAGATGGAGATAAAGGCCATAGCTGATACATACATATTTGCTTATTGATAATCAGATTTTGTTTATTAACACAATAATATTTAGATTATTTACCAACATGATAGATACCAGCAAAAGAAATTTCAAATTTTGTTGGTTTATTGTTTAGTAATTTTAATCTACGCTAATCTAATTAATAGCTTTATTAATAATTACTTGCCAGTGCAGTTTGGTATATGATACTAAATTAGTTTTTAAATATATTGAAATTTTTATTTTGCAAGAAGTTTTAAATCCTCTAAAGGTCTCCGTAGTCTAGTACCTAGTGTGTTGACCAAGGTTCAAACCCCAGGTCAGACATCTCGAACAAAACGAAATATGAACAAATATTTCTTCCGTAACTTCCTCTCAGCAGCAAAAATTGTGCCATTTCTTTATAAAAATCTGGCATTCGGTGTCGACTTTAGGTCCCGCCACTCAAGTAACGGGTGATTTTTTACTTATTATCTTTTTGGTAACACTGGTTTAAACAGCTCAAGCACGTTTCGTGTTTTGTTTCACTGTCAAACATCTTCAGTTTGGTCTATAATTTGACCATGAATCATCTTGCAAACGAACAACGTTTGCAAATCATTGAATTTTATTATCAAAATGCGTGCTCTGTTAAGAAAGTTCATCGCGCGCTTCTTCCATTTTATGGTCAGTTTAATCTACCCACTGAAGCGGCTATTCGGGTTATTGTGACTAAATTTCGCACCAAATTTACATTGTTGGACATTAAACCAACACATACAACATAAGTGGTGTGAGAAGCTAGGTCGTATTTCGTATTGACCAATTATGTTGGTATGTATGTGTGTATGAATGCTTTGGTCAGTTTTTCTTTCCAGATTGTGCAACTTTATCGCATTAGAAATTTTTTTTAAAAAACATACCAAAATTGAAACCTATGGTTAAACAGCTTAGCAAGGCCAAGGATATATTAAATTGGCAGTCGCCTCAATAGACTTGAGTTCTATAGCACCCAATAACAACAATATTATCTATTCCGTCATACAATCACTTTCAACGTGTGAATTTTATTCAAATCGACTTTGGCAGATTCTGTGCATGTGTCCCCGTATAACTGCTATAAGTTTTCTAAGATAGACTCTGGTCAGGTTTAACGCAAAATTGTATTATTTATATAACCACTTCGGGCTAGATTTGTCTAGTCTCACCGTAATACCGTTACAAGCTGTTTTTGAACCAAAATTCTTTTTTTACATATTTATTAATATATGTACATACAAATGTAATCTTTATTCATAACGTCCACCTTTAACTTTCATGCACGGGTTAGTCAACCACCAATAGCATCACGCACCTCGTTAACCGGAAAACTGACCCACCAAACCATGACTGAAGCTGGGTGAAGATTCTTTTCCTATTACCCTGTTATTTTATTTATTTTATTTTTTATTTATTTATTTATTTATTTATTTATTTATTTATTTATTTATTTATTTATTTATTTATTTATTTATTTATTATAATTAACATAAAACAACAAGATATTAATCTTATAAGTGATAGTGTTATGCTTAGGAGCAATAAGATATAAAACATAAAAAACTAACATTCATGAAATATAGGAAATTAATTAAAAATAAAAAATTAATAAAAATATTAAATTTAAATAAAAATATAATAAGGAGCAATTTAAAAACTAATAATACTACAGAGGTAAATAAAAAAGTTAAAAGACAATGAAATATAAAAATATTAAAAAAAGACATATTTACAAAAATCGGTCTAAAAAAGTAATAATAAATATTTAACCGATATAATAACCGATCTAATACGTAAAAACTTTTTATTAAAAGAATAATTTATATAACTCCTTTTTGAACGCATTTTGGATGATATATGAAATGTGATCCCGGCGACCAGCATAGGAATTAAATAAGTTTTAGCAAGTTGCATACGAATGGCAAAAGGAGTTTAATCTATGACAGCCACTAAATTTCGAAACATGCTGTAAATTCTGCCAACAACAACACTTATATGGCTAGACCACGATAATCTGTCATTAAAGACAATGTCCAGATTGGTCGCAGACTTGACAAAGTCAATTCTATTTCCCTTGATAATCAATTCAGGTATGACAAACGGCCCATTGGTTTTCGAAAGCATAATGCATTGGCACTTTGAGGGATTGATGCATAGTCCATTTGCCGAGGCCCAATTGTCAATTCTCCCCAAATTACGGGTAATAGAGTGTAAACAAGAATCAATATTCTTCTTACGAGTACTTGTATAAAACTGCACATCATCAGCATACATATGAACATGACAGTCAACCAAAACATCTGGTAGATAATTTATATGCATACAGAACAACAGATGCCCCAAGTATTGATCCCTGGGGAACACCTCTACTAGTATTAAGCGGAGCCGAAATATTTCCATTTAAATTAACCGTTTGACATCTGCCCAACAGATAAGAAAAACTTAGACTACCAGCAGAATTAGAAAAATTAAACAGTTTCCGGAGCTTATTCAATAAAACTTTGTGATCGACCGATTCGAAAGCCTTGGTGTGATAAAGAAGAACTAAAAGATCCAAATATCCTCAACTACATTTAATAGAACGGTAGTACAACTCATACCTTTCATGAAACCCGATTGACTAACATTTAAGTAATTGTGATTTTCCAGATAACTATTGATTTATCTAGCTATAATGTTTTCCATTACCTTTGACAAAAAAGGAGGAATAGCAATTGAACCCATTGTTTGTTTTGGGAATGGGAAGGATTTTTTTCTGAATTATTGATTTGAAAGATGTAATGATTTGCGGCTATCGAATTGTGTGAGAAGTGCATTATCAATTATTATTAACATCTCAAGTATCCTAAAAGAGTTTTATGGGCTGCCGGATGAACATGCCGAGCAGACGTAGCGTTTTGAAATATCATATTTTCTTGTACTTCGCTTAAAAAACGCTTAAAGTGCAGTATGGTTCTGCAATGTGAAAACTAAAATAATTTAAAATTCTCGATAAAAAATGGTACTTTACAGAATGTGGAATGTGGAATGTTTAATTTTTCTATTGAATTGACTGTCTTCTATGTTGAACTGCATTTATGTATGTTTTGTTTAACACTAGATTTACCACGCCAGTCAAAATGACTGGTTTTGCCTTATTAGCCTTAAATATTGACTTCGTATGAATATTTTTTTCCATAACTATTAAATGACTTTTATAACGACAACTAAATACAATTAATTTGATAACTTATTTTGATCTTGTTTCCAAAATAAAAAAATAATTTTTGTTTTTGGTACTTATACCGGTAGCAGTAATTTTGACTGGTATGTTTTTCAATGGCAGAAGATAGTATTCCTTTGTTCTGAAGAGGATAATGAAAACGGGGAAGATACGTATATGGAAAAAAATAAAAGAAGGAGGTGTTGCTGGAAGGTTACCAACTCATTGCAAATTCAAAGATATATCTAGGCCAACAGCATATGCTAGAAGAAATATTATGGAAGAGAAGCCAAGCAGTGACTTTTTACTATTGATTAGCCACCATATATTAGAGCATATCAAAACTTGCACCGAATTAGAAGCCTCTAGAGTTTTAGGGAAGAAATGTACACTTTTACAGGATAAATTGAAAGCTTTCATTGGAATACTGTTTGCACGAGGTACATAGAGTATTCAAAGGGTTGCAGCTGTCGTATTTATGGAACAAAAAATGGGGTCCTGAATTTTTTCTAAAACTATGAGTATACTATGACTTTACAGAAATTCTACGTTCCATTCGTTTCGATAAAAGAAATGAAAGGAGTCAACGCTTGCAAACTGATAAATTTGTGTAAGTGTCAACGGTTTGGAACAAATTTATTGTCAACGGCCAAAACTGTTTCAAACCAGGAGCAAATATTACATTAGATGAACAGTTGTTTCCAATGAAAGCCAGATGTAGGTTTACACAGTATATGCAAAACATATCAGACAAGTTTGGAATAATATTCTGGCTGGCTTCTGACGTTGAAACGAAGTACGTTGCAAATGGCTTTCCTTATCTAGGAAAAGATGAAACATGAAATTTGGCAACACCTCTTAGTGAATTTGTAGTAATGAGACTACTGGAGCTTTATATCATGAAAGGTAGGACTGTAATAACCGACAACTTTTTTGCCAGTGTTTCTTTAGCTACTAAATTATTAGCCAAAAACACTACGTTGGTTGGTACCGCACGTTCGAACAAACGTAACCTTCCAAAAATTTGGAAGGAATAGAGGGATAGTATGATAGTTCTTTTTCAACATTACTATATGCAACAAATGAATGTACACTTACAGTTTATAAGAGTAAGCTCAACAAAAAAGTTGTTTTATTGAGTACTATACACAAAGGCGTCAAAATTGACCAAATACCGACAGTAAGAAACTAATTGAAACTGTGTCTTTTTATAATAAAACCAAATTGGTGTCGACGTCATAGATCAAATGGCACGATATGGCTAATGACATATAGTGTGAAATCAGGATCTAGGGATGGCCACTTCAAGTATTTTTTAATATTTTAAATTTTGTCGGAATAAATTCCTGGATTTTGTATAAAAACACAACCGGAAAGAATATTTCAAGAAAGGATTTTTTGTTTCGTGTGGCTGAAGAACTCACTTTTGATCATCTGTCATCAGGTCAAGAGATACGAAGTGACTGTCCAACAACAACAACTCCTCTTCCAAAAACATTTTATTATTATTTTATCAATACTGTTTATTAATTCTATAAAACATTATAGCACATACAAAATTTACACACTCAAAACGTTACTTTTGAACACCAGTCATTTTGACTGGTGTTGGTATAAATGGGTATGAAAATTTCTTGGTAAATCTAGTGTTAATTTGATTACAAATTTGTTTAAGTTATTACAACTATGCTAAGAAGTTTTATTATGGAATTGGCATAAAATTTAAATGAGAATATTTTATAGTCATTTGCCATAAAATTAAAAAAGAAACTCAAAGACCACTCCAAACATCCTAAATATCTTCCACACCAATACTTTATAGATGAGAGATTGAAATAAGAAATTTAAGAATTTAAACTTTATGGGATAGATATTTCCAAATAAAATCAAAAGATGTCACCTCTTCCCGCAGATATCGGCCTAAAGGAAGTTTTCTACGGCCGTTCCTATAGTTATTGTTCACTGCAGATACATATGCCTACAAGTGTAGTGACTCACACGTCTTCTTTTGCGGATGAAACGGCGTTTTTAAGTATTCATAAAAATTCTACAGTTGCGACTCAAAGCCTTCAATCTCATGTTAATGAATTAAAAAATTTATTGCTGAAATGGAAGATAAAAGTCAATGTTTCTATGTGCAAGCACATTACGTTCATACTGATAAGGGGAAAGGCGCCAATCTAGACTTCTTAGAATAATAACAGGTGCTCCTTGGTATATGAGAAACAGTAACAGCCCTAAAGATCTGAAGGTGCTCCTAGTTCGAGAGGAAATAAAAATAGCAAGTGTCAACTACGTCTCTAGGATTACCGAACATCCCAACCATCTTGTAAGAGACGTACTTGCATTCGAGGGTCATAGACGTCTCAAGAGGATTCAAAGTACTAATCTGGTCAGATAAATTTACTTTTGATGAGCACTTTTAGTTGTACGTGGCAGTGGCAATAACAACTTTTATTTTTGTATTATTTTAGGTTAAGATTTGAATACTTGTTGTAAATTCCGAAAGGTAAGATATATGAAAAAAAAGAATTTAAGCCATAATTTCCTTCCAAAACGTTCGATTTAAAATGTTTCCACTACGCCCTTATTAGAGGATTTTAAACGATTTTAAATATGTATGTTCAAGCACATTTTCAGTGCGATAACCATTCAAAAGTACCCCGTACTTGTTTATTGCTGTATCCAATGAATGGTGTTTATACCATAAAAAAACAAGTCCACACTTCTGAACAGTTTGCTAAAATGGCTCATACAATTGAAACAACAACATGTATTATTTCCTAATAAAAATAACGCTTTTATTTGGCATTATTACATGCATACATATGTATGTATCTCATATTTTATATGAATACCTTAATATCTTGAATCAAATTCTAAAATAATTAAATTTATAGAATATGGATACATTTGCTTTCGATAAAAGAAAGTATGCAAGTCTTATAAAAATGTAAGCAAATCTAATCACGGCAACCAATTGCTAAAAACTTTACGACGATGTCTATTACCTTAATGTTTTTAAAGCCTTGTAAAAAACACATTTTACATAAATATTCATACATATGTATATGTACGTACGTTCCATTCATATTTAATAACCCGAAAATCCTACCTGTATTCTCTTTACAAAGCAAATGGAAGTACCCTTTGCTAGTATGCTTGCTGGTATTCATAACAAGGATGAGTTTCTGTAATAAAAGGAATTCATAAATGAGAATGGCAGCAGTGTGGAAATCCCATAGACAAGACAAGGCCAAAAAGTTTGCTGACGTTGAGGGACGATGTTGTCCTTAGCTTTACGCATTTTCATGTTGTCCTGCTTAAGGCAAAATAACTTGTGAAAGAATAGCATCGACAAAGTTGAAATGATCCCACGTTAAGGTTGCAAACGCATTAAAACTTAAATAAACGTAACGTAGTCAAATAAAAAATTCTTTACATACCCAAAAACTATGAATACGTATTTTACGCATATTACACAAGCACATGTAAATGATATAATAAAATAATAAGGGGGCTCATACGGTGATTGTATGCGTATACTTAACAAACCAAGTTAATCTAACAAATAAATTCTTTGAGTTAAGGTCGGTTACCTCGTTAACCTAGCCATCACGTAATCTGGAATGGCAAATTTTAGACAAATGCTTCCTTTTAACAGTTACACAACTCACACACTCCTAAAAATCTAATCTAACCGGGTAACTATAGGAAAACGTATCCAAGATGTGCATAATGTGAGGGCGGTAAGAGAAGTCAGCAGAAATTAAAAGGAGCTGAGCGAGGAAGTCTACACCAGATAAATATGTGTTCAATTCAACTTGAACAGGAAGTAAACACCATTGCTATCAACAAATCAGGCCACAATCTGAGCACTTAGCTCCTACGAGGATGACTCAAGATTAGTATGGGCAAGCTGAATCAGCTAAGCAGTGGGAGTAAAGTCACTCTCTGATGCATACCAAGTCATGCGGAAATTCACAACAATGTGCTGATAGATGATCTTGCTAGAGCAGTAGAGTAAACGATCAGCAAATAAAAGACACCAAGAACAAATCAAAATGTTGTCTGTGTATTGGGAAGAGCTTGAGTCAGATGGATCTCTTATTAGAATACTTATTTCAATATGGTGTACAGAATTTAAACAACGGGCGCATTGATGGAGGATATAAGAAGAAGCCTATGTGGCCATAATAAGTGGATAATATTTGAATTGAAAAATTATTTATTGCCGTGAACACCACAAAAACAGCACCAATATGGATTTTTCAACATGAAATCCTGAAATTAAGAATAAATTAATGGAAATGAATTTGTGAGAGTATATAATGGCTGCCTTTCAAAATGTATCAATACAAAGTTTGTATGCAGTTCTACGGTATGTACATTTTGTAGATATGCAGAGTAACCAAACAATGCATCAACTATAAATCCGATGCCTGATTGCTTCTTGACTGCGTTAAAAATACACATTGGCGACCTTTTCAAATAGAATACATTGTAAACATTTTGTACAGCGTCATTATGAAACACGATACTTTGTTCAAACACAAAGCAGCTAACATTTTAGAAGGCAGCCAATGTGTTCCATTGTTTTGATGTCCTTGTCACATTCCCTGTTATTTTTAGACAGACTTAAGAAGTTCATGGTTTCGGCATATCTGAGTCACTGTAGTTGTTAGTAATTTTGCCTATGATGTTGCTGTTTCGTATTTTTGAGACATTTTAAGCAATTCTTGTAACTCGGTTTTCAGTGATTCGAAAGTGATATCCAAGTTTACCATCATCAACATGATTCAGTGCTATTTAAGAGATAGTTTTCTTGGGGCAGGATTGAAACACACAACAACAAAAGCATCTAAAAGTTAAAGGGGGGTCAAGTCAGCAGTGTGTAAAACTACAAGTGCAGAAGCCATGGGTTCGATTCCCACCCGCGACTTTGAAGGTTTATAATTGTTAATTAATTGTCTGATATTATATTTCATTAATCATCAACAGAAAGAAGAAATTGCAAATTATTAGAAAGTACATACATAATTAGCCATTACAACACTTCAGTCAGGATTACGGTCTAGTCTCTCACACCACTCATGTGGTGTGCGTTAATTTTATACCTGAGTGCCGGGATCTACCATACTTTCCGATAGCCAAGCGGCCATCAAAGCATTGGATTCTAGTGTAACAAACTCTAAGACAGTGTACGACTGTCGCAGATGTCTCAATGAGATGGCGAACCGATATGATGTTTGTATCACATGGGTACCGGGACATAGAGATATTCCCGGCAACTGCAGAGCGGATGATTTGGCCAAAAGGGGCACGACCATCGAACCCTCTGATGAATTCTCTACATTGGGGATCCCTTTGAATACCTGTAGGCTTATAATTGACAATGCAATCGTGGACCTTATCAACAGTTTCGAATAAGGGCAGAACAGCGCAAAAAATCTGGCCGACGCTGGATGCGAGGAGTACGGCGACTTTGCTTAAACACTAAAGAAGCAGGCTCAGCGCTGTTATCGGGGTTATTACGGGGCATTGGAACACATGCGAGGCGTATTGGTCTTGGAGGAGGAGGTAGTTTCATCCTCTTCCATTCCATCCATTCTTCACCTACTGTGCACATGCCCGACACTTGGTCAGAGGAGAAAGAGACACCTGGGTGCCTACTACATGGAGGAGCTAGATGATATTGGCAGTCTGAGTCACTTCATCGGAAGCTCAGAGTGGTTCCTGGAATAGGGGAGAATGGGAAACTGTGGTATCACAATGGGCCCTGTGTGCGGCCTAAGTGTGTCCGCTCATGACTCCATCGAGGGGACAGCCACTTCTACCTACCTACCTGCGGGACCTACAGTTTAACGTCGACTTCTAACGACAGATTTTTGAGAAACTTTTTCATGGCAGGGTAATTTACTCTCAGAGTTTTTGCCAGAAATCTGCTGAGAAGAAATCGCCGAAGAAATATTTTTTTTCATATTTCGTTTGGGATACGAACCCGGACTTTACGTTTAATAAGCCAACACACTACCTATTAGACTACGACGACTTATTAGAAAGTAATTGTCGAGAAAAATAGATGGCCAAGTTATGGCGTATGTACTTGGGGATGCAAATGGTATAACATTTACCAGCTATCTCGAAAAGAGCAAAACCATCAACAGTGATTCGAGCGATTTATTCCACTCTTTTATCCAGATAACATTCCCATCGTAATCGTTTACATTCAACTTTGCAATGATCCGCCTTACTGCAGTCATTACAGTGTATAGCCACTGTAAACATAAATTTTAACGGAAACTACATGTGACCCCATGAAGGTAGGAGTTTGAAAAATTAAATTATGTTTTACAAAAGAACCAGCAGCAAAATTTACAAACAAAACAAAAAAAGAAAAACAACATCAACACAACACAAGAAAAATGAAAATAAAACAATGATAGGCATGGATGGCATGAACACTAAACCTTTTACTAAATTATAATCAAAATAACGAACACAATACACTGAGGACTAGCGAGCATTTTTAATATTCGTTTGACATTTTCGAATGAAATAATTATTTTCAATATGAAAAACTAGTTCTCGATGTGGTGAAAAGTAGTAAAAAAGAAAATATTATACGATGTAAGTATGTATGGTAAGAGAAAAGTAAAATCTGTGTAAAAGCATATAATGGAGGTGTGAGTACATACATATCTATTCCAATAGTAGGTGGTGGTAGTGGAGCTTCAGCGGAATAAATATTTTAGAGTTTTCCAGCGAATTGTAAAAATTTACACAGACACTCTAATAAATAAACATGTTCATATGCTGGAAACAATAATTTTATGCGAGAATTTATGCTCACATATGCGTGCTAAAACATTTTCGTAATACATATTCATAAATGTTCTTTCAACAAAATATACAAAAAATATATGTATGTGTGTATCTGTATAGAAACAAAAAAAATGGTGAACTGTAAAAAAAAAACTTAAAACTGTTCTATGCTCTGTATGTATATGAAATATAACGACATAATAAACAATATTCTATTGGATATGCATGTATGTATGTATGTCTGTACATAGTTATAGAAAGAGGTGATTTTAAAGTACAACATGTGCTGGTTCTCATAACTGAAATGAATTGAAATTATTAGACTTCAACGATGTTGTAAACTTTAAACACAATAAGTAAATAAATTGAAAAGATCGGACAATATTCCTCTCAGCGCAAATGTGAACAAATCAAAAAAAACACCTTTAAGCAGCAAATTGTATTATGAAACTGAAGATCGTTCCTCCGAAGTCGCCGTGGTCTAGTAGGTAGTGTGTTGGCTTATTAGACGTAAAACCATTCCAACTGAATGAAGTATGAAAAAATATTTATTCGGCGACTTCCTCTCAGCAGATTTCTGACAAAAACTCTGAGAGTAATAAATAAAATTGGCATGAAAAGTTTCTCAAAAATCTGTCGTTCGGAGTCGACTTTAAACTGCAGGTCCCGCCACTCATGTATAAAAATTAACGCACACAACATAAGTGGTGTGAGAAACTAGGTCGTAATCCTGACTAAAGGGTTGTAATGACCAATTATGTATGTATGTAATATCATTCCTACAAATTCAATTAAAGAGAAGAATCTGGTCTTAACAATTTTTGGTACTTTAACTCAAAGAGAACATTATCACTTCTTCCCTAGACCGTTAGAAGTCCTACAGGACTCATTAGATCGAAAACTCGACCATATACAGTGGACCACAGTGAAATTGTCCCACTTGCAGGTTTTAAATGTACAAAATCAGAACTCAGAAATCGATATTAAATTTTAAAAATTCGGCCTTAATCGGTTAGATTGTTTTGTTTAAACCCTAAATAAACAAAAATATTGTTGCGAGCTTGGAAACGCTGTACATCGTTTAACATTAAAATGAGCAAAGCTACACAAACAAAGACAACGAACTTGTTACAAGTAAAACAACAACATCAGTATGATAGAAAAGGTGATAGACAAGTAAGCGAAAACAACAAGCAATGTGAACAAAATACGCAAACAACATTGAAGTCGCGATATAGTTTTCAAGAAGGAAAAACCCCGAACGATCGACTCAAGAACCTTCATAAGACTGATTACGTGGGCCTATAAAAAGGCAAGACAAAGCAGGCAACGAGCAGTAAGAATTCAGTCAGTCTTGTGTGAAGACGCGTTGCGTATGAAGAAAACAGTCGTGGTTTGAAGATCGCCGTTGTAAAGATCTAGCAGTTGTTAGTGCTTGCGCGAACAGAAGTGTAAAAATTGTTGTTGTATACGTCAAGGCACACAAAAATAGTGCGAACAATAAAGAATTTCATTGAAACTAAACTCCAATTTATTTTTATTTTGTTTGTGTAGCTTTTGCTCATTTTAATGTTAAATGATGTACACCGTTTCCATTTTCGTAACAATATGTAACGTTGGTTTAACAATGAATAATTTTTTCCTATTTGGTAAAATGATTATAAAAAATTCAGATCATAATAAAAATAAGAGATATTTTACACATTCTTTGTTCATTTTCAATTATTTATTGTAATACACTTACATATGTTCCTCATCAGTCAGTCGTAATTTAATCAGTAGCGTATTTTTTTTTTCAATCCAGTCAGTGAGTTATAGTTACCCGATCACCCTACATAGATGGCTTTTTCGAAAGCTAGACTTAGTAGTTTCTATCTTAGAGGAAATCTGGGAATCTTCATAAGTTAGTGGACTTATAGAATACCAATAAACTGTTCCAACTGGGACCACATAAATAAAAATGGTTAAAAAGTTAATTCACAAGACCCCAAATCATTGCCATTAAAGACTAAGGGCCATTATTACAACTTGCCGTTAACTAAAGGAAGAATTTTAACAGGCAGATAAATAGTTTTTCATTATTATAAGTGGACGATAAGGTAGAAGTGAGCGTTAAGCTAAAGGGAAGATCATCCTACTGGTAACTTTTAAAGTTAAGTTTATGTTTGAGCTTGCTATATTATATATTATTTTCAATATCGCAACTTCAAATATAAACAAAATTAGCAAATACAACAAATAAAGACGCCCGTCGTTGCCACTGCGTTTAAATAAAACTTGTTTAATTTGAGCAGTGTTATCGACATTGCTCCGACACTGCCATATTTTTTGAAAAAGTTAACTTTATTTTATCATTAGGTTGTAAAAACGAAAAGAAGTTAAAGTTGACTTTAAACTTTCCTTTAGCTAAAGTTATCTTTAACTAAACCCAAGTTTAACGACAATTTGTAATAATGGCCCTAAGAGTGCGGAATTATTGATCTATTGCTACAACCGACTTACCTACATAATGTTTAAACATCTTTTACGATATTTTTTTTTATAAATTAATTAAAGTTAGTTACAACTAAAATTACTAAATTTTTGAAATATACTCATTACTCTTAAAAATTCCATGAAGCGTCAAATAGTTGCTTTTAATTATTTTTATAAAATTAATTAAAAACCTTCTGAATGAGAATTTTATGGTAATGTGCGATGAAATGGGATGCGTTTTATTACGCATATATTTATATATGTACGTGAGTATAAAAACTGATGTATGGTAAAAGTATAGACGTATTATTTGCTAAAATAAGCATGAATTACTCTAAAGAACATACAAATGGACACAATAAAAATGTTATAAAATCTCACAAAAACCGTATTTACCAACTAAATCGTAAACATTGAAATTTAATTACTGTTACAAAGGCATACATATACAGACATACATACATCGTACGTTATACCTACATACATATATCTGTATACAGTTTATAAGGAAAATATATGTATTTTGTTTATATGGATGTTTTATTACAGCACTATCTTAAACAATAGCAACAATAAAATTTAAAATTAAAATTTTATTAAAATTATACAAGGCGAAACTTTAAACGTTAAGTTTAGATATAAATTTCTCTAATATTTTGAATCAACTCTTTATCATGCTTTTTTAGGTCAATCAAACACAGGCAGGCAAGATTTGTAACCCAAAAACCAGACAACATTTTTCTAAATGCTTTTAGTGTGCTGAATTCGAATCCGATCTTAGGCTGCTGCTTAGATTTTTGAGACATTCTAACTCAAAAACACAAAAAACGGTTATCGGCTATATGCGATTAGATATTAATTTTTTCTGAAATGCCGTTACCTTAGCGTTTTCATTGAAATCTTACTAAAACAATAAGGTTCGTCTCAATTCTGGTTCATTCATCGATATTATCGGAACACAAAAATGCCAAAGGGGTTTTGAATGATAAGATTACCAATTTTAACTGCATCACCAAGATTTCAAAAATAATAAATTATTCACAACGTAATATTCACCCGAAACCTTTAGTAAAGTATAGCCTGGTTCCTGGGCTATTCATTTATTATTTTTTTTTAATTATAATCGTGTTGTTAACAATTTAGTGTACTGCAACACTCCGAAGTTTAATCCCATATTACACCAAATTAAATGTGATAAGATTGATTTAACAATCTATCTTACTTACTTAGTTGGTCATTACAGCCTTTTAGTCAGGATTACGACTTTGTTTCTCACATCATGTTGTGTATGTTAATTTTATACATGAGTGGCGTCATCGAACGATGATTTTGGAGAAACTTTTCATGACAATTTTATTTACTCTCAGAGTTTTTGCCAGGAATATGCTTAAAGGCAGTCGTCGAAGAATTATTTTTTCATATTTCGTTTTGTTGGAAATGTCTAACCTGGAGTTTAAACCCTGGCCTCATGTCTAAGAAGACAACATACTACCTACTGGACTACGGTTACTTCTTCGATCTTACAGTTGAAAATTATTTTGTGGTTAGTTCGGCTCAAATTTATAATTTTTCTCAATAAAATTTGCACACATTTATACAAACAAATGTGCTGGAACAATTTCCCCGAGATAGCCAAAGATCAGCCGAAACCCGATTTGTGGTGATTATATAAGATTATAAATAAATTTTCCAACCTTACGACGGTATCTGGCAATCCAATGAGGAACGACCGGGGCAAAAGTGTAACAACTAGGGGAGCCCAAATAAAATAACCATGGGCTGGTTATCATACAAGACTACTCTCTGTTTATGAATGCATGTATGTAACAGAAAGAAATTCAATACGCCGAACGGACATACCTACAGATGGCCCCGACACTGTATAAATTTTGAAATCCATGATATCTCTAAAGTCAGCACGAAGCGGAGACTGAGGTAAATGAAGGGGAATAAGTCCCATCAAGAAGATAATCACCCACATAGTTTCAACATGTAAAACAAGCAGTATTAAAGATAGCTGCCAGACAGGGAATAATAAATTCCTTTCCATTTTGATTCTTAGAAGGAATAATGTCGTCTGAACCTAGCAATCGAAACGGTAACTCTATTAAAAAATTAATTCTAAGCCAACAATTCATATATGGTCGTAGGGCATAACAAATATTTGTTATGACTTTATTTTTATCATATTCATGCCAATTAATTTGAAATTCAATTCTATTGAAAAGTACTTAACAAATGTAATTATTATGTTTTAAATTTGTATTTTAATTCCATTTAAAACATTATCGAAGATTTTCTTGTTATTTACTAATAATCCATCCGTAAATATGTGCAAATATTTAATTTTCTTTAGAATTTTCTTATTATCCTTAAAGCAGAGCATAAACATTTTTCCTTTACAATGGAATTTTCTAGGAGGCAAAAAAGTTGAATGTTTTATAAAATTTCCATAAGAAAAAACAATATTATTTATAGTGTGGTCTTATATGTATGTACAACGTCGATTCATCATAGCCCTTGTCAAGTGTATTATCTTCCCAGATTCTGATAATATTTCAATACAAACTAATAAAAAAAAATGAAACAGTCAATGCAAAATAATTAGAAATAAATATTCAAATAAGTCTTGGGCAATTTAAGTGTGAAATACATAAAATAAGATTTTCTATGTAGTAAACTAGTCATTCAAGCGGGTAAATAACAACTTTTAGTACTTTAAAGAAAGTCATCGAGTCTTCCAGTATACCTATTCATAGCACAGCACAGCATAGTTGTATAAACTTTAATACAAAAATCAGCAAAATTTCTCAACTGGACAAAATACTTTTTGCTTTGGCAGGTATTGAAAACGATTTTTTTTTTTGACAACAATATTGTACACATTATACCTAAAGTTAGGTGAGATAAGGTTGTAGACCTTCGATTCGAATCACTCGAATCATTTATAAATATTATAAGTATTTTTCTAAAGTTATAAATCTAAATGAATAGGTTTGTGAATCAAACATATTTTGATGTCAATGCTGTACGCATACTCGTTGCAACCTGTACTTATAAATCAATGTTGTAGTGAATACGAATGAATCAGAGTAGTTAAATTTCAATACTGTTGACTCACTCATACTCAAAATTTCATAAGTACTTATTAGTAGCGATAAAACGATTCATTGCTGATCTCTGGCCCAAACTATAACTTCCTATTGCAGCAATCTTTATATTAGGAAGCTCGGTGAAGGATGTCAGAAAGTGAGAGTTCAAAAACCTTTGTATTTTTTAGGCCAAGATCAGGGCACTGACACATGAGGTGGGAGGTAGTCTTTTCTTCTGTCTCACATCTCTAGCAGAAGTCCTTTTCCCAAAAGTCAAGCCTTTCGACATGCCTACCAAAAGGACAAACAGAAGGATAATATCCAGATAGACAATCGGAATACCTATGAACCCATATAGGAGTTACATTTCAATGATCCGAAATTTCAGAGGATGTTAAAACTACGCACGATAAGAACTTAATCACAGCCGACTATTAACAAAATAAAATGAAATATTAAACGATTATATTTTACTCCCAAAACCAAGTTAAGAGCGGAATCTGATGTAAGAGTATTCCTGTCTCAGAACCCGTCGATAACCTTACACCTAAGGAAGTCATTTTATTAGGACCCCAAAGAAACTATTGAACCTAAATTATTTCCAGATTTTCCAAACATTTTTATTACAATAACAATTTAGTCAAAAAAAAAATGGAAACATATAATTAAAAATTAAAATTCACAAAATAACTAAACTGACTACGTAATTAAATGGAAGCGATTTTGTCGATTTACCAACAATATTTTTAAAATAAAAACAAATGATCGAATTCATACTTTTCAACAAATACACATACATACATACAAAATTGGTCATTCAACCCTTTAGTCGGGATTACGACATAGCTTCTCACACCACTTATGTTGTGTGCGTTAATGTTATACATGAGTGGCGGGACCTACAGTTTAAAGTCGACTCCGAACGACAGATTTTTGAGCAAGTTTTCATGGCAGTTTATTTGCTCTCAGAGTTTTTGCCAGAAATCTGTTGAGAGGCAGTCGCCGAAGAAATATTTTTTGTATTTTGTTTTGATGTCAGGCCTGGGATGATTGAGGATTAAACAAACTTTAAACAATTTTATTTACTCTCAGAGTTTTTGCCAGGAATATGCTTATTTCGTTTTGTTGGAAATGTCTAACCTGGGGTTTAAACCCTGGCCTCATGTCTAAGAAGACAACATACTACCTACTGGACTACGGTTACTTCTTCGATCTTACAGTTGAAAATTATTTAGCGGTTAGTTCGGCTCAAATTTATAATTTTTCTCAATAAAATTTGCACACATTTATACAAACAAATGTGCTGGAATAATTTCCCCGAGATAGCCAAAGATCAGCCGAAACCGAAAACCCGAAACCCTTTAAAATTAAGTTACACTCGTTGTCTCATTATACTCAATTTCATATTAAAAATCAAGTTTTGTTTATAATCAAAATTCAAGCAATTGTCCACTTTTTATCGATACTGTACCCTGAGAACCTGAAAGCTCCGGAATCGCATAATAAAGTGGCATTTAAGTCTGACGGAATATTAAAATAACTTAAATTAGACTTGTCTTATTTTCATATAATTTCGTATCTTATAAGTTCTCATATACCGTTATATTAGAAACATATTCTAATTGTATAGCAACAAGTAAGTTAACAACATGTTGATAGAATTCTCTTGTGAAACAATGTTTATATATACATATAATACAGTGTGTAACCCTACTAACATATATAAATAAACCATATTAACAGTGGTTGTGAACGAGTAAAAAGCAAATATTAGAATAATAATTTAATATTGTTTCTTAAACCGTACACCTTAGACTAAAGGAAAAGAAAGAAATGGCCATGCACAATGGCCCTTAGTTGGGTTTGATATAAGTCTAAGTCTCTATATGTCTATAAGTCTCTATATGGAGTTCTTATTTTTATATTTGAATTGTAAATAATTTTTCAAAAAGCTTTCCTTTCAATGGTAGTTGTGAAATCGATCTATGGGATTAAACTGCGGTTGGATTTTTCATTAGATTAGCTATTATTGTCTAAACAAGCGTTCATTATAGGATGCAAGTTGATTTTATTTCAGTGCATTACTAGTGATAAGGTCAAAGCTCAAACTTTTTCTATGTTTCTATCAGTACCAAAGTTGCAATTCCTGCAGTCGACTGTAGGATACAGCTGCGTATAGCAACAGTTTCAAACTGCTGATAGGTATTTTCGAGTTCCTGGTTAAGCCTTTGTACCAGAATTTCATCTTTTGACACAGTGCCGTAAATAGATAGTACATAATTGGCCATTACAACCCTTCAGTCAGGATTACGGCCTAGCTTCTCACACCACTCATGTTGTGTGTGTAAATTTTATATATGAGCGGTGAGACCTACAGTTTAAAGTCGACTCCGAACGACAGATTTTTGAGAAACTTTTCATGGCAATTGTATTTACTTTCTGAGTTTTTGCCAGAAATCTGCTGAGAGGAAGTCGCCGAAGAAATATTTTTTCATATTTCGTTTTTATGTTTGACCTGGGGTTTGAACCGTGACCTTACGTCTAGGTCACAACAGCCAACACACTACTTACTAGACTACGGCGACTTCGCCATACAAGTATTCAATTTATTATTCTCTAACTCAGAGTCCTCATTCAAACTTTGTTTTCTAATTCAAAAAAACTTACTATTTACGGTACTAAGGCTGTATCTGTATGTATTTAAGTAGTTATAGATTTTATTCAAATACAATATGTATGTATGTATGTATGTATGTATGTATGTATGTATGTATGTATGTATTTGTATCAGGAATGTTTAGATATTAAGATGTCTTCATGGATGTAATAATAATGTGTGCATGTGTGTGTGTGTGTTTATTGTAATATTGAAAAATATCTGGAATAACATCATCATTTTAATATAATCGTTATCAATCTGTCGTTGTTCTTTCAATGACTATTAACGATGATGACATTAAAACCAATAAGGACAGTTTAAGCATACAATATTTCCATCTTCAATCGATAAATATTTGCATACGTTTTGTAATCAGTTATTAAACAACTTGATGGCCATTGAATCTATAGACTATGGAAATTGTGATAGAAAATGTCTTCATGCTTTTTTGCATAAAATAAAATCAAATTCTTTTGATTTTCGAATTTGTCATCATAAAGTATTTTATTAAAAAAAAAAAACCTTATTGAGTGGTTTCTTTAATGTTTTTAAAAAATAAATTTCAATTTACATAATTCTGTTGAACATTCTCATTAAAAACTTAAAAACAAAAAGCAAATAAATCTTTCTGTTTAATTTAATACGTAAATTGTAAGAGACAAATGTAAAAATGTAAAGTTGCCTTTTTTCTATTTAAATAACAAACGTTTGATCTTTAAAAATTGTGTTCTAAGAATTAACGCACAATACAAGTAAACAGCTTAACATTCTAATGAACTTCGTGTAACACTTCTACGAATTTTGTGACACTGTTTATGAGATAATTTTTTTTTACAGCAAAGTGTCTTGGAGCACTGTAGCTTTTATTTCTAAAACCCCCTTTCTTCACCTCCTACTAAGTACATCGAAGTCCATGTAGTCTAGGGGACAGTGTGTTAGATTATTAGACGAGAGCACGTTGTTTAACTCCCGGTTCAGACATCTTGAACAAACAAAAATCTGAAAAATATATCTTCTGCGACTCAGTAGACTTTTGGCAGAAATTCTGAGAGTAAACAAAATTGCCTTGAAAAGTTTCTCAAAAATCTGTCGTATGGAGTCCACTTTAAACTATAAGTTCTGCCACTCAAATAATCCTTTCTAAAGAGTTGTAATTACCAATTAAGTTATTGAGTACTAGCTGCCTTGAACCTTGTAATCAATCGTCGTCTAAAAAACATAAATCCGGAGAAGTCCTAAAACATTAACAATGAGTTACGAATAAGTTACTGGCGTGAATTTTGGGATGACGACGGCATCGGTTTATACTTCTTTGAGAACAGCATTAGTCAAGCTATTTCTATAAACGAGCACTATAGATCGATAACTACCACCTTTTTCTTTAATGATTTGAATACCAACGATACACTTTTTCCAACACGAGCCGCTGTGTTCCACACGTTTCACCGCACATTTGATATTCAGCCCGTGCGATTTGAGGTACTGGTCATTTCACGTGCAAGTGATGTAGACAATAGAAAAGCCTTGAATGAAATTTAAACAATGTCATATTCCACAATCTTTTTTATTGACATCTCAGACACACTTTTGACCCCAGGTCAAAACATCTCCAACAGAATGAAATTCGAATAAATATTTAATCAGTGGCTTATAGGGTTTCAGATATGCACCTTTATTGCGTGAATCGCAATAAAAGCCATTATTGAGCTCAATATTTCATATAAAGTTTCAATTAATAATGGCGCAATAAATACACAAATTGTTATAATATTGAGTAAAACTTCAAATGCAGCAATGTCATAAGTGTGTTTAGTGAGCATATTACAATCAACCGAACACTTTTTGTTGATGTTTGGCAACTCAAATGTCAGCAATGACAAACAAAAAAAATAAAAACAATGTTGTTAAAACAACCAACTGTTTTGTTTACCAGCTGTCAAGTGAATGTTGAATAAGCAGCTGAACTGCGTATATTATTATGTCTGAACACTTAAAATATTGTACTCAATAAACCTAATATTGACTCAATAAAAGTGCATATCTGAACATAGTATTACTCTCAACAGATTTCTCGCAAAAACTCTGTAAATAAATGAAATAGCCATGAAAAGTTTCTAAAAAATTTGACCCACCACTCATGTATAAATTTAATACACACAGCACAAGTTGTGTGAGAATCTAAATCGCAATTCTGACTGAAGGTTTGTAATAACCAATTATGTATGTGTGTTTATAGTGAAGAAACTACAACGGTATCTTATAAAATCTAAGTGAACCCAACCCACTTTTGATCGGTTGAGGTTAAGTTAACATCACTTAACCTACTTATATGGGGAAGAATTACGAATTGGAAATTAAAAGCTTATCTAGTGACATAAAGTATGGTGTTAATAAAAATACTTATTTCAATTAAAGTTACAATAATTTTCAAAAAAATATAAAAAATCTTTCAATTGTACTTGGATTTAATAATAAAACTTTCTTGGCTACAAAATTCATTAATTTTCTTTCCGATTATTTTTAAATACAAAATTTTATTGCTATTTTCATTTAATATCCACTTATAAGTAAAACAAATTAAGTTTGGAAGATTTTTTAACTTCCAAGGTGTGTTTAGTTATAGTTAGCGATAGAAATAGCAAAATTATTTTCTAAAGAAAAATAAACCCAAAAAAAATTTGCCAATTACGAAAGCCTGAAGGTACTGCAACAACAAATTTCTTTAATTAAAGAAAATTGGAAAACTCACCAAATATTGGCAATTTTCATATGTCAATAACAGTAGCAAAAGGAAATTGGAAATGTATTTAGTAGTTTAAGAGATTTTTAAGTTGGAATTTCTTTTTCAAGCATTAAAAAGTTTATCGTTAGATTCGTTTATAAACTTGAAATCTAGCGTACTATTCTACCCATACAATTCGATAACGAATAATTTCATTATTGTATGTGCCACATAGCATTTGTTTGTATCAAACCGATCCGGCCAAATAAATAATAATAAATAAAATTAAAATTATAATAAAATTGTTTCTGTTATCGGTTAACAGCGTGTGTCTTTTCCAGCATAAGAATTTCTAAGTTTCTTATTTCATGAAATCGTCCATGATTTTTTTTCAGAAGTATGGCTATATCTCATCGATGACATTTTGAATTTGAATGGAATTGGAATTGTTTCCGGTTTATTCGCATATGCACGAGATATCTTAGAATCAGAATTTCTGAAAATCGCTGTTGCAATAAATCGATCGTACATCCATACATACATAATTGGTCATTACAACCTTTAGTCAGGATTACGACCTAGTTTCTCACGTCACTTAATATTTATACTGGAGTGGTCGTCTCCGAACGAGAGATTTTTGAGAAATAAAGCAGCAATTCATGACAATTTTATTTACTCTCAGAGTTTTTGCCAGAAATCTGCTGAAAGGAAGTCGCCGAAGAAAAATGTTGTCATATTTCGTTTTGTTCGAGATGCTTGACATGGGGTTTGAACCGAGGCCTCACGTCTAATAAGCCAACACACTACCTACTAGACCACGGCGACTTCTCGTCCAGATACATACCGGACACAAAACGTCCGTTATCATGGTCCTGTAACTAATGTCGTTCATTGTCACTCCAAAAAGTTGGACTAGCCATAACCTGAGCGGCTGAGCAAAATTCGCATCATACAGTTGTTCTTTGTAGGTGCATTTGTTTTTCATGGATTGCAAATCCAACAATGTTATATATTCGGGGAAACATTTAAATGAAAATGCGCTTCATCGGAGTAGAGGATTTTTCTAAAAAAATCTAACTGAATTCAATATTGCTGCATAACGTATTGAACTAATTGCTGGCGCTTCTCATGAGCTCCTAGGTGTGCTGGTTTTGTACGCATGAAGGAGAAAATCCGTTATAGAAATTTGCGGCGTAGTTCTTCGAGAAATCTGGAGTTTTTAGGAACAATGCTGAATTAATTTTTTTTTTGGTTTTCAGTGACAACCTCGTCTACAGCAGCAATGTTTTCAAGAGGTTGATTAGTATGTTGATGCAGACCTACTGAATGCCTCAATGAATGGTTGGAAAATTCTCCACAATTTGGGGGAGGTTTCAGTATAACTTTTTAAATTTTTGTAATAAAATGTAAAAAATTATTAGCGTGTTGTTCTTTTATAAGCTATTAACGTTGGTAATAGTCATTTGACTTTAATATATGCAATACATGAATGAAAAGAAGTCGCCTTAGCCTAGTAGGTAGTGTGTTGGCTTATTAGACGTAAGGCCACGGTTTACACCCCAGGTCAGATATCAAATCGAAATATGAAAAAATATTTCTTCGGCGACTTCCTCTCATAAAATTGTCAAGCAAAGTTTCTCAAAAATCCGTCGTTCGGAGTCGACTTTAAACTGTAGGTCCAACATGGTATGAGAAGCTAGGCCGTAATGCTGACTGAAGGGTTGTAATGGCCAATTATGTATGTATGTAATACATGAATCAAATGCTTACGTAAAATTTTTCATTGATTAGAGAACTGGGAGTGTCTTATATCTTAAATACTTTAGTCTTCTGAATTAATTTTTATATTCCAGTCTTTCGAATTGTAGTTTTCACTGTTTTAGCAGTATACTATTGGATTTCAATTCCTTTTTAACGGATATCAATGTACATGCTCTATCCGGCATCTGTCAAATGAAAAAAACATAAAAATTCAAGAGCTTTAAATTAGTTTTTGCAGTGGTAAAATAATTGTATTTATCGTATAAGCTTTTAATAAAATATTCATTTTAAAGCCAACACTGACGACAGCCAATAGGCTCCAAGCTTCTTATTTTTTTTCCTTTTTTTATTTTGTTCATGAATGTTATTGTAAAAATTTGTCAAGATGTCAAATGTCAATTATTAAACAATATTATTGTTTCTGTGTTCACATTTTTTTTTTTGTTCTTCATGGCGTCGCTTAAATGCATAAAACTCGGTCTGGTGCATCAGGCCAGTAATCCATATGGCAGCATGACTTTGTTTTCTGTTTTTCAATTTAAAGTTTTTTTTCGTTTTTGTTTTCCACGATTTTCCCAGATTTCTTTGTTTTCATTTATTGAAATGTGTGTGTAAGTGTGTTACAATAATGGTTGATTTTATGGCAATATAATGACCAGAATAAAATAAAATTGCTTAAAAATAAACTCAACACTTACCCATTGAATCGAGCTTATGGGCAAACAGAACGCAACAAAGCAGGGGAATAGACCATAACAAAGTGGTATTATCGATTTCCAACAAATTGTTTATATGTATGTACATATGTTTGTAAATATGCAACAGTGTACATCTGTATGTTTGCTATACAGATGGTTTCGTATACTCATCTGTATGTGAGTGTAATTATATTGTTAAGCTCTTCAACACAACGACAAAATTTTGTAAAATTCGCAATAATTGCTGCTGTGTTTGCCGTTTGCAGTTAAAATTTTTCCCTATTATTTCATTTGTTTCAATTGAGTTTTTTTTTTTTGTTTTTTGTCATTGTCAATGTGGTTATTGCCTGTTGTTGCATGTGTGAGCTCACATATAAATAAAATGTAAATAATATATTTACACTTGAATGCATATATATGTATGTACGTATATGGAATTAAAAATACAAGTGAACGTTAAAACGATATTTTGCATAACTCAGCGATTGTAATTTTAAATGACTGAAATTGTGGCTTGACCTCCATTTCAGTTTGTTCGTAAATCCAGACCCATGCTCATACACTTTTAAAAACTTTACCTTACTGAATCTACACGGACATAAATTTGTTTGTAATTAAATTTATTTTACCAGCTATTTAAAAGTATTGATTCTTTTTCGCAGGAAAAGCTTTCAGAATCATTTTAAATTTAAAGCGATCTTTCAGAAATATGTATGTTTTCCCGATTTATTCAATATCTTATCTCATTCGCAATATACTGATTTGTTTTCAAGAGACTTCCTTATCTTCTTCCATTCGACTTCTCTGAAATGAACTATTTCTGGTATAGCGTTTGAATCTGTGGGCATATTCCCACATTGATATTCCCACATGCTCTGCATTCATTATTATCTGCCCCGCCCACCTGATTCAAGAGCACGTGTAAAGCAGAGTGTCAATCAGCAGTCTACTTAAGCAGTCTTTACTCATACTCAACATAGTATTTGCTAACCATCTTATCGTTTAAAAGCTATGATATGGATACAAAAGTCTACATGAATTAAATGACAGAAAGATGTAAAATTTTAAGAAAGCCATATTCTTTATTTACCGGACTTGGGTCCTTCCGACTACTATTTGGTTTTAACGATGAGAAGTCGAAAATTGGGTGACTAATTGGTTTGCTTTAAAAGAATAACAGTTTTATGGCCAACACATTGAATAAAACAATTTTTACTTCCCCATTAAAAATTAAAAACTCTCTTTGCATACGGGCACACCTGGTATATATAAAATTAAGACGTTTTTGGAATTGACTCAGTTGTTAATAGCAGAACTTTGCATATCAATGAGGAATGCTCACTTGTAAAGAGCTTTCAATAAAAACCATAATGCGTAGCAAAATTGATTACAAACTGCTGGAGTCTTTATTTAGAATAAACACTCATTTTAGAAACAATATATTTATGTTGCAATACATTTAAAAAATCTTTTAAAATTCTAAATAAATACACAATATATATACATATATATAATATATACAATAGTTTATATATATATATATATAATATATATAATATATACAATGAGTACATAATAAAATATACATACAAATATAAGGAGATTTTTTTGAAGGATTTATGGGAATAAACTAAAGATTTTGAGGTTGAGAATTTAAAAATCGGGCAAAAAAAAGTAAAAACAATCTGGCAATCTGTCTACACATGCCTGATCATTGTTATGAAAAAAATAAAAACGGTAATTATCGTTTATACAGTTAAACAAATTACTTTTATTCTTCTTAATACAGGAAATGTTCATTTCATTAAATGGAAAACATTCCTTAATATGACGAAAATAACCAGAAATGGTTGTAAACGATATTTCGTTGCGTATTATTTACATACATATTTCCAATTTATTTATATTTTTTTCTTTACATTATGATACACAATATGAATTTCATAGCATTAACGGTAATTATTTTAAATCGTTATAATTTGTTATATTCATTCCCAAGACCTCGCTCTCTCTCTCTCTCTCTCTTAACAATTTATGGTATTGATTTTATTATTGCTGTAATTTGGTGTTATTTTAAATTAAAGCATATAATTTTATTCGTATATATTTAAATATTATTTTTATTATTTTACCACTTTATCATTGAATCTGAGTGTCAGTCAGAGTGGCGGTGCGTCAACGAAGCCAAGCCACAGAATTGTGGTATTTACATATAAATGCGTTTACGCACAATCGCACACAGTATCCTACAAACAAACAAACAATAACACATTCACATCCTTTAATATGCGATATTTTTTGCAGGCACACACACATACATACAGCCACCAATGCGACTGTTTCTGCCAAAGTCGGGTCGCAGTTATAGCCATGAATGACATAAAACCAATTTACAATTTTATTTTAATAGTTCATTAATACAATTCTCTCATTCTCTCTGGTAATTGATATTAAATTGATTCCATGCTCGTATTCCCCTCATTGTTTTCAGTAACAACTGTTGAAGGCTCTTTCGTTATTCGTTTTTTGTGTCCATGACGCGGTATATGTATGGATGTAGCACAACAGTTTTATTCGAGCAAGTATAACTCTTTAGCTGTGTGTTGGGATTAATTTGATTTTGTGTTTGAAGCTTTGTGTGTGTTTGTGTGGGTGAATTGTTTTGCCTATTGTTTTATTTATTATTGTTGGTCCATTTTAAAATATTTAGTGGTTTGATGTTCGCCATATAATTTGAATATAAATTGGTTTTTATATCCACCATCAACAAATCTAGAGAATATTCTCGTTTTATTGTGACGTTGGTAACAGGCAATAAAAATAAATCTTGTGGGTTTGTTTTTCTTTCTTAATGGTTCTTAAAGTCAACTATGGTTTGTTGGCATAATAATAAAGGGACCATAGTACAGTACATATTTACATTTATGTATGTAGAGTTTACCCCAAAAATCTTCTTCTGCGATGTAACATTGTAGGTATTCGTTTTTTATATTATAATCCTTTTGTGTTAAAGTAGTTGTTAGTATTTTAAAACAGAGGTAGTTATAGATTAAAAATTTAAAGGTATAAAATATATAAAGTATACTGAGTGCCTTGTAGTCTAGTGGGTAGTGCGGTAGATTATTAGCGTGAGGATCGTGGGTGCGATTCTCACCAGAGACTCTGCCTTGTTACAGTACACCGAGCATATGGTCGAAGTTACTCAGCTCGTATATAATTAAATATAATTTGTAATTGTATTGTAATTAATAAATAAATATATAAATATGTACATATATTATTATTACACATTATTACGTAAGAAACATAACTAAACATAAATAAAAATCATAAATTGGCATTAAACCTGTATCTCGATCGACGATATCATGGAAGAAATTGAGAAACCCTGGCATGGACGTGGCATAGATTAGGCATTCCTCACCACATAATTATCAACAATTTGAAGAAAGTGGCTAAACAAAAATTCTTGGTGTTTGCGTGCCAAATGAAGAGTTTTATAATGAACAAACATTCATACTCGATTCACTGCTAAAACTGAGCGAAATCGCACTATTTTTAAAGCGAATAATTCAGGGCGATTAAGCTTTTCTGAAGTTAGCAAAGCCGGGGTTAATGTATAGGAAGAAAATGTTTATGAAATCGCCGTAGTTTAGTAGGTAGTGTCTTGACTTATTAGTTGCGGGGCCGTCGGTATCAACTTTATACTGTAGGTCTCGCCAATCAGGGGTAAAATTAACACACATTGGGAGAAATTAGGTCGTAATTCTGATTGAGGGTTTGACCAATTAAGAAACAAAAAAAGTTTAGTTCCTGATGCGATTAGAAAGCAATTGCTCATAATGAGTTTCTACAACCTGGTCAAACGATTGATTGTAATCGCAATAAACATATGTGGCAGCTGCCAAATTTGGGAAAAATGACACTATGTCATAGTATGTATAGGAGAGATTCATTTTTTTATTTTCTTTCTTTTCCTTCTTTCTTATTTTTTCGTTACTCGTTTTTCTCTTATTTTCTTTTCATAACTTTTATCTCTTTCTCAATATCCCAGTATTGCTGTAACACATTACAAAAAGTGACATAGGTAAGCAGAAATAACTCCATGTTTGATTGATATGGTTTGAACATTAAACAGTTGGTAGCCCATGATGAAAAATGACACTTTTAAGACAATGAGATAATAAATGAGCCTAGAATTTATTGCGGCAAGCCAGCGATAAGGGACTAAGTTTGGGTAGAATTTCATTTGCAAATAAATAGTTGACCACGAAATTTTAAAAATTGAAAAAATTACGATATCGTGTAAAGTACTTGTTAGAGATTAAAATTTAAAAATTTCTCTTTAATTCTCGGAAAAATTAAGAGTAGTAAGATTCAAACATTTTTAAAAATTTAACAAAAACATTTAAAAATAATCAAAGAGATTCTTAGCAATACATTGCTTTTTAAATTTTTTTACTACAAGTAACACCAACACTTGATTTAATAGTCCATGAAAAGATTAAAGAAAAACTTTTTTGTTTCACAAGCAATATTGAGGTCCAGTATTTCGGAATACATACCACTCATTACAGTCGAAACAAGTCGCATATATTTACAGTTCTTAACGTAATTGAAATGAAATGTATCGTTTAGAATAGCTTTCACCAAATGACCAAGGCCGTCAATTCGCATAACGATGTTTTCTGCAAATTATCATCCATCCACTAATTTTATTACCATAGTTTTGCTCTTTTAATTATTCTATTTCAGCGTATTGCCATTACTTTTCATTGTTTTATTTTACAGATGTTTATTTGTCAAATAATTCTATTCCATGCAGTCATTTTTATTGCATATAAATATATAACAATACATACGTACATATATTGGTTTTATATGTTTTTATACATAATGATGTCATTTCATTTATTTCCCATAAACTCTCTGTGAAGGATATTATAGCCATTTATTTAATTTTCGGATACACTTTCCATATGGCATGGTATCCATTCAACATAATTATCATTTAAGCGAAGCACACATTGTTTTTTTTTTTTGTTGTTCATTAAAAATTATTCATGCCTTTATCTTTTGTTCAAGATATTCACATTTCTAAAGTGTGAATGAAATTTATTTGTCGATTATTTGTTGGGAAATTAATTAATACCATATGAGCATTAAGTCCGAAAAGATAATTACAATTAAATAACAAATTTGTTTTTATGCACAATAATATTTCATTTTTAGTATTAAATGTAATTAATATTCATTCGTACTTTAAATTAATTAAAAATATATTTTAATTTTGATACTGCCTGGAGAGAATATTAACTGTGGTGGTATATATCATAAATTTGTCAAACATTTAAGGAAATAATTAATGCATAAATATTTATTAAAACAGATTTATTTATTTTAGTTTTTTATTTTATTTATTTTTATTTATTATTATATGTATACGTTTCATAAGCAAGACTTAACTCTTATATTCCACTATGGAACTCAGTATAAATACATACAAAATAACTATACAGAATGAATAAATGAATTAATTGTAAAATATTTTTACGAAAATGGACACGGTGTACATTGTTTAACATTAAAATGAGCAAAAGCTACACAAACAAATATAATGAACTTGTTACATGTAAACCAATAACATCAGTATGAAAGAAAAGTGGATAGACAAGTAAGTGAAAACGCAACAACAAGCAATGTGAACAAAATACACAAACAACAATGAAGTCGCGATAGAGGTCTCGAGACGGCGAAACCCCGAACGTTCGACTTAAAGAACCTTCATCAGACTGATTACGTGAGCATATAAAAATGCAAGACATAGAAGGCAACGAGTAGTAAGAATTCAGTCAGTCTTGTGTTGCGTGTGAGAAAAACAGTCGTGGTTTGAAGATCGCCGTTGAAAAGATCTGCGTTCTAAGCAAAGAATAATACTAAACATTGTCTGTTTTGCGAACAAGCAGTTATTGTTGTATTTGTCAAGTTGTAAACGGTTTCAACAAAAGTAGCGCTAACAATAAAGAGTTTAATTGAAACTAAATATTTACAAATTTATTTTTATTTTGCTTGCAATCGACAAACTCATATTTTAAACTTTTTAAAAAGGTAAAAGCGTAACAATATATAAATTGACTTTATATGTTTCACAACAATTTCTTTTTTAACTTTTAATTTATGTATTTATTTTTTCTGACTATTTCCATGAAAGACTTTGACGATTTTTTCTAATACTTGACGACTTAATGCTTTATTTATCTGCCAGCTACGTAAATGCCTTGTCTATACAATAGAGTAAAACGATGTGGATTTAACTTCAATGGGATTAATCTAATTACATTAAATTAAGGCTTCATTTAGTCTCCTGCAGAAATAGTGTTTGTTTTTTGGTACATTTTAAATTTAAAATTTAGGTTTATTACCTGATTATTATTTACTATTTTATATTGTTAACTATAACGAAAGGCAATATGTTTATTTGTAATTATTACAATTTCGGCTAAGATGAAATTACGATATTTTTGCAATATTATTACTTATCATTTCGATTATCAAAGCCAAATTAAACAAATTCCATTCCGGATTTAAAATACTTTTTCATTTAATTGTTTCTGCCAGCCATATATCATTGCATAACACAGAATAAAAATTGTTTCTTATTTTTTAATTTAAGCCTAAAACATGCTATTTTGTATATGTGCCTACATGTCTAACTATATGGATAAAGAATTTCGTAAAATAAGACTAAGCACATACACATTTTAAAAAGACAATCCATTTACACATTTTACACACATACTTTGTGTTTCTTTAGAGAAGCATTTTTCCATTTAAATGTCGGACTACAATATTTTAAAACCTTTGGCAATCTGACCACAATATAATTTGTTTGCTGTCGGATCTTTTAAAGCAATAAACAAAAGTCATGTTGTGTGCAGCTTAAAGTCAGCCCAGCTCCAACTCCAAAGAACACACACAGTTTAGCTCTCACAACACACACGCACACAAGGGAAAAGAATACAAAACACTTTTTGGGTTTACAAAATTTCTAAATTTTTACCAAATTACACAACTATGTTGAGGCATTCAGGAAAAAAAATAAAAAAATTTAAACAACAAAATCCTTATACAAGCACTCTACTATGTCTTTTAACATAAATACTGAAAATGACCGAAAGTAGTATTTTTTAATTTAAATTCTTTCCTTTAAACAGGTAAAACGTAAAATACAATTTGTCACGTGCTAAGCAGAGATGGACAAAATTATGGAAAACAAAGTACATGACATTAAGTAAAGTAAATGGAATGTAGTAGGCAACTATTGTTAAACTATAGACTTTGAAGCTAAACTAAGTTTTCATAATAGGAAAATTGATTTTCCTTCTTTTGAAATACAGAAATATAAGAATTCATTAAAATCATATTTTTGGTTTGGTTTTGGTGTTTGTATAGTATGTATTGCATTTGTTTAAAATTCATATGAAGATGTTTTATGTATGAGAAAAGAAATCATATTAAATTGTTTTCAATACAATAATCTATTGGGCCAGAATGACATCCAGTCGATCCATTGTGGAAACACCCTTCAGAAAAAACACCCTTCCGAACGAAAAAATAAAGGAGCAACGATGCTGGTGAAGAAAGATATAAAAGTTATGAAAATAAAATAAGAGAACGAAAACAAATGACGCTTAGAAATTAATTTCTAAAATGGGAGAAGTTAAGTAGCAGTTAACCTTAACAACAATAACACCAAGCATTAATACCAGCTGCTAACTAAATAAGTAAAGAAAGCAATAAAAATAGAAGAAAAGTGAGAACATTTTCAAGAGAATAGTATTCTTATCATAAAAGTCACTGCTGAAGACAAAAAAATATAACCAGATAAGGTTTCCAACTGGTGACGCTTATTGCCGATATTCTCGACGTCTGCCAAGTATCAACTGTAGTAATAGGAAATTTCAGCTTCTGCGGAACTACATAAACAGTGCGCTACACAAACGTGTTGCATATACAGTCAGTCTGTTCACTTAGATGACAACGTGATCATTAGAACTACATTAAGTGGTCTAATCATCTGCTTATCTGAAAACAAATTGACTTACGAAATCGAAAGTAGCTTCAGTGAAATATATAACAACGACTTTTAACGTAAAGAAAAGGGACTTGAAATTTTAAATGAATTTAATTTCGTGTTGCACACCTCTATAAAAATGAATTATGCGTTAGTATTTCTGGGATTGGATCGCCGTGGTCTAATAAGTAGTGTGTTGGCTTCAAACCCCAGGTCAGACATCTCAAACTCAACGAAATATGAAAAAATATTTCTTCGTTGACTTCCTTTCGGAAGATTTGTGGCAAAAAACTGTAAAAGAAAATAAAATTGCCATGAAAAGTTTCTCAAAAATCTGTCGTTCGGAGTCCACATTGAACTGTAGGTCCCGCCACTCATGTATAAAAATTAACGCAATTAACATAAGTGGTGTGAAAAACTAGGTCGTAATCCTGACTAAAGGGTTGTAATGACCAATTATGTATGTATGTATGTATGTTAGTATTTCTGGGATCAAGGTGGACGCTATAGATTCTCCTAAGCGATCATAATAAACCATATTTACATTAAAAATAGCAATGTACACGGCCAACTAGTCGTATACATAGATAACTTAAGCAGTATGTTAAGGACGATTACAACCTTCTTCAAAACAAGCGAAGACAATCAGTAATCGAAATCCATTACCCGATGTCGACCAACGATTTTACTTGAGAAGAACCACAATTAAATTTAAAAGTTTTTGGAAAAATATACACCTAACGAAGATAATGGAATAAGAAGAATAATTCTCAAACAATCTGGAATTTAAGAAATTGTTTGATGAGTTCATGCTAAGACTTTTATTACTACTAGGTTGTTCCGCCTTAAGGGTACGTAATAAATACAATAACCGTTTAAAACAATTGTATTTAAAATCGAAATTTTATACGAGTTGTATAGCTTTAAATACTGAAGAAAAACAGACCTATGCTCCCAACCCTTCTGTCAGGATTACGACCTAGCTTCTCACACCACGTATGTAGTGTGTATTATTTTTATATAAAAGTGGCGGGTCCTATAGTTTAAAGTCGACTCCGAACAACAGATTTTTGGGAAACTTTTCATGACAATTTTATTTACTCTCGAAGTTTTTGCCAGAAATCTGCTGATAATATGTCGCCGAAGAAATATTTATTATTATATTTCATTTTTAACTCTGACCTGCAGTTTTAACCGTGGCCCTACGTCTAAGTAGCCAACATACTACTTACTAGACTACGGCGAAATATTGCTTATCGGAATTAAATTTATCAATCTTCCTCATTCGGTAGATATTCCAGTCACTGTGCTGTTTCCTGCTAATCTGTATCAATTCCATGCAAAATTATATCATTACTAGCAGATTGTACCCGGAGTTGCGCGGGTTATGTAGTTTGTCAATTTTTTATAAAAATTAATTTAGAATTGTAAAAAATATTTTTAAATGTGATTTTCAATTGTTTTGTATTGAAATTCAAAACTTTAAAACGTTCTCGTGCAAAGTTAAAAAAAAAACAACATAATACCATAATACTATTACAAAAAAAAAATATTTTTTTCTCGTAATCAGTGCGTTAACAGGCATCATTTGGGAGGTATTTCCATAAAAACGGTGGCCATGGGACACCCTATTGTATAAATTTTTCTTTAAATTAAAAAAAAATTATTATTGGGTCATTTTTGCATTAAAAATAACAATAAATAAAAAACCGGTTTATCGGTTTCGAAACCGGTTTCTTAAAAAATGCAATTTTTCAAATTATTCGGAACTCGTTTAACAAATAACCCAGTTTTTTTAATACTCTAAGTCCTAAATATAAATGCACTCAATTTGCCCGTTTTTCGCCCCTTTTTGACCTCTTTTGACCCAACTTCATAAACGGAACACCTTCAATAGCTATTTGGGAAACTTAACTAAGCTAAATCGTAAAAAATACCTTTAAATCAGATAAAATACAGCATTTATGCATAAAGTAATAATTTTTGCCCCTTTTTTCTCCCTTTTTCCCATTTTGTCTCCCCTTGTCGTCAAAATTTTATAAAAGATTAGATAAAGATTTATAGCCTATAACCGACAAAAGCTCGATCTATATCCCAAATTTCAAGAAAATCGGTCCAGGCGTTCAGGCGTGATTGGCTAACAAACAAACAAAAAAACAGACTTACAGAAAGATTCGTGTATAATATATATTAGGATGATAGATTTCATATTGCAAAGGTTGATCTGACTTGTTCCATTGTGAAATGTCATTTGATTGTTTCGAAAATTCTAGCGTAGTTTCGTATCCAAAAATAAATTTGATTTCAAATTCAAAAAAAAAACACGCGAAAAATATCAGAATTTCTAGAACTACAATTTACGCTAGGATATGTATGTCTAAGCATTATATGTTTTATGCTTATTAAATTCTATTTACCAAAAACATTTATCTTCTCCTCCTCTGACTCGCCCACAGAATTAATTCAAACCATACATATAAGATTCAGGAAAATAACATCATAAAACACAGTGAATAGTATTTGTTGTAAATGTGAATGTATAGTCTTTCTGGACATTAAATAAATAAAACTGTCATGTTTGTTTAAGTGTTTCGTAATTAAAAACAAACAAAAAAAATCATATTTTACGCTAAACACTGTAATAAAAAATCGAACGGAAAATTACCAAAGACGAAAGGAATACATTTTTCTCTTAATTTTTCGTTTATAAAATATTTCGAATGCATGAGCAATTAGTTTTCCTGAAAACACAAATACGAACATAAAAAATGATTACCAACATCCGGTTGCTGTTGTGTATGTGTATTGTGGGGGCCCTTCGATAAGCCAAATCTAGCCATTTGCCAGAAATAAAAACCATAGCAACGACGGCAAAAACATAAGGAAGGAACGAAACAAAAAAAAATTTATAAATTAGTTTTTAAATACACCAACTTTTACCACAAACAGCAGCAACATGAATTTTTTTCGTTTTTTTTCGTTTTTTTTTTTTTTTTATTTGATACCACAAAACTAATATGAATGTAGTGGCATCATACACCCACATATATAAAAGCATAATTTGTGATAGCCCCCTTCCCTGCACTTATAGAAGTATATAGAGATGTAGATGTAAGCAAATGGTTGCTAAAATAAAATTGTAGTTAAAATAGCAAAAAAAAACCAAAACCAAGTTATGCTAAAACTGAACTCGTTTGCAGCACAACCATAATTGTTTGTAGTTCGTATTGATGTTTAAAGTTTTCCTACATAACAGAGCCCTTTGCTTCTCACTTCTTAGACTAACATCATCTAACACTCTAATGAAACAACAAACTTCTGTTTGAAAAATTTATTTCCTATTGCTTTACCGAAAAATAAAAACAAAACAGAAATTAAAAAACAACTAGTAGTAGTAGTAGTGAAGGGAAAAACTACAGTTTTGTTAAAATTGCGTAATTTATACTCATTCACATAGAAAGAACATGAAATTTTCGTTGATATCATATATGTATGCTACACTGAATATTTTTCTTACAACTTCTGTTATGAAAATGAAAATTTTAATGTTTTAATATTGTGGGATACATCATCATTCACTTCATAAATAGTCATAAAGAGGACAAAGACATCACAACCAAATGATTATGAATAATTCACAACTGAATTCATAAAAGATTTTGGTTCCAAAATGGAATTATTATAATAAGGGGTCACATCGCTCTGAGTATATGCGATACGATAGGTTATATTGGCTAACTAGAATATACAGTACCGAGCAAAAAAAATGCAACCCTGAACCATATGATCGTTGGCTACATGTGTATCAAAATAACGGTAACCAATTGGGTTCTCTTTTTGTCTGTTTATTCGCTGAACTCAGGAAATTTAAACAGAGTGATTTCTGGTTTAGTTTATTTAACAAATTGGTAAATATTTAACATTTAAGAAAAAAAAGAGAAAAATTCTAGCGAGCAAAAAATGCAACGCAGAGAATTATTGGTGAAAGTAAGTAGACTGCAGGGTGAATGATGCAAATTTATTTTCCAGACGTCCCGCAAAGAAACTGCTAATAACTAAGGCCAATAAAATCAAGCGCCTTGATTTTGTGAAGCTGTATCAAAATTTTTAAAATAAACAGTGGGCGTAAGTGCTGTGGAGTGATGAGAGTAAATTTAATCTTTTTGGTTCTGATGAAATAAAATATATTCGAAGACCACCTAAGCAGAGATATTCTCCCAGATATCAGCTACCAACAGTAAAACATGGCGGAGGTTCACTAATGGTGTGGGGTAAGTTACTTTTGTTTTTCACCGAAATTCTTTATTCTAAGTAATTTATTGGTAGATGCGTTTTCTCCTGACGGAGTTGGTTCGCTGGTGAAAATCGATGGTATTATGAATGTTACTACATACTGTGAGATCCTCCCACATCTTGTGGGAAAATGCCCCCAAACAGCATATTCCAACAAGACAATGACGCGAAGTACTCTAGTCCCTTGTTTCATAACTACCTAAGCGACCATGATATGCAAGTTTTGGATTAGCCATCACAATCTCCAGATCTAAACCCCATAGAAAAACTATGAGAGATTTTAGGTCGAGAAGTTAAGAAGAAAAATCCTTCAAATTTGGAGGAATTAGAAAAAAAATTTAAGTCAGAATGGGAAAAAATACCCCTACACACCATCGTGTCCCTTGTGGATTCTATGCCCTCCAGACTGCAAGCGATAATAGAATATAAAGGCTATGCAGCCAAGTATTAGTTTCAAGTATATTTTTAATCAACATTTTGTAAGAATTTACATTTAATTTAAACAAAGTTATTAAATAACATAGCGTTGCATTTTTTTTTTTGCTTGCCGAAAACTTGTACTTATTTTACCAAATATTAAAATAAAAATAACTGGATAGAAAAATTTTGATATTGTAACCTGCATTTGTTAACTAAATTTGTGGAGCATAAAAATAAGAAAGAAGAATTTAATTTCCATACTGTTTTTTGATAGAGACGTACATAAACATCAATCGGCTTAGCGTTAATTTCTGTAAAAGATTACGTAGTCTAGAAGGTAGTGTATCGGCTAAATAGACGAGAGTCTGTGATTCAAGCCCCACCTTAGACATATAGGATAAAACGAAATATGAAGAAAAATATTTTTTTTTTGTTGACTTCACCTCAATAGTCTTGTTCTGGCAAGAACTAAGATTGCCATGAAAAGCTTGCCAAAAACATACGTTTGACATCGATTTTAAACGGTAAACGTGGGTAAAATTAACACACACAACATGGGTAATGTGAGAAACTAAGTCGTTATCACGACTAGAGTGTTGTAACGACCAATTGAGTTAAGAAGTAAAATACTTTCATTGCTAAGTGATTTTGCAGTAAAGATTTATTTATTTTTTTTTAATTACAATACAATTACAAATTGTATCGAATTCTTAAGGTAGACCTTATGCTCGGTGTTGTTTAACAGACCAGAGTCTCTGTTAGGAATCAAACCCACGACCTTAATGATAATATTCTAGCACACTACCCGCTAGATTAACAGGGAACCCGAGTAAGTATTAAAAGGCAACTCTGAAATACGTTCAACATGATTATTCCGATTATTGAAATATTTACGAAAGAATAACGCTACGCATTTTAGTTGTGAAAATTATTTACGAAAATTTGCAATCTTTGAAAAGTGATAAAAAAAAAATGTTTAAGAAACTGGATTGTTATGTAAATGGTTTCTGCGGACTAGAATGTCGTCGAAAATCAAACATGGCAACCATCAATTCTGAGGCACTATAGTTAAGAACTTTAAATTTCACGACGTACAACACAGGGAAGCGTGACAAAAGATCTTCTGCATTAACACACAAAATTCAACTCAAACCAGCAAACTATGGAAAGCACAGGCAATTTGTTAAGTGGGTAATGGAATAAACTGAACTCAATGCTTGCTTTTTATTTTTAACTGATCTTCTTCAATGAAGCGAATTTCCATTTAAATGTGTGAATGATTCGTGCGAATATTGATAAGGCAGAGTGATTGGGTCTTATTCTTTGAATTTACCTAAAATTTCAGTGACCAAGAACGGCACGCATAACATGATAACGGAGTTGTTGCCTCGATTGGACGGCATAGATCTGTATGACATGTGGTCTTAAAAAGACGGTGCCTCCAGACGCACGGCGCGTTTTGTAGTCGATTTATTGTCGCAACCATTTATGGATTAAATTATCTCAAGTAATTCTGTTATTAATTGGACCTGAGATCATGGGACTTAACGCCGTCATCAGATCAGTGGCGGCCATTTGTCGGAAATATTTTTATATGCTTGATCTAGACATATCTTCTTTACTCACTATTAAAAATACGAGTTTTTATTTTAAAATGAAAATATGCATACTTACTGAGACTCTATTTATGATGACCATTCTTAAAAAAATTAAAACTAGAAATCGTTAGAAAGCTTAAGGTAACGAATGGAATCATATTCAAAAGTTATATTATTTTTACTGCATTCTTTAGATATCCAAAATAAATGCTAATTACAATTTTAGAGCTGTATATTTGTTGATTTATCTCAACGCCTGAAATACTCTTTCACAGAACTTTCATTGATTATACGGCATAGTACAACAAATGTTTATAATTTGGAAAAATGTGATAGTCATAGAATCTTAATTTTATCTGACATCTGTCAAAATAAAAAACAAAAGAAAAATTTGTCAAAAACAAACACAATCAAACTTAACTGTAGTTGAATATTATTTGCTTTTATTTATTGTTAAACATTTCTAGAGTTTTGATTTATAATTAAACTGCTTAGTAAGTTAAGTAAATTCAATTAAATTAAAGACAATGCCAATGCCAATGACTTTAATGTTATTTATCTAAACTCATTCCATCACTTATTCGTATTACTTAAATATGTGAAGTAACCCAAAAATTGAAAAATATAGTTTAGTATAGACACTGTGAAATAAGTCATACATGCTAGAAACCACCCAAAAGTAAATATTCAAAAGGAAGTATTTATCCATATGATTGATGACAAGCTTACCCAATTGCGTGCCAAAATTGTTACGAGTATTTAAATAAATTTTATTTAATGCATGCATATAACAAATTATATGTTTTAACATGATTTCTTTTTTTTTTTTTTTGTTCTAAGGATCGATGTATGAAAGATCCTTATGTATTTGAATGTATCTACTTGCCATTTAGGAATTAAATGCACAAAAATCTACTTTAAGTTAAAAGTTTAGTGTTCAGATAGTTAAATTACATACATAATTGGTCGTTACAACCCTTTAGTCAGGATTACGACCTAGTTTCCCACACCACTTATGTTATGTGCGTTAATTTTGATACGTGAGTAGTGGGACCTACAGTTTAAAGTCAACTCCGAACGACAGATTTTTGAGAAACTTTTCATGGCAATTTATTTACTCTCAGAGTTTTTGCCACAAATCTGCTGAGAGGAAGTCGCCGAAGAAATATTTTTTCATATTTCGTTTTGATGTCTGACCCGGGGTTTGAACCGTGGCCTTACAGCTGGAAAAACACCCTATACAAATACTAAACCTTTGCCAAGCTTTTCAGTGGTATACAAGTGCCGCATATTCATGGTCTGATCGGGTTTTCTCCAACTATTTTTTAACAGAAACGCTTCAATAAGTAAATTACAATCAAATCTTTTTAATTCTTTCGTTTACAAATGGATTTTCACATGCGATGCTGCCATTATAATTATTCCTTCGGAGAAGTCGACATATTTTTCGACTTCATCTATAGCTTGTGTCAAAATGCATTGAAGTTATTACTCATAAATTTGGGACACTTGATCTGATTGACGGTCCTTCTTTCTTCACGTTCCGTTAAAAGCTCCTCAAGCGGGGTTTTTGCTTATTTTTTATTCGGCGTTCATTTTTCAAATTCTAGGTATTTTTCTACTGTTGTTTATGCTTTCTTAAGAATTTTTTAATTTCTTTCTGAATTTTTCTATTCTTATGGTGTTCAACTTTCTAATTATTACAATTTCCAATACCAATATTTATAATTTCCATTATTACAACTTTCCGTTAACTAAAGGGAGGATTTTAACGGGTAAATAATTTGTTTTTCATTGTTATAAGTGGACGATAAGGTAGAAGTGAGCGTTAAGCTAAAGGAAAGATCATCCTATTGGTAACTTTTAAAGTTAAGTTTATATTTGAACTTGCCATATTATATATTATTTACAATATGGCAACTTCAAACATAAACAAAGTGAGCAAATACAACAAAAAAAGAAGCCCGTCGTTGGCACTGCGTTAAAAAAACTTGTATAATTGAACAGTTTTATCGACATTGCTCCGGCATTGAACAATTTTATCTGTAAGTTGTAATAACGAAAAGAAGTTAAAGGAGACTTTAAAGTTCACTTTAGATAAAGGTACCTTTAACTAAGCCCAAGTTTAACGGCCAGTTGTAATAATGGCCCTAAGTGTGGTATCGCTACAAATGCTGTTATTTTAGACTAAATGACTGATTAAGTGAATGACTGTTTAAGAGCGTAAATGTATTGAAATAAAGAATTGAAAAACGAAGAAGAATGTAAAAAAATCCCTTATTTTTCATAGTAGTTTAAAGTGAACCTTTTTTTGTGACCTGAATTACCAACTTTTTAACAAAATACCAAATAATTATTTACTGTCAAACTGACGTCAAATATTTTTGTTTATTTGAGGCTTAAACAAGACGATCTGACGTATTAAGGCCTAATCTTAAGAATTTAATACAGTCTTCTGAGTTTTTTCTTTCTACATTTAAAGTCTTATTACACTGTAATCATCTATGAAAGTCTTATGATTCCATGTTTAATAAACAATTAAATTGAAAATTCAAACCAATAATTCAAAAAGAGATAAATAATGTCAATCGGTTTCGTAAAGTCTGATTAATTAGCCTTAAGCACAGATGGCGACTTAAAAAGCTTGTATATAAAAACTTTAATTCTATAAAAATTTCTTTAAATAAAGTGTTGTTCTAATTTTTAAATTAAAAATTCTCGTACAAATAGTTCAAAGTTTAAACATTTCCAAAATGTATGGAAATATGTTTAGACACACCTATACATACTTATGTACATATGTATATGACGATATGTGTTATACCAACAGAAAGAAAATTCTAATATGATAATGTGGTACTCTCTGGTACCAGTTACCAGTGGTATCCTGTCAATTTCATAACGAACTGCCAACAAAACTGTGTTTTTAGTTTTGTGCACGAAAATACCCAGCAAACATCGTTTAATTTTGTTTTCATTATTTTTCTTGTTCTCAAAAATTTAATTTATTTTCATTAAAAATTTATAAATAAAATAAAAATTTTTTTCTTTAAAAACTAATTTAGAAAGGACAGAAAAGAAAGCACTTAAAACATTACATAGAAAAAAGGAAAACGAAAAAATGTAAGAACTTTAAAATTAATGATTATTTTATTTTCTCTGGCGTATTTAAGGTAAATTTTAAGGTATTGAATTTGCTTTCTTCTTTGAATTTACGTATAAATATATTTCCATAAATATTTCATGGCTTTAAATGTGTATGTACTTATGCCTTACACACTTTATTTAGCACTAAAACCATGCCACACTTTGAAAACACGAACACCAGCTAAAAATTCTTTTAACATATGAAAACAGCCATGAACTTTAGAACGAGTTTTTCAATTCAATTTTGTATAGAAAATACATTTTTCAAGTGTTTGCGCATAAGAAACGAGTCATATATGCTGAATAGAGAGCAATTTTCTCTCTTGTTACTCTTCAGCAAACATAAACTGTTCCCAAAGAGAAAAATCTGTCTGTAAAGAGCATTTGAATCAATTTAAGAGACTACGAAAGTTAATTTTATCCATTTGTCTGGGTACTCGAAGGATATGCTATTCAGCAGCCTGTTAATTCAAATATTTCAAAAATATGCTGTTGGCGCCTTAACTAAACTGTTAGTTTACATCACACTAGTTCCACAATCCACAGAAGGTCATCAAACATTTCAAGGTTATTTGGCAAAATGCGTTTTTTTTTTCCATCAATCGACATAGTTTTCTGTTGGTCCTAGGACAACATATTTCTTTTGTACTACTGCTTACAAAAGCGACAACAATAATAGATCCCTGGATTTGTCATTTTCTAAGAAATTCTTTTTTTCTAGACTTTTTCTGCAATTCATTTTAATTTTTAATTAAGAACTTGTTTGAGGTCTCTATTGAAATGAGTAAAATGAATTTTAACACAATGAAATTTCATGTTTCTATATTGTAGACTAAATTTTATATTCGCCGTAATAGGTTTAACCGTTCCACTAATATAATAAATAATAGGTACACTATTATTAAAAACACATTATTAGCGTCTTGTGACATTTTAATGGAAAGTCAAAGGGAAGCTAAGGATTATAAATTTACTATTTACTCAGTATATAATATGTGTAATAAAGAGTTCAGTTTCATTGACGTAAGATTAGTAAGGTAGTAATTTAGCTTCCCTTCTTTGAGATTTATATAAATCCAAAACTAACGTTCAATAATTCCTCAACAAGATTGTGCAATGAATCAGCGTAACATATCTCAGTTACATTCAAACCAAATTCGGAAACATAGCATTGTAACATATGTTAACACTTGACTGACAAGTCTGTTAAGAAAGATTCTAACCAGTACGCACTTCCTCGACCTATACAATTGCCAAAATTCTAAATAGAAGTCTTATCAGTTCTATGTCATTGCAGCTAATACATGTAAGTAGCTTATAAGCACTAGTGAGATTACAAAGATTACAGTAAGACCCCGCTTAACGCCGTTCCGCTTGATGCTGTTCCGCTTAACCCTGTTTTAGTATTATGTAATAATATTACTCTATTGATAACTGTTGTATATGTGTGCAAATGAAACGGCCATGCAGTAACTAAAAGCGGTGCACTATATACCGACGGTGTATACTATGTTTGTTTTTCAACGTTTTTTTGTTAGTCTGTCCAGAATAAAGATTTCAAATATATTTTCCGAAGTCGCAATCACAGTACGAACGCATCTTTCCTACGTGTTAAGTTGCCTCGTTTAACGCTGTTTCGTTTAGCGCTGGAACTTATTGAAACGTATCCCCCTCGTTAAGCGTGGTCAGACTGAGGCTGATTCTAAATTGTCCATGAACCAGACAGTTTGCATCTACATAATAATAAGTATTTTGCTTCCATTTTAAGCGGGCTTAACACTTCTAATCCCTGATAATAAGTACTCACATTGCAGACAATGACTACGTGAAAATATACTTGAAGATATCCGAACAATAATCAGAGTAGAATATCTCGCCACCTAGACTCCCGTCTGTGGTGTGTATCCAGCAACGATGGATTTTGTGATCAGACCCTGCAATTGGATTGTATAATTCGTTATGAAATTAATATCGGTTTTTTTCGAATTAATTAATTATATTTATTAAACAAATTATTTAATTACATTAACTAATTAAGTAAAATCATACATAATTGGTCATTACAACCCTTCAGTCAGGATTACGACCTAGTTTCTCACAACATTTATGTTGTGTGTGTTGAATCTTATACATGATTGGCGGGACCTACAGTTTAAAATCGACTCCGAACGACATATTTTTGAGAAACTTTTTCATGGCAATTTTATTTACTCTCAGAATTTTTGCCAGGAATCTGCTGAGAGGAAGTCGCCGAAGAAATACTTTTTGTATTCTGTTTTGATGACTGGCCTGGGACTCGAACCCTGGCTTTACGCCTTAAAAGCAAACACAACACTCCCTACTAGACTACGGCGACTTCAAGTAAAATCAATTAATTATTAAATCACTCTGCTAATGGGACCATTAAGTAAAATTAGTCTTTTTTCAAAAGTTTCATTGGGTAAATCAAATATTACGAGAGATGTATGTCAAATGGCTACGTCCGCTCTCAAGGAAGATTATAAACACAAGGCTAATTGAGGTTAAAAAAATTTTTAATCATGCCTTTCACCATTGGCATTAGCGTTCTGACCGTTGAAGGCGCATACGAAAGTCGGTTGACTGTACAAATTGAATCTTAAAGTAGAGATCCTTTCGTAAAATTTTCAATAAAGTGGAAGAACACTACCCTTGACAGAATAGTGGCAAGGAATCGATTGATTTGGATCTTCTTAAATGCTTGCCTTTACAGCGGCTACATATTCTTCAGTGCGGACTTATCTGCGTCTCAGACTACAAGTGGTTTGAAAACAATCAATTGTTATTCGAATTAGTCGATCTGAAGGACAATTATGTGTATCATAAGGGGTATGAAAAGAACGATAAGTTTGATGTACTTTGATAAAAGAAAAAAAACTTCAACAATTGGCAAACGTTTCGCTGAACCAAACTAAATACAAAATGACTATCAGTTGTTAAATCGGATACCAAATAAAGCAGTATTTCCAACTCTTAGCTATGAGCCTCCAAAAAAACACCCATTAGATAAGAAAACTTCAGTGGATAAGCTTAGAAAACATAAGCATAAGATTGATTAAGAGAGAGAGAGAGAGTCTTCTGAGAAGCTGGCGCCCATAGAACCATACAACCCTTTAGTCAGGATTACGACCTAGTTTCTCACAACACTTATGTTGTGTGCGTTAATTTTTATTCATGAGTGTCTGGACTTACAGTTTAAAGTCGATTCATGGCAATTTTATTTACTCTCAGAGTTTTGGTCGAAGAAATATTTTTTCATAATTCGGTCAGTTGGAAATGTCTGACCTGGGGTTTGAACCGAGGCCTCACGTCTAATAACTACTACACTACCTACAAGATTACAATATTTTTGAAAAAGTTAACTTGTAATTACGAAAATAAATTAAAGGTAACTTTACAGTTCCCTTTAGCTAAGGGTACCTTGAACTAAACCCAAGTTTAACGGCAAGTTGTAATAATGACCATAAGAATGAGATAGGAGTTTTACATTGTGACAAATAACACGCTGCTTATGTCATGCAGACATTATTCAGGTCTGGTGCATAGTGTTGATTGTTCTCTATTCCCTAATTCTCTACACCATCAATATCCTGGGTTTACATTGTTTAGGTATTTTACAGTGTGTTACCACCCAGCATCAGGAACAGATGGTTGGAGAGAACATTAAATGCAAAGCGGACTCATTGGTCAAGAATTTAAATATAAAGTAGAATAATACAACATGTCAACGAGCTTGTACACGCAGAAATGTACGTTTTCACATACTGGGTTTGATTGAAAATCAAAATTTGCAGAATTCAAGAATTCGATGCAAAAAACATTAAAATCGGTATATATATTGAATTGTTCGCAATTATGTGTGAAACCCAATACACAGACACCTAGAGGGATTTAGCTAGTCCTAGCGATTAGCACAAAACAGGCTGTGTTGATATTTTTGTTGTTAATTTCATATTTCATGGTTGAGGTTAAGCACACAGCTATTTTCAAATAAAGTGTTCAAACATATTAAAATTAGCAGTCACGGCTCTTGAATCGTACAATGGAGTGTAATTAAATATTTACGGAAAAGAAATTTTACAATGTAACATAATTTTAATACAAATTCTCTACATATAGTCACTTAAGTGCGAAGGTATATGAACCGTATAAATTTAAGAACCCAATAAGCAAACTTATTACCCTTAAAGACAAATAGCGACTATAATTCCCTTATTAGCGAATTGCTGCAAAGGAAATATTATTAAATTGTGTCAGAGACACACAGTCATTATTACACAAATTACCAGCCATGTTTATTGGGCAAATGCTCGTAATAACAATATTAGTACCAAAAAGATGTTTTATGTACTCGTACACAGAGATATAAAATATTCATTAAAATCTCCAAAAAAAAAACGAAACAAAAAATGAGAAAAAAGTATACAAATCATAAATTAGCATATAATTATGCACACATATACACAAATGTGCTTTAAAAATATATGTATATATGCACATACATACATACATATATACATACGAATACGAGTCTTTTTATAAACACATATGCTTAGCTGGCAAAAGGCAAATTATATTTCACCCTACACACAAATGCTTAAGTATTCATAGAGTGCATTCGCGCTTATCTGATCCTAGCATCGTATATGCGATCTTTAATGTGAACATTTTAAATTTTCATTGCTAAGTTAGGTGGCTGACCGTCGTTGATATTGAAGACCCAAATAGAATTAATTGTTCAATTGAAGTGTTTAGTGAAAGATGAACAAAAAATTAACGGTTAGGAACCTCCGAACTGTCATAGCAGAAGTAGGCACTGACACATGAAGTAAAAGATAGCATTAAATAATACCAAGTAATTTGGTATGCCTTCCAACAGAACAACTGACTGTAAAGATGGCAATAAAACGATGGAAGCGATTAAATAACGGAAAACTTATCTATGCAAGTCTAGCAATATTACACGTAGCCTCCTGCTGCCAACGAAAGTAAATCCTTCAATAAATTTAATTTAACTAATGCAATGTGACAAGTCGGGTAATGTAAGATCTGTACTGGCCCTAACCACTTCATCCGTATTGCTATTTCCCTACGACCTAAAGAAGAAGACGCGTTGCGTATGATGAGAATAATCATGGTTTGAAGATCTCCGTTGTAAAGATCTAACTTTTACGAAAGGGTAAAAACATAACAATATACTATATTTGTCTCTATCAATTTTATTTACTCTCAGAGTTTTTGCAATCTGCTTAGAGGAAGTCGCCGAAGAAATGTTTCAGTTGGAGATGCCTGACCTGGGGTTTGGACCGAGGCCTCACGTTCTAATAAGCCAAGACACTACCTACTAGACCACGGAGACTTCATTTGAACATATTTAAACAGAAGTGGAGAAAGAAACTTAAGATCTTAAATTGGAAATTTCTGCTTAAAAACGTTGATACAAGTGAAGCCGATTCCTGGTAAAGCATTCGAATGCTTCCTAAAAATTCATATAATGACAGATGTCAGCTGGGTTTTATTTTTCTTTAGATTTTTTTGTTGTGTGCATCTAAATTTATTAAGTCATACGTCAAAGTACTGATTGTTTCAACGGATTCTATGTGCCTTGGCTTAATACACTGAAATAGGAGCACAAGCTTATCTGGTTAATGCATTAAATTCATATATAAAATGTAGCAAACCGAATGACTTAACAATTACACTTCTCTTGATTAGATTATGAACACAAATGAACACAATATGAATTCATAATTGAAAAACATACGATGTACATAAGTACGACTACATAGACATGAATGCAATAACTTTTGTATTCACATACCAAAAATATTTCATTTTACACCATAAACTCGGGCATTTATTACACAAGTCCGCCCAATATCAACTCTACATTCACTTTTCATATACAAATTTAAAAAAAGAGTGGGAAAAAAATTCTTTTGAAAACATTCTCGAACAGAACAAAATATTTTATTAAAGAAGAAAAACGTCAAAGAGCCATAAATGTTATGCTTTTTCTAGCTAATTTACATATAAAAGCCAAATTTCATACAACCAAATACTCGTATGCCCTCCTCTCATATGAAAAATGAAAAATTCGTTAATTTGCTTTAATTTACAAAAAAGAAAAATGAAAAAGAAAAAGTCTTCATACTCATACCCGAACTGTGTGGGAAACATGCAAACAAATAATGGAAAGAATTTTGAATGAAATCTTTACCGGCAAATGTATTTGTAATTTGAATAAAATTAAAAGGCATTTCATGTTTTATTGCCATAATTTCACAAACAGGAATTTAATGAAAAGAAATGAGCTTTAGAGGACGTCATTATTTTATTTTGTACGATGTCATTATAACTAACAAATAATATTTTGAATACTTAAGTGTAAGATAAATTCATAGGCTTAGTTAGCTTCAAGTCAGATTTGAAGAGTCCAAAAAAATATCTAATGGATGCCCTAGTGGCCTAGTTGGTACTGTTATAAACTACAAGTATCGAGGGCATTGGTTCGATTCCCACCAGAGACTCTAGGTATTTGTGATTGTCTGATACTAATTTATTAGAAAAAGGGAGTGAAAATTATCTACAAAGCAATTCTAGAGAAAAAAAAGTGAATAATTTTTTTACGGTGGTCGTAAAAAAATACAATATTTCAACATAAATTTGTCGCTCTCTTTCGTTTCTCCTGTAACTATCTTTTCGGCACTCTAACACAATGCACTGTACGAATAGAAGTCATATTCTTAGTGTTGGTCCCAGAAAAAATAACGAATTTTATAAAACATTTTAATCTGGGACCAAACACTCTCTTTTCTGTTCTACCATAAAAATATTCGTTTCGCTCTTATTACTTACTCTCGTTGCAGGTATTTCACAAAATCATAGAGTTTACTGCCACTGTCTAGGGCGGTGGTCGTAGTGTACTAGGTAGTGTGTTGGCTTATTAGCAAGGCCAGGTCAGGCATCAAAATGAAAATATGAAAAATATTTCTTCGGCGACTTCCTCTGACAAAAATATGTCGTTCGGATTCGACTTTAGATTGTAGGTCCCGCCGCTCATGTATAAAATTAACACACACAACATAAGTGGTGTGAGAAGCTAGGTCGTGACCAATTATGTATGTATGTATATCTAGGGGCATTACATTTTTAGATTTCTGACGTCGACTTAGACTTGTCTTCCATGAACTCCATGGATCTGATACCCACTACCATATAAATGTTCTTATTACAATGGTTACACCAAGGCAGGCACCTTAGTTGTTTTCAATAAAAAAAATTATAACATTTGTTTCAGTGTACTCGTACATATGTCCTAAGTTTTTAACTTTGATGCCTCCAATAAAAATTGATGACTAATCGATGTCGATCAATAAAAAAAAACATCGAATTGTTTCGATTCTGTTAGGAACAACGTGATAGAAATGCAAAATCGATCAGATTTTTTGTATGAACTTTTATGGAATCAATTCTTATTCTTGTTTAATTTATTATTTGTATTCCTTCTTAATTCCACAATGGCTACTAGATCCGTTGAAAATACAAAGAGCCAGAAGGTAATAAATAGAGGTAGTATGCATGGTGAAGTGCGATCTCGTTGCAAACTTGCGTTCAACATGCTCTTACGCGGTTTGATTTCTTAACCCTTTCATGCCCGATGTTGCCTATAGGCAACATTGTAAATTTTTGTTCATAAATTCCGTAATTTTTAATTTTTTTAAAAGATTTTGTTTGCAAACAAGCTTGGTAAAAACGTGTGAAACCAGAATACGTACGACTCTGAATTTAATATCACTTCATATTTAGGTTAATGACTAACAAACACATGTCCTTAAAAAAATTTTAGCTCTGGCTCAACAAATTCGGGCATGAAATGGTTAAGAAATAAAGTCGTTGCTTATGCTGACAACACGGCCATTGTGGTCTCTGCTTTGTGTATACAACACTCTCCAACAAATTCAATTTTTCCCTAAACATTGTATGTGGACAGAAGAGCTATGAATTCGGGTTCAATATCAATTAAGAACATTTTTTATTTTATTATATAGAAATAATGGAATTAGACTTAGTTTGAACGACTGAGATAAATATCTCCGCTAAGCAAGAGGATTAACATAGCTGAAAGGGTTAATAAAACAGTTTGAGTTACCTACTGTTGTTGTAAAGCAATTGAAACCTAGTGCAGTACGCTAGATCTCTTTGATGGTTACCGAACATTATCTTTTTATGGAGTAGTCTTTCAACAACATTGCGATAAAAATTGCAATGTAAATATCTACAAGAGATCTCTTACGATACAGGTTACAATTGCGTTGTGCACGATGTCTATAAGGCAGGGTTTACCAAAAAAATTTTGGTTATGCATTAGTGAGGAAGAGAGAGAAAATAAGTTGAGAGAATTTATTTATTTACAGCCATAGAAAAGTGTTAGTAATATACGCTATTTTTATTTTCATTTCATCAACAAACATATATAAAGCCATCTATCTTTGGCTTAATAATTTTAGATAAATAAAAATAATATAAAAAATCGATTTTTTATTAAAAGAACATAAAGCTATTCATCTTTGGCTTAAAAATTAGACCATTTTTAGAATAATAAAAATAATAAACATAATTTTTATTAATAGAAAAAAGCGAGCATTCCAAAGCATTTAAAAAATATGCTATGCTACAAATTAAAAAAAATATGAAATACGCCAAGCTAATGACAGAACATTTTTAACATAAAATATTTTATGAGTGTTATTCTGAAATAAAATGATAAAGCATCCGCCGCACATGTATTCTTGTCGCTGTCTGATCGACAACTAAATGAAAAACACAAGAATGCGTGTGAGTTCTCTATACACAACTGTGCTATGAAATGGTAAACGCTGCTACAAGGGCAATTTTTGTAATACTTATTCGACTTTCGCCTATGTTACTGATCACACAACTTAGCCCATTTTCAAAATGTGTTTTAATGACTCATTATTCTCAGTAGCAACTCTTCTATACTTAAATTAAATTGACATATCTTGCCTGAAACTAATATTGAAAAGGTATTTTTCACAAGAATTTTAAACATGAAGATCGGGTCCCCTGATATTGTTATGACCGAGGATTAGATAAATACGTAGACGGTTCTAAACATGAAAATAAGGTAGGATGTTAAATTTTCTTCGAAAAACGGCATAACTTACTAGCAGTATTTCTATATTCTCTGAGAGTCAGGCAGCAATTGGATCTCTTTTGACCATAACCTTCGAATCTAAACCTGTTTTCAGCTGCAGTGTCTCCTTTTATTGACTTTCGCAGCATTTTTGTGATTTCTTGATCCCAGGGATATTCCTAATAATTGTGATGAATTTTCTGTGGAAGAATCAATCCATGTACTCTCTATGTATTAGAGATAAGCGATCCAGTAATTTTTGAAGAACGTTATTCTCAGTGAACGTGAGTTATTAATCACTGCTCTTTAAAACAGTGATTGTGATCACAGTATTCCAAAAGAAAACAATAATTACAATAACGTATTTTATTAAGTCGTAAGAAAGAGACAACTAGATACATACTACGAAAAGACTACTAAGCAAAATCAAAGTGGTGTCATCAATGTTATTGTTTTTAATGTAATTTGTTTTTATATGAAGTTTCACAATTAAGTTTCACAGAAAGTTCATGTATAAACAAAACAAAAGTAAATAATCAGCATCATCTAATAGTAATTCTGCCTCGCTCAAAATAAAATGAAATAAATTTGAGTATGTAACAATTTTGAAAGAACGACATTATTAGTAACTGTTATTTGGCAATTTCAATCGCTGTAGTTACCAGTGAATTATCAATCACCGTGATTAAATCACAGTTTTAAAAATATCGCTCATTTCTACTATGTACTCTCTACGGGTACTGCAAGCTGATAGGTTTTATAATCTCTCACAAAGACAGACTGAGGTTAGGCTCTATTCGCCGCTTTAACTAGAGTAACAAAAGTTAATGGAAAAGAAAGACAGGTATTACTTCATGCACAGCTTAGACCCCTGAACGTGACACTACCGGTAGTCACCAAATCACTGGTGTTCGAGTAACTTATGTCCGAGTAACACAACTAGGTGAAGTCGCCGTAGTCTAGTAGGTAGTGTGTTGGCTTATTAGACGCAAAAGCCTGGGTTCGAGCCCCAGGCCAGGCATCAAAGACAAAATACAAAAAGTATTTTTTCGGCGACTTCCTCTCAGTAGATTTCTGGCAAAAACTCTGAGAGTAAATAAAAATTTGCCATGAAAAGTTTCTCAATAAATAAAATTCTGTCGTTCGGAGTCGACTTTAAACTGTAGGTCCCACCACTCATGTATAAAATTATCACACACAACATAAGTGGTGTGAGAAACTAGGACGTTGTACAATGAGTCAATTCGACCTCCGGGTACTGTACTTGTCCTAATTGACAAGTACACGTCCTCTAACCTAACCTAACCTAACACAACTAGGTGGCTAATTGGGGGCAGAATATTCAAAGTGTATTTTATTTTTGTTCAGGACTTCGTGAGAATATGATTCAATTCAATATTTTTGACTCGGATATAATCTATGTACATAAGGATAGAGTTATCAACTATGTACAAGGTTTAAAAACTATTTTTTTTAAACAATCATTTATAAATAAAAATCATGCGTTGCGAAAATACTTAGACGCAATAGAAGGAAACCTTGTCAACAATTTAGTTCCTGCCCATAAAAAAGCTTGTTTAAATGAATTTAAAAACTGCTTACAACGAGATATGCATTGAATTTGAGCATTATTTAACTGTTCCGAAAAAATTACATATTCGACACTGACATGCGGTCTGGAGGTTGTAATGAGTATTCTAACGGTTTGGAAAATTGTTAATATGCCGTTGGATGACCATCGGCTGAAAGCGTTTAAACTAATAGTCACGATAGTGAACTGGATTTCAGTGAAAACCTTCCTTTCTTTGTTGACACTGGCTTTAGATAGCGATGTATTCAGTCACCAAAATTTTCTGATTCTAGATGAAAGGTCTTCTTAAAGCTTTACCCAATACTCAACCATAATAAAAATTAGTTTAATCCAGTATATGACTGGATGTTTTAAATATTTTAATTTTTATAAAAAATCTGAATACATAGTATGTATGTGAATAGTTTATGTTTAAAATTAAAAATATTTTTTATAAATATTGTGCCTTTAACGTTTTTTGTTATCATCATCAGTTTTCTCGTTTAAGCCAAATGCGTTTTTTTTCATTCTGTTTTCTCGTTTAATAAAATTGAATCTCTGTAGTTTGCATTGGCTTATTTAATATTCTATTACTAGTAATAAACTCAAATACATCATATGCTAGTTGCACATAAGCACATGTATACATACATATGTACATAAATACATATTCACTCCAGCCTATGTATGGATTAAACAAAAAAATATTTTTAAATCCACAAATAAAATTTGCATTTGCTTGTAACAAAAAAAAAGGAATAAAATGAAATGAAAATAATAAAGCGCTCCTCAAACAAAAGAGAGGAGGTGAGCAGATAAAATAAAATAAAAAACGGAAAAACTCTACATCATCACTGTACTGTTGCTTTAATAAAATTTCGCATTTCCTTAATCAAATCTATTATTAAATTACCATGAATATAAGGAAATAACAAAAGCAACGGCAACAATTGCAATTGTTCTTTTTTCTTCTCCTTCTACTTCTTTCTTTGTTTTTTCCTAAGTTCCTTCTTCTCTTCTCTTATCTTCCCTTCTCTTCTCATAATAAAAACAAAACAAAATAACACTCACACAGGAACCATAAAATCAACAAGACTAAAATCATTACCTTTTTGTTGTTATTACAGTTATTGTTCTACTTACTCCTCTTGTCTAAGCTTCCTCATCACCTTACATAACCTTTTGTTTGGAAAGAATGACAACATACAAGTTGCATGTACATACACTCATACAAGCAAATATACATACAGATGTGTAGAATAAGCCAGAATTAAATAACGAGAAATACACATCCACACATTTCTCTTATAACCGTTCTTACCTAAACTAGGTATTCATAGAAAGAATTACAACAACCTCCGCAATCATCGCCATCATTATTATGTATCGTAACTGTGTATGCCTGTGTGTACGAGTATATGGTACTTTGTTAATAAAACTGAGGTAACGAGTAATTGTATTGTTTGTTTTTTTTTACATTTATTCTCTTCAACCTATGCTCAGTATGAGTATATAAAAGGAGAGTACGAGAATGTATACTTTAGTTTTGCATTTTTATTTACATATGGTTTACGTGTATGTACGTACCATACATACATCGGTATATGCGAATGACATTTGTATAAATGGGCGATTCGTTAAAGTATTTTACTTAGAATTGTACTATTTTCTTCAGTTATTCCAACTGCCTTTATGTAAATTTCAATTCTAGTTGTTTATTTACTTAAGTACAGTGGAACAAACGTATTTATTTCTAGTATTTAAAAAATGTATTCCATTTGTAGGTAAAGTATTATAAGCAATGCAAAATACTACATCATCTTTATCAAACGAGAATGATAGATTACAATGAGCTCATGATTTCCTGTTGGATAACGTAGTGTCTAGAGTCTAAGCCATTTCTATGACTGTGATTCAATCGAATTTTGATCTCTTATTCTATCATTCATGTATAAGTCTCCGTGGTGGAGTAGGTAGTGTGTTGGCTTATTAGACTTGAGGCACCGGTTCAAACCCCAGGTCACACATCAAAACGAAATATGAAAAAATATTTCTTCGGCGATTTTCTCTCAGCAGATTTCTGGCAAAAACTCTGAGAGTAAATAAAATTGCGATGAAAAGTTTCTCAAAAATCTGTCGTTTGGAGCTGACTTTAAAACTGTAGGTCCCGCCACTCATGTATAAAATTAACACAAATGGTGTGAGAAACTAGGTCGTAATCCTGACTGAAGGGTTGTAATGACCAATTATGTATGTATGTATTCACACATTTTGAATGGGAAAACACAAAATCACCCTTCTTTTAGATAGGCCATTTGGATAATATGGCATATCGACTCGTACTCCGGGAAATTTAAAGGATTTGGATACTTTTATTGTCTCCAAATCTATTAAAAGAAATGGCCTGTTATTAATAAATGAAAATTTATTATGTGATGATTATATTAAAAATAGAAATTCAATTTAGAGATTTCCCGCCAACATGTATAATTAAACCGAATTGCATACATTTCAAAATGTTAAACAAGTTTACTGTATGGTAACTTTAGAAAATTATACATATTTTAGTATTGAAAAATATTTGTTGAATATTATTGTTTGTGTCTTAAAACTACAGAAGTTCGTCACTGTGGCTGAAATCAGTATTAGAACCTAAATTACGAGTTGGTTAAATCCCCCCAAAGAACTATTTTTATACACTTACACAATTGAAGTACTGTGAAGAAAATGAAAAATATTTATACTATATTCATAAGAACCCACATACTCAAACAAACAGATATACCCTGCAAACATTTTGGATCGAAACTACTTTTAATTCGTTATGCTGGAGAGCAGTATATAGAAATAAATTGTCTTTCCTTTTGAGTTATTATCGTTTTTCTATTAAATTAATGCCACTGGTTGAAGTACATAAATAAAATTCACTCATGATTTATAAATCCTAATAGTTGTCCAATTCATAACAAGTGTTGCTTATAGATTTCCATTGTTTGAAGTAATTTTAATACTGCGTCTATCAAATCTCTTAAACAAATTAAAAGTAATGTTGCATAAAACAATAAGAAATGACTGCTGGGCATACACACGTACATACGTATGTAAACAAAAAAGAAATAACAAAACAAAAACACTCACATTTATAAAGGTTAAAGGTAAAACTTCAGATATTAACTCTCTCAGTCGTTTTATTTTATACAAACCAACTCGCTTACACTTTAAGATACTCATTTCCCCCATATAAACCACAGCATTAAGTTTGAATTCCTACACAAGCAATTCCTTGTATAAGTATTTGTTTTGGAAGATGTACATACACAATATGTGTGTGGATATGTTTGTGATTTGCTTGTGTATATGTTTGCATACACATATCACACACTTAGTGTTGGTAGTAATTTCCAGTAATTTAACACAGATTACCGTACACATCGTGCGATCAACACCAACAACAAAAGAAACCTGTTCCAACTGTTTTATTATATGAATGTATAGCACAGTATTTACTTGCATGTGTGTGTGTGTATGTGCCATATCAACAATTTTTTACAAGCAAGATGAAATCACAAGTGAAATAAGAAACTAAAATGAATATAGACACCCACACACACTCACATAAAACTCTCTCAAATTATATTCGATTCGATAAAAATGCACAAACAAGCTCCAACACAGAGACGAATGAATATTTTTGTGTTGGTGTTGTAAAGATATTTGTGTTGTGTGGCTGGGAGTAACTGACTGAGTTGGAAGGATTAGTTGTATATTTAAAAAATACAAAAATTAGTGCCACTACATAAATTTTTAAACAGCAGGCATTAAAGATGCATATACTCATACTGACATAAATATAAACGAACTCAGTCATACACTTACATTACAGCGAAAAATAAAATAACATTGCTTTACACACATATACACATATTTGTAATGTTTCATATAAATGCAGCTGTGCTTATTTGGCTAGTAAAACATATTTTCTAAAAGCTTTATGCTGATCAGAAAGTTGAGATGCAAATTTGTCCAAAACTTAAATAATTTCTTTTCGCATTCGAAACGATCTTTACTGAACCAATATGTTCTGTTTTAATCCATAAAATTTTTACATTTTTGAAAGAACTTCTGGGTTTTCTGAGCAAAAAACTGATCCAATTGCATAGAATCTATAAAGAGAGTTCGATGCAAATCCAAAAAAATAATAATCTTATGGTGCAAGGTCAGAGCAATATGGAGGATACATTAAAACTTCTTAGGGCTTTTGTTACTAATTGCCGTTTTTCATTATTATATGCGGACGACGAGGTAGAAGTGAGTGTTAAGCTAAAGAGAAGATCATCCTACTGGTAACTTCTATAGTTAAGTTTATGTCTGAACTTGTCATGTTATATATTATTTTCAATAAACAATATGAGCAAACACAACAAAAAATAAGAAGTACATCGTTGACACGGCGTTTAAAAAAAAAACTTGTTTAATTGAGCAATGCTATCGACATTGCTCCGGCACTACCATATTTTTGATAAAGTTAACTTTATTTTATCTGTAAGTTATAATAACGAAAATTGTTAACGATAACTTTATAGTTCCCTTTAGCTAAAGGTAACTTTAACTAAACCCAAGTTTAACGGCAAGTTGTAATAATGGCACTTAGACAAACTCTCTCAAATATACATACATACATATGTATGCCGACTCATCAAATATGCAATGGTCAGAAGCTGTCATGATCGAACTGTATTTCTTACTTCAATTTTATTGATTGTTGACATACTAAATCTTTCGCCCAGGTTGTAAAAGCCCATAATGAACAAATTTATTCCGAACGCACAAGATGCACCTTTCTTTGTGTCTATCATGACTTTGGAATATTCGCATATTATTGTTGTATGTGACTCACTTTTGATCTCATAAACTCTTGAGAAATGGTTCGATTTTGTACCACTTTTGCAGCTAAAAACTATTAATTCATAGTGCTTATATATTTGTATATCTAGATTTCTTATTACTTCACTAGTGGTATCCGCGCTGCTTAGGTGCTTGTCTTTCACAGTTTTTTCCATGATTTCATCCTCTGTCTTAGTGATTTATTTAGCAGAGCAACATATTCCAAATTTTCAGATAACTTTTCATAGGTTAATTTGATTTTAATAATGTCTTCCAACTAAGCTTAAAAAATGACCATTCAGACAAGCTATAGCGTTGCCTAATGCAGATATATGATTATATTTTACAGCCATCTACCGACCGAATGTTTTCAAACACCCAATTCGATCTTTACAACAAGTATTCAAATCTTTATTCTGCATAAGAAGTGTGCTATCCTTAACTTAGTGCGTCATTGGTATGTCAATGTTGGTGTGAATTTTAGTTAATCATAACTTGGACTTCATTTCTTCCATCTCATTGGCGGTGGCGTTTAAAGCTCGAGCTAAAGATGGGCTAGTGACTGAAAGATCAAGTTTTTTATGTTCATTTCTCAATATCATGAACGATTCTTAGTGGTTGTGTTGACTTTTTCTTTTCGAACTTACTTTCATAAGAGCTTCAATTCCATAATTTTTGGTCACTCTTTCATAACACTTTATCATTCCAACAATTTTTCTTTTAGAATATCGCTTTTACTTTAGATTATCGATTAATCATTTGCCGGTGTCAATTAATCGCTTTCGTGATCCCATTTCCTTTATTTTTTCACTAATTCGTAACTTTTTTGGTACAAAATGTTCAAAAAAGTTAGCGAAGCACTTGTTAGAACGTTAAATGACACATATTAATAAAGTTTTTGATTACTGCGATCTAACGAATGTCTAAAACAGCAACAAGTCATCAATCATTCATCAATTATTGTTGTTTATCGAAAAAAATTTAAATTTCATGTTTGAGCGAGAGTTCACAAATATTAGACGATTTCTGCTAGTCGCTCAAAAGTGAAATTTACAAATTTTTCGGTAAACAAGCAAGATCCAGCGAAAATGTTTAAAATTTTTATACTGAAATTTTATTTGATAAATAAACGTATCTGAAAAATAGAATATGAATGTTATACTCTTGAAATAATAACTACCATAATTTTTGTCTGATGTTATCAAACAAAATGTCAATATATTTACAAGAGAATGTACTTTAAGGTCTTATTCCATACTTTAAAAAAAAAATTGTCAAACTTAAGAATGTAAGGAAATAAGCATATTTTCAAGGTTTACCCGATTAAAACTCACACCATATAAGCTTGAACAAGGTATTGTTACGAAAATGGAAACGGTGTACATCGTTTAACATTAAAATGAGCAAAAGATACACAAACAAATACACAAGTAAACCAACAACGTCAGTATGAAAGAAAAGGGGATAGACAAGTAAGCGAGAACGTAACAACAAGCAATGTGAACAAAATAAACAAACAACAACGAAGTCACGATAGAGTTCTCGAGAAAGCGAAACCCCGAACTCTCGACTTCAAGAACCATCATCAGACTGATTACATGGGCGTATAAAAAGGCAAGGCAAAGCAGGCAACGCATAGTAAGGCTTCAGCCAGTCTTGTGTGAAGACACGTTGCGTGTGAAGAGAACAGTTGTGGTTTGAAGATATCCGCTGTAAAGGTTATTGTCTACGCAATAGTGGAAAGACGAATAACGAAAAAGCCAATTATTGTTGGATACATCAAGTTGTAAACAGTGGCACACAGTGGGATTGTACGAACAATAAAGACTAAAAAGACTAAACTAAACACAAATTTATTTTTATTTTTGCAATCAACGAACTCATATTCTAAACGTTTTGTTAAAAAGGTAAAAATGTAACAGTATGAAGATATCCTATCCAAAAAAATTTTGAATTTTCTTGAGTTCTCCTCTCTAACTAAATTAACAACTTAGAGTATGTAGTTACTCGAGTATCTTGAAACATATTGATCATAGTGATTCTCAAATAATTCTCTTAGAAATATCGACTTCAATAAAAATCATTTAAAATTTGTTGAATATATTCGTGTAACTACTTTATATTTCTAATTACTTTAGCAATGATAATTTAAGCAATACGCGTATGTTTATACCAATGCCAGTGTCTGGATTGTGGTAAAAACAGTTCATATGATAAATGAAAAATATAATAACAGTGTCTATGTCATATGAAAAATCCTGTTAGTATATGGCCTTAAAACACACACACACGCACACACACTATAAACTGAGTATTTATATAAAATTTCCTTAATTTAAGACAATAACAACATGATTAGACGGAAAAGAGGATAAATGAACATGAGCAACAAGCCAACGTTAATAACTCGTACGCAAACCAACGACTGCACTGACTAATGATTCTGAATCTTTAGGTTGAACCATTAAGGTATGAAATACGAAATTATAATTGAATATGAATTCAACCAAACGGAAAAATTGAAAAAGTTAAACGAAAAGATAATGTGATTAAATATTATTATGTTTCTTATTCGGGGGTTTTTTTTTTTTGGTTTTATTTTACAATACAGCAACAGGAACATAAAAATTAACTGAAGCGTTTTCGTTTATAGCTCATGAAGTCAATGGAATGTTTTCGAGTTTTGTTTCTATTTCTTGAATTTTCGTTATGAGTGATGATTAGTATCTACTAGAGGAGCTTAATGACAAGTATTGCTATTGTTAAAGATTTTATTTAATTCGATTAACTCAAAGTGATAGAACACTGGAACTACCGAATGAATACGATATCATTGCCAAGATAATTTTTACATTTTTCGTACAATACTAGAAAAGAAATTCACGGTTTTGTGCCTAACATAAGCAACAATTGTAAAATATGCTCATAAAGTTAAATGTAATTTTCAATTTCTTTCTTATAGATATATAAGGTCGTCCAACAGGGGCTTCTGAACTTTGGCAGTTGAGCATCGCCGGCCATCTTGTTTAAGCAACATCTGTCTGTAAATAAATTGTCATTTATGCTAAATCACTATAAACGAACATACAAACCGAGGTGTCTTCGATGAATGACCTCTGCAGCAGTCGCCGAATGAAAAATCAAATTTAGCGTTAAGACCCTTGTTTGGATGACTGGTTGTGTAAACAATGTAAACGATGGCCTAGTTGGTAGTAGGCTAAACCTCAAAGTGCCAAAGCTGTGGGTTCGATTTCCACCAGATTTTGGGTGCTTATGATTGTCTGATTGTTTGTCTGACATTATATGTGACTACTCACAATAGAAAACAGAAAGTGAGAAAAATTGACTAAGGTGTATACACTGCTCATTATAAAACATTGCCGCACACTACTCCTACTACTTACCTTGCTCATATAACCTATCTTTCCGGTATTCCAACACAATAGGGACCAACCCCTGAGTGTTGGTCTCAAAACAAATATCGAATTTCAAATGATATACATGAGATCTAAGAGCATCTAATGCATTCGAAAAAGTTGCAAAGATAATGCGCCATAACCTAATAATTTAAACTGGAACATGCATGTAACATTTTTGATCATGACAATCTTTAGTAAACTGATATTTGAGGTACTGTGGTGTAGAGGTTATTATCTTTGATTACAAAGCAATCGAATACGGGCTAAAAACAAAAAGAATTTCGTAATTTTCGAATTGTTAAGAGGTAAATTTCACTCTGAGTATCATTAAACTGAAGGGAGAATCTTATATCTTTATATAAAAATTAATGTGTGTTTATTTGTTTGTGGGTTTGTTTGAAGTCTATAGATGTCTAAACGGCTGGACCGATTTTCTTTAAATTTTAACAGTACCTTCCTGTATGTCTGGAAGGAACTATAGGCTACTTTTTATTTTAAAATTTCACACATACCCAATTACTATTTAATGTCGCATATGTCATAAACTGCAACAGCTAGAGTCCTCAAATTTTGAATGGACGACTTTGACGTTTATATGAACACAATGGGCGGATTGGCTATAGTGGGTGTGTCACCTCCCATAGTCTATATATGTATATAGAAATGAATGTTTGTTTGTATGTAACTTATAGAGTCGTAAACTATGCATCTGATCATGTTATGATCTTTAGCAAAGTTGTTGCGCATGAGCCGGGGAGGTTTCTAAGTTGGTATGACCAATTTCCGATAGGTGGCGCCACTCAAAATTACTTAAAATCAATGAAATCGTAAATTGTGCATTTGATCATGTTATGATCTTTAGCAAGGTTGTTGCGCATGAGCCGACGAAGGTTTCTAAGTTAGTATGACCAATTTCTGATAGGTGGCTCCACTGAAAATTTCTCAAAATGAATCGTAAACTATTGATCATGATATGATCTGTAGCAATGTTGTTGCGCATGAGCCGACGAAGGTTTCTAAGTTGGTATGACCAGGTGGTGCCACTGAAAATTACTCAAAATGCATTCTTTAACAAAGTTGTTGAGCATGAGTCAACGGAGGTTGGTGCGATTAATTTCCGATGGATGGCGTCAATGAAAATTATTCAAAATCAATGACAAGCAATTGGTCGATCTACACCTCAAGCACGGAAGAAAAGGGCACTACGAGCCTCAGAATCAGACGAGCATTGAGACTGGAAAATCTTCAAGTATATGCCGCTGAGGCCCGTTCGCTTGAACCACTTGAACAACGAGAATTGAGATTAGAAACTGATCGCGTGCGGACTATTCAGGCCCTTTCATCTGAATCATCTGAACAACGGGAAACAAAATCAATAAACTTATTCAAAATTAATTGGACATTTGTGTAATGTCTTTCCTTCAAATTTATTTTAGTTGGTGGCGCAGCAACACGAGCAGGGTACAGCTAGTAACATATAATTCTAGATTCTATAGAAAGAAAGTTACGCACCACTATACCTAATTCATCTCAACAGAGAACGTTTTTTCTAGCCAATGTTAGATGAACTTGCTACCATTTGTGAAACTGTCTGCCAACTAGTAAAACTTAATTAATATTACCCAATTTAACCCAATACGTTTTCACAAGCATACTAAAATTATTTCCATTAACAAAACAAAAATCGATTACATTTAATAGTACTTTCCTAGTAAACATATCCTTAATGATTCTACAAAATCTCTAAGCCATGTAAATGTACTGCCTCAGCTTACATAATACTGTTTCGAGTTTAAATCTTTATTTGTTATCTTAAGTTTTCCACTTACACAATTACTGTTATTTTCCTTCTTTTTTATCATCATTACCATGCACTGATGATCATTATTAGTAGGATGTTTCATTTTGTGTTTTGTATTTGGTTGTAAATTCATAAATTACGTTCAACAAATCTTTGCTAAATCACAACATGGAATAGATTATCATGAACATACCAAACTAATGCAGCAAGTCTACACAAACGAGTATGAGGCTGGGAAAAAGAATACTGGATTTTAACCACAAACACCCACACTGTACCACATTCAAAGAGTAAAAACTAAAAGTTAAAAATAGCACAAAAATGCTACAAAGAAAAAAATAAACAAATCCAATTGAATTCATTCAAAATGCAAATGCAATCAATGGCAATAATTGTACTCAAGTCTGTCTTTATACATACATATGTATGTAAGTTTGTGTTTGAATGAAGGATATTGTGTAATATTACAATCATACACACACTCATACTATGCAGTCAGCAACTATCAAGACAGACTGACTGACAGAGTAACTGAACCGAAGGGGTTGGTTGGCAGGAGGTAGGCCATGTCATTGAAATTCATGGAAAATCAAAACATAACCTCAGTTGGCAGTAACAAGACTAGGAATGGGAACAACGTCGGCAGCTGTTGTTACGAAACTAACAATAAAAACACTCAAAATCAAACACTCTCAACTCGTATGTGGTAGTTTTTCTATTTCACTCGCTCTCTCTCTTCGATTTTACTCTTCATTCAACATATACTTGAACTTTTATTTATATTCAAGCTTTTAGCTTCAAGCATCATTTTGTTGTTTTTGAATTGGAAACCATTGAACAAATCTTTCGTTAGCAATGAACACACAAAAAAAACAAAAAAAACATAAAACCCTTTTACAACAATAACAGCAACAACAACAGCAATATTCAAAAGGAACAAAATAAAATCGTACACAACAAGAACTAATACACATACGTACATAGACATGAACACACAAATCATATGTATTAGTAAAATATAGAGCAGCTAACAAAGGGTTTAACTTAAACATCGGAAATGAAACTTTACCAATGTCACTTTCTTTTTATGTCGCATTTTTATTTTTTCTTTTTCTTCAACATCTAGTTTTTCATGTTTTTTATTTTGTTTTACTTTTCATACTTCTACATACTTGAATGCTTACATAAATTAGTCCTTCACCTCTTTTTCTCTTGCAACCTTTAAGTTTTCTCGTTAGTTTCAAGTCCTTAAAAGTATCGCCTAACAGTTTAATTTATTGCGCTTAGTGCTCAGCGCTCGGGCAATATATTTGTTTTATGCCACTTGACTTTTTTAATATTATGGCAGTACTTTACTTTGAATTTGTTGTTAACGCTAGGAGGACAGGCGAATTAAACGGAAATAGAATTTCGTTGTACATGTCGCATTGATCACTATTTCTATCGAGTTGTGACATCGCACACCACTTTAGATCATACATCGAAGATCAAGTAGACTTATAACAGAATTTTTATTTATTTTTGTAATTTTGAGGTGGTGTTGTTAAAATACTTTACTACAAGGAAATCAAATTGGTTTGAAGTTCAAAAAAATTTTTCCTGATTTTAGAATGTCTTTAAATTTTTTCTTTTTCTGAGAAACAGATTCAGCTTACCATATTTGAATAGCACAAATAGTTTGTAATCTAATTTCAGTTGTATGTAAACTTATGCAATTGCGGAAATAAATTTCTAAGAATTTCAATTTGATTTGAGCTAATTTTACTTCTGTCATATATGAAATTACTATGAAATTACTATGTTATCTGCGGGTATATTCTGAACTTTGCATGAACAGGTGTACCGGTATGATTGTTTTTTATTGTTTGAGAAAATAAAACTACTTTTGAATGGGAAAGTAAATAATTAAATAAATAAACATTATTCAATGTGTTGCTAAACATTTTTTCCATCTTTCAGGCAATTTGTGTATTCCAAGGCAATAAAACCGTTCGTCCTTTGAGACAAAACAATTTGTCCCTCAATTTTCGACTTCCTCGTAGGAATCGAAATACTGCTCAGCCAATGCCTGTCCTATCGAAGAAAATAAATACATACATACATACATACATAATTGTTTATTACAACCCTTCAGTCAGGATTACGACCTAGTTTCTCACACCACTTATGTGCATACATAATTGGTCATTACAACCCTTCAGTCAGGATTACGACCTAGTTTCTCACACCACTTATGTTGTGTGCGTTAATTTTATACATGAGTGGTGGGACCTGCAGTTTAAAGTCGACTCCGAACGACATATTTTTGAGAAACTTTTCATGGCAATTTTATTTACTCTCAGAGTTTTTGCCAGAAATCTGCTGAGAGAAAGTCGCCGAAGAATTACTTTTTGTATTTTGTTTTGATGTCTGGCCTGGGGCTTGAACCCTGGCTTTACGTCTAATAAGCCAACACACTACCTACTATACTACGGCGACTTCACACACCACTTATGTTGTGTGTTTAAAGTCGACTTCGAACGACAGATTTTTGAGAAACTTTTCATGGCAATTTTATTTACCCTAAAAGTTTTTTTTGAGATGAAGTCGCCGAATAAATATATTTCATATTTCGTTATGTTCGATATGTTTGACCTGAGGTTTGAATCGAGGCCTCACGTCTCATAAGTCAACACACTACCTACTAGACTACGGCGGAGAAAATAAATAGCATTCGGAAATTCAGTCGATTTAGTTTTGCAGCGAAGTTGATAATAGTCCCGGATTATAAGGGGCTAATCCATTTAGGACTCTAAAAATAAAACCATTTTTCCCCGCCAGAGACAATCCATTTTTCATCGCCAGAGACAGTGCAACACTGATTTTCTAACGTGTCTTTGCAGAATAATTTCACAAGTGATTTTTCCAAACTTTTATATCTTTCCCATAGCTTTTAAGCGGTCATTTTGTTATTGTGTCACATTTAAGATTTCTACTATTTGTTTCTGATTCAAAGTGTCATCTTCTTCCACGCCTGGTATAGCGAAGAATATTTTTTTCTCATACACAATTTAGTTTATCAAACATATGCTCATATCGTAAATGAACTAATTGTCTAGGATGATTCCGCTTTTTTCAAGAACCTTATGAGAAATATGTACATGCATCAAAGATTCTATATTTGACCTAACAATGTCACACAATATGTTGTAACAACATCTCAGTCCAATTTTCAATTTGACCTAAAAATAAAATATTAAGCTGTAGGATGTAATATGCTAGTCCTTGACCGGATGTAACTTTCTTGCTTGTTTCCGCTTTCACAATAAAAAACTTGAGCATTAACTGAATTTAGTGTTATCTTTTGTTGTTGTTGTTTTTTTCATTTTTTCTGCATTTGAATATTTTTTCTGAGAAATCTATGCCAACATATTATTAATTTGTATGAGTTTCCTAAACGTCAAACACATACTCGTACATATTGTTGCTATAAAAAAATCGATGGCACACATACTGCTGCCGTTTAATTTCTAACAGTTTTGTTCACTTTGCTCGGCACTGTGTGAATAAAATATTGGCATCAAACCCAGCATGCTGGGCAACTAGTACTTTATCAGCTACAACTTGAAAGGGAGGCAGGCACTGGTAGCATCAACATGGACAACAGGTACGACGTGTGCTGTGTAAATACATTAAAGAACGTGGAATATAGCATTTAAAAATATAAACATACTTTCTATGGCCAACTGACACTGTTCTAAATAGATTTTCAATTTTTTTTTTTCGATTAGATTTAGATATGTATCTACATTAGAGACCCAGGAGGCAAGTCGTTTAATGTGCAACACTCATTCAAATGCTTGGGGTTTTTTGTTGTCGGTTATGCTTAAAGTTTGCCAAAGTTGAAACGAATGTACTTTGTTGATAAGTCATCTGTGAAGTAGGCAATATTTTATTAATTGAGCCAACACAGATGCAACGACACAACTACAAATATGTATGGATTTATGTACTTTCACTATAATCCCTCCTATGAACACTCCCTCTTTCTCGTATTCTCTTATAGACACATACCATGCATATTCATGCACTTTCCTTTTGTACACTTTCTTTGCACATAAATTTTTATGTTGATATTGTCAAGGTACTCTACTGACCTCTTGCCTTACTGCATTCAGCAAACTTTAGCGGTGGATATATGAATGGAAAGAGAGAAAAATGTGAAAGAAAAATGGAAAATTAATTCAACAAAAAAGTTTATAAATTTAATTGAAATATAAAAAAGGGGGAAATTTTTTAAATGCTAACTGCCACCTAAAGCAGGCAACATTTTCTTTGTAATTATAACACCCTTAAGTAGACAATGCATTTATGTAAACAAGCTATACACACACAGCCATAAATGATAGCAAAGGGGAATACATCAAAGAATCTCTTTCTTTAGTCGTGTGTTTTCTGAGGCATATTTTAATTCGATTTTGTGATTGGTTTCATAAAGAAAAACTAACATTAAACTGCACAACATGCCTTATGAAATGAAATGAAATTATTAAAGAAATTCGTTCAAAATTTCCTAATCTAATTACTGAAAAGGAAATGAAGTAAGGGATCCCAATTCACTTTCTACACTTAGTACTAAAAAAAACATAAAACATACTTATCTACTTACTTATTTGGTTTTTAAAACTCTGTAGTGATGAAAACAACCTCGCTTCTCACACCAT